>OU343216.1:46166174-46229245 GCA_910596185.1 Chrysanthemum makinoi | reverse complement strand
ACAATAAAATCCTAAAACAAGAAATAACGTAACTTTTAAACCGTAACTCGAAACTTGACAAATAAATAGTCAAAACTCGTGGAAAAACATAAATAAACAAAATATGAAGTCGAAGGAATGTCGTGGGACACTCGTAGGACAATAGATGAGCTCGGGAATGGGTAAACGGGATAGTTTAAGAAAAATTACGGCTTCGGCCCTCCTATTTCTACCGTTGCCGGCGCCCCTCCCCTCCCCTACCATTTTTATTTTGGTCCTTTTGTCTAAATATAAATACTCCCTCCTACCCTCATTTTTCACTCTCATTTCTCTCTCTAAAACACACATACTAACCTACTTTCTCTCTCTACACTCTCTCTCTTCCAAATTAAAAACCCTAACCCTAATTTAACACCATAACCGCCGCCACCTTACCGGCCACTTCAGTAAAATCCAGCGAGTGAGATTACACCTCCACCACCATTTTGTAGATCTCTCTTTTCTCTTTCCATCCATATATATATCTCCTATAGAAGCCTTAATTAACACCTCTAAATCTTATAAAAACTATTCATGATCCTAGGGTTTTCATTAAATCTTGTAAATCGAGTTTGGAAAAGGTAAATGGAACGTGGGTCAAGCTCGTTTGAGCCATGAGAAGCCATGTATGGGTCCTGTATGGCTCGAAGTTGATGGGTTTTGGGTGAAACTTGGGTCTAAAACTAATTTACAACTAATAAAACATGTAGCTAGTGATTTGGTATCGTGTGTTGTATCATTTTTTTGGGTTTTTGCATTTTAGACATAGTTTCATATGATGGGTTTAGATTAGTTGATGGGTTTGATGTTTGGATGTTGATTGGAGGTTGATTGATTGTGTTTGGTTGTAGTAGAAGCCATTTGGGAGTGTTTTGATGAGTGTGGAAGGGCGTACGAGCCACAAGACCCACGATGAGTCATGGTGGTGTGGCGTACAAGACCCATATGGACCACGGGTCAGGGTCGGGTTGTTGTGGTATCTTGTTGGTTGTTGTTGTTAGTGTTTGGATGAGGCCGTGGAGTAGAAAGCTTCTAGAGCTTGTTTGGTTCACGTGGTCTTAACCGTGACCGTGTCATGACCATTAGTGTCATAACATTGGTTTCGGGTATATTTGGTAGATTGTTTGGATGACGAGATTGATATGGGTTGATTTGAGATTGACTTGCGCTAATGTGATTATTTACTAAGACTTATAATATAAATTGTCAACTTTGAGCAACGTCGGTGTTACTTTGACTTTTAAGTCATAGTTGACCCGGCAACGCCAGTAACATGGACTTTAGTATATATTGGACTATAGATTGATTAAAAGCCGAGAGGTCATGACTCGTGCTTGTCGAAACGAATAACGATACGAAACTAATATTGAAATTGATGAAATATATATATATATATATATATATATATATATATATATACATATATATATATATATATATATATATATATATATATACATATATATATATATATATATATATATATATATATATATATATATATATATATATATATATATATATATATATATATATATATATATATATATATATATATATATATATATGAAAATGTTAATAAATGGTGAAATGAAAATAATAAAAGATTTTTATACCAAAACTATCGATAACCAGACTTGTCTTGTTATTCACTATTTTAAATGGGAATTAACAACTTAAAATGGAAAGGTTTTCTAATAAATAAGTATTTAATGTTTCGAGTGCACATTTATCGAAATGTGCCATTTATGAGCATTTAATACTAGTTTCAATTATTTAATTCTATATACGTTGTGTGCATGGGTTACGGATGACATAACATTAATAGCGTCGATCCACGTGAATAGCGGACTTATTAGGTTGACGAATCTAATAAGAGCCCGCTAGGTACGTTGGATAACGTTATTAATGGGCGAATTATCCTTATGACTCGTTAGGATCACGACGATTTATGGGATAATAAGCGGCACGAATAACTAATTGGGTTTATCGAGTTGACGAAATTCGATAGGTCTACTATTTATTCGAAACTTATTGGACTATGGGCTTATAAACTAGGCGTCTCATCGTGTTGCATTGAGTCACATTGTGGTTATTTAAGTGCATTCATGATATCATGTTGAGTCGACCTACACACACGACGATACCAAGCTAGGACTAAGCGATGAAACAAGACATTTTGGAGATAAAGAAAAGGAATACATTGGGGTAGATAACGTTGATTTTGGGAAATATATATTAAAATTTTTTTACATTAATAGGTTGTCTTAGGAGTCGATAGTTCTCTGAGCCGTGTTAGCTGTTATCTTCTTGCTAGAGTTTATTTGTGCGTTGCTTGCTTGAGGTGAGTTTCATAGCCCAACTTGTATCTATGTTTTTAACTAATTTGGGGTGAGAATCATGCTACTCTTTTTGGACCTTTTAAACTATTTTGATTTGCTTATGTGCTTGACTTTTTAGATAGATATGTGGTAGCTGTTTCCTTAGTCTAGGGTAGCAATCTTAATTGCTATGACACTTGCCTAGCTAAGTATAGACTTCTACCTCGACCTAGTCCAGGGTTAGCAATTGTTCTAGACTTTGCTATGTGTGGCTACTAAGTAAGCTAGGGGCCCTACTATGACGTCGAATATGATATTGATGATATTGTGATTGTGATATTGGTATATGATTGATGTGTATCTATCTTAGGTCTCGGATAACAAATAAACTCCTACAGGTCCACTATTTTAAACTTGAATTTAAACCTATGAACTTCATGTCAGGTGACCTCGAGAGCATGTCTTTCCGGGTATTTAAGTGATGCTTGGAGTGCGTGTTCTATGGAAAGTTGGCAAGGAGGCATGGTTCAAGGATCATAATCAAACTCTGATAATTTATAGGGACCTATTTTTATAAATCATGTTTGGGCCTTTTATTTACATTTTGGGATTATTGTTTTGGATAATTAAATTTGGGATTGGTTTTGAATGATAATTTGACTATCTTATTTGCTATACTTGTGTGAGATACCAATCAATATAGCCCGAAACTTGATTAAGTCTTCTGCTATCTTGAGATTTGGGGGTGTTCTGATTGGTATCGAGCCAAGGTTAGAGAGAACTAGGTATTTAATAAAATCTAAACTATGGACACTTTTAAGAAAAATAATCCTCGGCCGGAGGATGCCCACCCTTGGCCGAAACTTCTTTATTTGATTATGGTATGAACTGCAATTTGATTTATGAGATATTATGAATTGTGATTATTTATTGAGATGTTATGTTTTGAGTTATGATTATTGATTTTGGGTAAATGTGAATTGATTGTCAAGATATTATGAACTTGATTGGATTATTGATACGTTATGATTTTGAGATTATGAGTTTAATTATATGATTGATTAGATTTGGGATTATATGATGCGTGGATTATGTGATAGAACAGAACTTATGTGTTTTATTTAAATGCATATTATGAGTAATGCGGTACCTCTATTTAAAGCATTCATTATGTGATATATGTTTTGGTTGAGTTGATGCGCTTATTAGAACTAGTTGTTTTCAAAGACTTATACCTACCCTATGCCATTGTCACAGTATGCCTTCACTAGCTTATGATGTGTGGGGATGTCGCTAGCTGTGCTAGTTCCCTGACATTGACTCTCATGATTTGCTTGAGGGTGATCCTATGTGATTGCCCGTCACTCTAGTTCATCATCATCATCAGATCGCCCTAGCTCATCTAGGCAGCTCACATTGCATCAGGTCTTAGCACGAGCCCGGACTCTAGACTTACTCGTGAGTCTTGCCCGCATGTCCGATGGACCACCATCATCACCTATTCACCTAGAAGCCCCTTTGTCTACGTCATCCCATGTCTTAGAAGACCTAGATCCCCTATTGTACCACCTCAGGATTCCACACACAGAGACTCGACTCATGGACTCTCCTTCGAAGATGGGGAGGGAGGAGCATGAGATTGAGGAGGAGCATGAGATTGAGGAGGAGTATGTAGATGAGGATGAGGATCCTCGGGAGGAGGGCGATGAGGATATCCCGGAAGGGGGTCTCCTTCATTCAGAGTCCTGCGCATTCTGCGCATTCTCGGAACCGGGCTCCCCTTACCCTTTGCACGAGCACGATTCTCTGAGCAGCCCTTTGATTTTGGTTCACCTCCACACTCACCTGAGATAGGTATCCCATTAGGTTCAGAGATACCATCGAGTGCTTTAGAGCGAGGAATATTGGGAGGCAATTGATGTGGGAGAGAATTACATCTTAGGGTATTAGGCTTAGTAGGTTGTGGTCGGTGGTTGGAGTATCGAGGGCTAGCTAGTGTAAGTTTGAGATATGGGTTACGTAGTTAGGAGGACTACAATTAGAGAGTATTTCGAGCTCGAGGGCGGGTTGGGGACTGTGAGAGGGTTGTGGCGATTTCGAGATCTGAGCAGGCGATATGGCGGGGATAGGTGAGTTGGAAAGGGAGGTCGTGGATCTGAAGAGTGTCCGACCTCAGTGTTGAGCTTTCATCTTTGTGGGAGAAGGTTGGCGATGTTAGGAGATCTGTTAGTGGTATTCGTGATCGTGGCTAGATTGTGTTAGTTTCATGGCATTGTACCATCTTGGCTGAGTAGTCTCTAGTTAGGATGTAGATCTATCCTAGTTATCTTGTTAGTATCGTTGTTAGAATCATTCTTGATTTCTCCGTATCCTTTCATGTATTCCAGTTTGGAACCTATGAGTTATGGTTATTAGAATGTGCATCCTTTAGTTATGATTCGGACTCTAGTAGTTTTGTTATGATATAGCGTTATCCTTGTTGTCCTTGATTATGATACGATGCGTTATTGGGTGATCCTTGGAACCCAACCCGAGTCTTTAGAGTGTGAATTGTGAACTTATGAAAGCTGTTATTCTAACCCCAGTTGATGGCACCAAGACGAAACCATACTAGGAACAACCAAGAAGCTCACCTTTGTAGTTTGCCCTGTCCATCAATTAGATGCGTCCAACACCTACCACTCCACCTGTTGAGAACCAGAATACTGATAACCCCGATGTTGGGATCCCGAATGTGAACAACCGTGCTGAGAATGGTCCACATTCACCTGAGTTAGGTAGCCCATTAGGTTCAGAGATACCATCAGAGATTGCTTTAGAAGCAGGAATATTGGGAGGCAGTCGATGTGGGAGAGGATTACATCTCGAGGTATTAGGCTTAGTAGGTTGTGGTCGGTTGGTTGGAGTATCGAGGGCTAGTGTAGAGGATTTGAGAGCGAGATATGGGTTAGTAGTTAGGAGGACTACAATTCGAGGAGGGTATTTAGGGCTCAGGAGCAAGTTGGGGACCTGTGAGTGGGTTAGCGGCAACTTCGAGATCTTGACAGGCGATATGGCGTAGGATAGGTGAGTTGGAAAGGGAGGTCGTGGATCAAGAGTGATCGCGGCCTCAGTGTTGAGCTTTCATATTTGTGGAGAGAGGTTGACGATGTTAGGAGATCTGTTAGTGGTATTCGTGATCGTGGCTAGATTGTGTTAGATTCATGACATTGTACCATCTTGAAGCCAGTAGTCTCTAGTTGAGATGTAGATCTATCCTAGTTATCTTGTTAGTATCGTTGTTAGAATCATTGATTTCTCCGTATCCTTTCATGTATTCCACTTTGGAACCTATGAGTTATGGTTATTAGAATGTGCATCCTTTAGTTATTATTCGGTCTCTAGTTGTTTTAAGTTATGATATAGGGTTATCCTTGTTGTCCTTGATTATGTATTAAATGCGTTATTGGTGATCCTTGGAACCCGACCCATCTTTTAAATGAATTGTAAACTTATGAAGCTGTTATTCTAACCTTGATTGATGGCACCAAGACGAAACCCTCCTAGGAATAACCGAAGCGACTCTGGCTGTAGTTGCCATCCGTCCAGGGATGTCGTTCGACCCTAACCACTCCACCTGTTGAGAACTAGAATACGATAACTCATTTATTGGGAACCGAATGTGAACAACGTCTTTGAGAATGGTCTGTTCCATAAAATCCTCCGCCTTTGAACCCGACCGCGACCGACTTTTGGCCTTGGCGTGTAAAATTTGCTGCTAGGCTGAGTCTAATCTCTCAAAACCTCGGTGGAACCCCCTTTGCTTAATCGAGCTTCGAGGTTGTACCTACAAAGGTTTCGATTTTGTGGTCCCATCGAGTTCAAAGGAACCAAGGGAATGTTTTACCTAACAAGATGGATGGGAAAGTGCAGTATTCTGGGTGCTTAATTGTGAAGAGGATTGTAAGGTTAAGTATCGACATTTACCTTGAAGGGCCAGGCGTTGACTGGTGGAAAAACTATGCAGAGATCCGTAGGAAGTGATGTAGCTTATAGCATGACTTGGACCCAGTTTAAGGCTCTCTGATCAAGACTTCATCCTAGGAATGAAGTTAAGAAGCTAGAGATTGAGTTGGAACCATGAGGTTAAGGTTCTGAAACATGACGACTTACAATCGTCGTTTCAAGAGTTATCAACTGCTTGCATTGAAATGGTTCTACTGAAGCCCTAAGATTGAGAGGTAAAAGCTGATGGATTGCCTTTAGCTACTAGGAATGATGTCATCGCTGCGAGAAGCATTAGCATGAAGGCAATTACTATGTCTCCACGTTTGATAGACTCTTATGTGTTAGGCGGGAGGAGACAAGGGTAAGAGTGATAAGAGTGATAAGAGGAAGAGGAATGAGGTTGTTCTGAGGGGAATGGCAGCAAACGGCAAGAGACAGCCAGGGTGTTCGCCATAGGAAATAGAGAGAATAAGGGTTATGAAGGTAGCAAGCCATTTTGTGGTCGTTGTAATCAACACCACCATGGACCGTGCTCAATAATGTGTAGGAATTGCTCTAAGGTATGACACGTGGCCAAGGATGGAGTCCCATCCACTGCTGCGGCTCAAAGCTGCCAGAGGTATTTGGAAGGCCACATCACTGTTTGGATGTGGAAAGGGCACTACAAGAATGAGTCCAGAGGCCGTGATGAAGGGAAACTCCCATTGGAGGAGGATTGTTAACAGGGGTGTGGGAAGTAATGGCTTTAACCTGTGAGCGAGAGAGGTTGTAGGGAATCAAGGGAATCAAGAGGCTAGGAATCAGCGAGAGAGACATAGGAACAGCGTGTGTATGCTATTGGGAAGAGGCGGTGAGGACCTAATGTAGTTCTGAATGCGTTCCTTCTCAATAATCGCTATGCTTCCATCTTTTAGTTTGATACTTGTGCCGATATGAGTTTCGTATCCACCAACTTTATGCCATTACTAGGAATTTCCCAAATACCTCTAGGGTTCAGTTACGATGTGGAATTAGATAATGGGAATAGGTAGAAGATATACACCGTAGTCCGAGGTTGTACCTTAGGTTTCCTAAACCACCTGTTTAGCATAGACCTATTGCCAGTTACCTTGGGATATTTTGACGTCATCATCGAAATGGATTGGTTGTCGAAGAACGGTGCACACATCATCTGCGATGAGAAGATCATCGTTACCAGAGTATGGCGGGAAAAGTTTTGAGCATACAAGCGGTCGAAGCTTGTGGAAGTCCCTCGGTTGAGCATCATCTCTTGTATTAAGGCTTAAAAGTACATCGATAGAGGAGGTTGTCTTTTCTTGGCTCGAATTTCTGAAAAGAAAAGCGTGGAGAAGAAAAGAAGACACCTTAATTATGTAGAAGCGTTAGAGTTTCGGATGTGTTTCTGACGATCGCACGGGATTCCACAGACAAATTGGAATTCCAAATCGAGGATGTCTGGTCTTTGCACCATAACTTAGGTCACTATCTGGACTTGCTCCAAGAGAATTGGAGGAACTGTCCTAACTTGATTGTCGAGTTGTCGAGAAGGGATTCATTCGACCAAGTTAGTCACCGTGGGGAGCACCGGTGTTGTTTGTGAAGAAGAAGGATGGGTCGTTTCGGATGTGTATTGATTATAGGAGAATTAAATAAGTTGGCGGTGAAGAATCCATACGCTGCACAGAATAGATGACCTATTTGACCAAATCCAAGGAGCTAGTGTCTTTTCAAGATCGACTTACGGTGCTGTTATCATCGACAGAGTTCGAGAGGAGGATATCCTAAAGCGGCATTTAGGACTCGTTATGGGCATTGTAATTCAAGTGATGTCGTTTGGTTTGACCAACTAGCCCGGTATTTCATGGATCTCATGAACGGTGTGTAAGCCATATCGGATAAGTTTGTGATAGTATTCATAGACGACATCTTGATATACTCCAAGAATAGAGAGGAGCACGAAGAGCATTTGAGGCTCATTTTAGAGGTGTTAAGAGAAGAAGGCGTATCAAATTCTCTAAGTGTGAATTTTGGATTAGGCCGTGCAATTCTTAGGTCACGTGATAGATAGTCGAGGAGTTCATGTTGACCCAGCCAAGATTGAAGCCATTAAGGAATGGGCCGCCCCTAGGAACCCATTAGAAGTGGTTTAGGTTTAGCAGGCTATTCCGGGAGGTTCATTGAGGGATTCTCCAGATAGCTAAGTGTGACCAAACTGACCGAAAGGGCGTAAAGTATGAATGGGGACAAAAGGAAGAAGAAGCATTCCAACTTCTAAAGGAGAAGTTATGTAGTGCCCCTTCTACTACCATTGCCGAAGGAAATGAAGATTTGGTGGGTGTCTTATGACGCTTAGCATAAAGGCTTAGGTGTTGTTTTGATGCAATGGGAGAAGGTGATAGCTTATGCCTCCGACAACAAGAAGCATGAGAAAACTACACCACCCATGATCACGGAGTTAGGTCTTTGTCTTGTTTGCCCTAGAATCGGAGACATTATCGTATGGAACCAAGTGTGTAGTGTTTAAGCCATAAGAGCTTGAAGCATATCTTAGATCAAAAGAGGTTGAATATGAGTCGCGTTGTTGTTGGTTAGAGTTGCTCGATGATTATGATTTGTAAGATTCGTTATCATCACGGTAAAGCCAATGTAGTGGCAGATGCCCTCAGTAGTAAGGAGAACATTCCACCTTTATCGTTCGATCCTAGGAATGACTATTAGTTCGCCTCTCACGATCTCAAATCTTAGCCGCCCAAGCTGCGGCATTGTGAGGAAGAACCTTCCTTGTGAGAATATGCATGGAATGGTAGAAAGTGAAAGCAGATTCTTGAAGCATTACGAGAACTTTATGCTTGAGGCGAAGGCTGGATACCATTTCATGGCGGAATCTGTGAGTTGATTATGCACGAGTCGCATAAATCAAAATACTCTATTCATCCCAAGGCCGATAAGATGTATCAGGACTTGAAGAAACTCTCTCTTGGTGGCCTCACATAAGCCGACATAGCTTCAGATGTAATAGGTTGGTGCTTGACTTGTTCTAAAGGTAAAGGCGAACACCGAAACCCTCAAGACTCTTAGTTCAACCCGAACTCCCGGAATGGAAATGGGGGCGAATCACCTTGGACTTTATCACCGTGCAATTCACGAGAAACTGCTAGCGGCAATGGCTATCACGGGTAATCGTAGATCGTTTGACTAAGTCGCTCATCTAGCCATGGCGAGGTCGATAGTCTCGACAAGCTTCGCTTCGGTATACTTCAAGGGGAGCAAACATAGTATCAACTTCATGGAGATCCTTACGGTCGGCGTTAGGAACAAACACGGATATGAGCCTTTGCTTATCATCGCTAACATATTGGATTTCACATACACATCAAACCATTAACACAAAGTACAAGATGATTTTCTAGAGATAAAAAGTTAGAGGTTTGGGAACTTTAGTGAGAGAAAGAAAAATCTTATTATGAGCTCCAACTCTCTACCTTGGAAGGTAGAGAGTATTTATAGTCTTACATAAATAGCCACCTCGGGCTGTGGATCGGGCATCTGATGGGTAAAGACCGTCCGTCCTCCCGCGGTGTTACTTAACTAAATACTACTTAACTTGTAATAATCTCTGACTATGAGCTTTCTAGCGATTACATATACTCGAGGTGACCGACTCTTTAATGACTGGATTTACTAAATCCTAATCTCCCCTAAGGAGGTCACCTCAAACACACATTAAAATTACATTGAATACAAACAGATATTACATTATAAATTGTTCTTGCATTCTTGATGTAGGATTTTGCTCTGAAGCTCGTAGTCATCGATTCTTCATTATTGCATGTTTGGTTAATCTAAGTGGAGGTCTTTATCGATCCGCGTGATAATGAGTTTTGAGCGACTTTGAGATCATCGGCAATCATAAATCTCGGACTCATCCATTGTAATGTTGTGACTTTTGGACCGACATGCTCACATTTTGGATCATGATTTCTTCTCATCAGAGTAGCGGAAGCTTTCGTTAATTCATGATATTGGCGGCGCGTAGCGAAGCATGGAGTGAAAATATCAGAGTCATTGATGCACTAATCATGATTTCTTTAGAAATGAATGTATTGTGTGAGCATGCGGCTATGGATTGACGCATCATTACGATCAGGCTTAAAGCGTCGAGCGTACGCATACAAGATTAGCAATAAAGCGCGCGAAAGTGTCTTTGATCACTTTCGTTGAATTGAGGTACCGCGGCCCACGGTTCCCGTTGATCGGTACAAGTCTTGCACTGTGATGCGGTATAATTCGAAGAATTTCCTTGTGAGTTTTAGCGGTACTCTGTTGTTCTCAAACGAGCGTCTCAAAGACAACGAATTGAGTGAACCAGCGAATTGAGATTCAGCGATTGATGAAAAGAGATTTGAAAAACAATCGTTTATTGCTCAATAGAAATTGTTTTTGCAATACAACGAAGGTTTTAATGAAAATCAATTATCAATCATAAACACCTTTTATTTTGAAATATTAGTACATAGTCGATGTGCTAAAGAAAAGAGTTTTAAGCACAGCGACGGTTTTCAAAGGTATCCGTCAATCCATGACCATTGATTCAAAAGATTGAATCGCCCCATTGTTTCTGTTCAGTTGTCACATGGTTGATCTATTGGATAGATCTCATATGCCACCCACCAGGAGCTTGTTAGATGTTGGCTCCAGAAGGCTTTCCATCTTCATTGTGAATATGTTCACATATCACTCGGATGTTACGGCAATACCACAAGGATAATCGCGTAGGACTCAAGATATAATCTCTCTTTCCACATTGTGTGAACGAGAGTCTTCATTGAAAGTGTCCTAATGAGATTTATTGATGATCTCGTGGCTCTAGACTCAATTGTGCATATTTGGTTCCTATGCCGAGACTAGGGAGAGGGTCTCCTTCTTCAATATCAACAATCTCTAAGAGAAAGTCGATAGATAATGTCGGTTCCCATTGAGAATGAAACAAGCCCTTTTAAGAGGAACTTGAGTAGCTTGGGAAGTTGTAGTGCGGTCGTCAGGGTCCATGGCGTCTTGTCTTCAATACCGATGTTACCTTGGTAACCACCAGTAGTATATGAATTGAACCGGTTTACGCCTAAGGTTGAATTAATGGAGGGCTATTTCTTTTCACCCTTTTCTCATTCATTTCTTTTTCATTCTTCAACCCCTTGAGTGCTTACCGAGACTTCATAACTAGAACCTTGTTGGGTTTATTCGATTACTAGCTCGATCTCGATCCGCACTCTTCCCATTTCTCACTTTTCTCCTTTTTTCATCATACCTAAGGACTTCTACACTATCTAGTGGATTGTATCTGGGTAGATCCCTCGGTTACAGCGGATCATGGGAACAATACCTAACCTTATCATCCTTATATCACCATACATAAAGTAAAGTTGGTCGGTCTATTTGGTATTGTTCATCTGCCATTGGAACCAATTGAAAACCATTTGAAAATCAATCTAGATACTTGTGATATATTATCAAAGCATTTTGTACCTGAATTGTTTTGATATTTTTAGAACAAGAGCTCCCCTCAACATGTGCATCATGCATCATTTTGTAATAGAAATAATTTTTCATCTTTGAGGATTCAGCTTGCATCTAAGAGTAGTTATATGAAGAAGGATGTGGTTTTCAAAATAGTTGCTGCCCCTCAATATGTGCATAGAAATTTGAAAATGTTTTGCACATATTAGGAAAAACGCACATTGAAATAAATTGATCACGTTTCAAATCTTAGTGGTTTAAGATAGATGCTCCCCTCAACATGTGCATGGAAAATTTGAAATCGTTTGGCACATGTAGGAAGGAGAGCTTGTACATACTTATAAAACCATTTACGAATTATCGATTAAATCCAATTTAAATCACAAATTCTTCCCCGATCACAATTATCAAATCATTTGAGATTTGTGATCTTTGTAGATTTAAATTGATTTTGAAAGCTTTAAGGAGAATTGTGACTTGATTATGAAAGCGTTTTAACTGATAAGGATCGGTTTTTTTGAGACTTTAAACTCCATTGATTAAACACGCATGATAATCTTTTGAAAACAATTGTATGACAAATAACCTTTTGATTTAATTGAAATCATTCTCCCCCTCAATCAATGACATAAGTTGTTGATTGAGAGATAGATATTTTTGACAAACGTTAAGTTCGGATGATTTTCAAAAATAGAGTCCGAGTTATTTTTCAAAGCAATTAGTTTTCATTAGATAGTGAGTAATTGTTTATAGAATCAGAGCATGAGATTTGAAAACAAGATAAAGCATGGATATGTTCTTTCTTTGAAAAAGCAGTTCTTTACTGCAGAAATGACAATAAACCATTGTTTCACTTTCTCCCAAAATTTATTTATTTAATTTATTTTTTATTATTTTTATTTTTTAAACGATCTTATGTATATTGAAGAACATCTAAAGACCGTGTCATTCTTTGAAAGTCAACACAAAGTCCGTAGATTATATCGAACAAGGAAAAACATGACAAAATAACAATATTTTTGGAATTTTTCAAGATTTTCTAATTTTTTTTTTATGGATTTTGAAAGTTTTATATTTTTATTTTGTTTTGAAGGTTTTGCAATTTTGTATTTTGCTTTTTTGAATAGATATTTACAAGAGATAGATGAAGGAAAACCTTTTACTCCTCTTCTTCCTCTTGAAGGCGTTTGAGTGTTTCGGTTGTAGGCTCTTAAGACCAAGTCGTGGAAGGATAAACTCAAAGCGTTCTCTAGGAAGAGCTTTGGTGAAGATGTCGCTAAGTATTCGGTCCTCACAAAATAAAGTTCCACCACACCGTTTTCAACTTGTTCCTGATGAAATGATGTCGAATGTCGATGTGCTTTGCTCTTGAGTGTTGTACGTTGTTGCATGAGAGAGCAATAGCACTTTTATTATCACAGTACAGAGGGATTTTGTTGAATTCAAAGCCATAGTGAGATAATTGGGATCTCATCCATAGGATTTGAGCACAACAAGATGACATGGCTATGTATTCACCTCTGTAGAGGAAATAGAAGTACTCATTTGCTTCTTTGAAGACCAGCTCACAAGCTTATCACCTAAAAAATGAGCACCTCGGGCGTGCCGGCGAGTATCTTGACATCTGCATGATCGGCATCGCATAGAACATTAGTGACATACGGTGTCTCCTTGGTACAAAGTCCCATATTGATGGTTCCTTGGAGATACCGAAAGACCCGTTTAATTACTTCAAGGTGCTTTTGGTAGGCTTAGCACGATATCTAGCACACATGCAAGCGGCGAACAAGATGTACGGTCTACTAGGCTGTGAGGTACATCGGGGATCCAATCATACTACGATATTTCGTTTGGTCTACCATGATCCCTGAGTGTTCCTCATCTAGTTTATGCAGCTCATCATGGGAGTGTCAATAGGGTCACTAGAATCAAATCCAAATTTCTTTAAAATCTCATTTGCATATTTAGATTGATTTATAAAAATGCCTCGGGACTTTGTGAAATTTGTAATCCCAAGAAAAATGACATTTGTCCCATCATTGACATTTGAAATTTAGAACCCATTTCATTAGAAAAGCGATCACATTCATTGGGGTCGGTCGAGGCAAAGATAATATCATCAACATATATTTGAACGTGAATTAAATGTTTGCCTGACTTCTTGGTGAACAATGTCGGATCAAGCTGCTCCTTTCTTGAATCCGGTAGATAGAAGAAACTTTGATAGCGTATCATACCATGCCCTTGGAGCTTGCTTTAAACCGTAAAGAGCCTTCTTCAAGCGATAAACGTGAGTAGGATGCTCTGGATTCACAAAGCCTTAGGGTTGGTGGCGTATCGACTTCTTTAAGATCTCCGTTAGAAAGCGCCGTCTTTACATCCATTTGATAGACTACCATGTTCTTACTTGCAGCACTAGCCAAGAAGATTCGATTGCCTCGATCACAGAGCAGGAGCAAATGATTCTTCAAAGTCAATACCCTCCTCTTGGCGATATCCTTTTGCAACCAATCGAGCCTTGTTCTTTAAAACATCACCATGCTCATCAAGTTTCACTTTGAAGATCCACTTTAAAGCAATGATCATAGCACATCTGGGCGGTACTAATTCCCATACATCAAGTCGATCAAACTCATGAATTTCTTCTTGCATGGCATTGAACCAGTTGTCTTCATTCATGGCGGTTTTAACATCTTTTGGTTCGACCTTAGAGAGAATGGAGTTGAAGAAGCACCATAAGGCATCGGTTGCAAGTTGTTTCACGTGTGGATCTTTGGGCGAGAGGTTTCCAATGATGTTGTCAATGGATGATCATGTGTCCATTTTAAGGTGTTCATGTGGTTGTTGTTGAGGCGATGCGTAGCAGTCGATATCTCGATGAAGATGGTTCGATGATGATTCAGGAGCAAATATGTTTTCAAATGGAGCATCTTGGGGAGTAGCAAAGGGATTAACTTCATCATTGATGCCAGAGACAATTCCATGATGTACATTTGATGATTGATGATTTGTTGATGAGGCAGTGATCAGGCGGCGCTTCTTGACTTAATGATATTGAGGTGAAGGATTGACTTCATTCACAGGGATAGGAGCAGCCTCTGTTGATGGAATTGACATTTCATCGGCATTTGGTTCATAGTGTTCATCAAACATTGGATCAAACAATTTCTTTAAATCATCTTCAGATGGAGGTACATAAGGAGTTCTTTGGAGAGGGATTAGAAACAAGAGTAGAACCTGATAGGATACTTGATGAAAATTGAGTTGCGGGTCGAGGCTGGTTTGTCCTAGAGCCATTTGACCGGTCACTCATGAAGCGTAGCGTGAATTGTTTCCATGATATTTCGGGTTCTCTTGTTGTAGATTCGGTAACCCTTCTTGTTTTTTTGCATAACCAACAAAACTCAATATCGCCTTTGCTCTTAATTTACCTAAGTCTTGACCGTCATTAGTTGGATAGCACAAAGCACCAAACACACGAAGGTAGGAGAGATTAGGTTTTTGTTTATGAACAAGTTCATATGGAGTTTTTCCATGAGAGGTGTGTATAAGAGAACGATTTTGGGTGTAGTGGCAGCAGCGTGGCTTGCAACCCATAGAAACATTGGAACCTTTGAATAAATTAGCATTGTTCTTGCGGCTTCCACAAGAGTTTGATTTCTTCTTTCAACTACACCGTTCATTGAGAGGTTAGGTGGAACACTTCTTTGATGACTGATTCCAACATTTTCAAAAAACTGAATTAAGTCTTTGTTAACAAACTCACGTTGCCATTATGCATTCGAACTATTCTACGATTGTTGAGTCGAACTTATAGTTGTTTGATAAGTTTGATGATGACATCAGGAGTTTCATCCTTTGTCCTCAAAAACTTTACCCAAGTAAATCAAGAGTAGTCATCAACCAACTAAAATGTATTTCTTCCCATTTATCGTTTGTACTCTCATTGGTCATATAAATCCATATGAAGGGTATGAAGAACTTCCATTACTGAGTTTGTGGGTTTTGGTTTGTGGGCATATTTCGTGCTTTTTTCCCAATTGGCATCTTTGAACAAAGATGATCTTTTTCATATTTTAATCGGGGTAAGCCTCGACAGATCCTTTCGGAAAGGTTATTAATGGTGCGAAGTTCAAGTGATTGAGGCAGCGATGCCATAACCATGACTTTGTTTTTGAAGCCTTTGACACAAGCGATTGGAGAAGACTTCATCATGTCTTCGATAGAGATGGTGTATAGGTTAGAACCACGAGTTCCTCTTAATAATTCCACACCATCAAGTTCTCTAACGAAGCAAGTATGTTTTCTAAAGGCCACTTCTAGATCGGAATCACAGAATTGACCAACAAAGAACAAATTATGACCAAGACCTTCCACATAATATACCATGGAGATTACACTTTTGCCAACTACATAATCACCATAACCCATAATTGCTCCAAAATGGTCGTTCCGAATCTAACAGTCCCGATGAATTTACTCACGAAGTTCATGAGCGCGACGGTCTCGGTCATATGCTTGGAGCGGCTTGAGTCAAGTACCACGAGCGATTTGAACGTCTGCGGTTGAACGCAGACAAGAATGGATAAGCTGGATAATTGGGATCCCCATGCAAGAATGGGTTCCATTTGGTTAGTAACAGTGATTGGAACCACAGCGGAAGTAGAAACAATGGAATCATTAGAAATAGATGCAGTGCTAGTGTCCATATTTGACCTATTCAAAGTATGTTCACTTCTTAAGGGAATAGTTCTACCGGTAGGCATCCATTTTCTAGTGGGCATTGATTTAGCAACTTTAGGGCAAAGCTTATTAATCTTACGGCTAGTAGGTATCCATTGATAACCTATATTACTAAATTTTCTTCCTGTGGGTTTCCATTGTTTTCTAACTTTCTTTCGCCTTTGCCTTTTAGCCTTCTTAGCTTGAATTTTAACATTAACAGTTTTATTAGGGCATTTAACAGCATTAGACAAATCATTCACACCACATTCAAGATTAGTAACAGAAACCACGCAATCATCATAACATGTTTTGCCAAAGTAGCGATTCGCATTAATTACAGATGCGCTTAAGCTAATACTAGAATCAACACGATTCGTTTTATTCAACTCAAACTTAATATTCCTAGGGTGATCTTCTACTCTCTTCCAATGCACATTCTTAGCTTGCGAGGTCCTATCTTGCTTGGTATTGCTTGGAGGCTTTGACCGCTTGCTTTAATGTCATTGATTACTCCTGTAGAGGGAATTATGGGAACATTAGTTGGTTGATTTACTTTTTGCATTCTGAACTAGTTGTGCAGGGGATCTGAACTACTTGAAGGCACATTAGTGTTCACTTTCTTAAAGCTGGGCATAGAATGATTTGAATGCTTGGCACTAGGCATGGAACAAGGCATCACGCTTTACCTTTTACCTAAGGATTTAGGACATGTTGCAATTAACATTCTAGCTCTGAGATCGTTTGGCTTTGAATGCAAGCAAACCTAATTTCTCTATCAAGAGGTTTATTAATGAAATCCTCTTCAACAATCTCACGGAGACATTCTAGACTATCCTTAAGGTGAGCACAATAGTTATGAAACACAGGTTCATTATTCCTAAGATGAGGAGGAATATATTTAACCATCACAGTATATTTGCGATCTAAGGATGACTTTGATGCAACATTCTCATTGAAAACAAGTGGCGGTTTCCCTTTTCTGACTCCTCGATTCTCAATTTCTTTTGTAAAGACGTTATTTTTTCGTTGTTTTTGTCACGGTGACTTTCATTGAATCATATAACTCTTTAAAGTGTCGTTTAACTTTTTCATTTTCTTCTAGAAAACTCTCGTTTTCCTTTTGTAAGGCATTAACTAAGTTTTGAAGATGAAAAGTTTGAGAATACTGAGAATCTAAAGGAGGAGGCATTTGGGATCCGGTCACATTGTTCTTTTCACCCTTTAATTGAGAGATTTGGGCTTTCAACTTTCTCGTGTTACAATGAGCTCGAATCTTTCATCCGCGTTTGCTAATTTCAAAAACTGCATCAAATTTAGGAACATCCAAGGATGTCTTGATATTTGAGGTTTTAACATTTTCTTTAGATGTTGATATTTTAATTGCAAAGCAAGATGCTCAACTTCCAATTTAGAAAAGATGTTTTACGGTTATCATGATCATCCTGTTCAACTTTATCATGCAGTTTAGAGTTAGTTTTTCAAGCTCAATGACACGATCATGGGAGACTTTCAAAGCAACAGATAATTCATGAAATTGAGAAGCATTAATAGAACAATTTGTAGCATTGTAAAACACATCTTGAGCAATACATTCAGAAATAAGATTTTCATTCAAGGTATGCAAGTTCTTCCTCTCAATCTCATTATATTTTAATTCTCGCTCATAGTCACTAACCTCAACAATCATTGCATCAAATTCCTTTTCCATTTCTTTAATATCTAAGTCCATCCCCTTTTAAGACTCTCAAATTGACCTTTTAATTGTTTAAAGAAAGGCATGATCTCAGTTAAATAGCATTCTTTAGTTTGCTTAAAACCCCTTTCCCCTTGGTTATCCAGTGGGTGTGATCCTTTTCTTACAAGTTTTCTCAAAATCAACAAATAATTGAAAGATAACATATTGAGTGATTAAGGTCTTGCTTTTAGTGGCAATAGTTCTAGGAACTAAATGCATTGGTGTTTTTGGAGGATACACAGTCTGAAGAGCATTTTCCTAAGGGAGGGTTTGTTACAACAAGATTCTCTGCTTTTTGCTTATCTAAATCCTTTTTCCGGAACACTTGTTCGGGTGTTAACAACGTTTGAGGCTTAAACTTGTTCAAGGAGATCCAATTTTCCTTTTGTAATCATGGGGTTTGATAGTTATGTTATTCTCTTTACATTCAGGATCATCTAGCTTCTTATTTATTTTCTCCCTAGATGCATCATCTAATTTTCTATCTTCCTCGGTGCACTCAAGCAACTAGGTTTACTGTCTAGGTTTAAGAATCTCATTTCCATCATAGATTCACATTATGAGCACTCTAGCCTTTTTAACGACCTCTGGATTTGGTTCCACAACAAGAGGAATGCTATGCTTATCGCTTAAAACTCTATGCTTAGTGATCAAGTGAGCAGTCTGAATGGTATTCCCTTATACGCATTACAACTTATTTTCAAGCTTGTTTTTCAAAGTTTTTAGATTGGAAAAATCATTCAAAAGTTTTGATTCCTTAGCATTGAATTCTTGCTTAAGCATTTTAACATTTTCTTGAAGTTCTTGTTTTTGCTTAGCAGTTTTAGAAAGCTTTTCTTGTAAGGAGTTTAACTCTTGTTTTAAGACTTCTTCTCTAAAATAACTTTTTCTAATAATTGTTATGCGCATTTGGTCATCCATTTCACGCTCACGGGTGGTTCAACTCAAACTTAGCACGTTGTTCATAAATAGCAACTTGTTCTTTATAGGCATTAAGTTCAGAGATAATAGAATCATCAAGGGCACATGCGGTGTATTCATCAAAGACATAGTCCTCATTGACGCGGAAGATGCATCACTTGGTACAACCTCACTTTCACTTTGCTTCACATATTGATCATATGGGACAATATTGCTATTACCCTCATCATCAATATCTGATTCATAAGTTTCAAGATTTTGTACTTTATTATGCATCTTTTGCACATCAACATCATCATATAGTTTTAATACCTCAGAAATGATTTTGTCTTTGGATGGATTAGCCTGTTGTGGTGGAGAGAACTTTGGAGTGACCATAGGTGAGATGCTAGCCATGAAGATTGTTTGGGCAATAGGTTCATCATCGACATCGAGTCAAATGCATCACAGCTACTTGAAATGCATTTTGATGATTATGACCTATCTCTGAATTGGGTTCATCAACATCGCATCATAGGTTTGGGCATTTCCTAACAGGAACAACAACTCCTCTTCATCCAAAGCTGCTCCATTATCACGAGCTTGCACAAGCAGCATCTTGTCTCTGAAGTATTCTGCATTCTGTGGTCGTTTTGGAGATGTGCGTTCTAGCAATATGTCCACTCACCACCACGGTTGTAGCACTTAATTGGCTTTGCTTGACCTTGATTCCCATTCCTTCCCTATTCTGATTTACCACATATCCTCTACCAACTCCTCCTCTTCCCTGTTCATCTTGCCTTTCTTGGTTGCACCATAACCTTCCCATCTCGGCGGTTGCTTGATTATGTGGATTGGATCTTGATTCGAGGTTATTGTTGGTGTGTGGAAGAGAGTTCATGTTTTGACCGAGCATGAGAGGCAGTTGATTGATGAAGTTTTCCATGAATGTGTTTGGAGTGCGGAGGCTTATATCTTTGGATCGGGGATGAGTTTGTAATTACCATCACCTATGGGAATGACTTGAGAAGCTTTGGTAGTGATACCAACATTTGTGTAAAAGGTTGTTGAGTCATTTGAGGAACTTGTTTCTCCACTGTTGGTTTTGAACTGTTCTAGAATCCTTTTCTTCAAACATAACATGTCTCTCATTGGAGAAGGAATGCATCTGAGTTGCTCATAGTTGGTGTTCTTTAATCCTTTGGTTAGCTTCACAGAGGTGACAAATTTGTGCCATTAGGGATTCATGTTGTTCACAAACTTTGAGTTCAGTTGAATGTTTGGCATAGTCATTCTGATGTTCCTCATGTCATTCACAAGCTTGTGGAATCTCACGTAGTACTCATAGATACTATCATCGGTTTCATCTTGAAGTGCTCAAACTCATCATACAGTTGTGATTCTCTGTCTTCTTTGGTTAATTCAGAACCTGAGAGAAGCATCTTGACATTATCCCAAACCGCCTTGGCTTCGGTGTTGTGATTGATAAGCTTGTAGATATCTTTTGGAAGACCACGAAGTATAATGTTAGAAGCCACGATATCGAGCATCGAATCTCTTTTTCTCATTATCATTGAGCTCATCATACGTCTTTGGTCTATCTATTCCATAGATCATTGTTCCATCTGCAGTTGTATCAATTAAGTCTCTTGTAGTCTCAATCTGATAAGGTCCTTCATCAATAGACTTGAGAATGTTGACCCCGTTTTCCTTTCCAAGACAGTACAATCTGATTCGTTGTGCCCAAGAGTAGTAGTCGGTTCTGTCAAGCATGGGTGGACGCAGTATCTGAACCGGTTGCTTAAACATCCTCGACAGTGATGGAGATAATTGTAGGTGCGTTGGTAGACATGTTTAAAGATTACACGGGATTTTATAACTCAATGATTAAACCGGGAAATAGATTATTTCACAAGATTTTACTAAATCAAGAGAAAACCGTATTACAAACATAAATTCAACCAAGTCGCTAAGAATTGTGACACCAAGTCGCTAAGTAGTCAAGTCGCTAAATAGCAACTCGCTAAGGTCCAAGTCGCTAACACCAAGTCGCTGAGAAAATTAAGTATAAGTCGCTAACAAAATTGAAAGCAAGTCGCTACCTTCACCAAGTCGCTACCCGTAGTGGAGAATCCACTAAGTGTAATGTTTGTTGGCTTGTCTCAAAAGACAAGTCGCTAGGACCAAGTTGCTACCAAAAGCACAACAACTCGCTACTTTTTACTGAAGCAAGTCGCTAAGATGAAATTCACTACGAGAACCAAGTCGCTACCAAGAAAAACTTCAAAAACACACTTTTCAATCCAAAACAAGCTCAACCATAGTGATTCAAGCTTACCAAATCAAAACCCAAGCACTTACAATGATTCTAAACACAAAAGTACACCCAAAATTCAAACTTTAACACTAGAAATGATCAAAATGATGCAAAAACCACTAAACTTTTTCAAACTCAAAAACCACCTAAAAACCACTAGAAATCCAAGGATATGTAAGAGATGATCTAACCATGGCTCTTGATACCATTTGTAACATATTGGATTTCACATACACATCAAACCATTAACACAAGAGGCGTACAAGATGATTTTCTAGAGAGAGAAAGTTAGAGGTTTGGGAACTTTAGTGAGAGAAAGAAAAATCTTATTATGAGCTCCAACTCTCTACCTTGGAAGGTAGAGAGTATTTATAGTACATACATAAATCGCCACCTGGTACGTGGATCGGGCATATAGTGGGTAAAGACCCGTCCGTCCTCCACAGTGTTACTTAACTAAATACTACTTAACTTGTAATAATCTACGACTATGAGTTTTCTAACGATTACATATACTTGAGGTAACCGACTCTTTAATAATTGGATCTACTAAATCCTAACACATCCTCAAACCGACGGTCAGAGCGAAAGAACCATTCAGACCTTAGAGGATATGCTTAGAGCCTGTGTCATCGATTTCTCCTACAACAATAGTTATCATTCTAGCATTAAGGCCGCATCATTTGAGGCGTTGTATGGACGAAAATGTCGTTCTCCTGTTTGTTGGGCTAAAGTTGGCGAGAGTCAACTTACCAGTCCCGAAATTGTGGTAGAAACCCGAGAAAACGATTCATATCCGTAATCATTTGCAAACCGCTCGAGATAGACAAAAGAGTTATGTCGATAGGAGACGTAAACCCTTAGAGTTTCAAATTGGAGATCGTGTTATGTTAAAGGTTTCTCCTTGGAAAAGGAGTGATTAGTTTTGGAAAGCGTGGAAAACTCAATCACCGATACATTGGTCCCTTTCAATCCTAGAAAGAATGGACGATAGCTTACCGTCTTGAGCTACCTTGAATTGGCGGTGTACACAATGTATTTCATGTTAGTAATCTTAAGAAGTGTCTTTCGGAGGAAAACATAGTTGTGCCTTTAAGAGATATCCGAATTGATGAGAAATTGAATTTCGATGAGGAACCGATAGAGATCATGGATCGTGAGGTTAATGGCTTGAAGCATAGCCAGTATTCCGATTATCAAAGTTAGTTGGAACTCAGAGCATGGACCCGGAGTTCACTTGGGAGCGTGAGGATGTATTTGTAGGAAGTACCCTAAACTCTTCATGACACCAAGCAACTTCGGAGTGAAACCGGGATGGGTTTCTTCTGAGTTTGGGAGGCTGTGACAACTGGCAATTAGGGAGTCTATTTTAGGTAACCGCATTACGTTAAACTAAACCGAGTATTTGCCTTTAGAACTATTTTAATCGACCATGACTTGATTTGATATCGTTTATTAATTTTTATGATTTATTTTATTATCGTATGAGTTATCGTGTGAGTTTTATCTCTTTTTGTTAGGCACTATTCGATTCGGCACAATAAAATCCTAAAACAAGAAATAACGTAACTTTTAAACCGTAACTTAAAACTTGACAAATAAATAGTCAAAACTCGTGGAAAAACATAAATAAACACAACAGAAAGTCGAAGGAACGTCGTGGGACACTTGTTGGACAATACATGAGCTCGGGAATGGGTAAACGGGATAGTTTATGAAAAATTACGGCTTCGGCCCTCCTATTTCTACCCTTTCCGACGCCCCTCCCCTCCCCTACCATTTTTATTTTCGTCCTTTTGCCTAAATATAAATACTTCCTCCTACCCTCATTTTTCACTTTCATTTCTCTCTCTAAAACACACACACTAACCTACTTTCTCTCTCTACACTCTCTCTCTTCCAAATTAAAAACCCTAACCCTAATTTAACACCACAACCGCCGCCACCTTGCCGGCCACTTTCCGGCGAAAATACGGCGAGTGAGATTACACCTCCACCACCATTTTGTAGATCTCTCTTTCCTATTTTCATCCATATATATATATCTCCTATAGAAGCCTTCATTAACACCTCCAAATCTTATAAAACTATTCGTGATTCTAGGGTTTTCATTAGATCTTGTAGATCGAGTTTTGAAAAGGTAAATGGAAAGTGGGTCAAGCTCGTTTGAACCAAAGGAAACCACGTATAGGTCCTTTATGGCTCGTACATGGCTCGAAGTTGATGGGTTTTGGGTGAAACTTGGGTATAAAACTAATTTACAACTAATAAAACATGTAGCTAGTGATTTCGTATCGTGTGTTGTATCGTTTTGTTGTGTTTTTGCATTTTAGACATAGTTTCATATGATGGGTTTAGATTAGTTGATGGGTTTGATGTATGGACGTTAATTGGAGGTTGATTGATTGTGTTTGGTTGTAGTAGAAGCCATTTGGGAGTGTTTGGATGAGTGTGGAAAGGCGTACGAGCCACAAGACTCATGATGGGTCATGGTGGTGTGGCGTACGAGACCCATATGGACCACGGGTCCGGGTCGGGTTGTTGTGGTATCTTGTTGGTGTTTGGATGAGACGCCTGGAGCCGAAAAGCTTCTAGAGCTTGTTTGGTTAACGTGGTCTTAACCGGGACCGTGTCATGACGATTAGGGTCATAACATTGGTTTCGGATATCTTTGGTAGATTGTTTGGATGGCGAGATTGATATGGGTTGATTTGAGATTGAGTTGCGCTAATGTGATTATTTACTTAGACTTATAATATAAATTGTCAACTTTGAGCAACGTCGGTGTTACTTTGACTTTTTAGTCATAGTTGACTCCAACAACGCCGTAACATGGACTTTAGTATATATTGGACTATAGATTGATTAAAAGCCGAGAAGTCATGACTCGTGCTTGTGGACTCGAAAAGAATAACGATATGAAACTAATATTGAAATGTGATGAATATATATATATATATATATATATATATATATATATATATATATATATATATATATATATATATATATATATATATATATGAAAAGTATAATAAATGGTGAAACATAAATAATAAAAGGTTTTTATACCAAAACTATCGATAACAAGACTTGTCTTGTTATTCACTATTTTAAATGGGAATTAACAACTTAAAATGGAAAGGTTTTCTAATAAATAAGTATTTAATGTTTTGAGTGCACGTTTATCGAAATGTGCCATTTATGAGCATTTAATACTAGTTTCAATTATTTAATTCTATTTACGTTGTGTGCATGGGTTACGGATGACCTAACATTAATAGCGTCGATCCACGTGGATAACGGACTTATTAGGTTGACGAATCTAATAAGAGCCCGCTAGGTACGTTGGATAATGTTATTAATGGGCGAATTATCCTTATGACTCGTTAGGATGCGACCGGTTTATGGGATAATAAGCGACACGAATAAATAATTGGGTTTATCGAGTTGACGAATTCGATAAGGTCTAATATTTATTCCGAAACTTATTCGACTATGGAGCTTATCGCTTAGACGTCTCATCGTGTTGCATTGAGTCACATTGTGGTTATTTAAGTGCATTCATGATATCATGTTGAGTCGATACACACATACGATGATACCAAATGCTAGGACTAAACGGTGAAACAAGACATTTTTGGAGATAAAGAAAAGGAATACATTGGGGTAGATAACGTTGATTTTGGGAAATATATATTAAAATTGTTTTACATTAATAGGTTGTGCCGAGCCAATAGTTGCTGAGCCGTGTTAGCTGTTATCTTATTGCTAGTGTTTATTTGTGCATTGCTTGCTTGAGGTGAGTTTCATAGCCCCACTTTTATCTATGTGTTTTAACTAATTTAGGGTGAGAATCATGCTACTCTTTTTGGACCTTTTAAACTATTTTGATTTTCTTATGTGCTTGACTGTTTAGATAGATATGTAGTAGCTGTTGCCTTAGTCTAGGGTAGCAATCTTAATTGCTATGACACTTGCCTAGCTAAGTATAGAGTTCTACCTCGACCTAGTCCAGGGTTAGAAATCGTTCTAGACTTTGCTACGACTGTGCTGGCTAGAGTCGCTAGGGGCCCTACTATGACGTCGGATATGATATTGATGATATTGTGATTGTGATATTGGTATGTGATTGATGTGTATATATCTTAGGTCTCGGATAGCAAATAAACTTCTGAGTCCACTATTTTAAACTTGAATTTAAACCTATGAACTCACCAGCGTTAGCTGACCTTTTAGAATGTCTTTCTCAGGTATTTAAGTGATGCTTGGAGTGTGTGTTCTATAGAAGCTTGGCAAGGAGGCATGGTTCAAGGATCATAATCAAACTCTGATAATTTATAGGGTCCTATTTTTATAAATCATGTTTGGGCCTTTTATTTACATTTTGGGATTATTGTTTTGGATAATTAAATTTGGGATTGGTTTTGAATGATAATATGACTATCTTATTTGCTATACTTGTGTGAGATACCAATCCAATGTGCATACGAAAACTTGATTCGTCTTCATTTGCGCTTGAGAGATTTGGGTATGTTACAGATTGGTATCAGAGCCAAGGTTATAGAGAACTAGGTATTTAATAAAACCTAAACTATAGCCACTTTTTAAGAAAAATTAATCCTCGATAGATGCATGCCCGCCTGCCAAGCCGAAGCTTCTTTATTTGATTATGGTATGAACTGCAATTTGATTTATGAGATATTATGAATTATGATTATTTATTGAGATGTTATGTTTTGAGTTATGATTATTGATTTTGGGTAAATGTGAATTGATTGTCGAGATATTATAAACTTGATTGGATTATTGATATGTTATGATTTTGAGATTATGAGCTTGATTATATGATTGATTTGATTTGGGATTATATGATGCGTTGATTATGTGATAGAACATAACTTATGTGTTTTATTTAAAGGTATATTTTGAGTAATGCGGTACCTCTATTTTAAAGCATTCATTATGTGATATATGTTTTGGTTGAGTTGATGCGCTTATTAGAACTAGTTGTTTTCAAATACTTATACCTACCCTATGCTATTGTCACAGACTATGCCTTCACTAGCTTATGATGTGTCTGAGGATGTCCTTGCTGCTGCTAGTTCCCTAGCATTGACTCTCATGGCGTTGCGCAGGGTGATCCTATGTGATTGCCCATCACTCTAGTTCATCATCATCATCAGATCACCCTAGCTCATCTAGGCTCACATTGCATCGGTCTTAGCGAGCCGGACTCCTAGACTTACTCGTGAGCTGCGCATGTCCGTGCGACCACCATCATCACCTATTCACCTAGCCTCCCACTCTATTCTGTCATCACCACCAGCATCACCATGTATTAGAAGACCTAGATCCCTAGTACCACCTCGGGATTCACCCACACGAGACTCAGACTTATGGACTCTCCTCGAAGATGGGGAGGAGGAGCATGAGATAGAGGAGGAGCATGAGATTGAGGAGGAGTATGTAGACGAGGATGAGGATCCTCGGGGAGGAGGGCGTAAGGATATCCCAAAGGGGTACTCCTCCATTGCTGAGTCTGCGCGTCGCGAATTCTCGGGACCAGGATCCCCCTACCTTTGCACTGAGCACGATTCTCTGGGCGGCCTTTTGATTATGGTTCACCTCCATTCACTGAGATAGGTAGCCCATTAGGTTTAGAGATACCATCGAGAGATTGCTTGAGCCGAGGAATATTGGGAGACAGTGTCGATGTGGGAGAGGATTACATCTTAGGGTATTAGGCTTAGTAGTTGTGGTCGGTTGGTTGGAGTATCGAGGGCTAGTGTAGAGGATTTGAGAGTAGATATGGGTTACGTAGTTAGGAGGACTACAATTCGAGAGAGGGTATGTCGAGCTCAGGAGCGGGTTGGGGACCTGTGAGAGGGTTCGCGACATTTCGAGATGCTGACAGAGAGATATAGCCCGCAGGATAGGTGAGTTGGAAAGGGAGGTCGTGGATGCGAAGAGTGATCGTGGCCTTCAGTGTTAAGCTTTCATTTTTGTGGAGAGGTTGGCGATGTTAGGAGATCTTTTAGTGGTATTCGTGATCGTGGCTAGATTGTGTTAGATTCATGGCATTGTACCATCTTGAAACTGAGTAGTCTCTAGTTCTAGATGTAGATCTATCATAGTTATCTTGTTAGTATCGTTGTTAGAATCATTCTTGATTTCTCCCTATCCTTTCGTGTATTCCACTTTGGAACCTATGAGTTATGGTTATTAGAATGTGCATCCTTTAGTTATGATTCGGTCTCTAGTTGTTTCGTTATGATATAGCGTTATCCTTGTTGTCCTTGATTATGTATTCGTACGTTATTCGGTGATCCTTGGAACCCAACCCAGTCTTTTAGAACGTGCATTGTGAACTTATGAAACTGTTATTCTAACCTTCAGATTGATGGCACTAAAAGGCGAAACCCGCCTAGAACATCGGCAGCTCTTCTTTGTTGTGGTTGCCCCTGTCCATCGAGGTCGTCATCCGACCAGAGCACTCCACTGTTGAGAACAGAATCGCGATAACCCCTTTGTTGGGAACCCAAATGTGAACAACCGTCTTGAGAATGGTCATGTTCCATAAAACCCCGCCTTTGAACCTGACCGCATCGACCCGGCTTGTGGCGTGTAGGCTGAGCTGCTAGCTGAGTCTAATCTCTCAAACACCTCGGTGGAACCCCCTTTGCTTAATCGAGCTCGAGGTTGTACCTACAAAGAGTTCCGATTCTGTGGTCCCATCGAGCTCGAAGGAACCAAGGGAGTGGTTTACCTAACAAGATGGATGGATAAAACTGAGTCTGTGTTTACCGTTAGCAATTGTGAAGAGGATTGTAAGGTTACGTATGCGACATTTACCTTGAAGGATGAAGCGTTGACTGGTGGAACAACTCATGAGATCCGTAGGAAGTGATGTAGCTTATAGCATGACTTAGACCAGTTTAAGGCTCTCACGATCAAGACTTCTGTCCTAGGAATGAAGTTAAGAAGCTAGAGATGAGTTGGAACCATAAGGTTAAGGGTACCGACAAGACGACTTACAATCGTCGTTTCCAAGAGTTGTCACTGCTTTGAGCTGAAATGGTTCGCACTGAAGCCCTTAAGATTGAGAGGTATATTAATGGATTGCCTTTAGCTACTAGGAATGATGTCATCGCTGCGAAGCCAACTAACTTGCATGAGGCAATTACTGTGTCTCAACGTTTGATAGACTCTTATGTGTTAGACGGAGGAGACAAGGGTAAGAGTGATAAGAGTGATAAGAGGAAGAGGAATGAGGTTGTTAAAGGGATTGGCGCCAGCTTAATGAGAGCGACCGGGGTGTTTGCCATAGGAAATGGAGAGAAGAAGGGTTTTGAAGGTAGCAAGCCCTTGTGTGGTCGTTGCAATCGACACCACCATGGACTGTGCTCAATAATGTGTAGGAATTTCTCTAAGGTAGGACACGTGGCCAAAGCTGTAGGTCCGATCCACTTCTTTGTGGCTCAAAGCTGCACAAGGCGCGAAGGAAGGCAGCTGTCACTTTTTGTATGTGGAAAGAAAGGGCACTACAAGAATGAGTGCTGAGAGCCGTAGATGAAAGGAAACCCCGGTAATGTAGTTCAGTACGTTCATTCTCAATAATCGCTATGCTTCCATACTGTTTGATACTTGTGCCGATATGAGTTTCGTATCCACCAACTTTATGCCATTACTAGGAATTTCCCAAACACCTCTAGGGTTCAGTTACGATGTGGAATTAGCTAATGGGAATTAGGAGAAGATAGACACCATAGTCCGAGGTTGTACCTTAATATCCCTAAACCACTCGTTTATCATAGACCTATTTCCAGTTACCCTGGGATGTTTTGACGTCATCATCGGAATGGATTGGTTGTCGAAGAACGGTGCACACATCATCTGCGATGAGAAGATCATGCATGTACCGTATGGCGGAAAAGTTTTGAGCATACAAGGAGGTCGAAGCGACTATGGAAGTCCCTCCCGGTTGAGCATCATCTCTTGTATTAAGGCCCATAAGTACATCGATAGAGGAGGTTGTCTTTTCTTGGCTCGAATTTCTGAAAAGAAAAGCATGGAGAAGAGTGAAAGACACCTTAAGGATGTACCCATCGTTAGAGAGTTTCCAGATGTGTTTCCTGACGATCGCGAGGATTCCACCGTCCGACAAGTGTAATTCCAAATCGAGTTGATAACTGGTGCTGCACCGTAACCGGGCACCCTATCGACTTGCTCCAGGAGAATTGGAGGAACTGTCTAAACAGCATTTGGCGAGTTGTCGAGAAGGATTCATTCGACCAAGTTCGTCACCGTGGGGAGCACCGGTGTTGTTTGTGAAGAAGAAGGATGGATCGTTTCGGATGTGTATTGATTATAGGGAATTGAATAAGTTGACAGTGAAGAATCAATACCCGCTACCTAGAATAGATGACCTATTTGACCAAATCCAAGGAGCTAGTGTCTTTTCCAAGATCGACTCACGGTCTGGTTATCATCAACTTAGAGTTCGAGAGGAGGATATCCCTAAGACGGCGTTTAGGACTCGTTATGGGCATTGTGAATTCCAAGTGATGTCGTTTGGTTTGACCAACGCGCCAGCGGTATTCATGGATCTCTTGAACCGAGTATGTAAGCCATATCTGGATAAGTTTGTGATAGTATTCATAGACGACATCTTGATATACTCCAAGAATAGAGAGGAGCACGAAGAGCATTTGAGGCTCATTTTAGAGTTGTTGAGAGAAGAGAAGCTGTATGCCAAATTCTCTAAGTGTGAATTTTGGATTCCGACCGTGCAATTCTTAGGTCACGTGATAGATAGTCGAGGAGTTCATGTTGACCCAGCCAAGATTGAGGCCATTAAGGAATGGGCAGCCCCTAGGAAGCCATCAGAAGTCCGTCATTTTCTACCTTTAGCAGGCTATTACCGGAGGTTCATTGAGGGATTCTCCAAGATAGCTAAGTCGCGACCGGCCCACGAGAAGGACGTAAAGTATGAATGGGGGGAAAAGGAAGAAGAAGCATTCCAACTTCTGAAGGAGAAGTTGTGTAGTGCGCTGATAACATCAAATAGTCCTGAATATTAAGTAACAATTTTCCGCGATAATGCTTGTAATTTATATCATTTATATGGATTTACGCTTGTTTTCCATTGTTTTCCACTTTCAGGTAAATTACGAGCATTGGAGCTAAAAAGACGCAGAACTGGAGAAATATCAAAAGATTTATCATAGTATGCTGACTTTGAAGAAGTTACGGCGTAACTCATCTCTCACATTACGCCGTATCTAAAGCGTGACTCAAGAAAACCAACTCATGAAGGTTCTGGGTAACTCTCCCCAAAGGATCTGCGGTAACTATATTAGGTCAAATGAGGTTCCACGCCGCTGATAACAACGCCGTAATTATTTCATCAACTACGGCGTAACCAAGTATATTGAAGACTACGGCGTAACCACTAATAAGGTTACGCCGTAACTAGCAGATCTAGTGCAAAATACGAAGGAATTGATGGTTAAACGTAACTCTTATATTAGTTCGCCGTAACCGGATCGGCCTATAAATACCCATGAATTTCAACATTTCTAATCATCTCATTCCACACACAACAACCAGAGAACGTGGAAAAAAGCTAAAGGCAGTTCTAGAGGAGCATCTGGAGTGTCTCCAAGGGAGAAATCACTCCCCTACGATAAGCATTAGCATTTTATCTTTTCTTTATTTTCGATTCATGTATTTCGTACCTTTGAATATTGAATTGATTTGTATGGTTAATATGAGCGGCTAAGCACCTCTTGGTGCTGGCCTAGTTATGATTCCTTAATTGTTTTGTTTGCGTTTACATTACTTCCGTATAATTATTTCTAAGTGTATGCATGCATAGTTTATTGGTAGCTACCCTTGTTTCGGTAGTTTTGAATGGTGGTAGAGGCCAATTGCCTAGGAGATATGACCAACTGACCCTAGGTGAGCGGAATGAGATGGGAAGGGTAAGATATGGCCAACTAACGACCCTTTCTACTTGTGCGATTTGACCAACTGATCACCTACCATTTGGATGAACTTAAGAATTAGGGGGTGAGTGTTTAAGTTGCTAATGCCCGGGCACTCACTATTATAAATCTAGCATGTAGTGGTACTTAATGACTTGGCTTAGGGGACTAGGAACAACATGACTTATGAGGGGACACCTGACTTCTCCTGTGGTGGCATCTTTGCTCATAGGTTAGGGCGAATTGACCAAATGTTGTCCTCTCGACTTTGACCCCACCTGAGTAATTGGAAGTAAGTAGACGTAGACATTACTAGCTAGGAGGAATAACTAGGTTAGCACCACTATCCTCTATTGATTTATCCTTTGCCTTTATTTGCTTTTATCTGCTTTAGTAGTTTAATAATTAATTCCTTATCGAAACCATTATTAAATATTGTGAAACCTAAACTTAGTAATAATCCAACACACATAGCTCTTGGGACGACCTCGGTTTTACCGAATACTACACTACACACGACCGGGTACACAGCCCGTTAGTGCATTAGGGTAGACCATAGGTATAACGAGTAATTATAAATATTAAAACCGGTCCATAAAAAGCGCATCAAGTTTTTGGCCCATTGTCGGGAGTTATTTTATGATTAATATTAAGTCTTTCATTTCGTTTAAAATTTTCTATTATTCTCCGCACGATCATTATTCGAGTTTCGGGTACCATGGAAGTTGTTAACATTGATAACCTCACTCTCGAGGAATATTTGGCATTGACAAAGCAGAACAAGGCCGGGTCTCGTAAGACCGGCAATTGGGCGGATGTCCATTTGAAATCAAAGACCAATTTATGAGGGAGCTTCGTGCTAACCCTTTTTAGGAAACAGGGACGAAGATGCATATGAGCACGTTGAAAATGTCCTATACATCGCTAGCATTTTCAACATGCGTGTCTCATGATCTTTGTTATGCTAAGGGTATTCCCCATGACTCTTATTGGGGCTTCCAGAAGATGGATTGAAAGATTGCATTTGGGGCAATTAATATTTGGGCTATACTTAAAAGCACTTTATTGAGATATTGTCGCCATCGAAGATTTCTAACCAGCTTTTGGAGATCCATAATTTTAAACAAGAAGGCGATGAAACATTGTATCAAGCTTGGGATAGATACAACGATTTCCTTTACAAATGTCCTACACATGATCGAACAACAGCAAAGGTCAACATCTTCTATAAAGGAATCAGCGTAACCACGAGGAGATCTTTGGACTATCAAGGACCTATTCCAAACATGACTCATTACTCTTGCTATTGAAGCCATTCAAAAATGGTGATCACTCTCAAAAATGGCACGGCGGAGGAAGTAAAAGAAACGAAGGCGGAAGTTTCAATGGAATTGCAGCAATCGCTTGTAAAATTGAAAATCATAGTTGAGACATGCTGAAAGTCAGAGAAACCGTTCATGCCATCCAAGTGGGTTGTGAAAGCTGTGGGGGAGGGCATCTCACGAAAAATTGTCCTCAAGTTGACGAAGAAAATATAATTGAGGAAGAAAAATATGGAGAAAATCGATCGTTTTACGGAGATAATCGAAATAATAACGGATACCGTGGAAATTCCAACCGTGGGCCTTATGGAGAAAGAAAGCCCAGTCTTGAAGAAACAATTAACAAATTCCTGGAAAGTTCAGCCCAAAGACAAAAGGAGCAAGATGAGTGGTTAAAGGAATTCCAGGAAAACACTGACAGAAGCCTTTCCAATCAAGACACAACCCTAAAAAACCTTGAATCTATTGTGGAGAAGCTGAGTGAGAAAGTAAGAATGAACAACAATAAACCAGAAGGATCAAAACCAGCCATGGAATGTAAAGTGATTTTCGATAATGACTCAAAGATACGGTAATTCTCACATTGAAGATGCGAATCTTGTTGAAAATTCCGTCGACAGTCTTGAGTTACGCCGTAACCTGTCTGAAGAGTTATGGCGTAACTACGTCTTTGACAGCGATCAAGGGGTTATGACTGATATTGATAAGGATGACTCAAGCGAGTTACGCCGTAACCATACATCACAGTTACGTCATAACTGGGATAAATGGGCAAACAGCTTTCTCGAAGTTGATGAATCAGGAACACAAGTAATTAACGGATGGTCCCACTACATTAATCTATGACCTCTGTCCCCATCTAAAAGTAAATATCACTGGTGCAAGGCGATACCTGTAACTAAGGGGGACTCGTATGATCTATGGGCTTCATGCGACCCTAGAAAAGAAATTTGCGAAGGGGGAGCCAACAAGGATAGGATCAAGAATAACAAATTTATGTGGGCTGCATATACTAATGGAGAAATATTAGAAAAGCTCTCCTTCGAGGAAGAAGAGGAGGCGCCTATCACTCATTGGTGCACTCTAATAATCATAACTGGCGATGAAGCCGCACGAGCATGGCCTACGTGCGACCCCTTCCGCGAGCATTTCAACAGCGGGGATAATGAAAAAGAGGAAGAGTGGACGTGCCCTCACGAGCTTGAGAGACACAATATCAAGTTCGGTGATTTGACATTTCATGATTGGTCGCAATACAATTCGGGAATGCTAAGATTAACCCGAATCTTCTTAAAAAACTCAAGATTGACTACGAGGAGCATAATCAGAAAAAGGAAGTGGCTAATAATGACATCAACTGCATGGAAGATCATTTAATCAAAACTGACAACAAGGAATTACGTATTCACTGGTGCGAAAAAATAAAATCTCCTGGGGAAGTTTTTTGGGCATCATGCAACCCGTATGACGATATATGTAACGGGGGGAGCAGCTTATGGAGAATGGGAGAAGACAAATTCTTTTGGACCTCAACCAACGATGAGGAAAGAACAAGTTTTCCTTGGTTGGACAACCTGGGATTTGATAGATGGGTGAAAATTAAGTATGGACACATAGATACGTTAACAAAAGAAAAGATTTGGAAGGAGTGCATGAGTAAAGAAAATTCAAACAACGAGATTCTTAACAAGACGAGTGGAATAACGGTTAAGAATGACAAAGAGTTGGTAAGAGATGAAAAAGATGAATGCAAGCGTGTACTAGTGGAGAATCTGCTTGATGAAGAATGGTTTAAAGGTACCGCTTCTGATGATGATGACATTGAGGGGATTTTAGACTACCTTGAGTTGCAAGGAAATGTGTAATTTACTGACCCCGATGATGAGGCATATTAGCAAAGGAGGTGCAAACTCCTTGGGATTCCCTACAAGAGGCCTCCACCAATTATTGTCAAAAAATATGAGTTCACTCGCTACCACTTGGGACCGGAGAAAATTTTTTGCAAATTAAGGAAGATTGAAACTAATGAATACCTCCGCACTACCATGAATGTCTCCTGGGTAAGGCATAACCTAATGAAAGACGTTGAAGAAGTCGGGCAAGTCCATAGGCCCCCATAAAGCCCCGCGGCTCTGAGTCTAACTTAAAGACTCATAAATAAAGAAAAGTGATTTTTTGGGAGACAACCCGAATTATCCCTTTCTTTTGTTTTATTTCCATTTACGTAGGGTTTTTGTGTTTTCGAACATTTTGCGGGGAAGCGAGGAAGAAAATCTGCTGCAGTTTGCTGATCATCTGATCCTAGTTACGGCGTAAATCATTTCTGTTATTACATCATAACCAACCCTTTGCAGCAGAATTATGGACGCATTACCAATTACGGCGTAATTCCATCTCTGTGGTTACGCTGTAACCACTCGCTTTGCAGCTTATGTTAGGTTTTGCCAGTTACGGTGTAACTCCCTCAAAGGATTACGACGTAACCTTCCTCTGCTTTAATTCTTTCATTTTGAAAGGTGTGTTCCCTGTAAACCCTCACGAGACTTAACTCGTCCACTTGGGATAATAAGTGGTTTAAAAGGCTTGTTGCATATGCTAAATGCAACCGTGATTCCTATGTAAGTGAGTTAGGTTTGTTTTTCATGTTTCATTTTTTTTAGAATTATGCTTGTCGGTAGTGTGATTTTAGGGATTGAAGTTTGTTCATGACGCTTATACGAAGGCACGTCTCTTTTTCGTGGGCCTTCTTTCTTTTTGGAGAAAATTTCAGGGAAGTTCTCGCTCTAATTCTACTTTTCTCTTCACCTTTATTTAATGCTTAGTACAAAAGGGACTTTGTACAATTCAAGTGGGGGGACGGGAGTAGAATTATCTCTTGAACATTATTTTGCTCTCGTTTTCTAGTTTATTTTGAAAAATTATGCCATTTTTAAAATTTTGACATGTTTTTCTTAACCTAACTAGATTAGACCTTAGCCGAGCACATACAACCCTTGATATATTATGGTGAGGTTAGCCTTATCCGTTTCCAATATTTTACCCCAAATCCACCAAATTATGAGTGTGCCGGTTGCTTGTAAACTTTAGAACTTGGCCTTTGCATCATTTCGAGACTATAGACGAGGTATGTTGAGTTAGCTCGATGTATTTAGACTTTTAAGTTTTAGAAGGCAATATTATATGATTATCACCCAAATAGCCTACCATTGTGTGTCTATCGATTAGTCACCTCGACTTCTCAACCCCCATGTGAAACCCTTTTGTTGCACTCACCTTTAGTGCAAGATACCCCTAGATACACCCATCTAAGACATTCCTTTCATTTTGTTAACCCAATATATTGTTTCGATACACCTATACACCTTAGCCTACCCTGTAGTCTTTATTTGTGATTGGGAAGTCATCATTTGCATAAGTTCAAGGTTCAAGAGGAAAGGTTCGGAAATCACACTTTCATCGACAACATATTCCTGAAGATCATTGAAGACCCCCCAAATTCTCATTGTTCATCTCAAGTGGGGGGATATTATGTTTAGTTATGATTGTTATGTTGAAAAAAAATGTTAGATCGATGTACTCTAACCAAACTAACTTATATAGCTTGTTAAGGGTTTAATAACCTCGGATAAATCCTAAGTTATTAACAATGAAACACTGAGCAAACTCTATTAAGTATGCAGAATTTACTTAACAAAGCTAAGAAGAATTAACTTTAACTTTCAACGATTTTATTAATAACTCAGAATCTACTTGTTATACAGATTCTTAAACAACTCTAAAACACTAATATCGAACTCTCTAAAACTCTAATAATGCACGTACTTCTCTAAAAAACCGTATTCTCTAATACCAACCTAGGGGTCCTTTTATAGGCTTAAGGATAACCCTAGTCGGTTTACAATTTGTAACCTTGTACGACAAGTAATCTAAACAAAAAATATTCTAGAATAACAAAGCTTTCCATAAACGAATATAACAGTTCTTTAGCTTTGCGATACTTTGACCGACCAGGATACTTTGACTTTCACTTAGCAGTAGTTTGAATCTCCAGCACTTTAACTTCTTTAGTACTTTGACTTTTCATATCCCAACAATCCTCCCCTAACTTGAATTCTACTTGCTTGATTTCAAGTTTCCTTTGTATCATTAACTTCTATTGGCCTCTTAGAAGGATTGAGTCTTTATCAATTTTCTTTATCTTCAGATTTGTCTTGGTATTTACTGTGCTTGGATTGTCATTATCAAAGTAGTCTTTACTCTTTCAATAATATTCTTTACAGCAACCTTAATCATTAATTCTCTTTTCAGCAACATTCAGCAAGCTCCATCTTTTCAGCAACTCAGCAACATATGATAATTTGTACATCAGTTCAATTTAAGTTTCAATCTATTCTCATCACTTCCAGGTGTGTAAACTCCTGTGAGAGGTAAATCATTGAAATTTAATGGATTTTGATGTCTCTTTACCAAAGTCATTAACTCTGGAGTAGTCAAATGTTTAGGTATGTAAGACCATGGTACATTGATAACCATATGATTTTTAGCAAATCATCAGCTATCAACATATTTGATTTGTCTTTACCAAAAGCTATACCCTTTTGGACAAGTTAGTTCTTGCAACCATGGTGAACTAATTACCATACCAATGGTTTTTCCACAGCCTTTACCACAAGCCATTTTCTTGTGGGCTAGCAAACTCATCACATTTACTAATATAGTGAGTTGATTACCATACAACTTATTAGCAAGTTTTCAACTATAAAACGGATTTGAGATATCTTTACCAGAGCCGTTTGCTCATGGATTAGCCAATCCTTTTGTAACCATGGTGGATTGATAACCTATTGTTGTTACTATCTCAAAAACCATTTATTTCTTTTAACCTTTGTTTCAAAATATTTATCACTTAAATAAAGTTTTCTTTTCAAAATCATTCTGGTTTATCACTGCAAGCGTACTTTGATGAAAGTACTCTTTGATTAGCAGTACTTTGAATAAAGTATTGATATTTCAAAAATAATTTATTCAATAAAGATTCATACCAGTTATTCATCATCATCAGCCATAGTTGTCCATCTGATAAACAATTTGATGACCATAAGTGCAGTTTCATTATCTTCTTCAACTTCCATACCATGTTCTAGCATCCTCCTCATTAGATCTGATGTAATCGGATATCTTCTGTTTGCTAACATGTGAATCATAGTTCCATCTTCTAATTCTAAAACATGTACTCCAGATTCTTCAAAGAATCTCCAGCTGATAATCTCCCAATCTTCTTGATTTTTCCAAATCTCATCAGTGCTTGATTCTTCAGTTTCCCAAACAGTTGTGAGATCTCCAAGAAAGATTTAACCAACACCTTCTGATGGAATGTGCTCAAAATATTCTAGCACCAAATGATATAAATGAAATAAATCCTCTCTATCTATTATGTGCAATAGATCCCATAACATATTAAACACTCTGAAGCTTTCATCTTCCCTATGAAACATCAGATAATTTCCATCCTTTGATTCTACAACTTCAAAAGTAGTTATTGTTGACTTTTCTTCTTCTTTTCTGCATCATCTTTAGAATACTCAAATTCTACAACTCTTAAGTAATTCCTTAGTTCATCATCTGTATCAGATCTTAACTCAATCTTCTTTGATGGCTATTCATCTTCAACTTCAGTTGTTCTTTTTCTTTTTAAGCTTCCTTTTCTATCATCTTCTTTTTGAGCATCATCATCTTTAAAGTCTTTGATACTATCAACATGCTTCTGATAAGCTTTTCTAACAGCTTCATACATCTGTTTCACCTCAACATAATTCAACTTCTGCAATCCAATATATCCTTGACCTTTTAAATAAGCCGTAATTGCATTTCTTTCCTTAGCACGATTTGGTCTTCTTGGTAGAGCAGAAACAGGAATAGGTGTCTCTATCGGTACAGCAACTTCAGCATTCAATTCTTCTTGTAATTTCTTAGCTGCTTCTTTATTCTTAGCTTCTTCAATTGCAACTTCAGCATCCAATTCATCTTGTACCTTTTTAGCAGCTTCCTCATTCTTGGCTTCCTGAATTGCTCTTATTTCTGCCAAAGTAAGCTTCTTCTTCTTCTTTGTTTCTACCAACTTACCTTTTCCTTTATCTTTAGGATCTATAGTAGGTTGAGAAGCTTGTGGTTGATCTTCAGTAACTCCTGGAATGCTAACACCCCTTGGTTTTGACAAATCATGCAATATCTTAGCAATAGTTTCATCATCACTTGCAGTGTGAATTGGTTTGGGTGTATCGGCTTCCTTTTACGGTATATTGTTGAAGGACCAGCTTCTTCTTCAAAATCTAACACCCTTGGTGTAATTAGTTCTTGTCGATATGTTCCTTGAAGAGCAGTACTTTGATCAGCAGCACCTTGATCATCAGTACTTTAAACACCAGTTCCTTCAGTACTTTGAAGATTTACGTGTGCTTCAGTAGTTTGAGGTTCATCTTCTTTTTCTTCTTAAAATGCAGCGTCTTCTTTCAAATTCTCTTGCTCTAAATTCCTCCCTAATTGGATAGAAGATGGTTGTTGAACCTTTTTGCCTTTGGTGGTCCTCTTAAATTCCCTTACAGGCCTTCCTTGCCTCTTTTGAGACTTGACCCATAATCGATGATGTTGAACTAATGGCCATACAAACCTCTTTAATCTTCTAAACTTAAGCTTCAACTCCTTAATCTGTGTAGCCTGTTCTTCAAAAGATTTCTTCAGTCTGGTCAATTCTCTTGATAAAGCATAATTGTTCAGAACTGTACCCTCAGTTATCACATCTTCCTCATCTCCTTCAGATGTTTGAAGCCCATATGTTGAAGTATAATCATTGGAAGAGGATGGCGGGTGTTCCTTTGGTTCTGAATCAGCATGAGTAGAGACTTGTGGAGATAGTGGAGGTGAAATTTCAGTATCTTCTTGAACATCATCACCTTGTGAAGCAGTACCTTGTGATGCAGTACCATGTGATGCAGTATGTTGTGATGCAGTACCTTGAGTTGAAGCAGTACCTTCTCTTTCATCACTATCTGCAGCCTCATCTCTAATAGCTTGAACAATCTCCATCATTGAAGTAGTCAATGGAGTGTTCCTTCCAGTGAACAAATCACTCTTCCTAGCCATGAAGGTGAAGATCTTGGCAGGTTGTACCACAACAGGTAGTAGACTTGTAGGCTTTGGTACATTTTGAAGTTGTTTATTCAAGAACACTTGAATAAATCTTGGATACATCAACCAGCGTGATCCTTGAGAAATATGAGATAACATTCCATCTAGAATTAGCCTTGAAAAATTGAAAATTCGATTTGTAGCCAATCCCACTGTAGCAGATGCTATGTTAGAACCAAATTGCTCCCATGATGTACTTTAAGCACTAATACAATGAAGCAATACATGAACCAAATACTTCCAGTGTGGACTAAATAAGGGTTTCTTGAAAGTTTGTTCAGTTAAGGACCCTTCATACCCAATGTCTCTGAATGTATCCCAAATCAAGTGCTTATCAAAACAAACAGTTCCTGCTTCATCATCAAACAATAGATCTTCACGAATTGAAGCTTCAGAAACCTTCACTATCCTTCCAACAACTTTAGCTTGAATATACGAATCATCATTCTCCACATGAGCCCTAGCAGTTGCCCAAAACTGTTGAATCCATGGCTCAATAATATCTGGTTCCACCAAATTCGCCACCATGTTGTGTTTTGAAACTGTATTACGATTTGCCATTGATGGTTTGTCTTCAAAGAAAGTGATTCGATGAATAGTAAATATGAGAGAGAGAGATATGGAAAAGATTGATATGAATAAAGATGAGAGGGAAAATAGGAAGGTAGTTATTTATAGGTGAGATTTGAAAAATCACAGCCCATAATAACAAAGTTACCGTTATTGTGGTTTACCCCTCAATATTATCGTTGGAACAGTACTTTGATAAGACAAACAATTCTTTCCACGTGTGCAGTACTTTCCAAAGCAGTACTTTCATATAACCAAAAAGTAGTACTTTCCCATTCTCTTCTTCATACTAGCAAAAACTTCAAATAGGCATTGATATGCCTCCCCTCAAGCAATGCATAGGACTATCTAACATACTAATCAGTCCTCCCCTCAAATGTAGCTCAGTAATTAATCATTCCAATGCTGACCACCAAATGAGTGAATCTAGAAACATCAAATCCCTTGGTGAGTAAATCAGCTACATTATCATCTGTGTGAACCTTGACAACATTATTGAGCCTGTGCTCATAACAATCTCTGATAAAGTGATGCCTAATCTGAATGTGCTTGGTCTTGGAGTGATAAACTGGATTCTTCATAATGCAAATTGTACTCTCATTATCAATGTTGATAGGAGAACTCTTGAAGTTGAACCCATAATCCAAGAGTTGATTCTGCATCCACAAAACTTGTCCTATGACTTGCAGCAGCCACATATTCACTTGGGTGGATGATGTTGCTGCAATTGTCTGTTTCTTTATTGCCATGAGACTAATCTTCTTCCAAGATATTGGCATCCTCTACTGGTTGATCTTCTATCATAGTTATCACCTGCATAGTCACTATCTGAAAAGGCTTATAAGTGAAAAGGTGAATCCTTTGGATACCACAACCCAACTTAGGTTGTTGTTTCAAATAACTAAAAATTCTTTTCTGCATTCATATGGGAGACCTTAGGTGAGACTTGATATCTTGCACATAAACAGACAGCAAACATGATATCGGGCCTAGATGCGCATTGAGGTACATAAGACAACCAATCATTGATCTGTACAACTTGACTTCAACAGGTTGTCCATCTTCATCCTTTCCTTGTGAGTTGATAGATTTAATAGGTGTAGTAAGTGGCTTCATAGCATCAAAATTGAACTTCTTAAGTATGTCAGATACATACTTGTTTTGACTTATAAAAATTCCCTCCTTTGACTGCTTAACTTGAAGCCCCAAAAAGAAAGTTAACTCACCCATAGAACTCATTTGAAATTCATTCTGCATCAGCTTCTCAAACTCCTTGACCATAGATTGTTTTGTAGCTCCAAAGATGATATCATCTACATACACTTGAACCAGCATGATATCCTTCTTATCTCTCTTGATGAACAAAGTCTTGTCAATTGCTCCCCTCCTATAACCATGTTGCAATAGGAAAGTAGAGAGCCTTTCATACCAGGCTCGAGGTGCTTGATGAAGACCATAAAGAGCCTTCACCACTTTATAGACTTTGTTTGGATGTGTAGGATCTTCAAAACCAGGAGGTTGTTTGACATAGACCTCCTCTGTAATCTTGCCATATAAAAAGGCACTCTTGACATCCATTTGATAAACCTAAAATCCCATATATGATGCAAAAGCAAGGAAGATTCGAATTGCTTCAATCCTTGCTACAAGAGCAAATACTTCATCATAATCTACTCCTTCTTCTTGTCTATATCCTTGTGCAACTAACCGTGCCTTGTTCTTGATGACATTTCCTCTTTCATCTCTCTTGACTCTGAAAACCCATCTTGTACCAATGACTTTCATTCCATCTGGTAGATCACACAGTACCCAAACTTCTTGAAGTTTGAATTGAAGAAGTTCTTCTTGCATAGCTTCAACCCAACTCTCTTTAGTTAATGCTTGAGCAATATTCTTGGGTTCTTCTTGAGAGATAAAACAAGTAAACAGGCATGTTTGATGATCCTTATGATTCAGCATGTTCTGTTTATAGACAAAGCTAAGTAAAGCATTATGAGGTTTAGAAAAACCCTTAGCTTTGTGTCTTGTAAGCATTCCATGAGTAGAAGGTCCAATGATTTGACCAGTAGGATGATCTTTATGAATTTTTAAGATAGGAGTCTGTGGAACTTCATAATTATCACCCAAATTAGTGAAATCAGCATCTTCATTGGAATATGAGAAAATACCTTCATCTTCAAACTCATCATCAGTATCTTCTAATCTAGGCATGGTAGGATCCTCCAAATCATCCAAAGTCTGTTGTCAACAGTGGGTGCATCAGTACTTTGATCGAAAGTACTTGTCACCCAAAGTCTTGTGAGGGAACTTTCTTGAGTCTTGTTCTTTTTCTTTGCTTCTTCATAAGCTCTTCTTTGATCATCATTATAAGAATGTGCTACTACATCTTGAAAAAGCATCTGATTAAGTTCCTCTTGAATTGCTTGATCCTCATCAGACAATGAGGATTTTGGTTCATCAGTACTTTTCTCACTTTCAACAGTTATAGGTTCTTTAGGAACAACATCTAGTCTAATGTTGACTCCATGAACAATGTACTGCAAATCTTCTTCTTTATGATCAACTTTGACTTTCTTCTCTAACAGGTACATAGTTCATTGAAGGAGTCAAAACCTCAAGATCAAACATCCAATCAGGACCTTTACCCTTCTGATTTTCTTGATCTTCTAAGAACTTAACATGAAGACAATCTTGAACCTTCTTGGTGACTCTGTTGTACACTCTAAATCCTTTCTTTGTTGGTGCAATATCCCAATAAATATCCTTCTTCTGACTTGCCATCAAATTTTCCCAGATTATCAATTGTATTAAGAATAGTCAGAGGGCATCCAAAAGGTTTCATAAAACGAATGTTGGGTTTGTTGCCCATCAGCAACTCATAAGGTGTCTTCATCTGAGGTTTGGTGACTGATACTCTGTTAAGCAAATAGCAAGCAGTACTTACAGTCAGTCCAGATTGAATAGGTAATGTGAATCTGCAAGCATTTTCGGCTGCTTCAATCAAAGTTCTATTCTTTCTCTCTGCAACACCATTCTGCTATGGTGTTCTTGCAATGTTGAATTCCTCTTTCCCTTTGTTGGCACAAAATTCATCCATAAGCTTGTTCTTGAATTCAGGCTATTTCACATCTAATACCTCTAACTTTGAGTCTCAATTGGGTTTTAAGTGCTATTATAAGATCATGAATAGCATCAAAAGTATCATCTTTAAATCCGAAGAAAAATACCCAACTGAATCTACTGCAATCATCTGTCACAACCAAGCAGTACTTTTTCTTGTTTAGACTTGTAATAGAAACAGGACCAAATAGATCCATGTGTAGCAGCTCCAAAGGTTCTCTAATGAATCTATCCTCAAGCTTCTTGCATGAAGCTTTGTGTTGTTTACCCTTCTTGCACGCCAAACAGGAGTGATCATTCTTGTAGGTTTTGGTGGGTAAACCTCTAACTAAGTTTCCTTTGACCAATTTGTTGATATTCTTGAAATTTACATGGCCTAATCTTCTATGCCATTGATGTGCTTCTTCAAGTGTTGCCTTTGCTACTAAGCATGTAGCTCTTTCAGAAAGTGAAGACTCTTTCATATCCAAACTATACACATCATTGGTTCTTGGTACTTTCAGTATCACCAAGTTATCATCAGCAAGCTTGAATTCAGGTGAAAGAATGAGACATTATGTGTTAGTGAATAACACAGGGTGCTTTTTATCACAGATTTGAGAGACTGACAAAAGATTGAACTTGAGCTCCTTCACATATCTTACATTCTCAAAATCTATACGCCCTTCTTTGATGGTTCCTTTTCCAGTGATTCTTCCTCCATTAGGATCATTCCCAAATGCAACTCTTCCTCCATAATAAGATCTAAAATCTGACAGAATCTCCTTGTCTCCTGTCATGCTTCTAGAGCAACCACTATCCATAATTAGATGATCTTTAAGCTCCTCTTCTGGGTTGCCCTGCACAAAGATAAAAGAGTTAGTGTCTTTTAGGAACCCAAGCCATTACTGACTTGTGTTCCCCTTGTGGAGTAACATACTCAAATTCCTTGAGTATGTAATCTTCACAGTTTTTGTAGACAGAATCAAGCATTATCTTTTGTTTTAAAACTTGTGGTGGATTTTCAGCAAAACTTTCTTTTTCAACAAAAATCTCTTTTTATTTTTAAACAAAGTCATCTTTAACAAAAATCTCTGTTTCACTCTCACTTGCTGAAAGTACTGTGTGTTCCCCATCAGTACTTTCCTTCTTAACCCATTTGGTTTAAACTGCTGGTGAAGAGTCCCTTGATCTAGCTACTTTCTTTGAGTTGTAACGCGTTATAGATTGATAGTAATTAGATCTCCTAGGGTTCCTATTCCAAAAGGTGTTTGGTGAAAACTGAGCAGTACTTTGAGAAAGTACTGTATTTTGCTTAACAGTACCTTGAAAAGTGTTTGAACGTACTGGAGGTTTTGAAAAAGATCTTCTCTGGTGAGGGTACATATAGTCTTGTGAGAAGTTTCTATGGTTAACCCTATTTGAATGATTCCAGACTGGTTTATTCTCTCGAGGTCTATGGTTGGTAGATCTGTTCTTTGGGAATTTACTTAGGTATTCTGAGTGAAAGTCACAATGCTTAATCAAATGATCAGGACTGTAACAAATAAACACAATTTTTTGACCCAAACTCCCAAAATTGCTTCCTCTATGTCTAAGACCAAAACTATTTTGTCTTCGAGGTGAATGATTAAAACTGTTTTGACCAAAATTATCCCAAAAAGGTTTAGCAGGATTTTGAAAAGATTTCCTAAGGTACTGCTGAACATGTAGCAGTACTTTGAGGTGAAGGTACTGTTTGACTTTTAACATCATTATCCTTAGGTTTTCAACAGTTTCTTTTGGGGTTTCAGACCTAGATTGACCAATAAGCTTTTTCCTAAACTCTAGGTTGTCTACTCCAAAACGAGAAACATCTGGTCTAAGAGGTTGAAAACTACCAGTAGGATGAGGGACAACATGATAACCTATGTCTTTCTTATATTCAGGGGGTGATTGACTAATTGAGTCCTCATTACTAGATGTGTCTACATAATTAATAAGTTCATCATCACTAGTGGTTATATCCTCAAAATCACATTCATCCTGATCACTAGGTTGGTTTTCTATGTTATTAAAATCCATACCAAAACCTAGACCAGTTCTAATGTAAGCTCTTCTCTGTTTTTCAACATAACTAACATGAGAAAGTCCTGATTGTTCCCAAGCAGCAAACTTTTCTAACAAATCATCTCTCTCCTTAGTCAGTTTCTCAATTTCATAATCTTACAATTTAACTTCCATTCACTTAATTTTAACTGATAATCCTGTTGTTCATACTTTTCTGTCCAAGCCATTTCATTATTTTCATGAGTTATTATTTTGGTTTCCATAGACTCTAAAGTAATTTGATAACCAGCTACCTCAGACCTAGCCCTTTGATAATTATCTCTTTTAGTAACATAATCATTTAGCACTTTTTGATAAAAACTATGACACTTAGAGCATACCTCAGAGATAGGGGGTGAATTCGGTGAAGTGGCTACCATAGCAAGTAGAACAGGATCATGTTCACTCTCCATGCTCCAATCAAAGCTTCCTAGACCATCTCTGGATTCCAAAGCAGCATGTCCAGGTTCCTCATCAAAAGCTGTGCTCCAATCAAACTCTTTCACTAATTTCTCCATAGCTACCATACAATAGGTTACTGGTTCATCATCAAACTCAGCACTCCAGTCAACCTCTGATAAATTCTCTTGAGCAACCAAAGCTTTTGTTTTAGTAATAGGAATTTCTTTTAGCTCAAGCTTTGGTTTCTCAGTCATCCTATTTGCTTGATATTTAGCAAACCTGCATTCCCTTGCAAAATGTCCAGTCTTTTGACAATTAAAGCATTCAATCTTGGACTTGTCAAAAGTGATTCCCTGTTTTGGCTTGAAGTCAATGCCTCTTCCTGTCTTCTTCATGAACTTCCTGATCCTAGCAGTGATCATAGCAACTTGCCACCTGATATCAATTTCTTCAAGAGCATCTTCTTCAATTTATGACAAATATTCTTCATAAGTGACAGGTAAAGTAGCTTGCTTTGCAAAAAAAGAGCATACGACTTCATCAGAGTGGATGGTGTTTGTTGGTGTGGCTTTCTGAGCAAAGGTGGGAGTAGTGTAGGCAACAGTACTTTGAGTAGGAGAAGCAGTACTTTTAGTGGAAGTACTGCCTCTCTTTTCAGATGACAAAAAGGCTATACTGTGAGATTTTGAACTTGTTTGGCCATTCATCTCATGCTCATACACCTTCAGATGATTGTAGAGATCATCAAAGTCCATAACATCTGATGACGTATAGTCTGGAGTCGGGTCATAAACCCGACTACAGTCCACTACTTGCAAGCCCGGTACGAACTGGGCCAATATCAATACGCGTTTGGGTTCACGAAAGCCCAAGCCCATATCTATTTACGGAATAGATATCCGATATCTTCTAAAATAAGAAGATAATCATTCCCAACCGACTTAGGCGGGGTACGCCGAAGGTTGGGGAACACGGAACCAACAAGGATTCCGTGTGTATATAAAGGGAATTATATCCCTCGTTTAAGGTACGATCTCATAACCCTAAAATTCCTTAAACCCTAAAACGATTTAATCATCTCACGGGAGGATAATCGTGGGAGACAATCCCACGGTAAGCCTAACGGTGTTTCTTGTCTCTTAGTGCGCAGGTCTCAAGCAGCAGTTCTCAATTGGTACGAGAACCGGAGCTCCAAACCAGGAACGCCCAACTTTTGTATCAACAAGTGGCGCCATCCGTGGGACACAACACTAAGAACCGACACTAGAATGACAAAGCACGGTAATCAGCGATCGCAGTCACCTCATGGGAAGAAGTCGCAAAGTGGACTAACCCCTAAGCAGACCACTGGGACAACCAGCTCTGCTAAAATAAGGGATCAGGCCAAGACTTGATCTTCCCTTGGTGGAACACACTCGGGAACAACCCAAGCCACTACAACCACCACGAGTGGAGTAGACCCACTGCGCACCGTCTTTACTACTCCCTTCCAATCGGTGCTGGAAACTAACCTGACAAAGGTACCAGAGGCACCAGACCGGAATAATGGTATGGCGGCAGAAACAAACGTACCCACTCTTGAGGGGGTCGCGCCGGAGTTAGCGCCAGAAGTTTTCGTATCCCAAAACTACGAAACATTAACCGCCCTCATGCAAGAGGAAGAGAAGAAGAGATCAGGTCGGAACTTAAAAGCCCGACTTAATTTCGATTCTGAATATGAAGCTTCCCCACAGCGCTATCAGAAAGAGAAGCGCGGAAAAGAAAGCCGCCGACCCCCAGTATTCAATAGAATCGGGAGGAGAATCGAGGGTGATGAGACATCTCACTCGCAACACTTGAGTGATAGTGATGGAGAAGATCGGCGCACCAGTGTCTATGACAGATTGGGTAGCCGCAAAGTACATGACAGACTGGGACGAAAGCATTCCCCAAGTGAGAGTCCCTCAGATCCAGACTATAAGTCAGACTCTGAGGACAGCCGGCGCAAATGCCGTAAGAAGGGAAGCTCATCTTCTGATAACTCCTCGGACAACGAGGATAGCGATACAGGACATTGGAAGTCTAGAAAACAGGACGCGACGCCAAGAGAAGACATGTCTCTCCCATGGCGCCGTCAGAAAGTGGATGCGTTCACCAGACGCATTAGTAATTTCTCTGAAAACAAGAAAGAGGCGCATGCCTACAAATGTCAAGACCTATGATGGAACAGGTGATCCTGACGATCACCTAAAAATCTTTGAATCAGCAGCGACCATTGAGAATTGGCCACAACCAGTGTGGTGCCACATGTTTTAATTCCACGTTAGGGGACGCGCGCGGAATGGTTCAACAAACTCCCCGAAGGAGCATAAATGGTTTTGAGGAGTTGAGAAGGCGTTCCGCCTAATTTTACTCAACGAAAAAAGTGCGCTAAAAATCCTGTTGAACTTGCCAGGGTAAAGCAGCACCAAGGAGAATCTACGAGCGCATTCATGGAACGTTTTAAAGATGAATGCATGCAAGTTAAAGCATGTCCTGAAGTACTAAAGATTTCGGGCTTCATGAATGGGATTAATAACCCAGAACTCATCAAGCGGTTGAACGACAAGATCCCGGAGACCTTTGATGAACTCATGAAGCGCACTCGGTCTTTTGTAGGGAGAAGAAGCCGCCGCGGCGGATAGCAAAAAGGAACCACTCGAGCTCCGGCCACAGGAACAACCTGGGAGGCAATCGAACGACCGAGGTAGTAACCGCAACAGGAGCTATCGCAGCCAGAGGAGCGGCAGAGATAATGACAGGTATACTCCCCTGATCAAAACACCAAAGGAAATACTCGCAGCAGAAGGTGCGAATTTCCCAGACCACGCAGATGCGTACACAGAAGATAAGCGCACTGGAATGGATACTGTGATACCACGCACAAAGGGTCACTACCAACGAATGTTTCCAGCTGCGCCAACTCATCGACAAGATGGTCAAAGAGGGTAGACTGGACCACCTGGTTAAAAACATTAAAGAGGGAAGAGACAAACAAAAGAATGGAAACAAGAAAGAGACACCCAAAGATAAGGCTGACACAATCTATATGATACAAACGTGGCAACGAGTCACTAGACAAAAGGTCAGCCAGGAGTTCTCTCGCAGAAGCGAAATCTCTTTCCCTACTCTCACTGCGGACAACGCAGCAGCAGAGAGCACTCACCATTGAAATCAGTGTTGGTGGTCACGACAATACACGCATCTACAGTGATGGTGGGGCATCGGCAAATATCATGTACGAGCATTGCTTCAAAGACTGCCGACCTGAAATACGCAGCCAGTTAAACCAGTCGAGCACAGCGCTCACTGGTTTCACGGGTGAGAAGATATGGCCCATGGGGCAATGCAATTGCTAGTTCAGCGTTGGCAAGCAGAGCACTCTACGACAACCTGGATGGACTTCATGGTGATTAAATCTCCCTCGCCATACAATGGCATTATTGGGGACCCAGGGATATCAGCCATGCACGCGGTGCCATCAACAGCGCACGGGATGCTTAAATTCCCAGTGGAAGGAGGCCTGTGACTCTTTACAATGCCACGGTACCAAACGAGAATGTAACCCGGTTACCTGCGAAATGGCACCGCTCCAGAAACAGTGCGCGCCCAAAGTCCCCAACTTGAAGGTCGCGATTCACCCAGAATACCCAGAACAGGAAATAACCATCGGAGGGTCATTGTCGGACAACGGCAAAGCAGCTGTGTGCGCGCTCCTACAAAAGAATGTGGATATTTTCGCGTGGGAACCAAAACATATGACTGGGGTGCCACGCTCGATCACAGAGCATAAACTGAGAATCGACAGGTACTCACCGATACGCCAGAAGAAGCGTGGCCAAGCCCAGAGCGTTACAGGCAATTCTGGCAGAGGTACGAAATGGTAAATGCAGGAATTATGCGTGAAGTCTACTACCACGACTGGATTTCTAACCCAGTAATGGTAAAAAAGCGGACGTAGCTGGCGAATGTGCGTAGACTTCACCGACCTTAACAAAGCATGCCCACAGGACTGCTATCCATTACCAGAGATAGACTGGAAAATAGAATCCTTGTGCGGATACCGTTTAAAGTGTTTTCTTGACGCGTACAAGGGATATCATCAGATACAGATGGCTAAGGAAGACGAGGAAAAAACAGCCTTCCACACAAGCCAAGGCGTTTATTGTTATACAAAAATGCCCTTTGGCTTGAAGAATGCGGGTGCCACCTATCAGCGCTTAGTAGACAATGTTTTTGAAAACAGGTGGGCCGCAACCTGGAAGTCTATGTGGATGACCTGGTCATCAAAAGCCATACCGAAGTTGAGCTTGTGCGCGACATAGAAGAGACATTCAAGACTCTACGAGAGGTCAACATGAAGCTGAATCCTAAGAAATGCACCTTCGGCGCTACTGAAGGCATGTTTCTAGGATACCTGATAGAACCTGACGGCATAAAACCTTGTCCAGAAAAGACAAAGGCGGTAATAGAACTTCCCTCGCCGCGCACGCTGAAGGAAGTCCAATCTCTCAACGGAAAATGGCGGCCTAAACAGGTTCCTATCTAAGTCAGCAGAAAAGTCATTACCTCTTTTCAAAACACTCAAGAGGTGTATGAAAAAGAGTGATTTCCGGTGGACGACGGAGGCGGAAGAAGCCTTCACTACACTCAAACAGCATCTAGCAACGCTCCCAACACTTGTGGCACCCCGACCAGGGAAGAAGAGTGATCATGTATTTTATCAGCAACTCATGGGGCAGTCAGCGCAGTGTACTAAAAGATAGGGACTCAGTGCAAACCCCTATCTATTTTGTAAGCAAAGCGCGAAGAAGCGGAGATGAACTACAGGTGCCATGGAAAAGCTAGTCTTGGCACTAGTGTTTGCCGCCAACGCGACTACGCCCGGTACTCCAAGCGCACCCGATAGTGGTAATCACAGATCAACCCATCAAGCAGATCATCTCCAAACCTGATGCATCAGGACGACTCCAGAAGTGGAGTGTGTTGCTAGGCGAACACAACATCTCTTACAGACCACGAACCGCAATAAAAGGACGGTTCTGGCGACTTCATCAAGAGAAGCAGACACTGATGCGGGTACCCACCAGACAGAAGGGAATTACAAGATCCATGGATTTTGGTTACAGATGGATCCGCAGCCGTCGACGGCCAGGGGCTGGCCTCATTCTCACAAACCCAGAGGGAATGGAATTCACTTACGCACTGCGTTTTGAATTTACCGCGACAAACAATGAGGCAGAATACGAAACTCTAATCGCCGGACTACGCATTGCAGCTCGAATGGGTGTACGTAACTTGGAAGCAAATGTAGACTCCCGCCTAGTGGCCAACCACGTGTTGGGCGAATACGTGGCCAAAGAAGAGAATATGATTCAGTATCTTAAGAAGACTGAGACACTGATCAAAGGCTTTGACAGATTTACTATCAAGCAAGTCCCTAGAGGAGAAAATCGCAAGGCATACGCACTGAGCAAGATGCCCCGAAAGCTCGCACACTTATCAAAGCAAGTGTGGTGGAAACATGAAAAGCAAATCAAGACGGAGATAGAAGTCTCCGAGTCATAGAGGAGGATGGCCCTACATGGATGACACCGATTACGACATTCTGAGCAAGGGAACATTACCCAAGAACAGGACAGAAGCTAGCAGAATACGGCGCACAGCGAGAGATTCGAATTGCGAGACAACATATTATACGACGTTCTTTCTCCAACCATGGCTCCGCTGCGTTGGCCCTCTACAAGCAAATTACGTGCTGCGAGAAATCCATGAAGGTTCATGCAGCATGCACGCAGGACCGCGATCCGTTGTAGCACGCGCCATGCGATCAGGATACTACTGGCAACATGCATCGAGATGCGCGAGACTTAATAAGGAAGTGCAATGATTGCCAAGTTCATAGACCCATCCCGCGCCAACCACAGCATGAGCTAACGCCAATCACGGCGCCATGGCCATTCTACAAATGGGGCATTGATATTGCAGGTCCTTTTCCAATGCAGCGAGGCGGTCTCAAGTTTCTCATAGTAGCATAGACTACTTCACCAAGTGGATCGAGGGCAAAAGCAGTGGCGACAATCACCGGAAAACCAGGGAAACGCTTGCTGGGGACAACATTGTGTGCGCTTCGGATTACCTGCTGAATCATCGGATAATGGGAAACAATTCTGCGAAAACCCCTTCAAAGATTGGTGCGAGAAGTTAAATATCACCCAACACTTCGCGTTGGTTACGCACCCAAAACCAAAATGGTTAGTAGAGCGCGCAAACGAAGCCTGGGGCGAAGGAATCAAAGCGCGCCCTGGATAGGCACAAAGGAAGGGGGGTCGAAGAACTTTGCGATGTACTATGGGCGCACGCACCTCCATAAAAACCAGCACGGGGGACACCCCCTTCTCTTAGTCTATGGGGACAGAAGCCGTTACCAACTGAGATCGGCATGCCAACTATCCGCACTGCGGAGATCAATGTGACAACAAACGATGATTGAGAGAGGGCGACTTGGATCTGCTGGAAGAAAGACGCGAACGCGCAGCCATACGGGAGGCAAAGTCGAAGTCAAAGATGAAAGGCTACTATGATGCAAAGGTACGCGTGTTCATTCGACCAGGCGACTTTTTCTACGTGCCAATGAGGCGAGCCGCAGAAGATACACGGTAAGCTCGGACCAAAATGGAAAGGACCCTATGAGGTTACTGAAGCAATAGGCAAAAGGCGCCGTAAGGCTCGACAGGCTTGGATGGTCGTGACCTACGCCGCACATGGAACATCGGCAACCTCAAGAGGTGCTACCTATAGAATGGCTACGGCACAGCGGGCAGACGCTTCGCACTTTCGGTCTCAATAAACATTCATGTATTCATTTTATTTTTTCATATATACTGTTTCCTTGGTATCTCTCAAAAAACTTGTAAGTATCAATAAAATGCCGCGGTTTCTAGCTAATCCGCGACACATTTAAGTTGTTATCTCCATATACTGTATGTCTTTAACAATTTTTTATTTTATTTCTTGCCCACGATGGCCGTGCATGCTATACGAATAAACCCACGATGGTAAAGGATAAGTTAACCTACTAAATAACTTGTTGAGAAGAGGGTTGCAAAACCCATCAACATGGATCATGTATCTTGTTAAACACTTGTTCTCGAGACGTTGGAATAAGATATGTGCGCAACCCACGATGGTTGCGCAACAGCGCACACGTGCACGTTTAACAACTTAGGAAACAAGACACTTGTTTCCTCATGTGATATGTAAGCACGTGAATATCATACCATACACGATTATGATAAAGTACTTGGAGTTATTTCTCAAGTAGACTAGGATTTTTCGTACATGATTATGGATTTTCTATATATTTGCACGGCGTACACGTTTGTCTTCGGCAACAAATACATCTTTTACGCACAGACAGACAGATACATATACATTACAAATATGCACAACAAGAAAGAGACTTTCATTCATAACCACGAGTTATTGCAAAAAAGAGTTATTTTGCAAACATATCAGCTACCAGCTGCTACAACGCTTAAGTGAAGAGGTGCCAACGTGACTTGTTGCACCTTTAACTTCGCTAACACTTTTCAACACGTTTGCATCTTGACGCGACACGGTGGCCACACTGACTGGCACCCCATCAGACCTTGGCAAGTGAGCCGCACCAACTCCGCACAAAATAGCTTTACCTGCAATACCTTTCTTTTTAGCAAGACGGGTCGCATGCGCTTCCAAGACCTCCTGCAAAGGTACCTCTTTTTTCCAAAGCAAAGGGATCGGGCTATCCCTAGGACGTTGCAAACAAGTACTTGCAACGAGACTCATGGGGCTTCAAATAATAGTCCAGTTGTGTTTCGGCATCCTCGGCACGATGACGCGCCAAGGTCAACCCCGCCATAATAACATTTATCGGATAATCTTGATCGCGCTCAAGCTCCGAAATCATTGGGAGCTCTAAATCTTTCATTCTCTGCATGGCAGCGACCAAATGATCATATGACTCCGCATCATAATTCGGTACCTTATCAACCGTCGCCTTCAATAGCTTTGCCTCGTGGAGCTCTTCAATTGCTTATGATTTACCACGCTCCAGAGCGCACCGCACAACCTCCCCGAAGGCATTAACTACCTCTGGTGATTCCAGGGTATTAAGGCAGCTGGCGGTACTGCCTATGAGCCACCTGCGGCTCCGCTATTGTGGACATAAGCTGAGGATACAATCCTCGCATATTCAATACTAAGCTTACGCAGTTTTTCCTCCTGCACCTCCAATGACCAGCTCACAGTAGCCCAAGCTCCCAAGTGCGCAAACAAATTTTCTTACTGCTCAGATGTTTAAGTACCCGCGGCACGCAGACTTGTCTCTGGCAGCATCACGCTCTTGATTTATTTGACATTAGCGCCATTTTGTCATCGGCCTGTTTTTGCCGTATGCGCCAAATCCCTTTGCTCGCATGGGCGCTATCCGCCATTTCAGAGTGCTGGCCATGCCTCCAACGAAGCTATTGTCTGGTCCTTTGTGAATCTTGGTTCACCCCACTCGCTACTCTCTTTCAGCTTCACAATTAGCAGCCGACGGGCGGAGACCGCACCACCTCTTCAACCAATTGCTCCATGGGCGCTTCCGCTTCCGGACCTGGTCTTCATTATCCTGGCTCTGCGGCTCGAATGCGCCAATGTATAGGACTAGCCTGGGGCGATTCTATCACCTGTTCCTCCCTGCGAATAATCACCAAATGAAATGTTAGATTAACAACTAGCATATCAACCAACAAACGGAAATTATATATATATGGCTTTACACCGTGGCTCAACATGCATCAAGAAGGGTGCGAAGACGCTTCATCCGTGGAGGATAATGCCACAGCCTGAACCACGGCGTTTTCTTGATGGGCCCGCGCCATCATCACTTCGGTCCTTTACGAATAAGCCCGGATTCTTCTTCTTCCTCTTCCTCCATAGGATGAGCCACAACACGGCTGTCGTATGCCGGGTTACTTCGAGTAGGGTGGCTTTGCAGGGGTGTTACCTCCATCGCGATCGAGGAACTGTTCTCGCCTCCGCATTCAAATTTATGACGCTCGGAGCAGCTAGGATTGGTTCCTCTTCTTTCCTTTAACGGCCCCTGCCACCACCTCAATCGGCTTCGCCAAGCGAACAACAGTAAAGAGGTCCATCTCTACGCAATTGGAAACAAACAAACAGCATTGGTTACATAATGTGGGAACAAAGGAAGATAATTCTTACTACAAAAGGAGGTGCGGAGGAACGAGTACCCACCTCGCCATTCGCTTTAAAAAGATTGGGATCTCATCTTCGGGACCAAAATAGTTCCTACGATGCCCATGTGTACCAAAATTCCTCGGATAGGAATTAATGGGGATGTTACGTTTATCATTACGCATCCTCAGCAACATAGGATCCAGGCGAGGGGCACTCATCCTTCACCAGCGAACCCTGGGTATGAAAGTCATAGGTCCACGGAAACACAGCGCTATCTACCAAGAAAAAGGACTCCCTCCAATTCCTAAGCTGCCTAGCTTCTTTGTATAACATTGAAATCTACCGCCGCTTAGCAAAGGACACCCACCCATGTGACCAGGTCGTATGGTAGAATACGCGAAAAAGGTTGATGGCGGATTCACCGCAAGAACGCAGTTCACCTCAAAATTTGTAATTTTAGCGGCGCCTATACAATGCAATTGTGATATGTGCAGATTATAATATTTCAATATATCGCAAGGAATTGATAGAGGCACGCTGATTCGCGACCAAAAACGCTGTATACCCCCACCTTCCTTCGGGAAATCGGCAATAGATCGCAAGCACCCGAATAACCGGATGTACGCAGCGTATGTAGTAATCCGGTGAACTCAAAGAGATCACTGTGGATAGATGGAGGTGAACTCATGCGTTGTTTGACCATAGTGGTGGATTTACAGAACGCGACGCTACGTACCTTGAGGTAGTTTAACTGGTTTGTAGCGGAGTTCTATTTCAACTATGGCGGTTTGTTTTTACGGTGGATCACTTTGTGAAAATGAAGGGTGTTTTTATACTTTTCTCTCATCCACACGATATGTGCCACGTGGACTCCACTTATGTGGTTGAGATCACTCTGATGGGACGCGGGACAGTCACTTTCCCCCGAATAACGAGGCGTTTACATTTCACTTTGATGTCTAGATACAACGCACCTACGGGTATGTGTATGGCTTTTAATAATGCGTTTCGTAATTTTATTTTATTTTGGACTACGGTCATTAGTCTAGTATCCGCAGTTACGCACTGCGCATACTAGACGGGGGGGACATGATGACGGTCCGGAGTCGGTCATAAACCCACTACAGCTTAATACACAAGCCCCACTAACAGGGCCGACATCAATAAACGTTGGGCTCACGGCCCAAGCCCATATCTATTTACTAATAGATATCCGATCTCTTCTAAAATAAGGGATAATCATTCCCAACCGACTTTTAGCGATACTGGAAGGTGGGAACACGGAACCAACAAGGATTCCGTGCGTATATAAAGGGACTATATCCCTCGTTTAAAATGATCTCATAACCCTAAAACTCCTAAAACCTTAAACCGATTACTCACTCACGGAGGATAATCGTGGGAGACAATCCCACGGTAAGCCTAACGGTGTTTCTTGTCTCTTAGTGCGCAGGTCTCAAGAAGCAATTTTTAATTGGTACGAGAACCGGAACTCCAAACCAGGGACGCCCAATTTTTGTATCAACAACTTCATCGTCACATCAGCTTTATCTCTCCTTTTCTACTCTTTCACTTTTCACTTTCAACTATCTCACACCACTTCACATTTCAACACATTTTTTAGTTATTAAAATATATACTTTTATAAAAACATACCCTACACATACTCATAAACTAAATAATAAAAACATTTAAAGGGCCACCATGCACCAAATCCGAAAAGTAAAGCTTTCATCTTTGGCTGCACAATTTCAACCTTTGCCAACTGCTCATTCCCACCTCCCAATGTTTGTTGACGCGTGAACTGGCCTTGCCATTTGCTCACCTTCATGCATTGGAAGTAGCCTAAAGAAGTGATGAAATGAGAGAGAAAATTGAAGTCAGAGGTTTTATGATGTCAAGGTTGGGGTAAGAAAGTGACACTTGCTAATATGACTCATTAAATGGGGTTATGGTATTGAAAAATGTTTTCATTATTATACATGTAGATAGCTTAACGTATATACATGGAATTGTAAATATCAAATTAAAAGCATAATTTATATATGAGATGAAAATAAATACGACTAAAATTATTGCTAACATGAATATAAATATCAAATGAAGTACATTCCACTTAGCTTACATGATGAAAATAAATATAAGATTTACATATATCAACGATGCATGTAACTCTTAAAAGTTTAAAAAGAATATCTGAAATCATTTTTTTTAAAGGTCATTAGTGATACTAAACACTTATACTGTCTAGAACATGATATTAATAATTAAATTAAAACAACATCAAGAATCAACATTATGCCGTTAAACCAAGATAAATTATTTGTTAAACAAAAATATAAACAAAATATTAATCGATATTAATATATAATGAAATTTTTTATGTAAAAGCCCACGTGCGTGTACGGTTATTGTAAATATATATGTAAAAATTTTACACAACTTTATATAAAAATTTATTTAACAACTTTGTGTATACACTGCTAGAAACTAGTTATTTATATGGTAGGAGTAGGGGATTGCAGAGGGACATTCGTGCTAAGAAGAAGGGACTGCAGCCCCAAGGTGTAGCATCAGTTTCACAACCGCCAAGTTCAAGTAATTTCGTCCTAGGAAGAAAGGCTCGAAGCCTAAAGCTATCATTTATACTTGCTCTCCCCAGTGGATGTGGAAAAGCGGGCTAATGCAAGGAAAGGAGGTGTTGTTCGTCCCACCGCTCCAACAGAAATTCCCTTGTAGTCAGAGGAAACTCAAACGTAAGCTAGAACCGGAGAAGAGAAGATACTTTAGGTTTAGTCCTATTGCCTGGAAGTAGAGGGGAGTTCACTCACACCCGGTCGCTTCATTCTCCTAAGCCTCAGAATAGACACCTTGCTGAAGCCCTAGGAGGGGAAGGAGTTGGTCTCCTAGTTTATCCCAGACTTATTGGAAATGCTTTACCGTCTTGTTCCGTCGCATGTCGTTCTTCCGTCTTTGGAAACACTAGTGTTCTTTGGTTTGGTAAGGCCAACTCGATGGTATAGAGACTCAATTTTTAGATTACTATATTTGGTTTTTAGAAGTTTATGATCTGGTTTGTACTGAATGCTCGTAACGTAATACCTATTCAACACGTTTGTACTGAATCCTCGTAAAGTAATACCTATTCAACAAGTTTGTACTGTTTTAAAAATTAAAAAAAAAAAAAAAAAAAAGCTTTATCTGCAAGAAAGACTTTAGACGTATGTGATCATTGTATATACTCTTCAGTCTTTATCAATTTTTTTGTCAATTAAACTTATGTGATGAAGAAAGACTTCAAACGTATGTGATCATTGAATCTTTCAAGGTAGACTTTTATATCAAGAAATTACGGAATTGAATTGATTGTGGGCCTTCTTCTCTTAATTCATGTGTTTTAGCCTAATTAAATGCGACTTAATCAGTGGCCCATAAGAAAGGCTGCATGGATCAAATGTACTAATGTTCTTCCAACCCAAATGTACTAATTCTTCCAAGCCTATATAAATTTTAACATGTGTTATTCATTATATCTCTCTTGATCTTATTCATTGATTTCACTACTTATTTTGATCCTAGAGTTAGAAAGATATGTAGGAATACAAATTAAGAAGATTTAGTATTTTCCTTGTGCTAATATTTCATCCACATTCTCATGCTTTGATTAATTGGATAAATATATACATGTCATTGACGTCAAATGATGCAACACGTCAAAGAGTTTGAATGTGGAGGACAAATCGTGGTCTAGCTTATACCGACCAGGCGAACATGTTCTATAATTAGTTGCATGGGTCGTTATTCGTTAAGTTTGCACAACGACTGAAACGAATATCGAATACGTCCTGTCTTTTTGCCGGTTGAAATGCATGGGTAATACCGTGTAGGGGTGGATGACAATAGTTAATAATATTAGTGGTAAACGCTTAAGACTCAGAAGTTTCATTAGTGTGGACAATGTTCCTGAAGTTGAAAGTATACTGATCACCACAATATCGATAGTGACATTACCGAGGTTATTGTGTTTATAAAACCCGACCATGGAATATAACTATTTTGACCCGTGTTTTGTGGTTGACTTCTACTCATTTGACACATATAATGTGGGCTGGTTGAAGTTCCATTAGCTTGTAAACTTGCATACCTATTGGCGATTGGCTATTGATTATTAAATTTATTTCTTTATGAAAGTAGCTTTCAGATGTTTAATACAACTGTTCAATTTATTCTATATGCCATTTCTCATTTTTTATCTTATCCGTTGGACATAATATTGGATTTAATTGTAATTTAAATTAAATTTTAAAATAGTTTAGTATTAGAATTTGGTTTCAACCAATAATTTTCGTCACTGAAAATGGTATCTTCGTATAGAAAGGGTGGATGGGGATGTCGATTTTCGCCACTTCCAACGTGGCACCTCGCCACTTGATTTCTTCCCTCGCCACGATACCCCAAGCCCTCGCCAGTTTGCATTTCGCCGTGGAAACAACGAAGAAAAGGACAAAAGGTTTTGCAGGTTTGTGTTTGTTTATTTTGTGTTTGTGATGTGTTTGTGGGTGGTGCCCAAATAGAGTAGAAGTAAGTTTGAAGGGGGTATTTTTTGTTATTGTGTTGGAGTGATGTGGAGGTGATGTACACGTGACCCAAGTGAAAGAGGTAGGGGAACCACCATACCCCATGCTCTAACAGTAGAACGACCCATAATCATTACTCATGCCTTCTTTAATAAACAAAGTCATAACAGCACATAGCAAAATTTAATTATCCAGAAATAAAGCAATGAAGATATAATATATGAGGTCACCATTTAGGTTTAACAACTGGTCACTAGAAGTAAAAAAAAAAAAAAAGGGGTCGTTACACTTTTGCCTTGGGAGATTTATAGATGAATTTTACTGTATATTTTGTGATATTTTTCTTCATATAGTCTGCAAGACTTATAAGAAATCGTAAAACATTCGTTACTTTGGTGAAACATGATACTTTTGTGATAAAAGGGATAGTTTTATCATTTTCGCATCTACAATAATGTTAATTACAAGTATATAAAAAGTGAGATTTATATGAACTAAGAATAAACGTACGCACATTCCCATTATCATATAAGAAGGCCTAAGTTATTCATACTACTGGGCTACTATTTTATTCATACTGGCTACTTTTTGTTTTTTTATTTTTTATTTATTTTTTATTTTTATAATTTTGTTATATCAAAAGCTATAAACTAAAATGCGGAATCAGAATATGTTTTAATAAGCCAAACGCTTAAAACTGTCAAAAATACTAAACGAAATGACAAAAATCAAGTATATACTGAAAAAGTAGGACAAAAAGGAATATTCCCTGAATAAGAGGCAGGGCTGGATAGCCCGTATGAATAGTGTATCCCTATAAGAATATGGAAAGCATAATTGAATTCTTTGAATATCCTCAATGTAACAAACAGTGAACATAGAATGATTTAAGGATTCTTTATATCCATGATTAGTCTACCACCTTTTTTAATTCAATTAAGACTGCGGTCAACCACTCACCTACATTTTAATTAAGATCTATATACAAAACGTCAATGGCTTAGGATTGACTCTAAATTTTGGGCAAATAGATAAAAAGGACTCATCTTATTCAATTTTCAATTGGTACTAATCTAATCTTTTTTCTCAATTTAAGGTACCATTTTTGGGCGATTTAGGTTTTTCTAACTTTCGTTAACTATTTCGTTAGTAAATTACATGTTTGGTCCTTGAGTTTGTATAGGCATTACATGTTCTGTCCTTCAATCTATTTTTGCACATTTTCAAAAAATATTTTTCAAAAATAATTTTTTTTAAAAAAAATAAATTTTCGAAATATTTTTTCCAAATTTTAATCAAAAAATTTTCAAATATTTTTTCCAAATTTTTTTATTTTTTCGAAATATTTTTTCAAATTTTTTCGCAAAAAACGGACGAAAATATTTTGAATTTTTTAAATATTTCAAAAGTTTTTGTGAAAAATTTGGAAAAAAAATATTTCGAAAATTTGTTTTTTGAAAAATTTTTTATTATTGAAAAATATTTTTTGAAAATGTGCAAAAATGGACTGAAGGACCGAACATGTAATGCCTATACAAACTCAAGGACCAAACATGTAATTTACTAACGAAATAGTTAACAAGTTAGAAAACCTAAATCGCCCCAAAAAGTGGTACCTTAAATTGGTAAAAGAATAAGACTTTAATTGAAATTGGACATAAGATGAGTACCTTTTTATGCGATTTGCCCCTAAATTTTTATGTCGTCAATGGCTAGGTGGCCGGAACATACCACACCTGTCATCGTACATCTAGGTTTCCTAGTTCTTGTTATAGCGATATGATATTGCAGAGCCTAACCTGAACTAGCGGAGACTCGGTACAAAAGTTTGTGTAATGAAACACAAAAATATAGTATTATACTAACAATCTAGAGATTTAAACCTTTTGAAGAGCTTAAACTTTAACATATACTTAGAGCATAAAGTTATATATGAATAGCATTTTTTTATAAAGATTTGAGCCTCAAATATATTATAGAGTATACGTTTTGAGGTCTCTGAAACCTTGTGCAATTGAACACAACGCACTAGTACACGCTTAGTGATATTGTTAGACTTTTAAATTTTATGGTCGTTAATAAAAAAAAATGTATTAGACTTTTAAATTTTATTGTGGACTTTAAGACTATTCAATTTGACATAATTGTGCGCAAGTTATAAGTGCTTCTACAATAGCTTTTGCTAACATATATTCACCGGGTAAAAGCTATGATGTATTAAATATACCATATTTGTCATGTATATAAACAAAAATGTAGAGTATTAATTAACTTAAATCTTCCCTTTTCATGTTTTTAAATACAGTAATTGTTTGAGGCTTTGAGCACATATTAGTAATTAAAACCCTCTCATCAAGTAGTCTGTGGTCTAAAGTAATGAAATTTCATATGTACGTGGTGTGACAAGATAAATCTAACATTAGTTAAAGTAAATCGTTAGCATGCATGCAGTTTTCTTTAAGATGATGTCCTTGTCAAACTACCATGTCTTTCGTAGGGGTAACTGGTAGTTTTTTCATGGATTACGAATTACGATGTGTTATTTACTCTAATAGAAACCCAAATCAAAACGTAAGTTGACACGGTAAGTATTCTAAGTAAGATTAGCGTGTTCATAAATAATCTGAATAAAAAAGAAAAGATAACGACATTTTTGGCAAAGGGCAGTAACAAAACACGTACATCAACAGCAACAAGAACAAGAAGACAACTGTTGGGACAATTCAATGTTCAAAGTCCCTTAATATAGATATTAATGAAAAACAACTTAAGTGAATACAAGTCCCTGAAGGTATGGAGTTCAAGGAGTTATTCTCAAGTAGTTTTTCTAAGTCTAAAAATAAAGACTCAGTCACAATCTTAGGTTGAACTCAGAGAGTGAAGAAAAGGACCAGGATCAGGATGATGGAGTCAGACATGACAATAACATCACGACTCTCCTAAGATATCCTCAACTCATCGAAGACATTCTGAGACTTAAAACATTTTGGTAGGATGTTTAAATCTCCGGAATATAAGCGAAACATCTTGAAAAGATAAGTTTAAAAGCACTTATCAAAAGTCAAGATGTACTATA
>OU343216.1:46142641-46166074 GCA_910596185.1 Chrysanthemum makinoi | reverse complement strand
ACTTTTGTATCCGTTATTACTTAATATCGTTCCTTTTCAAATTTTAGGTCTCTTGAAGGCAAATTGCTGTAATGGCACTTATTTGGATGAAAAAGCGCGGATATACGAAGAAAATGGCCAAAGTCAAGAATCGAGACACTCAAGCTGCTGAAATACATGGTAACGGCGTCCTTTGCTTAACTGCGGACGCCATCGGAGCAATTTGTGACGCCACGAAGCCAAATTTCTTATTTTCAAGTGACGGTGTCAGGCTTTAAAAGAGTAGTCCGTCGCAACTCAGACGGCCTAGATTTGATCCGGGCGCCGTCGCTGAAGAGGACGGCGTCAGAAGCACAAGGTGACGCCGTCGCAAGACTAACGTGGCCAAGACGAAACCCTAATGACGGCTACCCGACGGCATCACAAAACATAAGGTGACGCCATCGCACTTGTAATCTTATATATAGAATCCGAATTTTTCAGTTTTAGTGTGTAGTCTTTTGGAGTAAAACCCAAAAGCGAACCAAGTCTTGTACATGTAATTTTAGGGTTCCAAACCCTATCTTACATCAAGATAAGTGTTTTACTTCATTAATTCAATTATGTCTTTGATTATTTGTGTGTATGCTTGCATGTTCTCCATGTCCGGCTAATTTATTTGTGTGTTTGCTTAGGGAATATGAAACTTAATTATTGAATATTGATTGGTTGTCTCTTATCTTAATTGTTAATGATCTAGTTATGCGATAGGTCATTCGTTGTGTAATTAATGCTTGATTAATCTTTGTGAACCTTAGATTATAGCACTTAGAGCGGTTGTAGGCTAAACCATCCAAAGAGGGCCTTAGAGTTAGAGTTTATAATCCCTAGAGGGTTTTGTAGACGAGACCCTTTGGTAAGTTCAAAGAGTTAGGGATAAACGCATACCCTACGACTTTAGACACACAACGCGATTAAGAATAAGGACGTGACAATTCAACCATCAATAGGAGATAATTAAGGAGTAATAAAACTTAAGTGAACACATCTTTAAACTATCATACGAGCACACAATAATTAGACATAGACTACTGTAACATATTGGATTTCACAAACATATCACATAACAATATATGGTTCGAATTATGTAAAGTTTAGAGAGAGAAAGTGGGATCCTTTCTAGAGAGAGAAGGTGAAAGAAAACTTAGAAGGTTAGATTAAGATGAATGAAAGGTCCAACCCTCTACCTTGGGAGGTAGAGGGTATATATAGTTACAAACTAAACGTCCTCCTTCGGACTGTGGATCAGGCATACAGTGGGTAAAGACCCGTCCTTCCTCCACGGTGTTGCTCTAAACTAAATAACTAACTAAAAAAACAGTAAATAACGATATGTCTACGAGCTAACTTATGCTAGATTATATGTGGGGTGACCGACTCTTCACTATGGAATTTCTAATTCCTAACAATCTCCCCCTAAGGGAGGTCACCCCATATTTTACATTTCGAATCCTAGCATACTATTTAATCTTCAGTCTTGAGCTCGTAGACATTAATTCTTCAACATCTGCATCTTTGTGCTTTTGCAGTGATTCTTTAAAGTCCGATAACTTTGTACTTTAAGTGGAGGCCTTTATACTGATCCAAATCTTTGATGATCTTCGAGCTTTAATTGAGATCATCAGCCACAGTAAATCTCCGGATCACCCTTTATTGTGTTGCTATCATGTGAAGTTGTGACTTTCGGACCGACATGCTCACACATTCTGGATCTTGACATCTTTCCATCAGAGTAGCGGAAGCTTTTTGGTTCATGATATTTCTAGCGTAGCGAAGCATAGTATAAAAATATCGAACCGGGTTATGTAGATATGCACCGGTCATGATTTCTTCAATTAAGTGTGATGCCGTGAGCATGCGGCTTTGGATTGACCGTCAATTCGATCGGTTGCAACCGTCCAAATGTACCGCAAACAAGTTAGCAATAAAACACACGAAAGTGTCTTTGATCACTTTCGTTGAATTGAGGTACACGGCCCACGCTTCCCCGCTGATCGTACAAGTCGCCTTGTGATCGGTAGGAATCCTAAGAATCTCCTTGAGGTTTAGTACTCTAGCCGTTCTCAAATCGGAACATCTCCAAGAAGACAACACGAGTGAGTGAACCGACAAATTGAGATTCAGCGATTGATGAAAAATGATTTGAAAACAATCGCGTATTGCTTGAAGACAGAGTTTTGCAATACGACGAAGGTTTTATGAGAAAGATCAATTTTCAAACAAGATACTTTTTGTATTAGAGAATGAGTACACATTCGACGTGCTAGTGAAAAGAAGAGATTCGCACATCGAACGGTTTTTATAAAAGTATTTTTCAATCAGAGATACTTTTTGAATTTGAAAACATAAGTACACATTCGACGTGCTATAGAAAAGAAGGTTTGCACATCGAACGGTTTTCCCAAAAGTGTTCATCAATTCCATTCCTGGACCAAGGTTGATTCAGGTTTGAATCTCCCCATCGTTTCTATCCAGTTGTCACAAGCTTGATCTTACGAGAAGATCTCACATGTCACCCACCAAGAGCTTGTTTGATGTTGGCTCTAGAAGGATTTCCATCTTCATCGTGAATACTTTTACATACCACTCAGATGTTCTGGCAAAACCACAAGGATAATGCGTAGGACTCTCAATATATTCTTACTTTCCACATTGTGTGAAACAGCAAGTTTTCATTAATTTTGTGTCCTAATGAGATATTGTGGATGATCTCTTGGCTCTAGACTCAATAGTGCACATTTGGTTCCTGTGTCGGAGACTAGGGAGAGGGTCTCCTTCTTCAATATCAACAATCTCTAAGAGAAAGTCGATAGATAATGTCGGTTCCCTGTGAGAATGAAACAAGCCCTTTTAAGAGGAACTTGAGTGGCTTGGGAAGTTTAGTGCAGTGCGTCACTGGGTCCATGACGTCTTGTCTTCAATACCGGTGTTACCTAAGTAACAACCAGTAGCATATGTATTGAACCCGGTTTTACGCCCTAAGGTTGAATTGATGGAGGGCTATTTCTTTTCACCCTTTTTCACATTCATTTCTTTTTCATTCTTCAACCCCTTCAGTGCTTACCGAGACTTCATAACTAGAACCTTGTTGGGTTTGTTCCAGTACTAGCTCTATCTCAGTCCGCACTCTTCCCATTTTCTCATTTTTCTCCTTTTTTCAATATTCCTAAGGACTCTACACTATCTAGTGGATTGTCCCTAGGAAGATCCCTCCGGTTCTGGCGGATCGTGGGAACAAATACCTAACCTCACCATCCTTATAACTCTATGCATAAAGTAAAATGGTCGGCCTGTTGGTACAGTTCATTCTTCCTTGAAACCAATTGAAAAATCATTTGAAAAAACAATCAAGGTACTTGTGATGCGAGATCAAAGCATTTTGTACCCTAATAGTTTTGATCATTTAGAAAACCTCCCCCTCAACATGCATTATGATTTAGAAATGGTTTAGCACAAGGAGGCAAGAGGACTTTGAAATATTTTCTTTGATCACAATTTTCATACGAAAAAGCCATTTGATTTTCTTTGGTAAATTCTCCCCCTCTATATGTGCATAGGATAAGTGAAATCATTTTATCACATAGAGGAAAGAGTTCTTTTGAAACACATCCACGATCAGAAAATCAATTAAGAAAAACCATTTGATAACTCAATCAAGGTACTTTATAAATAACTTTAAAAAGTTTTTGTACCTCAATAGTTATGCTCCTCCTCAAAATTTGCTTCGAGATTCGAAAGCGTTTAGCACATATGAGAGAGCAGCCTGCACAATTAAATCAAAATGATCACCTTTTATCAAATTTCATTATTAAATCACAAATTCTCCCCCGATCAAAAATATCAAACCCTTTGAGATTTTGGATCCCAAGTGATTTAATTAGGTTTAGAAAACATGGGAGAAAATGTGGCCTTGTTTAAATACTCATCTGGTTTTTTGGATAAATCCTCCTCCTCAACATGTGCATTATGTATATTGAAATTGTTTGGCACATAGAGGCAAGAGTGCCTTTAAAGGACTAAAACCAATTCCATTAAAAACAGATTTGAGATTTAAATCACGATCTCTACCCCAATCAGAAATATCAAACCATTTGAGATTTGTGATCCCAACTGATTTAAATCATTTAGAAAAATTTGGGGAAAGACGTGGCAAGATTCAATTTTTGAAAGATGACAGATAAAGACCATTTTAAGACATTAAAGATTGTTAGTGTCAGGTATGATAGTTTTTAAGAGATCTTTTAAGTAAAACAAAACAATTTCACAATCAAACAAGAACAGAAAAAATTTCATTTTGAAAGACCTTGATTCTAAAGAAAAAATCATACCATGACATAACATTAAATCTTTAGATCACCACTTATTTTGTACAATCCGGACTTTTATGAAGCAATATTGTTTGAAAATAATTTATTTTAAATCACTCTCCCCCTCAATCGATGACCGTAGTCGTTGATAGAGTGACTTAGGTTTTGATAAAAATGAAGTCCGGTGATTTTCAAAATTAAGTCCAATTTATTTTCAAAACAAATATTTTTCCATTTTTCAAAACAATATTAGTTAAAAAATTGTTTAAACTAAGATGGTATAATCACAAATATCCTGCACAAAGATACGTTAGGTGGTTGAGCTGCTTTTGTTGTTGTTGCTGAGGGTTGGAAGAAAATCGTCTGCAGATGCTGTGAGACTTCAAACGTTGCATTTTAATGCCAACTTAGGTCAAATTAAGCTCCGTTTTCTTCAATCACTTAGAAGAAAACCATCTGCTGATGCAGTGAGACCTCTTATGTTGCATATATGCCAACTCTCCACAGAAGTCCAATTAAGCTCCGTTTCTTCATTTGTCAACCCAAGATAGTTACCCTTTCCTTTCGGCATCCAATCATATTCAATTGTGGGATCCGAATCGGGAACATTCTTTTAAACCAATATACCTGCATACGTTAGTGAACACACATACAGATATATGGTGGTCGACATCACCCAAACAACAATCGACTAATAAAGGTCAATTCAACATATCAATCAGATCATTCAAATATATGGGAATAATGTGTTTATCAAACTCTAATCATCTAAACCTAGCACTCACATCCTAGAAACCTAGTCCTTCAACATAGGCAATTGTATTTTACAGATAAGCACGTAGGATGATAAAGATAATCTCGTTAGATGATACAGATTTGAAAACATTCTCCCCCTCAATCAATGACTTAAATATCTGAAAAGTTTAAAAGCGCTGAAGTCATTGATTAAGTTTCAATTTTTATAAAAACTCTGAATCTGATTGTTTTTAAAGCAACTCATTTACCACCAATTTTTGAAAACAACAAATATTTTTCTGAAGAATTTTTAGACGGAAAAACATTTGTGTAGGAACAGCAGTTCTTCGACATACTTTCCTCAAATTGTTTTAGGATAAGTGCATGAAATATTTGAAAAATTGTTTAAGCGAAGCACTTTCCTTCTTTGAAAAACGGGTTGCTATCAGAAATAATAGCAAACCATGGTTTAAGCGCGGGTTACAGTCTGAAGTAACTGTAAGCCATTTTTTATTTTTTTATTTTTTTTATTTATTTTTTTAAGACATGATTAGAAAAGAATATTTATACCTTCTGTTCGAACTTCATCTAAAGTCCCGTGCAATTATTGAATGACATTTCTAAGACCGTAGATGTTATCGATACCAGAAGACATGTCTTGAGAAAACAATATTTTTGGACAATTTCAAAATTTTCTGATTTTTATGGGTTTTTGTTTATTTTATATTTTTGTATTTTGTTTTTGAAAAATATATACACAGATAGAGTAGATGATATAATTTAAGAGGATGATGATACGATTACCGAGATAAGGATATCGAGCAGCACGTCGTAGAAGATAGAATTCGTCATCTCCTAAACTTCCACCACCAAAGCTTTTGAGACTCTTGAATGGTCGTCAGAAATTGAGCCTGCAGAAAGTGAGACTTTGGTAGCTTCCCCTCATACCGTCAATCTTCAAATAAAGACCATTTTCCCAAGAAGAAGAATGAGAAGAGAAACAGTCTCATTGAATGAAGCTCAAGACCTGAAGAACATGAGAACACCGAGGTAACAAGTTAAGACATTGATCATCATAGCGGTTATCAAATCCGAATAACCGATGAAGACCGATCACATGAACCTGTTGTGCGTCCCCAATGTACACATTAATCTTCTAGATTGACCGTTGTCTTATGCGGGGAACAATACATCAACATCCCTCATTTTACCAAATGCATTTCAGTTATCTTCCATATAACCAATCAGCCCATAATGTACACAAGTACCCAACCAAAGTAGAGACAACAACATCACACTAATGGTTGAATCAGCGATCTCCTATGCGGATGTCAACTCTAGAATAACTGATTAAGCTCGATCATGTGAATATGTTGTCCGACCACGATGTACACGCATATATCTCCCGATCGCTTGCGATCTCATCGAATCATCATTACATTATGTACATGAAGCACTAACCAGAAGCACTTTATCATAAATCATATAGAAGATGTCGATATGCAATATCATCTCACGAATCAAATATTCTTCTCACGCTTCTTAACTAACGTGAAGTAACACATACCAAAAGTCTCCAGAGACAATTTCCTCCAATTAGTTGGAATAATACACCAAAGGCTACGAGTTAAACACTGAGTTTATCTACGGTTATGACCATTGTCTTTCCGGATAACTTCAATCGTAGAAGTGTTAAGTTCATCATGTGTACTCGTTGTGCTTTTAGATATATGTCTCCTTCCCCTTGCGGTTTTGATACCTCGATTCGAGCAAAACATAATATACCCAAAAAGCTTCGAAATCTTGTAAGAAGAACTCAAATAGCCCAAATGAATCCGTGAGAATCAAGCGCTAAACTCGGAAACTCTCTCGACTATCTTTATCAACCCATATGTAGACAATTTGAAGTGACCACTGATGAAGAATACCCGATATACCAAACTTGAAACTAAAGTCAAATTCCCACATTTGTATCTTAAGCTTGCACTTAATAATGGAAGAACGGTATTGAGAATTTTATGCTTCAAGCAAATCTCTAAGTACTCACTACTCAAGTAAAGTATGAGACATTAACACCTCTTGCGATTATCCACACCGTCATATGCGTGTAACACTGAGTAAAACAAAGTAACTCCTAATAGTGATAGTTAACTGTGTCTTCAACCATCCACCTCATCACGGTAACTAGATAACCCAAGTCTTCAACTCAAATTCTTAAGCCCGAGCAAGTTATCAAATAAGAACACGCTTTGTGAATGTCAACTTCAACCTCAAATAAGTGATAAATGAGTAACTCAAGTAATCAACTTGTGTCAAATGTCCAACACGTGAATAAACATACAATCAGATGTACATTGACCCACCTTGAATGAACCGAGAAAATGATTCCTCAACATCAATGCATTCTTCCTAATGGTATACATGTAGAGACCGATCCGAAGATTCACCAATAATGTCTTGAGCCGGATGAGGTAGTCATTTTCCTTTAAGTTGATGTGGTTGATTTATAGCGTGCACATTGAGAGGACAATAATCCGTGAAAGATTTGGCAAAGGAATACCAAAGAGCGGATCATTATTCATGAACAATAATCCGTGAAGATTTGGTAAGGAATACCAAAGAGCGGATCATTATTCATGAGTGCAACTGCAATATTATGATAGTCATTATCAACGCCTTAAGGACTAACTGGAGATTGGGCTTTTGAGTAGTCCGAGAAGTACTTCTAGATGATCAACATTCAAGTTAGCGGTTGGAAATACTCATCAAACATATCTTGAAACAATGAATCCCAAACAATAAATCCCATTTATCCTTAGTAAGTGAAACATTAGGCATTGGAGGAGAGAAACATGAAGTTGCCATCAACATCCATCAACATGTAGTAAATTCACTCTTCTCCCCTCAAAAATTGCATCCGAAGTTGCCATTTTTGATTTAACCAAGTGAATAAGAATATACACCAATAAACGTAGATCCACTTGATGACAGAATGAGCTTGGGAGAAACATGAAGCTTGTTGATGAAGAATGTCGATGAGAATGGTCATAAACATGAAGATTTTCTTCTTCGAAGATAAAGCGCGCCGCATACACCTTTATTTTCTATGAGGAACGAGGCCTGAAGTGTTATCTGCAAACGCCATAATGATGAAGTACGAGGCCTGAACTGAACTGAACAGATGTCATAGTGGATTTAACTATCCATGTTGAGTAACTTGAACCCGTGAGTCATGAGATATCAATCCTTTTGTTATCCATACTTTAAGCCAGTCCATGTATTGAATGATTGAAGTATCTGCAACTGAGTAAGGACTACCTGCACTAACATTACAAGCTTGATTGCATATATATTGGTTAGTGACATTAGTATCCAAACCCTTTGGGGATTCATGGTCAACCTTAATTTTGCTATCGGAAACGGCTTTCCAAGAGGTATCCACCTAAGTCCAAAGATCCTTAAACATTCTACCTGACGGTATCCACTTATGGCAAGGTCTAGGATTGTTAGGCTTCTTATGCATAGTGGAAGACTTATCCTTATTCCTTGTTTCCAAAGATTTAGCAGTTGGTATCCATCTAGACGAAGTTTTTAGTTTGTTTTGCTTCACAACATGTTGAACCTTAGTCACATTAGTAGTCTTAGTGGATTGTACCTTAGCATGTGAATTAGGAAAATGTTTCTTATTCAGAAAAGACTTAGAATTTCTAGTTTCATTTTCTACATGCTTAGTATTCTTCTTCATATACCTACTCTTAGATGCAAGCCAACCCTTAGTCTTTTGAGTGTTCCTAGGTAATGGTTTACAACTATTAGCGATGCCTTGAAATCGTGTAGAATTCATCACCCTAGGTCTTGCACCTAAAATTCGCCTTTTCTAATTTGTGCCTTTTTCCTAGCTTCTTCTAGATAATAGTTCTTCCACAAGTCATTCATATCATATGAATTCTCGGTTTTAATGCTTGGTTTTGACACTGTTTTCGAACTAATCCTAGAGGTGCTGGGAGTAGAAGTGGCTACGTGTTGAGGGTTAACGGTGCTAGAAGCCTTATTCTTAGGTAACTCAGGTGAAGTGACTGGTTTTGACAAAACATGTTTCTCATCAACTTAGGAGGCAAACCGTGTTTTTGAAAATTTTGGTCTCTCTGATATAAACGCTGCGGTAGGTCGCCTAACAATGGACCGGTTTCTAATGGGATGAGAACCGGTTTCCCAAGGTTGATGGTTTTGTAAACTTAGTGTTCACACTTTTCCCTACGGTTTTCCTAAGCTCATTTTTTAGGGCAACAATAGCGAAACTCTTTTCCTGAAGTTGAGATTTGAGAACATCAATTTTTCTATCAAAGAGTTTGTTTGTTCTATTGACTTAGTTCTAGCTTCTTTGACAGAGTCACTTAGTTCTTTGTGATGCTTTCTCAAGGACTCATTTTCCTTTAGTAATTTGGCCACACAAACGGCTAATTCATCATTTCTCATTTGAATATCATCAATAGCATTATCATCGAATTACTTGTAACCAAATTACTTTTCACATGCATATCAGAAATATGTTTCTTCAGATTGTAAATGGTTGAGTCTTTGTCATGAAGCTGGGCTTTCAAAGTGTTAATTTCAAAAAATTCACGGAATTCAGAAGTTCGGATTTTTACATGGTTTGTTAAGTTGAAAACTTTCTTCTTTACTCAGACGCAATTTCAAGTGAGACGCAATGTTTTTCAAGATTTGAGAATTTGTTTGAAAGTTCATCAAAAGCCTTTTTATCAACCATATCTTTTGTTTTGAAACACTTAATCTCGGACTCGGCCTATTTCTACGAAGATTTATCAAAGTCATGTTCAAAGATCATGATCGGTTGTTTAAGTATTTTAGCAGATGCATTGTGTTGTATAGTAAAGGGTACCTCATTACATGACACCTGCTCAATTTCGGTCGATATCCAGATCTACATCATGTGTAACAAGAGTCACCGGACCGGTGGTCATTAAGCTTATCTATCTCGAGCCTCTCGATTCAAGTGTCAATCGATCCAACATCCGAGCTTTACCCAACTCAACACTACAATCTTTTGATTGTGCGGATATTCATTCCCATTTCGATTTCAAAGATCTACTTCTTGTGTGTTAGAGTAACTCAAGAGCCGGTTACATCATTAATTGTAGTCTCGACATTCTCGCATTCAAGAACACCGACCTTTCAAATGATACATTACCCAACTTATTACAACTATCTCTCAATCGCACTGGACACTCATCCACTTTTCATTTGTCTCGAGTAACTTCCTCAATATACTTCTCCACATTATCCATGAGATGAATAAGTGTCTCTGTGAACATGCTAATTTCCATTCCAGGTGTTCGTTGAAGGACATTTCACCATGTCTTGATCATAGTCGATGTGAATTCCTTCTAATGAATGATTGAAAGTGTTTGTAGATAACTTGAAGTGCGACACTTGAACTATCCTTTTGAACCTTCTCTTTGTCAAGTTGTAGCTCCAATTGCTCGAGGTTTAACAGAAAAGTTCCCGTAATGTGGATAAGTCCCGACGGAATAGGGCAATACATGTTCGTTCCATTCTTATCGGTGTGAGTAACATGAGGTGTGAGTGAAGTTGTTGATAAGGTTCAATGCTACTTAACTTTTGCATGGCATTTCAGAGCTCTGAACAGTGCAAATATTTCTCATTGATTGAGCATGAAGAACTCAAATCATCATTGATTGATTCCATCATCAAGAACCGCTCGTAGCAAACATTATCATTGTTGTCCACAAAGATCATACAATTTAAGTACTTCCGAAATTATCGGGTCGAGAGAGTAAGACATGATGTGGTAGAATGCACGGGATTTTACAAGTCTATGATTTAAACCGAGAAATAGAATCTTTCGTCGGATTTTACTAAAATCAAGACCAAACCGTTAAGCAATGACCAATGGAATGTGTTAAGATGACTTCTGTTCGGAGAGGATTTAGGCCTTTAGTTCATTCGGCGTGCCATTCTCCTCGTTCTCACGGTCATTTTGATGGGTAGAATGCTGAAAACGGAGTTACGGATCAAAAGTTATAGCCGTTTGAAGTTTTGTCGGGAAAAGTCAACAAAACGCACTGATGAAATGGTCAAACATCTTCACACAAGTCGCTATGAAGCAAGTCGCTACACACAAGTCGCTATGAACCAAGTCGCTATGAACCAAGTCGCTAAACACAAGTCGCTATGAACCAAGTCGCTAAAGAGCAACTCGCTAAGTGGCCAGGTCGCTAAAGAGCAACTCGCTAGTAACAACAGAGACAAGTTGCTAGAAATTGTAAAGACAAGTCTCTACGCCAAGTCTCTACGCCAAGTCTCTACGCCAAGTCTCTACGAAAATAGGCGCCAAGTCTCTACGCCAAGTCTCTACGCCAAGTCTCTACCAAAATAGGCGCCAAGTCTCTACGCCAAGTCTCTACACAGATACATTGAATCTGGACATAACCACAAGTCTCTACTTAAAACATAAAGAAGTCTCTACGAAGAACATAACCACAAGTCTCTACTAAGAAATATAACTACAAGTCTCTACTTAAGAACATATTCAAAAGCACCACTTTCCAATCCAAAAATAACCCAACCACGATGATTCAAGCCTTCCAAATCAAAACCTAAACACTTATGATGATCTTAAAAACAAAAGTACAATCAAAATCCAAACTTTAACACTAGAAATCAACCAAATGATGCAAAAACCACTAAACTTTCTCAAACTCAAAAACCACCTAAAACCACTAGAAATCCAAAGATATGTAAGAGATGATCTAACCATGGCTCTTGATACCAATTGTAACATATTGGATTTCACAAACATATCACATAACAATATATGGTTCGAATTATGTAAAGTTTAGAGAGAGAAAGTGGGATCCTTTCTAGAGAGAGAAGGTGAAAGAAAACTTAGAAGGTTAGATTAAGATGAATGAAAGGTCCAACCCTCTACCTTGGGAGGTAGAGGGTATATATAGTTACAAACTAAACGTCCTCCTTCGGATCGTGGATCAGATACAGGGTAAAGACCGCCCTTCCTCCACGGTGTTGCTCTAAACTAAATAACTAACTAAAAAAAACAGTAAATAACGATATGTCTACGAGCTAACTTATGCTAGATTATATGTGGGGTGACCGACTCTTCACTATGGAATTTCTAATTCCTAACAACTACATACACCTTAGATTAGATAATTAGATAAGTAGAGTAATCGGTAGAAATACCAACCCCAAAATCCAAACCCCGAGATTCGTACCTTTCCATTTCCAAAAAAACATAAAAAAGATAAAAAAAAATAATCTTCCTCAACCCCAACCTTAGCGTAGTGTTGGGTTTTAGGTTCCTTTGATGATGAATTACTTTAAGTGATGGAACCACGGACAAGCTTGAAGATAACCACGGACTGAAGAAGTGTAACCACTGATGAAGATAACCGAGGCTAGTAGTATTGTGTAAATGCTGATAGTTTATTGTAAGCACTGCTAGTTTTCCAAAGTCGGTTAGTTTATTGTATTGGATAAATATGGAAAAGATATTTATCTTGTAGGTTACGTATTGTATATTGTATAGAACTCCTTAGTCTATAAAAGGAGGTTCTAGGTTAGATTAGATATAATGTGTTAGATATCTAAAGTCATTCACTTCAAGGTTGCAAAACCCTAATACCGTAAGAGTATTCGTATTAATAAATAATATTGAGGTGTTGAATGTTAACGCTGCTCTTCTTAAGATCAAGTGTTAAATTCTCGCTAATACTTGATAAGCTTTTAGTTACAAGTCGGCTTCTACATTAGATCGCTTTGCTCAACCTGGGATCAACAAGTGGTATCGAGCTTGTGATCTAGAAACTGCTATCAAGAAGAATTCTCGTTAATTTGTACTTAAGGAAGTTAAGATGTCTCAAGAAACTCATATGGTGATCGCTTCTAAGGTTCCCATGCTCAAACATGGTGAATATCAACTGAGGATGCTTAATGAGGCAATACATTCGCATGATTGATTATGCTCTATGGGATGTTGTTGAAAAGTGGGGACTCTTCCCAAGAAGGGTGAGGATGGTAAGGAAATTACTATTGTCGCTGAACCCGATAAAGCTAAGAGGAAGATGGAGATAAAAGCTCACGTATTCTCCATGGGAATACCTAATGAGTATGCATTAGACTTTGATCAAGATGATTCTGCTAAAGAACTATTGGATGCTCTTGAATTAAGGTTTCATTGGTAATGAAGCCACCAAGAAGTCAAGAATGAACATGCTTAAGCATCGCTTTGAAACCTTCATCGCCAAAGTGGAGAAAAGATTGATGGTACATATAATAGGCTTCAAAACTCATCACAACTGCAAGGTGTGGGTTATAAGTTCCTTCAAGAAGACATTAATTTGAAGTTCATAAGGAGTTTATCATCTGATTGGGCTATTCATACCATTGTGTGGAGAAACATGACAGACTTTCCTACAATGACTCTCGACAATCTCTTCAATAACTTGAAGGTCTATGAGTCCGAGAATACCTTTTCTAATTCGCTCTTCTAATCAAAACATTGCTTTTGTCTCCACTAATAACAAAGCCCACAAGATGCATCCATCACGCCTATGGTATAACCACGGCTATTGCAAAACAATACCACCGTAGTGATAATGTCATGATGGTGCAATCTTTCTCGGCCGATTTAACTACCGCAGTTATCGTGTCAATCAAGATCCGATGAAATTGATCCCGATGATCTTGAAGAGATTAATCTTCAATGGCAAATGGCAATGTTGACTCTTCAAGCAAGGAAGTTTCGAGGAGGACGGAAGACAAGTTAAGTATGATGGTCAAAGGAGAGCTGGATTTGAAAAAAGCAAGATGGAGTGCTTTAAGCAGCAAGAAGAAAGGTCATTTTGCTAGGGAATGTCGAGCTCCTAAAAGACTTGAAGGTATTAAGAAGACAACTGAAGAGCCTTCTATTACTTCAGCTTTGGTTGCTCAGGATGGACTTGGTGATTATGATTGGAGTGATCAGATTGAAGAAGGTCCAAATGCAGCTTTTCTTGCTAGTGAAGCTTCTAAAGAGCATAACTTTGCTCTAATGGCCTATGCTTCATCTTCTGGTTCAGATTCTGAGGTATCTAATGATTCTATAACATCTACTTGTTCTTTTAAATCATGTGTTGATAACTTAGAGTCTCAAAAGGCTATCACTGAGAGTATGAGAAAAGAAGTAGACAGATTGACTCTAGATAACTTAGGATATAAAGTTGGTTTAGAGGGTATGGAAGAGAGGCTAAAATTTCGTATTAAATGTGAATTTGAGTATGTAGAAAAGATCAATATACTAGGTGGTGAAATTGATCTTAAAAACAGAGAGATTAAAATGCTTAAAGATAAACTAGCGTATGAAAGTGTAAAAGTTCGGCCCTAGAGGAAAAAAGAAAAACATATTGTTAGGGTTGCTAAATTACAATATGCTTCGATCTTGTACGAAACCAATTGGCCAAAATCGCTTAGAGATGGTACCGTATAGGATACAATGATATGCCACCACCCCCTTAATGAAACATGCACCACCAGCTAAAGAACTGTCATTTAGTAGTGAATTGCAGTTTTAATAAACCCGTTGAAGAAGCAAATAGGACCTGAACAACCTAAGATAAGTTCGATAAGTTATCTAGTGCTCCCATAATTGAAGATTGGGAATCGACTGAGGATGTTAGTAATCGAATCAACTAAGTTCTAAAAGATAGAGCCTAAGAAAGTTGATTCTAAGCAAGTCAACCCCTGCACCTAGATTTGGAGCTAAAGTTACAAAGAAAGTTGTAGAGTAGTGGAAATTCCTAGGGAACAGATGAAACAATTTAAACCTAGGGGAAATCAAAGAAGCCTCAATGGCCTAATTTCTAAATAGATTAGGTGATGAGTTTCAATGTGTTAATAAATCTTGTTTTGTGTGTGGTAGTTTTGAACATTTACAGAGAAATTGTAATAAAAATAGACCACAAGTTTGGAATCAATGGAGGAGGGTAAATCATAAAAACTTTTCAAGAAAAATAAACCCTCATCCTAACAAGAATATGATTCCAAGAGCAAGGTCGATGAGGAATGGGAATACAAAATCTATTGTCACCGCTTCACAAAATGGGTTCCAACCATCGCTAAGCAAAATGTAAACACGGCTAAGCAGAGTCAAACCACCGATAAGCCAAAAATCACCACCGATTCAAAAGAAGTTTTAAAGATTCCAAAGGTGATAATCGATACGTTGGTTGGAAATCATTTTTATGTCAAGTAAGCCTCGAAGTTGGCAATGGAAGCCTAAGACAAAGGTTTTACCATATGTCAAGCGTGCATCAATGGACCTAACAAAATTTGAATATTTTGATGCGAGCCAGGCGCACCCAAGTCGGACTCGATGGGTCCAAAAGAGGAACTAATATTTGTAATCTTATGTGCGGCAATCTTCAAACCGAGCTAAAAGATAAAGGAGTTTTTGATAGTGGTTGCTCTGGGCACATGACTTGGGATGGAAGCAATTTGGAGGATTTTGAAGCTTATGATGGAGGATATGTGGCATTTGGCAATGATCCAAAATGAGGAAAGATACTTGGCGTGAGGCACAATCGTAATAGGAAGCTAGACTTTGAAAAGGTCTATTTGGTACAGGGACTAAAGTACAACTTATTCAGTGTTTCTCAAATGTGTGATAAGAAAATCGGGTGCTTTTGGGGAAACCGAGTGTGTGGTGTTATCTCCCGAGTTTAAGATGCTCGATGAGAAGTTTATACAACTTAGGGTACCTAGGAAGGAAAATATATATTGTTTTGATCTTAAAAATGTTCTTCCTAATAGGTCCTTATGTTTGTTTGCTAAAGCATCTGTTGATGAGTCAAAATTGTGGCATAGAAGGCTAGGTCATCTCAATTACAAAACAATCAATAAACTGGTAAAAGGAAACTTAGTGAGAGGGTTACCTTCAAAGGTTTTTGAGTGTAAGGAACCTGTGGTGGCCCGGCCAAAAGGAAAACAACATAGAGCTTCTTGTAAGACCAAATCTGTAAACACCATAACACAACCACTGTTTATGCTTCATATGGACTTATTTGGACCAACCTTTGTTAAAAGTTTGAACCATAAGCAGGATTGCCTAGTTATCACTGATGATTATAGTAGATTTTCTTGGGTATACTTTTTGGCTACTAAGAGTGAGACTAGTGAGATTCTTAAGAGTTTCATTACTAAGATAGAAAATCTAGTAAGTCATAAGGTCAAAGTAATCAGATGTGATAATGGAACTGAGTTTAAGAATGATGTGATGCATCGGCCTGTAGTAGCTAAAGGTATTGAAAGACGCTTTAAGTTGCTAGAACACCACAAATGTAATGGTGTAGCCTAAAGGAAAAATAGAACACTAATTGAGGCTGCTAGGACTATGTTGTCTGAGTCTAAGATACCAACTACCTTTTTGAAGCTGTGAGGAATTGCATGTTATGTGCAAAATAGAAGTAACGTAGTGAAGCCTCACAACAAGACCCCCTATGAGTCAGTTACATGGTAGGAAGCCAATGATTGCATTCCTAAAACCTTTTGGGTGTCCTGTTACCATTTTGAATACCATAGACTACCTAGGCAAGTTTTCTCAAAAGTCGATGATGGATACTTTTAGGCTATTCTACAAATAGTAAAGCTTTTAGAGTATAATAAGGAGGACTAGAATTGTTGAAGAGAACCTTCATGTTCAATTCTGAAAAAGACTCCTAGTGTTGAGACCAAAGGACCGCGATCGTTGTTTAACATTGATATGCTAACCAAATCTATGAATTATGAAATCATATCATAGAACTTCCACTAATGTCGATGTATACACAAGGATTCTCAAGTAGATAAATCTTCAAAGGAAGCCGATTCTCCAACGAGTTCTATTTGGTTGAAAAGTGGAAATGGGTTCTATTTCTCCCATCATTCACAAGCAAGGTCCCTTTGATGATGATGTACATAATTCTGGAGGCAAAGTTGATCATCATCAAGATAAAGATGAGTTATTGCAAGATAACTCAGTGTTGGTAGAAGAAATTGAAAAGAAGAAAAGGCGTCTCAGCACCGCAAGCCTCATCAAATGCCGATAGGCCATCTGTGAAATGCCGACAAGCCATCTTCTACCACCGACAGCTCAAGGAAATTCCCGCTACAAGTCTCGATGATAGTACTTTCTTTGGACCTTATCCAAAGCCACTATTTGGTGATGAGTAGTATCCACATGATCCCGATATGCGACTTAATTGAGATGGATACTCCTACTGATGATGAAAACATGGATGAATTCTTCAACGCTAATTTGACTAATTTGATACCGTGATCAATGAAAGTCCAATTACTACTACCAGAATTCACAAGATTCATCCCAAGGAGCAGATTCTTGGAAATTTGAATACTCCAGTTCAAACAAGAAGTGGTAAAGAACACAGAACCCTTTCCGAACATGGGTTCTTTGCAGATCTCTTCATAAAAAAGAAATCATAAAGATCTCAAAATTGCTTGTTTGCTTGTTTTCGTCTCAAAAGGAGCCCAAGAGAATAGAAGAAGCTTTTAACGTAGAAGGATGGGTAGAATCAATGCAAGAGAGTTCCGTTCAAACTTCAAGAAGTTTGGACATTGGTTGATCTTCCTAAAGGGAAGAGGGCTATTGGGACTAAATGGGTGTTCAGAAACAAAAGAGATGAAAGAGGAATTGTAGTAAGGAACAAGTCAAGATTAGTTGCTCAAGGATACACACAAACCGGTTTGGACTATGATGAAGTATTTGCACCAGTTGCAAGGATAGAGGCTATTAGATTGTTTTTGGCTTATGCTTCATTCAAGAACTTTTTTGTGTATCAGATGGATGTTAAAAGTGCATTTTTGTATGGCACCTTTAAAATGTAGAAAACGGATTTGTAACGATTAAATTATACACGTTTACAAAAGTTGCCGTAACTTTATTATATAAGAAAAACTATTAAATTTATAATAGGCAACTTTTATGGCAAAACTAGAGACCAAGTTGAAGGTTGTTTTTAACATTGATTTAGAACTTTTTATAAAGTGATGTCTTTTAGTAAAAGTAAGTTCACCAAGTATATTTTCCAAAATGTCCAACCGCTTGTCAAGCTGAGTTGTAACTAATAAAATATAGTCACTCAAACTTGGCCGAAAACCACCCTTAAACTATATTTTTCTTTGTGATCGAGACCTCTAGGATGGAAACTTAAATACTAAAACTTTGAGATAATGATACAAGCTTTCCAAACCTAGTTCTGTTTCTAACACTCGATGTGCACCATTTAGCTTAATTATCATAGGAGGTTGTTTCAACGCAACTACTTGTAGACTACTTTTATATGACGGGATGTCATAAATATATATTTTGACGATAAACATTATTTCCAAAACGCATAAGTGGTATGAATATCATATGAGTTTGCATTCACGACAAAGATATCATAACTCAAGTCATAACATTCATTTTAGGTCGCTGGATAGTTTCCGGCCTCATTTTCAAGCACTTCATTTTGTTAGCATATCAATCATACTGTAGCAAAGTTCATACCCCGCTTTTACTCGTTTAAATTCTTATAAACTATTTGGGGCTAGATACATGCTTATTTATCAAAACATATAAACTCTTTTGCCAAACAACATTACTTATACTCTAGACTTGGTGCGTGCATTGAATAGACTTAAACAAACATCCCAACATCTATATGTTGGAAGGCCATTTTTTATAGATACGTACCCAACGTGAGTCGTTGGAGGAACATCCCAATATTTATATGTTGGAAGGCCATTTATATGGATATAGCCCAACGTGAGTCATTGGAGGAACATCCCAACACGAAGTTGTTGAAGACCCTTGTGGTGACATTATATTTTAATCCTATCAAGATATTCATGATTGTCATTCTATTTTAGGCAATGGATTGTAAACACACAAAGGTAAGTTTTGTATAAGGAACTTAACCGAGTGGATTTTACAATTGCTGCAGAACATTTTCAAAGTATTTCTATCATTTTATTACAAATTTATGAACTCACCAACCTTTGTGTTGACACTTTTAGCATGTTTATCCCGTGTCATAAGGTGATAGCATTTCATGGAGCTTTTAACGCATGGCACATTGAGTCTTGTGCTTTTAACAATTACCATTCGACATGTTTTGTAAACCCTTTATGTATTATCAAACTTTGGGATTTCTTGTTGTGTAAACTTTAACATATGTAATCGAATGGTGAACTTTTCAAAACGCCTCATTATAGAGGTTTCCAGATCCATACTTTGTGCTATGACGCCATACCCCAATGACACTATCGTTCAGGCGCGATATTTGGGGTGTGACGATTGGTATCGAGACTTGGTTATAGAGAACTAGGTTGCATTTAGTTCCTAGACTATAACCGCCACGTCGATCCTTTTCCTATCGCCTATTACACACTTTTCTGTAAGCATATGTTTTCGAATTTCGCTTAGACCCACCTCATTGGATAACGTGGTTTTAAAATGATAGGGAGTCCCAAAATCTAGTCAAGTCATTAAAAATATGGAGCTCAAGAATGAGCACTTATCTAACTGGATTTCGTGGACGCTTCTTGTTTGATGAGACACCTAAGATCGAAGCAAATAAGTGTTACTATAAAGCCTTTATAGATTTGATGATTTTGCCCGAGGATGGGAGTTCTCTTGAGGATACTTGGGAATCGTCACACCAAACCTCATAGTGACTTTAGCACCTAAAGGAACTTCCTATACACCAAGCATCATGCAGATACCTACCCCTAAATTCCTCCTCCACTGCTAGAATCTAATGATAGAATGGCTACCTATTCTGAATATCAATCGAGACATTACGTATGCTTGGTGGGTGCACGCATAAATGAGGCAACTATAATTATGGTGGCCAACATAATTATAAATGCCACAACCTACGTGATTATATGCAATTACATATGTACGGATCAGGTGTCGGCATACCTTAGGAACCAATGTAGGCGTGGTATTATGTTTGAGAACGTTAAGTATAGACATTGGGAATCAACGCGTTCTTTCCTTGCGAGATCATGGCACCAAAGAGGTAACACGCAAAGATCAATGGTGTGGTGCGCAAAGGGGTGGAAGGACAGGTAGCGTAGGTAGAGAAGACGGTATTACATGGGTAACAAATCAAACAACGCCGCGTAAAACCCCATTTTCCGCCATCATCGCCAACAACTTCAAATCTTGCTTCCCACTATTGTCACACAAGTTGGAAACCATATGAATAACGGAAACCACGGAATCCGAATGGCGACACCAACAATGAAGTGGGTAGTAACAACAACAACACCAACAACAACAGATTGATGCACATATAAGGAATTTTCGCATGCAAACCTCGTGGAGTTTGATGGTATAGATATGCTTTGGCGATACCGAGGGGTAGGATTACTGCAGTCAAGGATCGATTATCGCGAATTGCGCCACACATCGTGAGGGTAGTATGTCGCTGTTTACATCGCAGTGAGCGCATTGACATGGTGGAACACACAGCCACAAAAGAAGGCAGAAGCAACAAGGTGTATGACATGGGATGAATTTTAGCGCGTTATTGAAAGAGAGTATCCCTGACAATGAAATGCGTGAACCGGAGGATGAATTTTATCACCACTCCATGATAGGGTCAACAATGAGTTACGCCACGTAATCGACATTTCATGAGTTAGCCAAGCTAGTTCTCATCTAGTTACCCCGAGTCCAAGAGAGAATCTCGAGGTACATATATGGTCTTGTCCTCGAAATCCGTGGAACCGTGAAAACAACTGAGCCGTCTACAATACAAAGTGCACATCGGAAGGTGAATCAACACCCCAACCACAGTAAAGATATCACAATACGTGCTTCATACTAACTTTAATAACTATACACAATGGAAGCCTTTACAAAATATCCAAAAGAAAACATAAATAACTAATCTTCCAAAATAAATCTAAGATCTCTATGGTCAAATCTTGCTCGCTCCTTACTCTCAACCCAGATCGCCTATCCCATAAGCTCATCTTGAATGCTTAATACCCGTAAAAGGAAAGCGGCACAGCTACAAAGCCCAAGGAACGATATAACAAACAAAAGCTAAAACAGTAATAAATATACAAATAACGAAATCAAAACGGAAAGAGAATATCTAATCATTGAGGATTTGTAAAACAATTCACGAGATCCCGAAGAACACGAGCAAATAAGAACAAACACATAGCATATTACCAAACACATTAAATGACCAAACATTCAAAGAATCAAGAAAGTAGAGTACATATAAGCCAAACGAAAAGTCTAAAAGCTAACGGAAACAGTTCCTAGAAAGTAAACATGGCATTCATACTAGTCAATTAATCTTCATTTAACATACTTAATCCAATATTGTTAGCCGAAAAGAAATCAAATCATGGCAGACCAAATCATAAACAGATAGATACCCTAACGTATAGGTAAAGTTTACCGTGATCAACTAAATACACTTACTAAACTTTCGAACAATTGATTATCACTAACATAGTCATCACTGATCAAAAGTTCACATACGATACGGTTAACAATCGATGACAACATGCTAATCATATTTAAACATTTTAATCATATCCTAGCATGGCAAGCTAGTAGTCACATAAACATGTAAAAAGCATAAACATCTTCAATAAACATATAATAACCTAAGATGCAAAACGGTATTAAGGCAAATACGGAATCATAAACAGAGTTCATAAAACGTAATTAACATATAAGGTTTAGTCATCCACCACGAGCCTTAAAACATATCATAAGTAAACCATTGTATTCGGAGGGTGACTCCTCGAATACCTTTTATATAATATTAGGAGACCTCAGTAACCAATGGAGTAGCAATTTAGAATTTGTGAAGACGCCAGACAATACCTACATCATTCACCGTAAAACATATCGATAACATATCGATCTAGGATGCATCCATACTCTTCCTACATATTCAAAATATGCTTCACCATCCGTGAGATGTGCGTAACACTTCTATCGCCTCTAGAGTCATATCGAGGTGCATCACTCCGATACGGACATGGAACCCCATGACTAGTGAAATATTGCTCCGGTGTCAAACATAACTTAGGTCAAACAGAGATTGTCATAAATGACACAGATCATAATTCATCATAAAGGTCACGATACATCGATAACTTCATATCATAAGGTTCATATTCAGATATTCAAGTCAAAAGTTCATATCACAAAGTTGGCATATCATACATTCATAAGCGTAAGTTCATAATCAAGTTCATAATCAACCATAGCAAGGTTCAACGATTGTGCATATCAAAATCTTCCTAACATAAGTTCACATCAGATATTGCATAGTTCACTAGAACATAAGTTCAGATAAGTAACAGATCAAACATTCAGGAAAGGGTTCATAAAGAATGGCATCGGGAATCCTAATAAGCATGAGAGAAATGACAAAGAAGGAAAACATGAGGAACCTTTACTAAAAAGGTCAGAATATCTGTACCTTAAAGTAAATGAGAGGAAAGCAAACGAATGTAGGAACACGAAGATACAACGTCGCGTCTTCTTCAACGAATCTACACGGATTATGATTTGTTTAATACTCATTAGCTCATTTAAGTTATAACGGATTAATCTCATTAATATTCTTAGAGTCATCAGTATATTCTCATTTTTTTTAATTTCCACGGAATTATAATATTTTAGAGTAATAATTATTAATTATCCAAACTTATGGGTTACAAATGATAAATGGTAAACTTAAGGGTTTAAATATGATAGATATCTTATTTGAGGGCTTATATGATCATCATTCAAAGTATAGGGTTTACATGGTAATTATATCAAAGTGTAAAGTTTATAATGTAATTATACTAAAGATTTCATATTACAAATCACATTCATTTTAATGAAAGAGAAAAACACTTATAGTATATGATCGGTCCATCTTTAAGCTTGCCCTCGGTTCAAATGACCAACATTTATGTCCAAATAAATACACAATACTACTAACCCCGACTCATCTGTCCTAACACGCCTTCAAAATACCAAAAGACTATACCGTTTGTTCCGTGATTACCCTCAAACTTGCCCCCACAAGACACAGTACAAAACGATACACAACCTACTTAACTCAGACTAGAACAATTCATGACAGTTTTATTCCTTTAGTTTTTTAACACTTGGCCATGCAAACATGAACTTATATACACTAGACCATGCAAACACATATACGACTAACATAAAAGTTTTATTCCTTTATAACAAGACACCAGCATACATTCGACTTCTGCGACACACAACAACATGCATGAACTCTTTTTGTTATTTCATAAC
>OU343216.1:46057933-46136227 GCA_910596185.1 Chrysanthemum makinoi | reverse complement strand
TTTACTTTGTTCCGTAGCCTTAATTACTTTCCCTTTTAGTTAATTTGTTGAATACGTAATCAAAAAACAAAATTCCCGAACAATTCAAGCATTTAATAACAAACCTCAAACGTCACCGTCAATTCACACCTCGTTGGGAAGCGACCGGGTAATCACTTGCCGGTATCATATCGATTATTAGCGGGTTTTGCATTATGATCCTTTTCTTAAAGCGGTTGATTTGTAATTCTCTAAGCTTGTATTTAGGTATTTGATATTTTTATATAATAATTGACTCATCAATTTTTGGCGCCGTTGCCGGGGAGGTTGTGTTGCGACAATATCGTTACGGTTTGACGATTAGTGACTTGAAGATCCTTCCTCGTGAAGTTATTTGCTTTTCAAAAACCCAAAAACCCAAAAATATTTTCCTTTTTCAAAATTTATTTTCCCTTTTATATTTTCTATTTATCAAAACCCCAAAAATATTCTTCTCATTCCTCTTATTCGTTGATTCTATTTCTCTTACCCTCTTTTACCATTTGATTCTATTCTTAATATCCTCCCGATTTAATTCTATTTCTTAACCCTCTACAGTTTAATTCTCATGGCGGCGATCGATTATCGTCGTTGTTTTTCTTATAAGAGCCGTATGGAAGAGGATCAACTTTATTGTCTCAATCACGATTGTATATGTGAGCGGTGTGGAAGAGCTGGTGCAAGGAAATATTGCTATTGGTGCGAATTATCCGATAAAAACTCTCTCGATGATTCTCCAAGTTTTTCCGACCTCCTACCTCAACCCGAGATTTGTTCTCTTGTTTCTAAGCCTAAACCGTCTAGATTTGATCTAAATCTTTCGCAATTTATGGTTAGAGAACAAGAACAGGAGACCAAAGCGGAAGTGGTGGAATTGCTAGCTGAGAGCACACCACTTGTCCACCTCCGGAATCTTCAAAACCTTTTTCAGCGAAATGCGTGAACATGATTGAAAACTTCTTAAATGAACCGTCAAGATTCAACCGGGAAATACAAATCGACTTGTGATGTTGTTGAGCCCTCGATTCCCTACTCCCGACCGAGATATCTTCTTTCGATCAAGATTATTGCTACGGTTGTGGAGGCGTGTTACCAAAGGTTTTCGTTGTTTAAATGTATGTGCGAGTGGTGTGGAAATTATCTTACTAATGGATTTTGTTCGATTTGTGCGAGGAATTCATTAAACATGATTCTAATCAAATTCCTTCAATTATCCTCAAAACGATTTCAACTACCCTCCACAGAATTCATACGAACCACAACCGTACTATCAAGATTTCAATGATCCTTCATTTCAGAATTTCTCTCCTCAAATTCCTTATTGTGCAAATTGTGGGGTCCTCATTATGATTACCAATGTCAATCATGGAATCAAAATTACTATGGACCTGATCCTTGTTATAACACTCCTTGTTTTGACAATTTCCAACCCCACAATTTTCGTCATTGAACAATTTCCCGTCATTGATCAACATCCTCGTGAGAAAAGTATGCTAGAAGAACTTGCCGAAGACCAAGCGGCTCGCAGCGAAAAATCTATGCTAGAATTACTTGAAGAAGAGGAACGAGCCGCTAAGATTCAAAGATGTCTTGAAGAAATACGAATCGAGGAGCGAGCACTTGCAAGACGTGCCCGATGGCTCGCGACTTACATTGATGATGATGATGATAGTGACGATGATGATGAAAGTTTGTCGCGGAAACCACACCGAAGAGCCCGTTAACTCTCTAAGTATGGGGGACGAGCATCTTAGCACTATTCCGGAAGCGGAATCGTCTTGTGTTGAGAACCTTGTCCCAACCCCAAGTGAGTGCGAGGGTCTACGATATGATGTGTGATGAGCCGTTGATGATGATTCTTCTCCTCCCACTAATGATTCTGTTGAGATGATCTCCGAGTGAAAATGACTATCGTCGTTTGACGATTCTTTATCGTGTGGAGACATCGAGTATGTTGAAGATCCTGAGCTCGTCAGCTTAGAAGAAGTGAGAGATTTTGAACCTGAAGAAAGAGAAATCGACATTGATTTTGATTCGGATGATGAAGATATTCTTGTTGTGTCCGAGGAACCTTTCACTATGGCATTCACTAATCCTCTATTTGACTTCGATTCTGAATTCACTCAAATTTTAGATAACCCAATCTTTGACATTCAGAATGAGGATAGTGACCTTTACTTGGAAAACCCGTTACCTCTTTACCCGAGCTCGAGATTCTACTTCGAAGAAAAGAATAGTGGCAATCCACTTTGACTTTAGACCTTCTCGAGGATTCGCCGATGAACTCGCTCTTATGATCATTCTCCAGGAGATGATGATGTGCACCGACTTTGAAGCCGACCTTCTGAATTGGAAAATCTTCTATACAATAGGTCTTCGATAATTCGTGAGTGACACTCTTATGGAAGAGGTCGACTCATTTCTTTCTCGGATGACTCGATTCCTCCGAGGTTTTGAGTAGCGGTATGGCTTAGATCCATCATCCACCCGTCCGCTGCTAAACCGTAGGATGATGGAATCTCTTCTAAGCCCGATCGGATGTTCTAATTGCTTCTATGGTGGATAAGATTGTTGAACATTCGCCAATGTTCCTGTCTAATCTTTTGCCCACCCACCGTTGTCAACTCATTGACACTCTCCTTTCTTATCCCGTCTCTTCTCCATATCTTAACTCTTATGGGAGTGAAGATACCATTTTGACGGCATTTCTCATTCTCTTTGCTTGTTAATATCTCATCGGAGTGGAACTTTCAGCACATTCAATGTTTATTCAAACCATTTGAATGAAAGTCCGATGGAGATTGTCTCTTCCACTTGCTTCACCATGGACCAATGAATTGGGGTCGAGTCAAGCTAGCGACTCGGTTAACAAAAACAGTAGCATTTCATGGGTGTCAACCCATGTTTCTGACTTCTTTCTCTTTCCTAACACTAAGTGTGGAAATTCCCCACTTTTGTTTCTTGTTGTGTGTTTGCTCTCTGTTTCGAGTTCCCGTAGATCGTGATGATTGATGCGCTGTTTTCAATCCGACGCCCAATATCCGATCTTTTTGCTAACGATTATCTAGGGATATCTTTATTAATCCTTTTGTGAAAAAATATTTCGCTTCCACACTTGGCTAGTAGTATTACCTTTTTTCGTTCTATAGTTTCGGCTCGGCGGTACTTTGAATATTGAGGGCAATATTCAATTCTAAGTGTGGGGGGGAATTCTAGCGAATTTGATCACATATGTACCTTCTAGTACCCTAGCACCCCCGTTTTGACCAAAATTTTAAAATTTTTATCGCTTTAAGTCAAGTATTTACATTTACAAGAAGTGCTTTGCACAAAAAATAAAGCATTGATGATGCTTGGTATTAATGGTAGTTTAGTCTTGATTCGGCTAGAACAAGGGGAATTCCGACTCTGCTAGAGTGTTGATCTAGCTGCTCTCTTAACATTTAGGCTAAGGTTTTACGCGTTGTGCAAATGAAAATGCTAAGCGTGGAGTAGTTGGTTCTCTTTAGAGCTTATATAAGTAATCTATGGCCTTTTCTCCCAGAAGCTAACTAATTGGACTTAAATACGTGCTCATTGTCAAATTTTTGAACATTCAAATCGTCTTGTTACAATAAAAAGTTTTTAAGCAAAATTGATTTAGAGTTCGAGTTCAACTTTTTATTTAAATTTTCGAGAAAGCATACTTTCTTTAAATCTGAATAATGTTGCAAAATGAAAGTATCGAAAAGTGCTTGAATGATGCAAAAGTTGCAAGTTTAAAGTTAAAGTCAAAAGTGAAAAAAAAAAATGATGAAAAAGTGAAAAAAAAAATGATGAAAAAAGTTGAAAAATGAAAAATATGAGTTGCGTGAATAAAAGAATTATGTTGCTTATGAATAAATGTCGAAAACTTGCTTTTTCTTAAATTTAAATCGGAAGTTGAACTCGTATTCGTCAAAGTTGTCTATAAGTTTGACGGTAATTATTTAAATCTTGATTTCAAAGATCCCGAGCTCGATACTATTCTCGAGGGTGAAAACCTAGCCTCCTTAAAAGGACAAGCTGAGAAGAAAATCGCAACATGGAGTGATCTCACCTTTGAATCTCGAATTTCTAAATTATCGTCGGTTGTAATCCATTTAGGTTTAGTTTTAACTTAACGGTAGCTTCGTAAATCTTTGGAATCGAATTCCCGCTAATTCGGTACTATTCTCTGTGAGGTGTCAAAAGCCCGGTCACTTAAAACTGATGTTTTGGGATGTGCAGAAGAAAAGCTACATGGAAGAGGCCCTTTCGATCCTTAGACTTTCATCGTTTTCGGTGGGTTAGTACTTTGGTTAAGTGGATAACAACCATAACAAATGTCGATTTCAATGGTCAAACTTTTGAAAATGAGCACACACACTTAAATTTTATAAATTGCGGGAGTAAAAGTTAAGTCTCGACTTACATAGATTATTGATATAAGTAGTGTTAGCATTTTACAAAAGCGTTTGCACAATAAGTTTAAGCTTGGTTTGAGGTATAAAAGAGGATGCGATTACAATTCCCGGAGACACCATTTTCGTGAATCCGTTCTATGATGCCATGTTTTGATAATCAAGCATTTTATTTATTTACGTTCAAGTTTAAATTTCGCGTAGTTGAATAAAAGTCGAAGCGGGGTATTCTTGGTATTTTTGATCCTTTCATTACTTCATATGATCGGATTGCTAGGGACTAGCAATTGATAGTGTGGGGATTTGATGAGTGCTTATTCACCCATCATTTTTACCCATCTAAGCCACAAAAATGTAAAAAACACGAAATATAACCAATTATGCTCTGAGATATCCTTGGAGTGTGTTTTTATGTATTTGGTACAAAGGGATGAAACAGGGCAAAACGTTGAAAATGAGCTTGGATTGGAAAAGTGCTTTCTGAGCGAGGAGCCGGAGTGGCTTTTCTACATTTTTGGATCACGGGAGCATTTTTGAGTGAGAGTGGGAAAACAAACTCAAAACCTAACCCGAACAATTTACCATTTACTTAAAACATTTTTTTTACTAAAACAATTATTTTATTTTTAACCATTTTATTTAAAACAATTATTTTTATTAAAACCAATTTTTACTAAAATATTTTTCACTCTAAAAAATATTTACAAAACTTTAAAATACATTTTTACAAAACACATAACACAAAATAAAAAAAAACAAACTACCCTTCCATACTTGTAAACCCACCTTTTTAAACCAAACACATACATACATTAAAAATCATTTACCCATTTTTACTTTTCACCCAAAACTCACCCAGTCAAACCTGTGATAATCAACCCTCAAACCCCACAATCTTCTTGGCAAAATTGTTTCCACCCCTTTCCCTCTCTTCCTGTCACTCCTCATGGATACAAACAAGAAAAGCTTCACATGCCCACTTTTCCACCTCGGCAATCCATGTGCTCACCATATGAATCAAAGGCTGTGATGTTTTGGATTGGTCACCAAGTTTTAATCAAAGGCTGGGTGTTAAAGTAGCACATGGACACAAGCTCTCACTCTCCTCCACAGAAAACCAGCAGTGTAGAGACAAGAGCCAAAATAGAGAAGAAGACATATTCATATTTTTTGAGTATAAATAGATGTGAGATTTTTGTAAAAATTTGTCTAGAATTTATGTTCTAGTTCCATTTTTTTTACTTTCTTGTCATTTACTTTTAATGTAAAATTTTAATTTTCAATGCAATTTAAATTCAGTTCTAATTCAGTTTAAGAGTTTATGCAATTTGGATTATGGTTCTCATTTTGGGTTCTATTTATGTTCTTGTTAAGTGTTTGGCTTTAAGCTTATGGTTTAGAAAAACATTTACTTACATTTTGACTTGAATAATCAAACCTTTTTTTTAGTGTTTAGTTAGTCCTACCCATGAAAAAACGGCATTTTACAAGTTTTGGTTGAAAAAAATCAATCTTGTTTAAATCACGTACTCGGAAGCAGTATTATTTCTGATTTAGAAACTTTTACAGTGATTCTCATTCAAAATTTTCCAAAAATCACTTTTTCTCACATCTTAACACCCATATCAATAGTTTATTTAGTTTAGTAGCACTTAGTATCTCTTAGGCTTAGTTTTGATAATGCATTAAAACACATTTGTACTCTTATCATTTTGTATTTGCAAAGTTGTCCAAATCCTTCCTTTCTAGATTTTTAATTTACTTAATATTTAGCTTTAGGACCAGTAATTTTGCATGCTTAATCTAGGCTAGGTGGTGTAGCTATTTCCCATTTTTGTGAATTTTTACTTGAGCCTCTAGGTAGCTTATTTTTCCCTTAAACGGCACCCCCTCACGCCATAAGCGTTATGTAATTTGCATCCTATGACCCCCACAATAAGGTGTTCACAGCTTATTTTAATAAGCTATCCTAAGCTTATGGGTTGTTCAAAGTAGTTTTTAAGAACCCTCTATCCATAGTTTGCATTTTAGGTAGCTTGTAGGAATTTAGGAGCCATCTAGTTGCTTAATTTTAAGCCACATCAGGTCCCCATAAGACGCTTTACTCTTGGCACTCTTGTAGACTTGTGACTTATTTGTGCTTATTTTGTGTGTTCCCCTTAGTGCTTATTTAGGTATAGTTTAGGTTAGATCAACAACCTTTAAGTTTTAGCTTATTTTCATGCTTGTTGTAGTTCTTTGATGTACTTAGATAGCATAAGTTTTAGCTTATTTCAAACACCTTTAGTTTATTATTTCTTTGCAAATAAGGTGTTACCTGCTATTATAAAATTTGTTTCCCAGTTTTAGTTTTTGTAAATAAGTCTTCATTTAGTCCTTAAATTAGTTGGCAAAAGAAAATTTTGAAAAAAAAATTATTTTGCAAAAAGGGTGAGGTGGGATTCGAACACACGACCTCCCATTGCAACAGACACCTCACAACACAAACACGTTACCAACTGCCTTGGGACTGTTAGTTATACTTTGCAAAATTAATGTGTTGTATGCTTTTTAAGTTTTAACTTTGTAGCAATTAGCTTTTAAGTGCTTATTTCATAAGCAGTGCCATCTTTTTATTTTCTTATCAGTTAGGTTAGAAGTATTTTTATGCGAATTTTTTAGATTTTTCTAAATTAGTTTAGTATTTTTTATAATTAAATTAGATTAAATTAGAATTTAATTCGTAATAAATAAAATAACAGTCGAAAAAATACCCGGCTTTTTCCAAAAATCATTTTTTGTCGTTTAGAATGTAGGAAAATTAGTTTCACATCCGTAGGCCTTAAATTGCATCATTTTCACTTTTTGAGGCTCGGGATTAGCCGGGTTTTCGCGTTTTGCATATCACTCTAGGACTTAGTGTAACTTAATTTTATTATTCCGTATGCTTAGTAGTAGTTAGTTAATCATTTACTTTGTTCCGTAGCCTTATTACTTTCCCTTTAGTTAATTTGTAGAATACGTAATCAAAAACAAAATTCCCGAACAATTCAAGCATTTTAATAACAAACCTCAAACGTCACCGTCAATTCACACCTCGTTGGGAAACGACCCGGGTAATCACTTGCCCGGTATCACTTATCGATTATTCGCGGGTTTTGCGTGTCGACCTTTTTCTTAAAAACGGTTGATTTGTAATTCTCTCGCTTGTATTTCGTATTTGATATTTTTATATAATAATTGACTCATCAATTTTTGGCGCCGTTGCCGGGGAGGTTGTGTTGCGACAATATCGTTACGGTTTGACGATTAGTGACTTGAAGATCCTTCCTCGTGAAGTTATTTGCTTTTCAAAAACCCAAAAACCCAAAAATATTTTCCTTTTTCAAAATTTATTTTCCCTTTTATATTTTCTATTTATCAAAACCCCAAAAATATTCTTCTCATTCCTCTTATTCGTTGATTCTATTTCTCTTACCCTCTTTCTCCGTTTGATTCTATTACGTATCCTCTCGACCATTTAATTCTATTTCTTAACCCTCTACAAGTTTAATTCTCATGGCGACGATCGATTATCGTCGTTGTTTTCACTGTAAAGGCCGTATGGAAGAGGATCAAATTTATTGTCTCAATCCGTTGTATGTAGCGGCGGTGTGGAAGGCTGGTGCAAGGAAATATTGCTATTGGTGCGAATTATCCGATAAAAACTCTCTCGATGATTCTCCAAGTTTTTCCGACCTCCTACCTCAACCCGAGATTTGTTCTCTTGTTTCTAAGCCTAAACCGTCTAGATTTGATCTAAATCTTTCATGATTTATGGTTAAGAGAAAAAGAACAAGAACAGGAGACCAAAGCGGAAGTGGTGGAAATTGCTAGCTCTGAGAGCACACCACTTGTCCCACCTCCGGAATCTTCAAACCTTTTTCAAGCGAAATCGTGAACATGATTGAAAACTTCTTAAATGAACCGTCAAGATTCAACCGGGAAATACAAATCGACTTGTGATGTTGTTGAGCCCTCGATTCCTACTCCCATACCCGAGATATCTTCGTTCGATCAAGATTATTGCTACGGTTGTGGAGGCGTGTTACCAAAGGATTTCGTTGCTTAAAATGTATGTGCGTGGTGTGGAAATTATCTTACTAATGGATTTGTTCGATTTGTGCGAGAATTCATTCGCTTATGATTCTAATCCAAATTCCTTCAATTATCCTCAAAGCGATTTCAACTACCCTCCACAAATTCATACGAACCACAACCGTACTATCAAGATTTCAATGATCCTTCATTTCAGAATTTCTCTCCTCAAATTCCTTATTGTGCAAATTGTGGGGGTCCTCATTATGATTACCAATGTCAATCATGGAATCAAAATTACCATGGACCTGATCCTTGTTATAACACTCCTTGTTTTGACAATTTCCAACCCCTACAATTTTCCGTCATGAACAATTTCCGTCATTGATCAACATCCTCGTGAGAAAAGCATGCTAGAAGAACTTGCTGAAGACCAAACGTCTCGCAACGAAAAATCTATGCTAAATTACTTGAAGAAGAGGAGCGAGCGCTAAGATTCAAAGATGTCTTGAAGAAATACGAATCGAGGAACGAGCACTTGCAAGACGCGTGCCGATGGCTTTCGCGACCATTGACGATGATGATGATAGTGACGATGATGATGAGTTTGTGCGCGAAACCACACACGAAGAGCCCATTAACTCTCTAAGTATGGGGGATGAGCATCTTAGCACTATTCGGAAAGCGGATGTCTTGTGTTGAGAACCTTGTCCCAACCCCAAGTGAGTCGCGAGGGCGTCTCGATATGATGTGTGATGAGCGGTTGATGATGATTCTTCTCCTCCCACCCCTAATGATTCATTGAGATGATCTCAGAATTGAAAATGACTATACGTCGTTTGAGATTCTTTATCGTGTGGAGACATCGAGTATGTTGAGGAAAGATCATTCGGCTCGTCAGCTTAGAAGAAGTGAGAGATTTTGAACCGAAGAAAGAGAAATGGACACGATTTGATTCGGATGATGAAGATATTCTTGTTGTGTCCGAGGAACCTTTCACTATGGCATTCACTAATCCTTTGTTTGACTTAGATTCTGAATTCACTCAAATTTCCGATAACCCAATCTTTGACATTCAGAATGAGGATAGTGACCTTTACTTGGACAACCCCGTTACCTCTTTACAGGCTCGAGTTCTACTTCGAAAGAAAAGAAAAGTGGCAATCCCACTTTGACTTTAGACCTTCTCGAGGAGTTGCGATGAACTCGCTCTTATGATCATTCTCCACCGGGGAGATGATGATGTGCGCCGACTTTGAAGCCGACCTTCTGAATTGGAAAATCTTCTATACAATAGGTCTTCGATAATTCGTGGTGACACTCTTATGGAAGAGGTCGACTCATTTCTTTCTCGGATGACTCGATTCCTCGAGTTTTGAGTGACGGTATGGCTTAGATCCATCATCCACCCGTCCGCTTTTCTAAACGGCGGATGATGGAATCTCTTAAGCCCGATCTGGATGTTCTAATGCTTAGTGGTGGATAAGATTGTTGAACATTCGCTTAATGTTCCTCAATCTAATATTTTGCCCACCCGTCCACCGTTGTCAACTCATTGACACTCTCCTTTCTTATCCCGTCTCTTCTCCATATCTTAACTCTTATGGGAGTGAAGATACCATTTTGACCGGCATTTCTCATTCTCTTTAGCCGGTAATATCTCATCGGAGTGGAACTTTCAGCACATTCAATGTTTATCCAAACCATTTGAATGAAAGTCCGATGGAGATTTTCTCTTCCACTTGCTCCCCCATGGACCAATGAATTCGGGGTCGAGTCAAGCTAGCGACTCGGTGAACAAAAACAGTAGCATTTCATGGTAACAACCCATGTTTCGACTTCTTTCTCTTTTCTAACACTAAGTGTGGGGAAATTCCCCCTTTGTTGTTTCCTTGTTGTGTGTTTGCTCTCTGTTTTAGGATTCCGTAGATTGTGATGATTGATGCGCTTGTTTTCATCCAGCCGCCCAATATCCGATCTTTTTGCTAACGATTATCTAGGGATATCTTTATAAATCCTTTTGTGAAAAAGATTTCGTTTCCACACTTGGCTAGTAGTATTACCTTTTTCCGTTCTATAGTTTGGCTACGGCCGGTACTTTGAATATTGAGGGCAATATTCAATTCTAAGTGTGGGGGGAATTCTAACGAATTTTGATCACATATGTACCTTCTAGTACCCTAGCACCCCGTTTTGACCAAAAATTTTAAAATTTTATCATTTTAAGTCAAGTATTTACATTTACAAGAAGTGCTTTGCACAAAAATAAAGCATTGATGCTTCAGTATTAATGGTAGTTTAGTCTTGATTCGGCTAGAACAAGGGGAATCCCGACTCTGCTAGAGTGTTGATCTAGCTGCTCTCTTAACATTTAGGCTAAGGTTTTACGAGTTGTGCAAATGAAAATGCTAAGCGTGGAGTAGTTGGTTCTCTTTAGAGCTTATATCAGCAATCTATGGCTTTTCTCCCGAGCTAACTAATTGGACTTAAATACGTGCTCATTGTCAAACTTTTGAACATTCAAATCGTCTTGTTACAATAAAAAGTTTTTAAGCAAAATTGATTTAGAGTCCGAGTTCAACTTTTTATTTAAATTTCCGAGAAAGCATACTTTCTTTAAATCTGAATAATGTTGCAAAATGAAAGTATCGAAAGTTGCTTGAATGATGCAAAAAGTTGCAAGTTTAAAGTTAAAGTCAAAAGTGAAAAAAAAAAATGATGAAAAAGTGAAAAAAAAAATGATGATGAAAAAGTTGAAAAATGAAAAAAGAAAAATATGAGTTGCGTGAATAAAAGCACTAAGTTGCTTATGAATAAATGTGCGAAACTTGCTTTTTCTTAAATTTTAATCGGAAGTTGAACTCGTATTCGTCAAAGTTGTCTAAAAGTTTGACGGTGATTTGGAAATCCTTGATTTCAAAGATCGAAAGCTCGATACTATTCTCAGGGTGAAAACCTAGCCTCCTTAAAAGGACAAGCTGAGAAGAAAGTCGCTGCATGGAGTGATCTCACCTTTGAATCTCGAATTTCTAAATTATCGTCGGTTGTAATCCATTTAGGTTTAGTCTTAACTTAACGGTAGCTTAAAATCTTTGGAATCAATTCCGCTAATTCGGTACTATTCTCTGTGAGGTGTCAAAAGCCCGGTCACTTAAAACTGATGTTTTGGGATGTGCAGAGAAAAACGCTACATGGAAGAGGCCCTTTCGATCCTTAGACTTTCATCGTTTTCGGTGAGTTAGTACTTTGGTTAAGTGGATAACAACCATAACAAATGTCGATTTCAATGGTCAAACTTTTGAAAATGAGCACACACACTTAAATTTTATGAATTGCGAGTAAAAAGTTAAAGTCTCGACTTACATAGATTATTGATATAAGTAGTGTTAGCATTTTACAAAAGCGTTTGCACAATAAGTTTAAGCTTGGTTTGAGAGTATAAAAAAGAGGATGGCGATTACAATTCCCCGGAGACACCCATTTTGCGTGAATCCGTTCTATGATGCCATGTTTTGATAATCAAGCATGTTATTTATTTACGTTCAAGTTTTAAATTTCTTGTAGTTGAATAAAAAGTCGAGAAGGGGTATTCTTGGTATTTTGATCCTTTCATTACTTCATATGATCGGATTGCTAGGGACTAGCAATTGATAGTGTGGGGATTTGATGAGTGCTTATTCACTCATCATTTTTACCATCTAAGCCACAAAATGTCTAAAAACACTGAAATATAACCAATTATGCTACAGATATCCTTGGAGTGTGTTTTTATGTATTTCAGGTACAAAGGATCGAAAACAGGGCAAAAACGTACAGAAATGAGCTTGGATTGGAGAAAGTGCTGCGGTGGTAGGGAGTGGCTTTTCTACATATTTTTGGATCACGGGAGACATTTTTGGAGTGAGAGTGGGAAAACAAACTCAAAACCTTAACCCGAACCCAATTTACCATTTTACACTTAAAACATTTTTTTTTTACTAAAAACAATTATTTTTATTTTTTAACCATTTTTATTTAAAACAATTATTTTTATTAAAACCAATTTTTACTAAAAATATTTTTTCCTCAAAAAAGCTATTTACAAAACTTAAAAATACATTTTACAAAACACACACATAACACAAAATAAAAAAAAACAAACTACCCTTCCATACTTGTGAACCCCCTTCATTTTAAACCACCCATACATCACCCCATTAAAATCATTTACCCATTTTTACTTTCACCCAAAACTCACCCGGTCAAACCTGTGATAATCAACCTCGGAACCCCACAATCTTCTTGGTAAAATTGTTTCCACCCCTTTCCCTCTCTTCCCTGTCACTCTCAATGGATACAAACAAGAAGAAATCACATGCCCCTTTTCACCTCAGCAATCCATGTGCTCACCATATGAATCAAACGTGATGTTTGGATTGGTCACCAAGTTTAATCAAAGGCTCGGAATTGTTAAAAGTAGCACATGGACACAAGCTCTCACTCTCTCCTCACCCTTGGAAAGCACAATGAGACAAGAGCCAAGATAGAAGACATATTCATATTTTTTTGAGTATAAATAGATGTGAGGATTTTTTGTAAAAGTTTTTGTCTAGAATTTATGTTCTAGTTCCATTTTTACTTTCTTGTCATTTACTTTTAATGTAAAATTTTAATTTTCAATACAATTTAAATTCAGTTCTAATTCAGTTTTAGGTTTATGCAATTTGATTATGGTTCTCATTTTATGAGTTCTTGTTTATGTTCTTGTTAAGAAGTGTTTGGCTTTAGCTTATTTAATGGTTTAAGAAAACATTTCACCCATTTTGACTTGTAGGTCAAACCTTTTTTAGTGTTTAGTTAGTCCTTGCAATGAAAAAACTGTTTTGACAACATTTTACAAGTTTTGGTTGAAAAAATCAATCTCTTGTTTCGTCACATTAACTTTGAGCAGCTGACTTAAATTTCTTGATTTAAACTTTGTTGATTCTCATTCAAAATTTTTTCAAAAATGCTTTTCTCACATCTTAACTTGCCCATATCAATAGTTATTTAGTTTATTAGCACTTAGTATCTCTTAGGCTTAGTTTAAATATGCATTAAAAACCTTTTGTACTCTATCGGCTTTTGTATTGCACCAAAGTTGTCCAATCCTTCAGCTTTCTAGATTTTAATTTGCTAAATATTTAGCTTTAGGACCAGTAATTTTGCATGCTTAATCTAGGCTACGTGGTGTAGCTATTTCCATTTTGTGAATTTTTACTTGAGCCTCTAGGTAGCTTAATTTTCCCTTAAACCAACACCTCACTGCCATTAAACGTTCGTAATAGCTTTTGCATCTAGACCCCACAATAAGCATTCCACTGCTTATTTAATAGTATCCTAAGCTTATCAGTTGTTCCAAAGTAGTTTTAAGACCCCCTATGTGAACATTTTAGGTAGCTTGTAGGAATTTAGGAGCCATCTAGTTGCTTAATTTTAAGCCACATCTTGAGGTCCCCATAAGTTTGCTTTGCTACTTGGCACTCTGTAGACTTGCTTCACTTATTTGTGCTTATTTGTGGTTCCCCTTAGTGCTTATTTAGGTATAGTTTAGGTTAGATCAGCTTAACCTTTAAGTTTTAGCTTATTTTCATGCTTGTTGTAGTTCTTTGATGTACTTAGATGCATGAACAGCTTATTTTCAAACACCCCTTTAGTTTATTATTTCTTTATGGAAATAAGTACGATACCTTATTATAAGCTTTTTCCCAGTTTTAGTTTTGTAAATAAAGTCTTCATTTTGTCTTAAATTAGTTGGCAAAAGAAAATTTTGAAAAAATTATTTTTGCAAAAAAGGTAGGGACAGGGATTCGAACACTGACCTCCCAGATAAACACCTCACAACACCAGCACGTTACCAACGCCCTTGGGACTTTAATTGGTTATACTTTGCAAAATTAATGTGTTTGTATGTTTTAAGTTTTAACTTTAGTAGCTTAATTAGCTTTTTAAGTGCTTATTTCATAAAGCAGTGCCCATCTTTTTTATTTTTCTTACAATCAGTTAGGTTAGAAGTATTTTCTGCGAATTTTTCAGAATTTTCTAAATTAGTTTAGTATTTTTTATAATTAAATTAGATTAAATTAGTATTTAATTCGTAATAAATAAAATAAAAGTCGAAAAAATACCCGGCTTTTTCCAAAAATCATTTTTTGTCGTTTAGAATGTAGGAAAATTACTTTTGCACCCGTAGGTCTTAAATTGCATCATTTTCACTTTTTGAGGCTCGGGATTAGCCCGGGTTTTCACGTTTTTGCATATTATCACTCTAGGACTTAGTGTAACTTAATTTTATTATTCCGTATGCTTAGTAGTAGTTATATCATCATTTACTTTCTTCCCGTAGCCTTAATTACTTTCCCTTTAGTTAATTTGTAGAATACGTAATCAAAAACAAAATTCTAGAACAATTCAAGCATTTTAATAACAAACCTCAAACGTCACCGTCAATTCACACCTCGTTGGGAAGCGACCGGGTAATCACTTGCGGTATCACTATCGAGTATTCGCGGGTTTTGCGTGTCGACCTTTTTCCTAAAAACGGTTGATTTGTAATTCTCTCGCTTGTATTTCGTATTTGATATTTTTATATAATAATTGACTCATCAGATTTCTTGAATGAATATTAGGCGTAGGATCTTTTAGGTTAGAAGTAATAAATGTGAGGGTAATGTTAGGTGGAGGATGTTTTTATTAAAATAACTTTAACATTTTAACAGTTTTGGTCCCTCCACCTTTTCCTTTTTTCAAACAAGGCCATTTAACTTCCATTTTGGTTACCAAACAAAGATTTTAAGAAAGAAACTTTGACTACACTCTCCTAGACTTAAGAATAATGAAAGGTTATAATTTTTAGTCAGAAGTGTCATTGAACCGAAAAGTTTACCACCATTGATAAAAGAAACAACGAGGATAAGATAACATGTAAGTACAGAGATGTTTTGAAACATTAAGTATAAATTTTCCCCTGACAACGATGAAAAAATCTGAATTTTGAAAGATTAGAGTGTTGACCGAACGTACTGCCATGTTGAAAGAAAATTAGATTAGAAGAATATTTTTGTTGTTTTTATCAGGTTTTATATTTTTGTATTTTGTTTTAGAAAAATTATTTACAAAAGAGATTTTGGTGTTAAAACGAGGGTTTTTAAGATTGTTTTAGGAGTCATCCAATTCCTCTTGAGTCAAACACCTCATACCAATCCGGTGGACCAACTCATTAAACCTAGCGGGAGGCAATTCTTTGGTGAGAAGATCATAGTGGTGATACGTATACAAAATATAATTCAACGGTACCACATTCACGTGATCCTTGATGAAATGATATCGAAGATCGATGTGCTTTGATTTCAGTCTTTGAAGGCTGAGTTTACCCGAGATCGCAATGGCACTCCGATTGTCGCGTTGCATCCGGGATTACTGTCAAATCGTAACATAGTCTTTGAGTTGTGTTCTCATCCAAATGACTTGAGCACAACCGCGAAATGGCTACATATTCTGCGGTTGAGGACAGGTGATGTCAATCCTGCTTCTTCGATTGCCATGACACCAGTTTATCAACAAGAAATTGTAAAGCTCCTGAAGTACTTTTCCGTGAGTCTAAGCATCCTGCGTGGTCAGCGTCTAAAAAGGCGATTAGTTCAAAACCGAGAATCCTTGGATACGGATCCCCAAGTTAATGGTTCCCTTGATGTATCGGAGGATTCTTTTAGCCACAGAGAGGTGGGTTTCAGTTGGTCGCGGCCCGATACGAGAGCAAAGATATCGGCAAAAGACAATATCTCAGTCTGTGCATTTGTTAGATACATGAGAGATCCATAATACTACGGTATTTTGTAGGGTCCACCAATTTCCCATGTAAATCAGCATCTAGCTTCTTGGTATGAGCCATTGGTGTGACATAGGTGTCACAGGTTTTCATTCTAAATTTGTTTAACAATTCAAGGGCATATTCGTGACTCGAAAATACCACAGGGTGATTGATGAACTTCAGATCCGAGAAAGAATGTGAGTTCACCCATCATGGACATTTCAAAAATTTTCTTCATTAGTTTTGCCAAAGCGTTGAAAACTTTTTATGTGTAAACCCAAAAATGATGTCATCCACGTAAATTTGAACAATTAAGATATGTGCCCGTGATATTGTATAAAAAGAGTTGGGTCAACCGAACCTTTGGTGAAAATTGTAGCAATGAGGAAGATGATAGCTTATCGTACCATGCCGAGAGCTTGTTTGAGACCATCAGAGCTTTGTTCAATTTGTAGGCGTGATCGGACTTTCGGGAGCAATAGCGAATCCATACGGTTTGGTGACATAAACCGTTTCTTTAAGTTGTCCATTGAAGCAGGTTTTGACATCCATCGATGACCGTCATATTCATATGAGCCATGAGCGATAGAAATATCACGACTTGACCTCAAGGCGAGCAACAGGGAGCAAAAGATTCTTCAAAGTCAATACCCTTTTCCGGACGATAACCCTTGGCCGCCGAGGCGTGATTTATTTCGATAACATTTCCTTGACATCAATTTGTTTTCAAATCCATTTGAGACCAATGACGTAGACTCCATTGGTCTTTCAACAGTTCCCATACTTCAAGGCGTTTAAATTGGTTGAGTTCTTCTTGCATGGATTCAATCCATTGTCTTTTATCATTCGTCTTTGATGTTGTTAGGTTCAGTTGGCAGACGGTGAGCATAAATGCAATGTTCACCATCAGTGAAGGCGTTGTCTTGTAACGGCCCAGTTGATCCGGGTTGCCAATAATATTTTCGAGAGGATGGTCTTTCGTCCATCTATGTGTGGAGGGTTGATGTTGGTATACATTGTGCAAATTTTGAGGATTTAAATGGCTTGTTGAAGATGCGACATCAGTGCGGCGATCTCATAGCAAGCGGGTTAAAGCATTTGGATCAAAATCTGCGGTGTGGGGTACTTCATTCAGAACATCATCGACGATTCATCATTGTTGGAATCGGTTTGTTCAACTGTTGTGTTGGAGTTAACTGGTGGTGCTTCTTCATGATGGTTGTTTGTAGCGGTGTATCGGGTATAAAGTATTATCAGGTTGAAGCGGTGACAACGGATACACTGAGCACGTTCATCAATATAGATCAGCGAACAGTAGACAAATAACCTTTCCATTGTTGGCCAGTAAGCGGGGCTTTGTTGGTGATGATGGGGTTTGAGGGAAGTTTAAGCGGTTGTGACCGGGTTCTAAGCTGTTATACTCAGAAGCCATTGTGAATATAAACAGATATTGACGAAGTTTCTTAATCAGTTTCCCCTAAACTGACATCTGTCTTTAGCGATTTGAAACACGATGTAGTAGACATTTCTTCTAACTTTTGAAGTTTTCATGCATGCAGCAGAATTTGTAGAAGAAGAAAACCACACAAGGAAAATCGACTAATTGTGGAAGATCCGTTAGGGTAACATGCCGAGAAATCAACAAGATCTTCTCACGTATGTAGACGCATCACACCAAACAAACCACACGAAGCCGAGGAAATGAAACGACTTCCCACGAATGTTGTGGTCTTTGAATACTAATTACTGTGAATATGCAATAGCGATACCAAGATCGTGTGTGAGGCATCATAACATCATATTTGGGTAACTTCACACAAGATCACCCGTGAAATGGTGATAACTCCAAAGTGAGACGTTTGAGCCACCCGAATTGATCTTATTTCTTCCCCAGTAAGAAGAAATTCAAGAAGGCATTGGGTTTTTGTAAAGAAGCATGTAGAAGAACAAGGAAGCAATGACCACCTACACACTCTCTCCCCCTAGATGTTTTCAATGATTGAGAATCATACACACACGTATGTTGATGATGAATTGAGCAATGAGCTCAACTCTTCTATAAGAGGCAGTGAAACCATGTATGTCCAATTGATCGAACAAGTGTGAAGTACCAAAAATATATTTCGAGAGAGTCAAGCTGCGATAAAACATCTCTATTCATTATGTTGATCATCATTTGTGCCATTGTTGTTGGAAGCAGTTTGATCTTCTGTTATAGAAGATTCGGTTGTTGTTGTAGATTAAGGTGTATATGAAATTAGAGTATTATCGGTTGTGCAGCGGAAACATTCGATACATCGAAGCACGACTTTTTGGGAAATCTTTAACCAGAGGAGCAAGCAATGTTTCATGGCGATTAAGTACAATGGTGGGTGGTGATGGATCATGATATTTTTAACGGTGAGAAGCGGGTCTACTTGTTTTCGTGAACCATTAGCATTAATACTGCGAAAGATAGAAAGGGGCAAGGAAGAGAAAAACATGGATCCCCAAATTATGGCGGGTTCGGATGTTAAACATAAAGATGTAGTGTCAATTATATTCTTGACACCTGAACATGCTAATTTGATGGTTTCCTTTCCTACCACAGGGATGGATGTTGGTATCCCATTTGTTTTGGTGCAACTACTTAGTATCTTGCCTGTAGGAATCCACCTAAGACTAACATTTTTGAAAATCCTACCCGTCGGTATCCATCTAAGGTTAGATCTAGGGGATGTTGAAACTTCTTTTGGGAAGAGTTTGCGTCCTATATGGATCCACCTATTAGGTTTCTGACAGTTTACATTTAGATCAACGGGTTTATTTCTAACTGTTTGAGTTAACTTAGGTTTTGGTTTGCTACTACGGGTAGTGTTGATATACACTCGAAGGTGATACAATAGGTCGTGAACCTAAGATTCCATCCTTTTGAAGAAGTGCCATTTTCTAGCCTTTTTCTAGATCATAGTTCTTGTATGCGTCATTTGAATCATATGAATTTTTAAGTTTAATGCTCGGTTTAGAACCGCGGTGTTCGAACTAATCCTAGATTTGCTAGGAGGCGACCATACGTTGAGGTTTAACGAAGCGGGTATACGAAACAGGTTTAGAGAAACATGTTTAACGAAGCGAAGCATTATTCTTAGGCCAGGAATGTGGAGTATTTGGTTTAACAAATGATTATTCTCAACAACTTGGGAAACCCGTGGTTTTGAAGATTTTGAACGTTCAGTTTAAATGAAGTTGGTTGTCTAACTCTGATTGTTTTTAAAGAAGGTTGTAGAGACGATTTCCCCAAGATTGTTGGTTTTGCAAAAATTTGTATCCACACTCTTGTCATTGATCTTCTCGGTTTGTTTAGTAAAGCAACATGTGCAAGCCCTTTTGCTTGAAGTTGAGCCTTTAAATGCTCATTTTCTTTAACTAATGTATCCACACGTTTACTTTGTTCATTCAAAGATTTACTTTTTGGCTCTGAGTTTAAAACATTGTTTTGCAGTTTAAGTTCAAGAGAGATGCAATGAGCCTCAAGTTTTGAAAAATCTTTTTGAAACTGAGAAATGGTCTTTTTGAGGAGAATGATTTCAGATTCAAGAGTTTCATTTGACGTTTTAGTTGAATTGTTAACAAGTAAGGGCTCGGACATGTGAGATAGTTATGCGGACATTGTGCAACACCTGGTCAACCTCTCCTTCATTACTAAATTCAGGTTGCTCGAGTATGTTGTGTAGCATTCTTGATCGAGAATATGATCAACAGTAGATTGTACCTCGACCATCATTGCATTAATGGAGTGTCATAGGTGGGTAGGATATCTTCCTCAACCATTTGTTCCGTCACCAGTTGGGCTCGGTGTCTTAGTTAAATATGATATCTTCTCCAGATCTGCTGCTGTCATCCTGCTTTTCTAATGCTACAACCTCATTGTCGCATTAACGGCAGATTGCATAATCACAACATTCTCAACGTCCATTTGAGCATTCCTTTCATGTACATCAACTCTTTCACCTTATGCGACTGCGGGATATGGGAATTTGATGATGTCTGCGCTTCAATGCGAGCGAGCCATATCCTTCTTCCAATGCAAATGGATCTTTATGATCGAAATCCATTTCACTCCCCTGTAGAAGAATCAAAGAGAAGAAGGTGCAAAGTCGATATAGCACACAGAAGGTCGATATAGTGAATCTCATTTCCCTCCAAAAATAATTTTGAAAAATTTTTGACTCTCAAAATTTGAAATTCACTATAAAATCCAATTCTAAGGTTGAAAGAAAAATTTGAGTTATGACAATTTTGGCGCTAAATTTGACCGAAAAATTAATTTGGGCCATAAAATTTGGATTTTGACCAAAATTTTCATAGGTTAAACCATAATTTGAATCTGGCGTAAAATTGAACGTTTAGTCTCCCGAAAATTAAATTTTATAAATTTGAATTTTTTTTTTGATAACTTGTGTTGATGGATCTTTGTAGTCGAATGGCTTATTTGTTGATGAAGTGTCCTTAGGCGTAGAAATCACAATAACCAAGTAGCACTTAAGCGTAGAAACACCAAAGTTACGGCGTAACAATAAGAGTTACGCATAGTTTAGCTTAGCGCGTAAGAGGGAAAAAAGACTAAAGTTATGCGTAAGCGATTAGGTTATCGTGAAAACGAGGCGTAGGATTATCTTATGCGTAAGACGGGCTTGGTAGGATGGAGAATCTTATGCGTAGGATTTTCTACGCGTAAGCTTTATGCTTATCCGTAAGTTTAGGGTTTTATCCCAAATGATCTTTTACACTATCACGATTTAAAAAGATATCCAAAATCGACGATATTTTCAGGCTTATCAAGCGAAAACGGGAGTAAAACCTGGAACTGAAGATCAAACCAAGGATAAAGTTACGCGTAGAATTAGGGTTTTGATACGCGTAGTTCTACTCTTAAAATGACTTTTGCCCAAAGATGTTTCTAAACCAGATTTTTGTGATGAAATAGCTTCAATATCACCAAAATAACACAAAAGTTTGAAACTTGATGATCCAAGCTTCTAAAACAGTTCGCGTAGGAAAACACCCTGTCAAAAACCCCAAGCAAAAGCGATTCTACACACATAAAGTTTCAAACTTTTTGCCAAAAACTTAAACTTTAACACCCAATAACCTTTAAAGTACAAGAATCTTGGATTGAAAAGTGTAAAAAAAGTTTTTAAGCGTGAGAAGGTTAAAAAGCGTGAACCTACGAGTAGACAAAAAACAAACCGTTTCACCCAACTAGATGGCGATTGATACCACTGTTAGGTCACAAGGTTTACAACACAAGCTTATAAGAAGATAGAAGCGATTGAACAAGAAACCAAACACACACCTTACGATATAGAGTAAGACCGGTTATGCGTAGAGCATATGTGAAAGAAAACTTGAACAACAACCTTCAATGAAGGTTTACATAAGGTATTTATAGGCAAGGAGCTAGGGCAACACTCCTACTCCTTCCTTTCTCCTATGGGCTTGGGCCTAAGCTCATGGGCCTTCTACATAAGCTTAAGGCTAATAACAAACATAAAGGCCATAATAAGCTAACTATTACATATGAGTAACTAACACTTGAATAAGGTTTAGGAGTGATTCCAACAGTTTTACTGACCAGGTCTTAAATTTAGAGTGTCTCGTTATACCTATGGTCTACCCTAGTATACTAGCAGGCGATTAACCCGATCATTATAGTGTAATGTCGGTTAAGCCGAGGTCATCCCAAGAGCTATGTGTGTTGGATTATTACTAATTCTAGTTGTCACAGAATAATAATAGTTTCGATAGGGATTTAATTAATGAAACTACTAATGCAGAATAAAATAAAGAAAATAAATGGATAAAGGGAAATCAATAGAGGAGAGTGGTGCTAACCTAGTTAATCCTCCTAGCTAGTTATGTCTACGTCTACTACTTCCAATTACTTGGTGGGGTGGTCGAGGGACAACATTTGGTCAATTAAGCCTAACTTATCGGCAAAAGATGCCACCACGAAGAATCAGTACACCGTCATGATCCTATTGTTCTTGGTCCCCTAAGCCGAGTCATTAAGTACCGCTACATGCTAGAATTATAATAGTGAGTGCGGCCGTTAAGACTTAGAAACTACACCCCCAAATCTTAAGTTCATCCAAACGTTAGGTGATCGGTTGGTCAAATCATAAAAGTAGAAGAGATTAGTCAGTTGGTCATATCTTACCCTTCCTATCTCGATGACCGCTCACCTAGAATTAGGTTGGTTAAAACTATCCAGGCAATTGGCCTCTACAGCCATTAAAACTTCTGAACCAAGGGTGGCTACCAATAAACTATGCATGCATACACTTAGAAATAATTATACGGAAGTAAGGTAGCGCAAAATAAACAATTAAGGAATCATAACTAGGCTAGCACCAAAGGTGCTTAGCATCATAATGTATGCAAATCAATTCAATATTCAAGCGAAATACATGAATTGATAGTAAAAAATATAAGCTTCAATGCTTATGAAGTGGGTGACTTCTCCCTTGAAACAGCTCTGTATGCTCCTCTAGACACGCCTTGAGCTTTTCCCGTTCTCAGAAGTGTTGTGTGTGGAATGGATGATTAGAAATCTTTGGAATTAGTAGGGTATTTATAGGCGGATCTTGGTTCTGGCGTAACCAATATAGGAAGTGCAAGTAACCTTCTATTTCTTCATAAAATGCACTAGATCTGCTGGTTACGGCGTAACCTAATTAGTGGTTACTGTAAGTAGTCTTCAATAAACTTCGATTCGTCGTAAGTGATGCGGTGGTTCGTAAGTATGAAGCGGCGATGGAACCTCTTTTGACTTAATGTAGTTATGTCGTAACCTTTGGGAGGAGTTACGCGTAACCTTACGATAAGTTGGCATCTTGAGTCACACAATAGTTGCGGTAATGTGAGATATGAGTTACACGTAACTTCTTCAAAATAGCATATTGTGATGAATCTTTAGATATGTTTTTCCATTTCAGCGTATCTTTGAAACCAATGCTGCGTATTTACGAAAGTGGAAAACAATGGAAAACAAGCGTAAATCCATATAAATTATATAAACAACGAGCATTATCGGGGGAAATTGACACTTAATATTCAGGACTGTTTGATGTTATCAAAATATTACGATATTTAATCTATACACTCTCGTTTATTTTGTTGATGAAAAACATGTAACTTGTAATACATAACATAAAATGTATAAGTTACTTGTAATTATATTTTGTCTCAACATACTCTCAACACCTCTCGACGACTCAAATCCTTGTATGCTACAACACAGGTTCGTACATGTTTGTTATGTTGCGTTATGATCAAACCCCTAACAAACCATTAAACATGTTTAGTTAAACACTTAAGTAATCTTGATTAATTACATTTTATAAAATACATTAACAAAAGTAAATGTGTTGGGTAAATAACATGATCCATAACCCATACCCATGACCCAAAGTCCATAACCCATTTTCTAGATACATTCTATCTAGTTGGGTACCCATGACCCAAAGTCCATGACCCATGACCCATGGGTAAAGAGGAGCGTCCCACGGATCCATATATATTCCCATAGATCCCTTGAATTACAACGGCCGGATCCCTCTCAGAAGGGATCCTTGGGGCAGAAACTTGTCTTGGCCTTTTTGCCTATAAATAGAAAACCACTTCTTACCATTTCTTCACACCTTTTCACATAGTTTCTCTCCACCATTTCTACCATATTTAGATCATTAGGAAACATGTAAACCACCCTCATCTCATATGATCATAATGCTTCTAACTTTCATTTGTTGTAAGCATACTCCCGAAGTGATTCTCCATAGCAAGCCTAGAGATCTTGCATCCTTACCTACTGAAGTAATCACCCTTCACAAGCATAAAATCACATGAAGATCTTCTACAACAAGCTTGGGGGACTTGTCATCTTCATTCATAGAAGACTAACTACATCATGCTTTGTGTTCTTCATGTTTAGTTTAGGATTTCATATCCATTAGACACATTGTCTTGGATATTGTCTAGTATCATATTCTTGTATCTATAACTAGATTAGATGGTTTATGTGTTTGTTCCATAAAACACAAGGTTTGTTATGTTGGGCCACAAAACATAACGGGTGTCATAGATGTGTCGTGTTGTTCGGGTAATGGTTCCTCCTTTGTAATGGAACCCGATATCTAGCCTTGTACCGGATAAAGTGTAGGCGATGTTGTAATAGGTTTGGTTCTACCTCGTGGAAGGACTCGGTATCTAGCCTTGTACCGGATAAAGTGTAGGCGACGTTGTGATAGGTTTGGTTCTACCTCGTGGAAGAACTCGGTGTTTAGCTTAGTGCCGGATAAAGTGTAAGAGACGTTGTGATAGGTTTGGTTCTACCTCGTGGAAGAACTCGGTGTTTAGCTTAGTACCGGAAAAAGTGTAAGCAACGTTGTGTAAGGTTTTCTCCGCCAAGAATGGAGTATGTTGATCTAGTGAAGTAACTCTCGAGTTGGATACTCGGGGAGTGGAGTAGGGCGAAGAGGAGATTCATGACCAAACCACTATAAATCCTCATGTTGGTTTGTCTATCCTTTTACTTATCGCTTTACTTTTATTCTTGCTTTATATTGTTGATTGTCTATGTGGTTGTTGTTTATGTGTGTGATGCATACTTGGTCTTTCATATAGTCATAAACTATATTTAACACTTTACATATTATGACACGCTTGATCAAGAAAAACAAACCGGACTAATATTGGTGAAACTTGATTTATAATGAACCATTAATCTTATGTGATATTAAGGGGTTGGCCTTACATGCCGTAATGCGTTAAATGCATCCTCGCATCGAGATTAGCAAATGCGATGGTTTATTCTATATTTGATACAAAATTTTTATGTTTGAAACAGAAACGTATTCACCCCCCCCCCTCTACGTTTTCACAATTGGTATCAGAGCAGGTTGGCTCTAGTTTTTAAAAAATGAATGGTTTTCAAAACGAGTAAGGTCCTTGTATCAAAATTTTTGCGAAGTCAAGCATAATATGAAAAGTGTTTTGTTGTTTTTTTTTATCTTTGAAGTATTGTTGTTAGATATCTTGTTAATCAAGCTTGAATAAAGATTAAAATGGGTAATATAACTTCACTAAAAAGTCTACAAAGGTAAACCTTTTTGTCTGGTCAAAACATGCATTTTTGTAAATCGTGTGGATCCATGCGGATCCCTTTGCTATCAAAGGGCGGATCCCTTTTGGAAGGGATCTAGCGGATCCGTGGTACAGACGATTTTGTCTAAATTTCAAAAATTCATAACTAATTAACCGTAAGTCGTGAAAGTCGTGCCACCTATCGTTTGAAAGGTATTTGAGTCTAATTTCATTTAAAAATGATTTCATAAACTGATTCAAAATTAAATTTACAGAATCATTGATTTATAATAGAAAGTCATTTTTCGGTCATAACTTTTGCACAAACTTTTGATCTAATTAGAGACGGATGTTTTCGTCTTTAAACAACAGTGTGTCTTCTTTTGAAATTAAGGTTTTGATCATATTTATAAATATAAAAGAAACTAATCAAGTTTGGTATACATGTTTATATTTAACACAAAGCGATGAAAAGAACTTTCGTATGCTATGCTAAATGATTAATTGTCTTACCTTGCATTACTTAATTATTTACTTATCTCAAATAGTTTTTGTGTTTGTTTGTTTGAATAACATATGTGGTTTCCTCACCTTTCTATTCATTCTCTTGTTTGTCGATTTAGTAATATTTTATTAATCAATGTGCTATTTGAAGGAGTATTTGGGATAACATCTATGTGTGTCGAAAATGTTAGTTTAAATACTTAGATAAGTCATATAAGTTGAAAATTGTTTAAAACATGTAATATACTAAATGGCTTCTTATTGAGTTTGTCATGTGTGCAACATAAATGTTTTATGTGCTTATATGATTTCTTGATTTTATATTTTCTTGTGTCGTTTTCTAAAAACAACAAGAATGTACATCGGATCATAACCTACACTTGTCTTGTTGATGTACTCTCCCGTTTTCCTTTTCATGATCGCTTTCCAAGCTTCATAGTAGGATTGACAACTTGATTATTTCATCCGATATACTCAAGTAAATTATTTTGCAACGCCAATATAATTGGTCATATCCGAAAATTCAAACTCGAGCTTTCCAACAACATATGTTGAACTAGCTCATCCAACCATTTTTGTTCACCATATGGACAACTTTAAATTTTTATATTTAAAAATGACACGTTCGTCACCTTAGTTGTTTTAGGCATAATATTAATAAAAACAAAGCAAAGTATCATCATTGTTACTCTTCGATAGGCCATTGTAGGAATATAAATTTTCCTAACTTGAGAATGAATATTGGAGAACTTATTGCACTAGAAACTCAATTTGACCTAATGGTTGAATTGCTTCCTTGATAGAAGTTGGGTATGTTGAATCACCTGTAAAAATGCTTGTGTTTTGCCGTAATTGAGCACCACTAGTAATAGTCTCATATTTATTCTCTCACTTGATAAATCTATACTCCTATGTTTTTCTAAAGTAAGTTTACAATGGAAATACTTTGCGTTGTCTTAGGATTACTAATCAAACAAGTTGTAAAATTGATTTTTCTTTTAGTTAATCACAACCACTTGCCTCATCAAGCGATTATCTTGCTTTGATACAGAAGAGCTACATGACTTCATGGACAAAGTTCATTCTATGCTAATCACCATCCGTAATGACTATACATAGTTCATTGCTTCCGTTGACCAAAACAACCTTCTAAACAATTCACTTTCTTAAGGAAACATATACATGTGTTTCTTACTCTTCAATACTATCACATAGGTAAACATCTCTTAGCTAAAACCAACTCACAAAACCATACTTGCTTCAAGCCTTTCTAAATCCAACACTTACTCTTCTAAACATAATTCATTCATCTCCACAAATAACAACTCCACCTTTTGGATCTAAAGATAGTCTAGATTGTCCTAAACTAGCACCTCACAACTCTTTTGTCTTGAATACCATCATGTGCTCTTTTCTTTCTAGACACATACCTTGCATGTTATTGTTAGTGTAAATGATTTACTAATCTAGACCGTAAATCTGTTTTGGGCTTCTTGAATAGTGCTTGTTAAGTTTGCTAAACCTCTGTGTTATTTGTGAGCTCAATCTCATTTGATTGCCTATATGTTATTTCTACATGCTCTCCATGCTATGCAACGTATATATGTATACTTGCTGTAGAAATTATTAGTTTCAAAATTCGAAACATAGAGAAAAATTTTGCAACCTTTCATTAAGGAAATCATCTCAGACGCGGATCCCTTGGATATAACTAGGCGGATCCCTCAAGTGAAGGATCCTGTGGGATCCGTTGGACCGAAAGCCTTTTAGCTTCCTTGCATCAATCCAATCTTTCAAACCTTATTGGACTAGTTAAACTTGCTACATTAGGATCACTTAAACTTACCTTAGGCTCAGTTGATCTCACATTCACTCATAGATGACTTAGGATCACATTCAAGGTGTTTTTGATTTATCATTACTTCAAAACTCATCATATTTCCGCTACAATGTTTACACATTGTTCCTCTCAACTCAAAACACATAGTTTGATATTTCTTTCATTTTTAGCAAATTGATTTTAGTCATCTTTACCTTAAAATGTTCCAAAAACTAGTTTTTCATTTCTTATGATTTTTAAGAAATTTTCTAAATTTTCCTTTAACCACCATCTAGTTCCTATAACCATTCACTATCCTCAAAACACATAGTGTCATCCATGATCACTTATTTGTGTTTCAAAAAATCCATTTTCCCCACAAAAGCCATCATTAACAAACTTCACTCATTAGTCTTGGCCACTTAGGTCTCATGCCATGTAAGACACTTAATAGACTGAGTAATTTAGGATATGTAGGTGCTAGACCTTGCTAGAATCCAATTACCTCCTTTTCACCTCATCTGTTAGCCGGATCCCTAGACTAAAGCTAGTCGGATCCCTCTAGTGAGGGAACCGGTGGAACCGGGGAACAGAAGGTACATTATCTCTTGAGATAATCATTTCAATTTTCCTTTTTTTCAGTCAAGCACTTGCTCAACACTTAGGATTATCAGTTTCTTATATGTTTATAAATGAGTTGCGTTTATGTGATTATTTACGTTTTCTTTCTTTTCTTTTCATGATAATATGTGAACAATTTCTCCATTTGTATAAATTTTTTCTTTTTGTACTAACTCATTTGGATTCTTGTAGGTTGACAATGGTCGATTTCATCATCAAGTCAAGTTGTGCTCATTCGCACATTTTTTATATTCCTAATCTTGCATCATCCTAACCATCTTCTTCCACTTTTGTCACTACTCACAAAGTCATCATGTCTACTACCTCTATTGAGTCACCAACCGAGTCAAAGAGTCACCTTGATACCTTTCATCACCATCCCTTGCTGATCTTGAGTCTCTTTATTACCTAGTAAAACTTGACCTCTCATCACCTCTACCACAACTTCCATACCTCTAAGTCATAATGATAATTTCTATCATTATCACCGTGTCAAAGGTCTAGTTCATAAACTACGTGATGAAGTATGTTTCATGTTATACCACATCCTATTTGTGTCAACCACAACCTCAAACCACAAGCTACTTGTGTGAACCACATTCTACAAGTGTCTCACTAACACTACAATTCATGGTCACTCAACCATCCTCCACAAAAATCTATGTTGTCAAAAGCCAAGTCAATTTCGTAATGAAATGTGTCTCATCCCTAAATACATTTATTTTCTTACCTTGAGCAACCTTACAACCTCTAAACCAACCATGATGATGCAAGTAGTAGGATTATTCTGTTTTTGACACGAATCCTTTCTTTGTAGGTTCATATATATATACACTTTGATGTGTATGGGATTCTCATCTATATATGGACGAAATTTTACACTAATTGTTTCTTTGTAGGTTCATTCATATACATGGGTTTGTATATGGCACACTTGTCTTCGGATGAGGTTTACTTATTTTTTTAGGTTCTTCTTGACGCCCTCGAGCTAGGGGAGCTTCCGTCGAGCATCTACAAAGTGCATCATATAACTCGTCCAACGAAGAATATATTTTTTTCACTAATTTTGTGTTTTGTAGATTTTCAAAACACACTAGGAGCACTTGACGTCCTCAATAAAGGGGAGCTTTTGTCAAAGCAAAAACATTGCAAATTTTGCAATACTTTCGTCTTAGCTTCCTAAAATACTTGACCCTTTAACAAGGGAGCAACCGTCAAGGAGGAGCATGCACACATTCATTCTTCAAAATTCCTTTATGTTTCAACAAAAGGGAGATTTCTTTCTCATCATATATTTTTCTTTTTCATTCCTTAACACTAACCTTGATGTAGGTTAAGCCTTAAAAATTTGATCCATTGAGTCGTTGGCAAGAATGGTTATAATTCAAAGGATCTTTCTGTGTATTGTTTTCTTTGTGTGATTCTCTAGGTTCCTCTTAAAGGCGAGATCACCACCTCTTGAAGACGTGCAAGCTCAAGGTCATGAGTTGCTAAGCTTCGTCATCATCAAGACCACTGAAGTGAATCTTTTGATAATTCTTCTCTTCCTCCATTAGTGTTTCGTGTTGAAGGTATTAGCGTGGTGTGCTAATTGGAGCAATAAGGTGTTTTTTAATTTAACTTCACTAGGGATGATGCAAACTCGCCATTCTTGGGAGAAATTAAGTTTAAACTCCAAGGACACACCCTTTTTGTTTCGACAAAAGGGGAATAAGAGTGTAAACGGAGAAGGTAATGTATAGGAAGTGCGGACACAAGTAACTTTGACATTTTACCTATCTATTACGTTTACATATATTTTGTCATCATCAAAAAGGGGAGATTGTTAGTGCAAATATTACGATATTTAATCTATACAGTCTCGTTTGATTTGATGACAAGCATGTAACTGTAATACATAACGTAAAATGTATAAGTTACTTGTAATTATATTTTGTCTCAACATACTCTGAACACCTCTCGGCGACTCAAGTCCTTGTATGCTACAACACTGGTTCGTACATGTTTGTTATATTGCGTTATGATCAAACCCCTAACAAACCATTAAACATGTTTAGTTAAACACTTAAGTAATCTTGGTTATTTACATTTTATAAAATACATAAACAAAAGTAAATGTGTTGGGTAAATACTATGACCCATAACCCATACCCATGACCAAGTCATAACCCATTTTCTAGATACATTGTATCTAGTTGGGTACCCATGACCCAAAGTCCATGACCCATGACACATGGGTAAAGAGGACTATCCCACGGATCCCTCTATATGCCCACGGAACCCTTGGATTACAAGGGCCGGATCCCTCTCAAAAGGGATCCTTGGGGCAGAAACTTTTCTTGGCCTTTTTGCCTATAAATAGCAAACCACTTCTTACCATTTCTTCACACCTTTTCACATAGTTTCTCTCCACCATTTCTACCATATTTAGATCATTAGGAAACATGTAAACCACCCTCATCTCATATGATCATAATGCTTCTAACTATCATTTGTTGTAAGCATACTCCCGAAGTGATCCTCCAAAGCAAGCCTAGAGATCTTGAATCCTTACCTACTAAAGTGATCACCCATCACAAGCATACAAGCACATGAACATCTTCTACAACAAGCTTGGGAGACTTGTCATCTTCATTCATAGAAGACTAACTACATCATGCTTTGTGTTCTTGATGTTTAGTTTAGGATTTCATATCCATTAGACACATTGTCTTGGATATTGTCTAGTATCATATTCTTGTATCTATAACTAGATTAGATGGTTTATGTGTTTGTGCCATAAAACACAAGGTTTATTATGTTGGGCCACAAAACATAACGGGTGTCATAGATGTGTCATGTTGGTCGGGTAATGGTTCCTCCTTTGTAATGGAACCCGGTATCTAGCCTTGTATCAGATAAAGTGTAGGCGACGTTGTGATAGGTTTTGTAATACCTCGTGGAAGGACTCGGTATCTAGCCTTGTACTGGATAAAATGTAGGCGACGTTGTGATTGGTTTGGTTCTACCTCGTGGAAGAACTCGGTGTTTAGCATAGTGCCAGATAAAGTGTAAGCATGTTGTGATAGGTTTGGTTCTACCTCGTGGAAAAACTCGGTGTTTAGCTTAGTACCGGAAAAAGTGTAAGCGACGTTGTGTATGGTTTTCTCCGCCAAGAATGGAGTTTGTTGATCTAGTGAAGTAACTCTCGAGTTGGATACTCGGGGAGTGGAGTAGGGCGAAGAGGAGATTCGTGACCGAACCACTATAAATCCTCGTGTTGGCTTGTTTATCCTTTTACTTATCGCTTTACTTTTATTCTTGCTTTATATTGTTGATTGTCTATGTAGTTGTTGTTTATGTGTGTGATGCATACTTGGTCTTTCATATAGTCATAAACTATGTTTAACACTTTATATATTATGACACGCTTGATCAAGAAAAACAAACCGGACTAATAATGGTGAAACTTGATTTATTATGAACCATTAATCTTATGTAATGGGGTTGGCCACATGCGTAATGGTTAAATGCATCCTCGCGTCGAGAATAGCAAATGCGATGGTTTATACTCTATTTGATACAAAAGTTTTAGGTTTGAAACGGAAACGTATTCAACCCCCCCCCCTCTCTACGTTTTCACACTATTGACATAGATGAAATGTCAACAACCTTATGTGAGAAAAATGGACCAAGGCTCTCGAATAGCCAAGATACTATTAATACTAGTTTGTAGTTTTGTCTATAGAGATCAACGAAGAATACTATTATTGATGATGAGTTCAATATAACAATTTTAGTGATATTTAAGTATATGTATTGAGTCTACTGATTCTTAACATGTTATACGAAATGATATTATTAATTAAGCTAGAAATTATACAATTATTTATTTGTAAGTAAGTAATTAGAGAGCATACCTTTGCTATATAATTTTTTTTAAGAAAAAGAAGCATCGACGCAAAAATTCTTCATGATTTTCTAGGATGCCCAAATCCTAATATGGAGAATTCTCGACAAATATCCAACAATATGAAGCATGATGATTAATTTCCTTCTTTGTAGTTTTTAATCATACACGGATCGTATCAAGTTTTTAAAGTACAATATACTCTAAGAAACTTGTGCTTGGCTCTGGTACCAATTGTGGAAAACAAGAAGAGGGGGTTGAATAGTTTTACTGATTAAAACTTCATTTTAAACTATTTAGATCGACTTATGTCGATCTATTAAAGGTGTGTGTTGGATGATGATAGATAAAGCATATAAGAAAGTAATGCAAAGGTAAAGAGTAAGAAAAAAAAACCATGACACGAGTGTTTATAGTGGTTCGGCTACAAGGACACCTTCCTTGCCCTACTCTACTCCCCGAGATTTTGTAAGCACTACACAGCACAATCTCCTTATGGCGGAGAAGCCTTTACAACGTCGCCTAATCTTTATCCAGTACAAGGCTAGACACCGGGTTCTTCCATGAGGTAGAACCAAACCTATCACAATGCCGCCTACACTTTATCCAGTACAAGGCTAGATACCGAGTTCCATTACAAAAGAGGAACTACTACCTAACACTACAAGAAACCTATCCCAAAGGAGACACACTCCTTATTACAACATCATCAAGGATATCAATATCCTTTACCCAAACTAATCTATCTTGTACATCGATGCACTATATCGAATGTACACCTTAACAACTTCACTAATGCCTTTGACATGATCCTCTAGCACCTTTCACTAATGCCTTCGACACAGACCTTTAGCACCTTTCACTAATTCCTTTGACACGTACGTTTGGCACCTTTCACTAAATGCTTCGACTTGACCCTTTTGGCATCTTTCACTTATGCCTTCAACACAACACTTCTAGGGAGGAAGAAAGAACTATCAACAAAGAGAACTCATTAGTCTTGATGATGTGAGAAGCTTGGCTCATGGACTTGAGCTTACTCGACTTCAAGAGGTGGTGATCTCGCCTTTAAGAGGAACCTAGAGAATTACAAAAACACAAAACTACATAGAAAGATCCTTTGGATCTGAGGTTAGAGAGTTTAAAATACTAGGAGAAAGTATGTATAGAAGGGGTAAGTTACAATGAAAAAATGGCTCACTATTTATAGGCAAAAACAACTACTGTTCCCCGGATCCTATGGATCCCTTGCTTGAGGGATCCGTCCAGTGTATTTCTGAGGATCCGCCAGATGCTCCTCCCATTTGGGTTATGGGTCATGGATCATGGGTCATCGGTTATGGACTTTGGGTCATGGTTACCCAAATAGATATAATGTATCTAGATATTGAATCATGGGTATGGGTCATGGACCATGGATAATACCCAACATGACTTCATGCATGATGTCATGGGTTATGGATCATGCTCCATGGGTATGGGTCATGGACTTTGGGTTTTACCCAACTACATTCAATGTATCTAGTCAGTGGGTCAAGTACTTAGATTTTTACCCATTACAATATATACTAAGTATGTATGTATATATATATATATATATATATATATATATATATACCCATAATGTAAACACTAGTTGTTATACATATGAATTTCTATAAATGTAAACATTATTACTTGTTTAGTGTTTTATATGGAAATATAAGTGTGTTAGTAAACTATTGGCTCAAACCATTTACGTATTTTATTTGTTTCATTAAAAATATTTTACGTTTGTTATCGATAAAATATTAGAAGATCGTAAAATATAAATAAAAGTTTTTACGGCTTATTTGTATTAACACCGTATATAACCGGTCATGATTAAATGGACGGTGACCCCACCGACCAACCAATCAATAACATATGGGACCGGAATGAACATCAAAATGAACCAATCCTACCGTCCCACTCAACACCCCTTTTCACAGTTGCTTATGTTCGACAACTTTTACCAGATCTGCTCTTCTTCGACAGTAACTTATTATGCATAACCACGACATCAAAAACCTTATAAACCCTAGATCGAGAGCCACGAGGCTCTGATACCAATTGTAAAACCACGATCAAGCCCATCTAGGATATAATAAAATTGAATATGTACAGCGGATAGCAAGAACATCAATGTTACTAACAAGGTTTTCTTTATTAATTAAAATTAACTAACTACTAATATACACACGCTTTCTTTGGTGTGTCTAGACTCTCATTAGGAGAGTTCTACTATTAAAAATGGATGATCTCATAACCTAGACGCCACCCTCTTTATATAATAGAGGGAGGTTACAAGAAACCCTAGCTTACTAATAAAGCTAATTAACTATTACATATTAGGTCCTCATTGTTTCTTCTTTCTCCATTTCAGCTTGTGGGTTTTGTAATCATCAAATCTGTAATTCCCAAGAAAGTCATCATCGTATGGATCATAGTCCTCACCCAATGATTCCTATTATTGCTCATACAAACTCTTAGTACCATATCCACTTCCACTTCCTACATGCTTAGAAGCCAAAAAACTCACAGTTTCATTATCAAGTTCCTCCACTTCATCCTCACTATCATCATTAGCGTCTACATTTTTACTCTCATTTCTCATACCAGTAGCCATATCAGATCCTTTAATCTCTTCAAGAACAATGTCATACTCACTAAGTAAATCATATTTATTGCAAGTGTTGACTACATTTTTGGAAGATGAAGTAAGGGATTCCTTGCCACCTTTAGAAGCATTAAAACCCACATTGGCACTTGATGCAGGATTTCTAACCAAGTTTTAATACTTATAATGTTTAATCATCTACCTATAGTCTACCTTATGCACAAACGGGTAGAGAACCCGATCGTGTGTAGTGTAGTATTCGGTAAAGCCGAGGTCGTCCCAAGAGCTATGTGAATGGATCTTAATTTAAGTCTATGTCACGTTTTAAAGGGGTTTTGAATTGTATGATTAATTAAACTAAATAACAGAAATGAAATGACAATATTAAATAAAAATGAACCAGTAGGAAGAAAGTGTACTAGCTTAGTTATTCATCCTATTATGCAATGACTATGTTCTTTAATTAAACCTTCTATCACTTCAAGTGGGGCATAAGATTTACTAGACTCCTATGGTCAATTCGCCTAGCGTATCTGCCTAGAATCCTCTTCGGAACCAAAGAGTGTTTCTTTGTAGTAAGCAGAGGTGTGGTAGACTAGTTTGAGTCATAAGTGCCGCTACATGCTAGATTATTTCTTTGTGTGGCCAGGCCTCTCGAATGTTAGACCACACATCTAACTTCTTATGTTCATCCAACCCAGAGGGTAAACCTATGGTCAATTAGCACACAAGGAATTGGCATTCCTCACAACCAATCACACTGGGGTCCTATGGTCAATTCTCCTAGTGCAAGAAGTACAACCGGTCTTCAAAACTACCGAAACTAGAGGATCTAATGAAAAACTAAGCATGCACACACTAGAAGCAAAGCATGAGAACATAATCAAGACATGAAAAGAATCATAACTAGGCTAGCACCAAAGGTGCTTAGCGGATCATATTATAAAGAACACTATGTTAATACAAATAAACCGTAAAAACGTTTAATTATAATTTACGATCTTCTAATGTTTTGTCGATAACAAACATAAAATCATTTTTAACGAAACAAATAAAATACGCAAATTGTTTGAGCCAATAGTTTACGAACACACTTACGTTTTCACATAAAACACTAAAACAAGTATTAGTGTTTTCATGTTATAGTAATGCATATGTATAACAACTAGTGTTTACATAATGGGTAGATATATATATATATATATATATATATATATATATATATATATATATATATATATATATATATATATACTTAGTATGTATTGTATTGGGTAATATAATGGGTAGAAGTCTAAGTATTTGACCCATTGACTAAATACATTGAATGTAGTTGGGTAAAGCCCAAAGTCCATGACCCATACCCATGGAGCATGATCCATAACCCATGACCCATTGCATGACATCATGCATAAGTCATAATGGGTATTATCCATGACCTATGGAGCTAACCCATGTCCCATTGACTAGATGCATTGCATCTTCTAGATACATTGTATCTATTTGGATACCCATGGTTCAAAGTCTACAACCCATGATCCATGACCCACAACCCATTTAGGGGGAGCGTTTTATGGATCCCTAGGAATACACTAGAAGGATCCCTCAAGCAAGGGATCCGTGGGATAGTCGTAAATTTTTGCCTATAAATGGTGAGCCATTTCTTCATTGTAAAGTGCCACTTCTACACATACTTTCTCCAAAGTAATGTAAACTTTCTAACCACATATCCAAAGGATCTTTCTATGTAGTTTTGTGTTTTTGTTTGTGTGATCTTCTAGGTTCCTTTTAAAGGCAAGATCGCCACCTCTTGAAGTTGAGAAAGCTCAAGTCCATGAGTTGCCAAGCTTCGTCATCATCAAGACTACTGAAGTTCTCTTGTTGATAAGTTCTTTCCTCTCTAGAAGTGTTGTGTCTAGGGCATTAGTGAAGGCTGCCAAAAGGGTCAAGTCTAAGGCATTAGTGAAGGCTGCCAAAAGGGTCAACTCGAAGGCATTAGTGATGGATGCCAAAAGAGTCAAGTCGAAGGCATTAATGAAAGATGTCAAGAGATCATGTCATGGGCATTAGTGAAAGATACCAAGGGTGTATAATCGATATGGTGCATCGATGTACAAATATAGATAGGTTGTGTCCAAGGAGATTGATATCCTTGATGATGTTGTAATAAGGAGTGGGTCTCCTTTGGGATAGGTATCGTGTAGTGTTGGGTAGTAGTTCCTCCTTTATAATGGAACTCGGTATCTAGCCTTGTATCGAATAAAGTGTAGGCGACGTTGTGATAGGTTTGATTCTACCTCGTGCAAGAACCCGGTGTCTAGCCTTGTACCAGAAAAAGAGTAGGCGACGTTGTGAAGGCTTCCCCGCCATAAGGAGTTTGTGTCGTGTAGTACTTACGAACTCTCGAGTAGGTGACTCGGGAAGTGGAGTAGGGAAAGGAAGGTGTCCTTGTAGCCGAACCACTATAAACACTCGTGTCGTGGTTTTGTGTTTCTTACTCTTTACCTTTGCATTACATATTTACATACTTATCTATCAACATCCAACATACACATTTAAATAGATTGACATAAGTCGATCTAAATATTTTAAAACAAAGTTTTAATTGGTAAAACTATCCAACCCCCCTTCTAGTTTTCCATAATTGGTACCAGAGCTTCGTTACCAAGTTTCTTAAGAGTATATTGTACTTCTAAAAACTTGATACGATCCGTGTATGATTGAAAACTACAAGGAAGGAAATTTCTTAAAAACAAAAGGTCACGTTTTAAAATCATCATATTTTATAATGTTGGATAATGATAGATCTTTATAATATTTTCATTGTTGAGAATGTTAGGAACATGTTTTATTATAAAGTGTAGGTCATTTCATTTGTAATAGGTCGTTAATAAATATGGTTTATAAATGTTTGTAATTGATTTCTCAGCTCATGTAGTAAGCCCATGAGTTATGATAGAAGGTTCTTCTAGAACCAAGGGGATACACCCCTACTTATGTAAACACTATAAATACCCCCTCCCTTGAAGGGAGAGGTTGTTGGTTCTAATTGCAATTATCATTTTCATTAATCATTCATTAGTTCCTTCCACTTTCTCTCTCTAAAACTTTCTCCCTCTAGAAATACATATTGATGTCATAGGATGGTGACCTAACAAGTGGTATCAAGAGCCAAGGGATAATTTAGGTTAATATTGATTAGATTTAATAGAAATCCGTACTTAAAAACGTGTTTTAGATTGAAATTTATGGACTTTTTGGATTGAAATACGTGTTTCTGCGAGTTTGGCGAGTTAGCCATGAATTTCTGCGAGTTTCTCATGAATTTCTGCGAGTTTCTCATGAATTTCTACGAGTTTCTCATGAATTTCTGCGAGTTTCTTTGAATTTCTGCGAGTTTGGAAATATTTTTTTGAAGTTCTGCTAGTTTCTTTTGAAGTTCTGCGAGTTTCTTGAACTTCTGCGAGTTTCAATCGAATCTCTGCGAGTTTCTTTTGAAGTTCTGCTAGTTTCTTGAACTTCTGCGAGTTTCTTTTGAAGTTCTACGAGTTTCTTGAACTTCTGCGAGTTTCTTTTGAAGTTCTGCTAGTTTCTTTTGAAGTTCTGCGAGTTTCTTGAACTTCTGCTAGTTTCTTTTGAAGTTCTGCGAGTTTCTTTTGAAGTTCTGCGAGTTTCTTTTTGAATTTCAGGGAGTTTGGACTTGTAGATTTGCAAGTTAGGATTTCTGGTTTGAATATTTGCGAGTTAGCAAATTCTAGAAATTTTTTGCGAGTTTCTTTTTGGCGAGTTTCTCTCTGCAAGTTTCTTCTGCAAGTTTCTTCTGCGAGTTTCTTCTTCTGCGAGTTTCTTCTTTTGGATTTCTGCTACTAATCTACATAAACCTAAAACTACATCTATCCTTTAAAGATCCATAACACATCATCAACACATTTAAAAAAAAAATTGAGTAAAATTTAATTTCTAAGGGAGACTAAACGTTCAATTTTTACTCGAAATTCAAATTTTGGTTTAACTGTGAAAATTTTGGTCAAAAATTCAAATTTTTGGGCCTAAATTCGAATTTTTCGGGACAAATTTGGCGTCAAAATTGTCAAACCTCAATTTTTTCTTACAACCTTAGAATTGCATTTTATAGTGAATTTCAAATTCTGGGGGAGAAAATTTTTTGATAATTATTTTTGGAGGGAAAATTAAAATTCACTACATCAATGTCTCTAATGCTTTCACAAATCTCCTCACCTTCCATCTACTGCTTAAAACCTTCTTCACCAAACCTTGCAACTGATGATTCTGAAGATGCAAATGCATTTGAGGAATTAAACAAAAGAATGATGTTACTGACTAAGATGTTCTCACAATTTAAGAATTCAAAGAGTCAGACTTCATTTGATCCCCAAAATCAAACAGTCATGCAAGGTGGAAGAGTTGATGTACAAGGAAGTAATGCTCAAAGGCTTGTCATGAATGATGAGAATCATGAAATGTCAGAATAATTTAACAATGAGGTTGTAGCATTGGAAGCGGGATGACAAAGCAGCAGATCGAGGAAGATATCATACCCAACTATGACATCGAGTCCAACTTTGATGAAGAACAAATGGTTGAGGAAGATATCATTCCCACCTATGACACCGAGCCCAACTTTGATGAAGAACAAATGGTTGAGGAAGATATCATTCCCACCTATGACACAGAGCCTACCTTGGAAAAGCGAGGATGACAGCCAGATTTGGGAAGATATCATACCCAACTATGACACCGAGCCCAACTTTGATGAAGAACAAATGGTGGAGGAAGATATCGTTCCACCTATGACAGAGCCTATCTTGACAAAGAACAGATGGTTGAGGTACAATCTATCTTTGTTGTTCATATTCGCCTTTGCAAATGCGGCTGAAACAAAGCGAGCAAACAGAATTGAGAAATAAAGGAGAGGTTGACCAGTGTGTTGCACAATGTCCGAACAACTGTCTCATGTCAGAGCCCTTAGTTGCAAACAATACAAGCTGAATCGTCAAATCAAAATCTTGAATCGAAAACATTCTTCTCAAAAGACCATAGCTCAATTTCAAAAAGATTTTTCAAAACTAGAGGCACATTGCAAATCTCTTGAAGTTAAAATGCAAAGTAATCGTGTGGATACATTAGTAAAAGAAAATGAGCGTTTAAAGGCTCAAATTCAAGCAAAGGGGCTTGCGCATGTTGCGTTACAAAACAAATTGAGAAGATTAACTGGCAAGAGTGTGGATACTAAGTTTACAAAACCAACAATCTTGGGGAAATCGTCACTACAACCAATCAGAAACCAATCAGTAGTTAGACAACCAACTGCTTTTAAATCTGAACGATCAAAATCTTCAAAACCACGGTTTGCCTCCCAAGTTGTTAAGAATAATCATTTGTCAAATCCAGTCACTCCACATTCCTGGCCTGAGAGAAATGCTTCTGTTTCTATTAAACATGTTTCTATTAAACCTCAACAAGTAGTTGCAACTGGCCCGTCTAGGATTAGTTCGAACACTGTGTCTAAACCGAGCATTAAAATTAAAATATCATATGATACAAATGACACGTACAAGAACTATGATCTAGAAAAGGCTAGGAAAACGGCACTACTTCAAAAGGATGGAATCTTAAGTTCACGACCTCGTGTGATGCCTTCTAGTTTATTGTAGAACAGACCTAAGTGTAGTCAACAGACAATTCAAAACAGACCCGTTGAACTGAGAAACAAACTTCGAAAACCTAATAGGTGGATCAATATAGGACAAAGACTCTTTCCAAAAGAAGTTTCAGCATTTCCTAGATCTAATCTTAGGTGGATACCCACATGTAGAATTTTAAAAACTGTTGGTCTTAGGTGGATTCCACAGGCAAGATATTAAACATTTGCAACAAAACAAGTGTGTTCAGTGTCAAGAAGATAATTGACATGCAACTTTATGCTTCTAACATCCGAACCCGCCTTGGGATCCATGTCTATTCTATCTTTCCCGCCCTACTTTCTATACATGTACAACAACAATGGCTTTAAGTACAACAACTTAGGACCCGATTTCACCGTCTAAAATGAGGATATTGGATTTCACATACACATCATATCATAACTCAAAGTGGGCGTATAATGGTGAGTTCTAGAGAGAAAAGTTAGAGGTTTAGGGAACTTAGTGAGAGAAAGTGAAAGATATTATTATGAGCTCCAACTCTCTACCTTGGGAGGTAGAGAGTATTTATAGTCTTACATAAAACGCCACACAACGGGTCGTGGATCAGCATACAAGGTAAAGACCGTCCGTCCTCCACGGGTTACATAACTAAATACTACTTAGCTAGAAATAACTACGACTACGAGCTTTCTAACGATAACATATACATGAGGTGACGACTCTTTAATACCTGGAATTTCTAATTCCTAACAATCTCCCCCTAAAGGAGGTCACCTCAAACATATACTAAAATTACATTGAATACAAATAGATATTACATTAACAATTGTTCTTGCATTCTTGATGTAGTGCTTGCTCAAGCTCGTAGTCATTGATTCCACTCATTGCATGTTTGGTTAATCCAAGTGGAGGTCTTTATCGATCCACGATAATAACATTATGCCATCTTTTGAGATCATCAAAGAAAAAATATCTCGACATCCATTGTGGTGTTGGTATTATGTGATGTTGTGACTTTCGGACCGACATGCTCACATTCTGGATCATGATATCTTCTCATCGAAGTAGCGGAAGCTTTCGTTGATTCATGATATTGGCAGAGCGTAGCGTAGCAAGGAGTGAAAATATCGAGTCATTGATGCACTAATCATGATTTCTTTCTATGAATGTTTGTGTGAGCATGCGGCTATGGATTGACCGCTTCCATTCGATCGTACCGCAAACATCGGGGTGTACTCGCATAAGACAGTTAGCAATAAAGCGGACGAAAGTGTCTTTGATCACTTTTGATAAATTGAGGTACACGACCACGGTTCTCGCTGATCAAGACAAGTACCGCCGCGGATCGTAGGATTCCTAAGAATCTTCCGGACAGGTTTCGCAATGCTCTAGCCGTTCTCAAACCGAACGCCTCTCAAAGAAGACACGGAGTGAGTGAACCAGCGAAATGAGATTCACCGATTGATGAAAAGAGATTTGAAAAACAATCGTGTATTGCTCAATAGAAATTGTTTTGCAATACAACGAAGGTTTTATTGAAAATCAATTATCAATCATAAAACACCTTTTATTTGAAATAGTACACGATGATGTGCTAAAGAAAAGAGTTTTTAAGCACACCAACCGGTTTTTCAAAGGTATCCGTCAATCCATAACCTGAACCAGAATTGATCCAAAAGATTGAATCTCCATTGTTTCTCGCCCAGTTGTCACATGGTTGATCTATTAATAGATCTCACATGCCACCTACCAGAGCTTGTTTGATGTTGGCTCGTAAGCTTTCCATCTTCATTGTGAATATTTTATTATATCACTCGGATGTTCCGCAATACCACAAGGATAATGCGTAGGACTCAAGATATAATCTTCTTTCCACATTGTGTGAAACAGAGAGACTTCATTGAAGGTGTCTTAATGAGATTTATAGATGATCTCGTGGCACTAGACTCAATTTATGCATATTTGGATCCCTATCGGAGACTAGGAGAGGGTCTCCTTCTTCAATATCAACAATCTCTAAGAGAAAGTCGATAGATAATGTCGGTTCCCCGTGAGAATGAAAAAGTCCTTTTAAGAGGAACTTGAGTGGTTTGGAAAGTTGAAGTGCAGTGGGCCACTGGGTCCATGACGTCTTGTCTTCAATACCGATGTTACCATCAGTAGTATATGAATTGAACCCGTTTCTGCCCTAAGGTTGAATAAATGGAGGGCTATTTGTTTTCACCCTTTCTCATTCAATTCTTTTTAATTCTTCAACCCCTTCAGTGCTTACCGAGACTTCATAGCTAGAACCTTGTTAGGTTTATTCCAGTATTTCACTGCACTCACCCGCTTCCCATATCTCATTTTTTCCTTTTATCATCATACCTAAGAACTCTACACTAACAGTGGATAGTCCCCTGGTAGATCCCTCCGGCTCTGGCGGATCATGGGAACAAAATACCTAACCTTATCATCCTTATATCACCGAAAGTAAAATTGGTCGGTCTATTTGGTATTGTTCATCCGCCATTGGAACCAATTGAAAACCATTTGAAAATCAATCCAGATACTTGTGATACATTATCAAAGCATTTTGTACCTGAATTGTTTTGATATTTTTAGAATAAGAGCTCCCCCTCAACATGTGCATCAAATATTTGAAATCGTTTTGCACACGGAGGCAAGAGAAAGAATTAACTTCTTTGAATACCATTTTCTAAAGGATATCAACATCACTTCCTAATCAAAAGTAGATAAGCATTTTGGGGAAGGATGAGGTTTTCAATGTTTTGCTCCCTCAATATGTGCCTCGAGGTTTGAAAAGAGTTTTGCACATACTAGAGGGAACCTTCACATTGAGATAAATGATCACGTTTCAAATCATTGTGGTTTAAGATAGATGCTCCCCTCAACATGTGCATGGAAAATTTGAAATCGTTTTGCACATGTGGGAAGGAGAGCTTGTACAACCTTATAAAACCATTTACCGAATTATCAGTTTAAATCCAATTTAAATCACACATTCTCCCCGATCACAATTATCAAATCATTTGAGATTTGTGATCTCTTATAGATTTAAATTGATTTTGAAAGCTTTTGAGGAGAATTGTGACTTGATAATGAAAGCGTTTTAACGATAAGGATCGATTATGAGATTATAAACTCCATTGTTAAACATGCATGATTATCTTTTGAAAACAATTGAATGCCAAATAACTTTTAATTTAATTGAAATCATTCTCCCTCAATCAATGACATAGGTTGTTGATTGAGAGATAGATATTTTGACAAATAAGTCCAGATGATTATCAAAAATAGAGACTGAGTTATTTTTCAAAGCATTTAGTTTTCACGGATAAATGTTTATAGAATCGAGCATGGAATTTGAAAACATGGTAAACAATGGCTCGTTCTTTCTTTGAATAGCGGTTATCAAAATGACAATAAACCATTGTTTTCTTTCTCCCAAAAATATTTTTGATTTTTTAAATTCAACAACATCTAAAGTCCCGTGTCATTCTTTGAATGACAGCACAAAGACCGTAGATATAATCGAACCGAGAAAACGCATGACAAATTGACAATATTTTTGAAGATTTTTTCGAATTTTTCTGATATTTTTTTTTTTTGAAAGTTTTATAATTTTGTATTTTGTTTTTCGAAAAATATTTACAAGAGATAGATGAGCATAGACCTTTACTCCTCGTCTTCTTCCCGAAGACGTTTGAGTGTTTCTGGTTGAAAGCTTTTCAAGCCTAGTCGAGGAAGTATGAACTCAAAACGTTCTCTTGGAAGAGCTTTGGTGAAGATGTCTGCTAACCGATATTCGCCTCACAAAATAGAGTTCCACCACACCCTTTTCCACTTGTTCCCCGATGAAATGATGTCGATGTAAATATGCTTTGCTCTTGAGTGTTGGACGTTGTTGCATGAGAGAGCAATAGCACTTTTATTATCAAGTACAGAGGGATTTTGTTGAATTCAAAGCCATAGTCCGATAATTGAGATCTCATCCATAAGACTTGAGCACAACAAGATGACATGGATATGTATTCAACCTCATGAGGAAATAGAAGTACTCATTTGCTTCTTTGAAGACCAGCTCACAAGCTTATCACCCAAAAACTCGAGCACCTCCGACGCATTTCGACGAGTATCTTGACATCCCGCATGATCAGATCTGCATAGGTCGTTAGTGACATACCGGTGTCTTCGGGTACCAAAGTCCCATATTGATGGTTCCTTGGAGATACCGAAAGACCCGCTTAACCGCTTCAAGGTGCTTTTTAGTAGGCTTAGCCTGATATCTAGCACACATCCACACACCGAACAAGATGTCGGTCTACTAGCCAGTGAGGTACATCGGGATCCAATCATACTACGATATTTCGTTTGGTCAATCATGATCCCCGAGTGGTCCTCATCTAGTTTGGTTCGATCAATCATGTGAGTGTCAACAGGGTCACTTGAATCAAATCCAAATTTCTTTAAGATCTCAGGAGCATATTTAGATTGATTTATGAAAATGCCTCCGGGACTTTGTGAAATTTGTAATCCCAAGAAAATGACATTTGTCCCATCATTGACATTTGAAATTTTGAACTCATTTCATTGAAAAACGATCACATTCCATTGGGTCAGTCGAGGCAAAAATAATATCATCAACATAAATTTGAACATGTGTTAAATGTTTGCCTCGACTTCTGGTGAATAAAGTAGGATCAATCGCCTTTGTGAATCCGGTAGATAGAAGAAACTTTGACAGTGTATCATACCATGCCTAGAGCTTGCTTCAAACCATATAGGCCTTTTTCAAGCGATAAACATGAGTAGGATGCTCGATTCACAAAACCCTTCGGTGGGCCGACGAACCACTTCTTTAAGATCTCCATTCAAATGCGTTTTCACGTCCATCTGATAAACAACCATGTTCTTACTAGCAAAGATTTGCCAAGAAGATTCGATTGCCTCGATACAAGCAATGGAGCAAAAGATTCTTCAAAGTCTATACCTTCTTCTTGACGATATCCTTTAGCTACTAACCTAGCCTTATTTTTCAAAACATCACCATGCTCATCAAGTTTCACTTTGAAGATCCATTTTAGAGCGATGATCATAGCACAACTGAGCGGTACTAATTCCCATACATCTAATCGATCAAACTCATGAATTTCATCTTGCATGGCATTGAACCAGCTGTCTTCATTCATGGTAGTTTTAACATCTTTGGTTCGATCTTAGAGAGTACGAGTTAAAGAAGCACCATAAGGCATCGTGAGCAAGTTGTTTACGGTGGATACCGACGAGTAGGATTTCCAATGATGTTGTCTAATGGATGATCGTGAGTCCATTTTCTGAGGTGTTCATGTAGTAGTTGTTGAGGAACCCGTAGAGTCGATGTCTCCTGAAGAAGATGGTTCTGATGATGATTCGGAGCAAATATGTTTTCAAATGGAGCATCTTCAGGAGTAGCAAAGGGATTAACTTCATCATTGATGCCGGAAACATTTCCATGATGTACATTTGAAGAATGATGATTTGTTGATGAGTCTGAAGGATCAGCAGCAGGTGCTTCTTGACTTAAGGATATTGAGACCGAGGGATTGACTTCATTCACGTGAATATGAGCGCCTCTGTTGTAGGGATCAACACCTCATTAGTACTTGGATCATAAAGTTCATCAAACATAGGATCAAACAATTTCTTTAAATCATCTTCAGATGGAGGTACATATGGAGTTTCTTAAGAAGAGTTTGGAACAAGGGATGAACCAATGGGGTCTTTTGAAGTGCGGGTCTTGAACCTGATTGTCCAGAGCCATTTGACCCATACCATATGATATTTCGGGTTCTTTTTGTTGTAGATTCGTATCCCTTTTTGTTTGGTGCATACCCTAAATACTCCAATGTCTTTAGCTCTAAGTTTGCCTAAGTCTTGTCCCTCATTAGTTGGATAACACAATGCACCAAACACACTAAGGAAAGAGAGATTAGGTTTTCCGTTGTGGACAAGTTCATATGGAGTTTTTCCATGAACAGTGTGAATCAGGAACGATTTTGTGTGTAGCATGCAAGGCAATAGCTTCAGCCGTGAGAAACATTGGAACTTTGAGTAAATCAAAGATTGTTCTAGCGCTTCTACAAGAGTTCGATTTTGTCTTTCAACTACACCGCTCGTTGAGGAGTTCGTGGAACACTTCTTTGATGGTGATTCCAACTTTCATAAAATTCACTAAGTTGTTTGTTGACAAACTCGCCCATTGTCTGCTCGATTATTCGATGTTTTGTTAAGTCGAACTCCGCACTGTTTGATGAGTTTGATGATGATATCTGGAGTTTCATCCTTTGTCCTTAAGAACTTGACCTAGGTGAATCTAGAGTAATCATCAACTACAACTAACACATATTTCTTCCCAAAGATATTCTCACCTCATTGGTCCACATAAATCCATATGAATCATATGAAGAACTTCGATGAGAGTTAGTAGGTTTGTGTTTATGGGCATACTTCTTGCTTTTTCCCAATTGACATGCAACAAAGATGATCCTTTTCATACTTTAGTCGAGGTAAACCTACAACAAGTCCTTTCGAAAGATCATTGATGGTGCCGGTTCAAGTGATTGAGACGACGATGCCATAACATGATGTTTTGAAGCCTTTGAAAACAAGCAAATTGGAGAAGACTTCATCATATCATCGATAGAGATGGTGTAAAGATTTGAACCACGAGTTCCTCTTAAAAGTTCCTTACCATCAAGTTCTCTAACAAAACAAGTATGTTTTCTGAAGGCTACTTCTAGATCGAATCAGAATTGACGACGAGAATAGATTATGACCAAGACCTTCCACATAGTATACTCTAGAGATAACACTATCACCAACAACATAATCACCATAACCCATAATTGAACCGAAATGATCATTTAATCTAACTGATCGTCCGATGAATTTGCTCACGGTTCATGAGCGCGACCGTCTCCACCATATGCTTGGAACAGCCTCAGAGTGTACCACGTAACGATTTGAACGATCTGCAGCTTGAACACGACAAGAATGGATAATCGATAATTGGGATCCCCATGCAAGAATGGGTTCCACTTGGTTAGTAACAGTAATTGGAACACCCACATCCGAAATAGAAACATCCATATCAGAAGTAGAAGCAATGGAATCATTGGGAATAGATGCAATGTTGGTGTCTGTATTTGACCTTTTCAAAGTATGTTCACTTAAGGGAATAGTTCTACCAGTAGGCATCCATTTTCTAGTGGGCATAATCTTAGCAGTTTGAGAGCAAAACTGATTATTCTTATGGCCAAAAGGTATCCAATAATAACCTATCTTTATAAAAGTTCTTCCCGTGGGTTTCCACTATTTTCTAACAATCTTTCGCTTTTGCCTTTTGCCTTCTTTGCACGATTATTAGCGTTAACAATTTTAATCGGGCATTTGACAAAGATTAGACAAAGCATTCACACCACATTCATGATTAGAAACGAATTCGCTGCACATCATTACAAGGTTTGCAAATAGTATCGAATTGAATTAATTACAAGATTTAAGGCTAATACTAGAATCAACACGATTCGTTTTATTCAACTCAAGCTTAAAGTTCCTAGATTGGTCTTCTACTCTCTTCCAATGCACATTTTTAGCTTGCAAGGTCCTATCATTCCTTGTATTGTCTTGAGACTTTGACCTGCCGCTTTAATGTCACTGATTACTCCTGTAGAGGGAATGGGAACATTAGTTGGTTGATCTAATTTTTGCATTCCTTAACTTGATGTGCAAGGATTCACCTACTAGAAGGCACATTAGTATACTTTCTTAAGAGCGGATTTGAGCTATTTGCGTGCACACTAAAGTTCACTTTCTTAGCACTAACATATCCGAATCAACTACTTGAAGGCACATTAGTGTTTACTTTCTTAAGACTGGGCATAGAACGGATTTCCTGCTTGGCACTAGGCATAGAACAAGGCTTCACAGCTTTGCCTTTTTCACCTAAGGATTTTGGACATGTTGCAATTACACATTCTAGCAACTCTTGAGATCGTTTGGCATGGAGGCAAGCAAACCTAATTTCACTATCAAGAGGTTTGTTAATGAATCCTCTTCGACAATCTCACGGAGACATTCTAGACTATCCTTAAGGTGAGCAAAGTAGTCATGAAAAGCATGTTCATTATTCCTAAGACGAGGAGGAATATATTTAATCGTCACAAAGGTATTTGCAATCTAAGGGTGATTTTGAGACAACATTCTTATTGAAAACAAGTGTCAGTTTCCCATTTCCGACTTCTCGATTCTCAATTTCCTTTTGTAAAGACGTTATTTTTCGTTGTTTTGGTCACGGGTGACTTTTATTGAATCATATAACTCTTTAAAATGTCGTTTAACTTTTTCATTTTCTTCTAGAAAACTCTCGTTTCCTTTTGTAAGGCATTAACTAAGTTTTGAAGATGAAAAGTTTGAGAATTCTGAAAGGAGGAGGAGGCATTTGGGAGCCTTATATTGTTCTTTGACCCTTTAATTGAGAGATTTGGGCTTTCAACTTTCCGATCGTGTTGCAATGAGCTTGAATCTGTTCATCACGTTTGTTAATTTGAAAAACTACATCAAACTCTGGAGCATCCGAGGATGTCTTGATATTTGAAGTTTTGACATTTTCTTTAAGATGTTGATATTTTAGTTGTAAATTAAAATGCTCAACTTCTAGTTTAGAAAAATGTTTAACCAAATTGTCATGATCATCCAGTTCAATTTTCTCGATAGTTTGAATTAGTTTTTTCAAGCTCAATGACACGATCATGGGAGACTTTCGGAAAATGATAATTCATGAAATTGGGAAGCATTAATAGAACAATTTGTAGCAGTGAAAAACACATCTTGAGCAACACATTCAGATATCATATTCTCATTCCGTGTATGCAAGTTCTTCCTTTCAATCTCATTATATTTTAGTGCTCGCTCATAGTCACTAACTTCAACTATCATTGCATCAAATTCCTTTTTCATTCCCTTAATATCGCTATCCCTTTTAAGACTCTCAAAGTGATCTTTTAGAAGTTTAAAGAAAGGCATGACCTCGCAAATAACATTCTTTCATTTGCTCAAAACCCTTTCTCCTTCCGTATATACAAATGGTGTGATCCTTTTCTTGCAAGTTTTCTCAAAATCAACAAATAGTTGAAATATAACATATTGGCTAATTAAGGTCTTGCTTTTAGTGGCAATTTTTCTAGGAACAAGATGCATTGGTGTATTGGGAGGATACACAGTTTCTTTAGGCATTTTCCTAAGGGGAGGGTTTGTTTCAACAATATTTTCTGCTTTCTTCTTATCTAAGTCCATTTTCCAGAACACTTGTTCGGGAGTCAACAATGTTTGAGGCTTAAACCTGTTCAAGGAGATCCACCTTTTGTAGTCATGGGGAGTGATAATTACTTTTTTCTCTTTGCATTTAGGATCATTTAGTTTCTTATTCATTTTCTCCCTAGTGACTTCATCTAATTTCTTATCTTCCTCTGTGCACTCAAAGCAACTAGGTTTCTGTCTAGGTTTAAGAATCTCATTGCCATCATAGATCACTCTTTGAGCTGCTTTTGCTATCTTACCGCATTCTCAGGTGGGTTTATCTATAATGGGAACACTAAGCTTATCGCTTAGAACTCTATGTTTAGTGATCATGTGAGCAAATCAATGGTGTTCCCTTGTATGTACAACTTGTTTTCAAGTTTGTTTTTCAAAGTTTTCTGATTAGAAAAATCTTTCAAGAGTTTTGATTCCTTTGCATTAAATTCTTGCTTAAGCATTTTCACATTTTCTTGAAGTTCTTGTTTTTGTTTAGCAGTTTTAGAAAGCTTTTCTTGCAAGGAATTTAACTCTTGTTTTAATACTTCTCTAAAATTACTTTTTCTAATGATTGTACGACTTGGTCATCCATTTCCCGCCACGAGTGGTCAACTCAAATTTTGCACGTTGTTCATAAATAGCAACACGCTCTTTATAGGCATTTAGTTCAATACAGAATCATCGGGGCACATGCGTGTATTCATCAAAAACATAGTCATTGTTGACCGCAGAAGATGCATCACTTGGTACAACTTCACTTTCACTTTGTTTCACATATTGATCATATGGGACAACATTGATATTACCCATATTTTCAATATTTGATTCAATAGTTTCAGTTGATGGTACTTTGTCTTGCATCTTTTGCACATCGATCATCATATAGTTTTAGTACCTCTCGAGATGAGTTTGTCTTTGGATGGGGCACTTGTGGTGAAGAAGAGACCTTGGGAGAAACCATTGGAGAAATGCTAGCACATCGAATGTATGCATCACAATCACCGACTTGAAAGGCATTCTCGATGATTGTGACCTATCTCCTAGTAGCCTCATCCACATCCGCATCATAGGTCTTGGCATTGCCCTCAGCAAGAAACAACAATTCCTCTTCATCCAAAGCAACACCATTATCCTGAGCTTGTACAAGCAAGATCTTATCTCTCGGTAATCAGATTCTCGTGGACATTTGGAGATGTGCGCTTCCTTGCAATGTGTCCCTCACCACCACAGTTATAACATTTGATCGGCTTAGATTGACCTTGATTACCATTCCTTCCTCGATTTCGATTACCAACATAACCTCTACTCCACCTCTTCCCGATCATATCTTTCTTTCCTGAATGGTTGCACCACGATCCTCCCATCTTTAATAAAGTAGCTTGATTGTGTGGGTTAGTGTGTTCGAGGTTGTTGTTGGTTTGTGGGAGAGAATTCATGTTTTGACTAATCAGAAGAGCTAGTTGATTAAAGAAGTTACCCACGTGCATCGCAAGACGTTTACGGATCGAATGAGTTTGTGATTACCATTACCCATGGGTATGACTTTGAGGCTTTGGTTGTGATTCCATGTTTGAGTAGAAGGCAGCTTGAGTCATTAGATGAGCTTGTCTCTCCTCGGTTGGTTTTGAACCGATTAAGAATCATTTTTCAAACATAGCATGTCTCTCATTCTCAAGGAGGAAGGCATAGAGTTGCTCATAGTTTGTATTCTTCAATCCTTTAGTGAGCTTCACAGAGGTGACAAACTTGTGCCATTCGGGATTCATGTTGTTCACAAATTTTGAGTTCACCTGAATGTTAGGCATAGTCATTCTGATGTTCCTCATATCATTCACCAACTTATGAAATCTCACATAGTACTCATAGACACTCTCATCCGGTTTCATCTTGAAGTGTTCAAATTCATCATAGAGTTGTGATTCTCTGTCGTCCATAGTTAATTCAACTGAGAAGCATCTTGACATTATCCCATACCGCTTTGCTTTGTTGTGATTGATCACTTGTAGATGTCTTTAGGAAGACCTTGAAGAACAATGTTAAGCCCCGATATCGCAAGATCTCTTTTTCTCCTTATCATCAAGCTCATCATACATCTTTGGTCCGGCCCATTCCGTAAATCGAGTTCCATCTTCAAAGATCAAGTACATCTCTAGTTGTCTCAACTCGATACGGTCCTTCATCAATGGATTTGAGAATGTTGACACCATTTCCTTTCCAAGACAAGCATAACTGATTCGTTGAGCCCAAGAATCGTGAAAGTCGGCCTGTCAAGCATGGGTGGACTAGTATTTGAACCACTTGAACATCCTCGCAACAAGTGGAGATGATTAGTAAACGCTTGGTAGACATGATGATAAATTAAACGGGATTTTATAACTCTATGATTAAACCGGAAATAGATTCTTTCACGGGATTTTACTGAATCAAGAGAAAACCGTGAAGAAATCACCAAGTCGCTAGAAATTTATGCACCAAGTCGCTATCTTCTAATTCGCTATTCCACTAAGTCGCTAAAGTCCCAAGTCGCTAAACAAAAGACAAGTCGCTAAATAGCAACTCGCTAAACCTCTAGTCGCTAGCTTAAATTTTGGCAAAGAATTCGCTAAGATACAAGTCGCTAAAGAATCAAGTCGCTAAATAGCAACTCGCTACTTACCAAGTCGCTAACACCAAGTCGCTACCCGTAGTGGAGAGTCCACTACTTGTAATGTTAGTCGCTAGGCCTAAGTCGCTAGCTCCAATAACTGCAACTCGCTACAAAATTGTAAAGCAAGTCGCTACTAAGAAAAAAATCCGTAGGTCAAGTCGCTAGCAAGAAAACTTCACAAACATCACTTTTCAATCCAAAAACAACCCAACCAAGATGATTCAAGCTTACCAAATGAAAACCTAAACACTTGTGATGATTCTAAACATAAAAGTACAAACAAAATCCAAGCTTTAACACAAGAAATCAACCAAATGATGCACAAACCACTAAACTTTTTCAAACTCAAAACCACCTAAAAACCACTAGAAATCCAAAGATGTACAAGATATGATCTAACCATGGCTCTTGATACCAATTGTAGGATATTGGATTTCACATACACATCAACCCATAACTCAAAGTGCGATAAAAGGTGAGTTCTAGAGAGAGAAAGTTAGAGGTTTAGGGAACTTAGTGAGAGAAAGTGAAAGATATTATTATGAGCTCCAACTCTCTACCTTGGGAGGTAGAGAGTATTTATAGTCTTACAATAAAACGCCACACAACGGCTGTGGATCGTGCATACAATGGGTAAAGACCTCGTCTCCTCCACGGTGTTACATAACTAAATACTACTTAGCTAGAAATAACTACGACTACGAGCTTTCTAACGATAACATATACATGAGGTGACCGACTCTTTAATACCTGGAATTTCTAATTCCTAACAAAAACATAATGATCCATCAGCTGCATCGCCATTGTACTCAATCATCAAGAATTGGAAATTTTGTTTGCTCCACTGTTTGGAGATTCCTTAGAAAGCCGGGCTCGTGATGTATCTAATGCTCAAGACAACCTGATCATATTCTAATTCTAGATACACCCCTAATATACAACAACAACCGCTAAGTTGTAGATGCACCTTTCAATCAATCTTGATAACAGATCAAATGTTTCAACAACAATGACACAACCGATGATCAAACATAATGAACAAGTTTAGAAGTTTTATCACTATTGATTCAAGATATTTATGGTACCATACCTCTTTGATTAATTGAATGAACACGGTTATTTGTGCTCCGATTTCATCATCAACACACGTGGTGTATGTTTTGATTCATCGAAAACATCGGGGGGAAGAGAGAGTATATGTCATGTTATTTCTTTGCCTTCGTTGTGAGAACTCTTTTCCTTCACGAGTTTCTGCAATCAGGGGGAAGAAATGAGGCGATATGTGGTTCAAACGCCTACTTTGTGGTGTTATCGTTTCAACTTTCACTAGGTTATTTTGTGTGAAGTTACCTACATATGATGCTTTAATTGTATTATGATGCCTCGCACACGATCATTTTATCGAAAGTATTCGCAAATACACAATGATTATTATTCGATATACCGCAACAATCAGAGAGAAGTAGTATTATTTCATCTCTCAAGGTTTGTTTTGTGAAGGTTCCGCATAATGTGAGAATATCTTGTTGATTTCTTGCATGTTACCCCCGAATCCAATTTCCTCCGCATCTGGTACAACCGTGATTACGTGACTATTCAGATTTGCTTGTGTTTATCGTTCATCTACAAATTCCACACTTAAAACTGTAAAAATTTAGAAGACATGTTACTACATCAAAGTTTTGAATCGATGAAGACGGTTGCCGTTGGGGGGAAGTGATTCGAAACTTCACCAAAAGGAAGTGTACGGAGAAGCTGCTAAAGACATGCAATGCGGATTGGGAAGATTGTTGAGAATTTCTGTTATTCACTTACGGTTTCTCAGATGAATCGTTTAAAAAGTCTTGATATCGTGGAATTTGTTGAGAAACCAGATTGGGTCTATGTTAACAAGTGAAATGAATTTGGAAAACAAAATAGACACTAAAGGCAATGGGATTTCAAGCAACAAATCTCCATTTTCAAAAGAAAGGACCGTGGTACGCCAAAGGTTCTCAATCCTTATAAAGGAGCGAAGCTTTTACCGTTTGCAACACAAAATCTTTGTTCAAAATCAAATGTTCTTGAAATCCGTTTCTTCCCAAAGGAATTTCAAACATCTCAAAAAGCATATTTTAATCAACATGTTTTCAAAAACATCATACATATGCTATTTTTGAAGGGGAGAAATGTGATTAAAATTGTTGATCATGAAGTTATGGAATCTCATCATGTGCTCGACTCAGATATCACCAATGAATTGACGATCTTTGAATGCCAGTAATCGAAAAGATTTGTCTTTGTTGGAATCACTCCTAAACCTTAATTCAAGTGTTTGTTACTCATATTTAATAGGTAGCTTATTATGGCCTTTATGTTTGTTATTAGCCTTAAGCTTGTGTAGAAGGCCCATGAGCTTAGGCCCATATCCAATAAGGAAAGAATGGAAACTAGGAGTGTTGCCCTAGCTTCCCTCCTATAAATACTCTTGTATAACCCTCACTTGAGGGTTGGTTGTTCTCTTTTCTATTTCACTCTTTGCTTTAACCTTTCTCTATTATATTCGTGTGTAGAGATAAGGGATCAACCGATCATCTCTTCATCTATTTCTTCTATTGATGCTTGTGTTGTAAATCTAGTGACCTAACAGTGGTATCAATTGCCAAATAGTTGGCTTAACACTTTCGTTTTTGAAGTTTTTTGTTTTCGGTCTTATGCGTGAAACGTTACTTTGGATCGCCAAACACGTTTTTTACACTTTTAATCCAAGATTCTTGTACTTTCAATGTTTTAAGGTGTTAAAATAATTGTTTTGGCAAAAAGTTTCAAACTTTACGCGTGGATTTACGTTTTTAAGCTTGTTTCTGTTCGTGGGTGGAAAACCTACGCAACCGTTTTGAGAGCTTTGGATTATCAAGTTTCACACTTTTGTGTCATTTTGGTGTTATTGAAGCTATTTCAAAGATACAAAAACTGGTTTAGAAACATCTTTGGGCAAAATCATTTTACGAGTAAGATTACGCGACAAAACCCTAATCTTTACGCGTAACTTTATCCGTGGTTTGATCTTCGCCATGGTTTACTCCGTGTTTTCTTGCTTGGATAAGCCTGAAAATACGTTGACTTTGGATATCTTTTGGGTAATCGATAGTAAAAGATCATTTGGGCAAAACCCTAAACTTACGCATAAGCATAAAGCTACGCTGTAGAAATCCCACATAAGACATTCATTCACGATAAGCCTAGTCTTACGCATAAGGTAATCCTAATGCCTAACTTTGTGTCCACGATAACTTTAGTGTCCTTACCCTACTTAACGCGAAGCTAAATCTACGCTGTAACCTTGATTGTTACGTGCGAACTTTGGTGTTTTAACGCATAAGTCCTACTTGGTTTATTGTGATTACTACCTAAGGATACTTCATCAACAAAGGTTCATTCGACTACAAAGATCCATTTTACCAACACAAGTTTTCAACATGTCACAACCACCATACTCTAACTATTTCCCTTTCACTTATTCTCAACGCGTAACAACAACTAACTCCACAACATCAACAATGGAATCAACAACAAGCAATTTATCAACAACAATTTAATCAACAACATACTCCACAACTTGCTGCAATTCCACAACCTCAAATGGTTCAACCACCACCAAGTCTTCAAGTACAACCCTACACAAACGAATTCAATCAACATCCACCAAGGAACACTATGAAGGAACCCACTTGGTTTGCAAATATGTGTGAAGCTTTAAGCCGCCAACAATCAATTCATGAGGCTGGATCACTTGATAGACCTCCAATGCTCACCCCAGGAAACTACGATCAATGGGTGATAAGGTTCTTTAGGTTTTGTGATCAAAAGAAGCCACATGGAAAGTTCTAAAGAAGGTTATCTTGAAGGTCCATTTCAGATGCCTATTGTTATCTGCATCTCACATCCAAATGCTAATCCACCAAGAGATGAACAATCCAACATTGCTATCTTTTTTTACCTAAATGCAGAGGAACTTCTACACTATGAAGTTGATGAACTTGCAATGCAATATATCCTATTAGGATTACCTAACCCAATTCTTCGAAGTGGTGATGCTCAAAAGACCTAAAGGAAATGTGGGATCATATTCATCTTCTTATGGAAGGATTCAGTACTCAATCGAGGATTTGGAATCCAAAATTTTTGCTTATAACACTTCATGATTGAACCTCGAGACACTAGAGTCTTATCATCATCGCTAGATATCATCAATGATTTGGATAAACACAACATCATCATGCCAAGAATTGCAGTGAATACTAAGTTCTTGAGTAGTCTTGGTCCTGAATGGGAAAAGTATGTCATTTTTCCATCAAGCCGAAGAATATGCATCATTCTACATATGGATTGTTGTACGATTACTTGAAGCCTCAGAAAAAGGAAGTTGATAAAAGGATTCTCTCCGTGCTCAAATTGCTCCACCGACACATCCGAAAACTCAACAACTTGCCTTATATGCTCAAAAGTAGTTATTCTCCTCAACAACCAAAGAACTCAAACAACTGCACAATCACACCATATGATCCTGCAGCCTCAATCTCAACAAAATCAATTGGTTCCATACAACAACAACAATGCTCAAGCACTGTCAAGAAGCTAATGAGGAATCTGATCCGTTCAAGCACTCAAGCAACAAGGATTTGCTATGATTGCTAATGCCTTTAGCCATTATACCAAAAAGTCCAACAACCGTATTCGTTCCTCATCTAACACAAGGAATCAAGCTGTAGAACAATGGACGATGAAGTTCGGGAATCGGTTATGGTCGTCCGATACAGGGTGGTGGGTTTAATGCTGTGTGGTAGGAATAACAATAGAGCTAAGTGGTGAATGTGGAAATGCTCAAAGTGGGTTGAATGTCTTCGATGCTACAACCGCAATGAGAAGGACATCGGCTAATGCATGCCCAAAGCCTAGGACTGGGCGGCTTATCAAAAGAGGCTCTTTTTGGCTCTTAAGATGAAGCGGTGGAACTCTCACGGATAAAGAACGAGCTTTATGGCAAATGCGCACTGATGATGATATGGAGGACTTGCAAGCCAATGCAGCTATTATGTTGATGGCTAATATGCATGAGTTACACATGAGTGACACAGCCCAGTATGACACACTGATGGCTTGTCTCGGTACCGAACAAACCATATTTATCTCTCGATCTCATATCTCGCCAACATCGAATCCGAAAGGCTCGAATGTTCAAAATGAGTCGTCCACATCTCATTCCGCCGATTTTCAAATAGACTCCGTAGTTATATTTGACGATCAAGATGACCTTATGGTTTTCCTTGATACTCAAATTGACTCCGTGGTTATACTTGAGGATCTAAGTAATGATCATGTTGTGACTCACGTTGAACACATCGAACTTTTGCCTCATCCAGATTTTGCTCGTTTAATACAAGACCAACAGACCATAGTGGAAAATGTCATGCAATTAATCGGGACTTGAAAAGTAAAATGCACTGTTAACCAAGGATTTTGAATTTTTACAAAGCAACTCAACTTTTTCAAAACTCAAGAAAAACGTGAAAAAGGTTTTGAAGCGCCTTTGAAAATCTCATCAAAACAAAAAATATTTGTAGAGACAGATGCGTGATCAGCATTTCAAGAATGCTTTGTTGTGCGAAATAGAACAATGAAACATGAACATAAAAAGCAAATTAACGCTCTCACCTTGGAAAATCAAAAAGCTAAGGCTGAGCTGTTAACTTGTCAAAATCAGTTCTCGGCATACAAAAAGCATTCAACTAAAACTAATAGATGATCATCTTGAAGAAATCATCGCTTGCAAAACAAACTTAAAGAGTTTAAAACTGTTGTTTACAAACATGGTGAGTCCGTCATGCCTATTGAAAAGTTTACTTTAAAACCAAACCAAATGGCTATGGACCAAATCTTGCCGACACAAACCTAAGCTTTCAACCAAAGATTCAAACCAAATCCTCGAAGTTTCCAAGTAATATAAAATTGATAATTTTGTTATGTGTGTTGTTGAATATCATCGTCAAGAGGAATTAGATGGAGAAGACGAGAGTCGATCAAAATTAGAAAATGTTGTTTACAACAAACCTTTTAATTATAAAAAAGCGCTCACTTTCGTCACACCAACGGATTCTTCTAACACACCAAGGGTAATCATAAAACGCCTCCGAGTCTTCTAATGATAATCCCAAACCAGATTATACACAAACTTATGGTCCTTTACCTTCCATCAGTGAAGTAAACTCAAAACCCGAAAATCGCAAAATTCTTAGATATTTTGACCTTTTCATGGCTGACCTCAAAACTTTACAACATAAGATAGAATATCATTTTGAAATCAAAGTTCAACATTTTCAATCAAGCGCGAGAACAAAGAGACATTTTTCACAAAAATCTTTTACCAAATGTTAAAAATTTGAAAAGTTGTGCATTGTCTTGGGAAAGGGACTTTCATAAGTTACTTGGATTGATGAAGCCGTTTAGAAAAAAGCGAAACATCTATTTCTAATACTAAACGTAAAAAGAAAATGTTGAGAAAAGATGTTGATCGAATTTTGGAAGATGTCATCTTGCTTGATGTCCATAATGCGTGTTATTGAATTCTTTGTCATATGCATTTGATTATATCTCACTGAGCGTTGATTCTGTGGTAAATGTTGAGAACACCGATAATGTGCTTCAGATCGAGTCCTTAAAAGTTGAAAATAAACGATTGTCAAACGAACTTTCAAATGCAATACGCCGTCTTAATTGGTGTCAAAAAGATATTCACGATCAACAACTTGTTTTTCAACACAAAATCAGCTATGCGTGACAAAACTTCGATCCAAAAACTTGAGCAACTGGATGATCAAAACGTGTCTTTTAAGTGTCAAATCTCAAAATATGAACAAGAACTTGTAAAAGTTAAAAAGGAATATGGTGTCGTATTTGATTTACTCAAAACGACTCGTGATGAAGCATCAAATGAACTTGATCATTATCTTTGTGACAACCCGTACTTTCAGGTCATTTCTCGACGCAATTCATGTCTCATTATTTCAACATTTATAGTAAACTTGGTTTACTTGTTTCAAATTCGCGTAACCTTGAAGGTTTAGCGGCGAATTCATGATCATAACATCACGTACATTTCATATGGACTAAGAGTAGTCTACATTTCATTGACATCATTTGCATCATATTAGTTCATTCATGACATTTCATTTCACATTTATCGCGTAATTTTTATATTAAATAAAAGCGTTATCCGTAGAGTATTATTTTGAACATTTAATCCGTTACTTTCAAAAATGATCCCGACACATTTTTATACTTACATTGAGTTATATAAACTATATTTTAGTTTACCTAGTGTTTTAAATTTATTTAGTACAAAAATCGTTAAAGTTATATTATTACGTCACTTTTCTTAAAAACTACTCGATAATTTTTATATCACTCAAATTTCACAAGGAATGTATTTTTACAATTTTATGATATCATTATACTATTTTGATCTATTAAAGTTACTTGTACCAAAAGTTATCAATTACCTTACAAGTTATTATTATTACATGTACACTTTACTTACATTGTCCAATAATTATACAAGTATATACAAAAAAAAAAATATATTTGTTGACTATATTCCCCAAAACGGTTCTAGGGGGGATGTATGCATTTATTGATTGGTAATTCATGTCTTGATAGTATATATCTTTACTCAAGCTTAAAAGTCTTCACCTCATTCATTCTATCTTCAATTATTCAAGTTAGCAAAATTTTTGTTCTTCTCTCTTGTTCTTCATCACATAGAACCGGTTCTACATAGGGTTTCAAGGGATCAAAATTTTATCAAGTCAAGTTTATAAACAATCTAGTGTATACTCTTTATATGGTTTTGAAATAAAAACCAAGGGTATTTAAGTTTAATCCTTGTTACTTTCACCTCATCACATTCACTTGTAAGCTTGTTTCTTTCATTTTCATGTTTCCTTATCATTTCATATTCATCTTTTCATTTTTGGAGCAAGTATGCATGATATGTGATTTATACCATTTATTTCATGATTTTAGAGTTATCTATATACTATGGTCATCCTATAAATATTCCCTTGGTATTCTTTGGTCTTGATGGTGATTAGGAACCCATGACACCCTAAGAAGGTGTATGGTAGGATTAGGTTAGCTTTGGAGTTGATTTGAAGGGATTAGAATAGGTTTTGTCCGAGAAAAACTATTTTCAATAAGTATAAAAAGTGTTCTGTCCTTGTTTCATGTTTCTGGAAAACCGACAGTAGGCACGACATTTTGGCCTTGATATTTAGAAAATATACTTTAAAACAAATCCGTGGCCGCTTGCGGAATAAGCGGAGTTATAACGAGTAAGTTATGGATTTTACAAGTTTGACGACGAAAATTATAGTTTTAGAAATTTCAGCATGCTGTTTTACATTGTTCGGGTCAAAAACGAGCCTTAAGCTTCACAAATTATTTCGACTTGTCAAAATATATTAGTATACTTTGATACGAAGCTAAGGACGTATAAAAGCGTGAAAGCAGTTTGAAGCGACAAAGATATGCACTTTTCATAAACTTGCCGTAACTATTTTACTTTAGCCAAAACCACCATCTTTAACCCTTATTATCTTTATGTTCGAGACCTTTTGGACGAAAACTCTTGAACTGAAACTTTTAGATATCGATACAAACTTTCCAAACAGATCAGTTAGTTCTCTAACGATCGACGTGCTTGTTCGACTAGTTTTCAAAGCCATTTTTGTTAATTTCATAAAAAAAATTCCGACGACATTGTTTTGCGACGAAAAGTGAAAATTTCACCATTAATCATTATAAAACCATTATAGGATGACATTTTGGCGTAAAAACTTGTAAAGTCATTTTTGAAGGGTCAAGACGTCAAACGCGTATTTTTCGACGACAAGTAATATTTTTCAAAACTCGTAAATGGTATAAATAACATACGCAATGCATGCATAACATTACATTGCAACTCATTACATATCATATCATTCATAATAGGTCATTTTCGAGATTCACGCTATATTTCATTGTATCCACTTTTGTCATCGTAATCATTGCAGCGGTGAGTTTTTCATATTACTTTTAATTGTTTTTATACTACTTTTGGGGGAGATACATGCTCAACTGTTTTCATTTACTTTCACAAGTACTTTAACTTATATGAATTACCGTGAGTTTTCATAGCCCCACTTTTAATTGTTTTTATACTACTTTTTGGGGAGATACATGCTCAAACTGTTTTCATTTACTTTCACAAGTACTTTAACTTATATGAAATCCGTGTGAGTTCATAGCCCCACTTTTACTCTTTTAACTGTTTTACAAACTCTTGGGGAAGATACATGCTACATTTTTAACCGAACACAAATGCTTTTGAACGTATGCTATATCCGATGTTTTATTGTCACTAAGTATTTGCCATGTTCGAAGTCCCTACATCATGTACCATTAGTCACTTGGGGTGGCGCGGTATAGTGAATAGACTATTGAATTAACACTCCCGCTCTTATTGACAGTTAGGGAAATCGGCGCCTTATATTTGAATCATTAAGGTAAATTGGCAAGTTTATTATTAAGCGGCGATAGCGATGATTACCAATTTTTATTGGTGCGATGTTACGCTTTGGTGTCATGAACTTAGTGAAATAAATACGATGTTGTTTTTAAACGATGAGTGTGAAACCATTTAACTCACCTACGTTATTGTGAATTCATTTGTGATGTGTACTTGAACATTAACTCTACATATTCCGGCAGTGGGTTGTGAACACACAGGTTGCAAGTTTTGTATGGGGGGACTTGGGCGGTGGATTCACAATGCCTTTCTATTTAAATGATTCGATACATTGAGTCATGCACTATTTTGTGAATTCATTTGACGATTTCGGTTTGAACATAAACTATGCATATTCTGGCGGTGGGTTGTGAACACACAGGTTGCAAGTTTTGTATGGCGGGACTTGGGCGAGTGGATTTACAATGCCTTTGCTACATAAGCGATTTTGAAAGTCTTTACATTTCAACGATTTACAATGCCTTTGCTGCATAAGCGATTTTGAAAGGCTTTACATTTCAACACAAACTCTATGAACTCACTCAACCTTTGTGTTGACACTTTTAGCATGTTTTTATCTCAGGTATCTAAGGCATTCACTTCATGGCATGCATTTGGACACATCAAGGAGTCGTGGTGACGGCAGCGTCTCACTTGGTTTTACATACTTTAAAACATCGTTGAATTGTAACAAACTTATTTCCGCACAAGTTGATTTTCATTTGGGACCTACTTTGTAAACTCTGATTGTGTTATTAAATCAAACGATGTTGTTTTCAAACGACACTTTAGGTCGTTCAATATACTGTGATTGTGATGCTATGACGGTCAATCCCGAATTCCATTCATTTAAAACGGTAATTTGGGGTGTGACACATTGGCATCAGAGCTTCGGTTATAGAGAACTAGGTTGCATCATTGACCCTAGACTATAACTACATTATCATAGCATCTTATCATTTCATCATAAGTGCATGTTCACTCTACATGCGCGGTTTATCGTACATTTTTGAGTTATTTACTTTCATTTCATATCGACTGTCACATGGATGCCCTTAAATACCCATCCCATTATCCTTTCCTCATACTCTAATGTGGAGAATTCCTTGTTATTCCCTATCACAATCTTTACATTAATTGACTCATCACCGATAGCCGAATGCGAGATAAACCTTTAAGTAGGGGCAAGGTCACTCTCACTCCTTTGTTTCATCACTAACATGTCGAGTTACACGTTACTAACACATTAAGTCACTAAACCATTATACACTTTAAGCACTTACGACACCTCATAACCCATCTTTTCTGAACCCGTCGATTATTTTGAAAAATAACCTCAAACTTACCATTTCTTATCACATCTCTTTGGAGTGTTTATTATTAACATCGGATTTTTTGCTTTCACATTTCCTCTTGTTTTGAAGAAGATATGGCACGAAAATCTGATTGAAATGACCCAGCAGCTATTCAAAAGTTAGTGAATGATAGCATAGCTGATGCTTTAAGAGTCGAAAGGGAAACGGTGGCTACTGCTGGCTGTGAGGCAGCGGTTCTTCAAGCCGCTAGGCTAGCTTGCTTCTACTTTGAAATGCAGGAGGACCGGGTTAAGAGCATTCTTACAAAGGATTTCAAAGTGGAATCCCACCAAGTTTAAAGGGGCTGAAGGAGCCACGCCATGGTGCGATGGTTGAGAAATTGGAGTCCGTGTTTTCTTTGTTGTAATTGCCCGGATGATAGTAAGGTCAAGTTTGCTACAAGTACACTTACTCGATGGAGCATTGTGTTGGTGGAACTCATATGCTCAACCAATGGGAATGGAGAATGCTTTCAAGCTTACTTGGGAGCAATTCAAGGGTTTAGTAACAAAGTTTTGTCCTCGATGGAAGTGAAAAAGTTGGAGACAGTTCTACGAACTAGTAAACGATTGGGTACGATATTGACACTTACATTCGAGATTTCAGGATTGGCCATGCCCGTCGATGGTACCAGGATAGCGAGAAGTTGCTAGAGGCTTTTATCGAGGACTTCGAAGTTATTCAAAAATGTGACTTCGTTTGATCCACAAACAATCGAGGAAGCTATTAGGGTGACTAAAAAGCTCATGGCCCAGGTAGTGAAGAGAGGTAAGTACACCAACACCAACAAAACAACAACATACCAACAACCACAACTACAACAGCAAACCAAAACAACAACAACAACGACAATAACCAAATCAACAACAACAAAGAAAATGGAAAAGCGACCAGGAGATGATAACAACAACAACCAAAACCGCAACACTAACCGTCATCAACAACAAAATAGAAGGCAAGAAACGGGAATGGTTTATGTCGCTGCACCAATGAGAGGTAGAGGGTATCTGGAACCACCCACTATGTAATCGATGTAATTTTCATCACTCGGTCCTTGCCACGCCAAGTGCCACAAATGCAAAACAGGGACATCTAGCCGGGATTGTAAAGGTAAAGCCGTAGTCACATGCTTAGGATGTGGGGAACAAGGACCTATCGGAACAATGTCCTCAAAACCAAGGTCAACCAGTTGAAGGTGCTCATGGGACTGTATATATGTTGGAAGGGAGGAGCTCGTCAAGGTATCAACGGCGGAAGGCGAAGAAGTTAGGAAACTAGGTCTTATTTCTCCTTATGTACTATGTCGTACTAAGTTTATGTTTTCCATCATATCCGAATCTGTATAACCTAAGATGTATTTACGTTTGATAAACCACTTGTTGTAAAATATTCTCATCTATCGTACTTTATTTTCTTTTCGATTTGTTATCATTTACGAGGATTTCAATTCTTTTTACTTTAACTATCATTTTAGCGACACTTCTCCATGTCTTCTCTCCTCGATGTTCATCACAATTTTAACATCGGTTGACTCAACACCAAACAACATATGAGTCGATTAGTCCAAGCATTGCATAGTTACTCCTAAATTATACATAGCCTGATCACCTATGTCTAATTCAGGAAGAATCATGCAATGAAGGGAGTAGTAGTCTTATATGTGTAAGCAAAATTCAGTAATCGAGCCAAATTTCGAAATTGCTCCCGCTTCAAACAATTTAGCTAATCTCATGACGGTTCTTGTTTGATGAGTTGTGAGATTAAGTGAAAATCGGTTACCTAAAAGTCTTTTGAGGGTTTTGCTCGAGAATGGGAAAGTTTGCCACATCAAACCCTAAACCCGATAGAACTAACTGATTCGGGGTGAATTCCTTTTGAATGGTAGAATGTGACAACCCGTACTTCGAGTCATTTCTCGACGCAATTCATGTCTCATTATTTCAACATTTATAGTAAACTTGGTTTACTTGTTTCAAATTCTCGTAACCTTGAAGGTTTAGCGGCGAATTCATGATCATAACATCACGTACATTTCATATGGACTAAGAGTAGTCTACATTTCATTGACATCATTTGCATCATATTAGTTCATTCATGACATTTCATTTCACATTTATCGCGTAAATTTTATATTAAATAAACGTTATCGCGTGAATTATTATTTTGAATATTTAATCCGTTACTTTCAAAAATGATCCCGACACATTTTTATACTTACATTTAGTTATATAAACTATATTTTACCTAGTGTTTTAAATTTATTTAGTACAAAAATCGTTAAAGTTATATTATTACGTCACTTTTCTTAAAAACTACTCGATAATTTTTATATCACTCAAATTTCACAAGGAATGTATTTTTACAATTTTTATGATATCATTATACTCTATTTTGATCTATTAAAAAGTTACTTGTACCAAAAAGTTATCAATTACCTTACAAGTTATTATTATTACATGTACACTTTACTTACATTGTCCAATAATTATACAAGTATATACAAAAAAAAAAATATATATTTGTGACTATATTCCCCCAAAACCGGTTCTAGGGGGATGTATGCATTTATTTGGTTGGTAATTCATGTCTTGATAGTATATATCTTTACTCAGCTAAAAGTCTTTCCTCATTCATTGTCTTCTTCATTATTCAAGTTAGCAAAATTTTTTCTTCTCTCTTGTTCTTCATCACATAGAACCGGTTCTACATAGAGGTTTCAAAGGGATCAAAATTTTTATCAAGTCCAAGTTATAAACAATCTAGTGTATACTCTTTATATGGTTTTGAAATAAAAACCAAGGGTATTTAAGTTTAATCCTTGTTACTTTCACCTCATCACATTCACTTGTAAGCTTGTTTCTTTCATTTTCATGTTTCCTTATCATTTCATATTCATCTTTTCATTTTTGGAGCAAGTATGCATGATATGTGATTTATACCATTTTATTTCATGATTTTAGAGTTATCTATATACTATGGTCATCCTATAAATATTCCCTTGGTATTCTTTGGTCTTGATGGTGATTAGGAACCCATGACACCCTAAGAAGGTGTATGGTAGGATTAGGTTAGCTTTGGAGTTGATTTGAAGGGATTAGAATAGGTTTTGTCCGAGAAAAACTATTTTCAATACGTTATATAAAAGGTTCTGTCCTTGTTTCATTTTCTGGAAAAACCGACAGTTGGCACGACATTTTGGCCTTGATATTTAGAAAATATACTTTAAAACGAATCCGTGGCCGCTTGAGCGGAATAAAAGCGGAGTTATACTTGTAAGTTATGGATTTTACAAGTTTGACGACGAAATATTATAGTTTTCAAATTTCAGCATCTTTGTTTTACATTGTTGGTCAAAAGCGAAACTTACAAATTATTTCGACTTATCAAAAATCTATTAGTATACTTTGATACGAAGCTAAGGGCGTATAAAAGCGTGAAGCGGTTTGAAACGACAAAGATATGCACTTTTTCATAAACTTGCCGTAACTAATTTTCTGCACACAATTAGCCAAAACCACCATCTTTAACCCTTATTATCTTTATGTTAGAGACCTTTTGGACGAAAACTCCTGATCTGAAACTTTTAGATATCGATACAAACTTTCCAAAACAGTCGAGTTAAGTTCTCTAACGATCGGCGTCACCTTTGTTACGACTAGTTTTCAAAGCCATTTTTGTTAATTTCATAAAAATTCCGCGACATTGTTTTCGCGACGAAAAGTGAAAATTTCACCATAAATCATTATAAAACCATTGTAGGATGACATTTTGACGTAAAACTTGTAAAGTCATTTTTGAAGGGTCAAGACGTCAAACGAGTATTTTTCGACGACAAGTAATATTTTCAAAACTCGCAAATGGTATAAATAACATCTGAAAATGCATGCATAACATTACATTGCAACTCATTACATATCATATCATTCATAATAGGTCATTTTAAATTCACATTATATTTTAGGTGTACTCCACTTTTGTCATTAATCATTGTTACAAGGTGAGTTTTCATAGCCCACTTTTAATTGTTTTATACTACTTTTGGGGGAGATACATGCTCAAACTGTTTTCATTTACTTTCACTAGTACTTTAACTTATTTACATTGCTTGAGTTACAAAGTTGCCATTTAAAGTCCCATTTCAAATGCATGAGCCGTTAATTTCAAGCGTGTGTGAGTGCATAGATGTTGTCGGTGACACCTCCATCCGGTTGGTGAATCCCGGCGCATGTTCTCGGATGCATTTCATTCATGAACATTATTAGAGTTGTTTGGCAAGACTCTCTTTTGGGAAATTACATCGGTCGGGCGATGGGTATCATCTTTAAGCAATTGTACCATTTTACGTGACATAATGTCATGCGCAAAACATTTACGTGACATGATTGTCATGCACGATCTTTCTCACTTGCGTGATTGTATAAAACATTTGCATAAACCTATGATTTCTCACCAACATTATTGTTGACCGTTTTAACAATGTATTTCCGTGGTAACTAAGACATTACATGGCATGGTTAAGGGACCACAGTTTGATAAACACATCATTTACATTATAGCTCTTTTGAAAACATCGTTTGGATTTGTAACATATTTGTATTTCCATGAACTTTGTAAAACCTTTTGGGACCCGATGTTGTACTCAAATGTTTTGTAAATATCCAGCGATGTGTTTTTAAAACGGCACTTTAGGTGCGTTCAATATAACGTGATGTGTGTGCTATGGCACTCAATCCCCGGGAATTTATTCCATAGCATGAGTAAATTGGGGGTGTGACAACTTAGAAAACCATCTGTGATCTTGATGAGACCTCTTCGTTGCATTTATGCCAACTCTCCATAGAAGTCAATTAAGCTCCGTTTCTTCATTTGTCAACCCAAGATATAGTTACCCTTTCCTTTTGGCATCCAATCATCTTCATTTGTGGGATCCGGATTGGGAACATTCTTATATACCAATATATCTGCATATGTTAGTGAACACACATACAAATATGGTGGTGCGACATCCCCAAACAACAATCGACTAATAAAAGTCAATTCAACATATTAATCAGATCATATAAGGCATGGGAATAATGTGTTCATCAAACTCTAATCATCTTATCCTAACAATCATATCCTAGGCACCTAGTCCTTCAACGTAGGTTAACATCATTTTTCAGTTAAGCATTTAGGATAATTAGATAAGTCCGATAGATGATATAAATTTGAAAACATTCTCCCCCTCAATCAATGACTCATTTTATGAAAAGATTAAAAGCGTTGAAGTCATTGATTGAGTTTTCGATTTTTTATAAAAAATCTGATTCTGATTGATTTGTCAAGCAACTCATTTTCCACCATTTTGAAATACAACAAATATTTTTCTGAAGAATTTTTGAAGGAAAAATATTTGTGTAAAGCAGCGATCTTTTGACATGCTTTCCTTGTTTTGTTTTAGGATAAGTGCACGAATTTTGTGAAAATCGTTTAAGCGTAGCACTTTCCTTTCTTGAAAAAGCGGGTTCTATGCAAAATAATAGCAAACCATAGTTTTAAGCAGATTCTGATCTGAAAGCTGCAAGCCATATTTTTTAGACATGATTTGAAAAATATTTACACCTCACTGCGAACTTCATCTATGGTCCCGTGCCATTATTGAATGACATTTCTAAGACCGGAGATGTTATCGATACCAGAAGACATGTCATAGAAAAACATATTTTTGGTATTTTTGAAATTTTCTGATTTTTATGGGTTTGTGAAGGTTTTATAATTTTCTATTTTCTTTTGCTGGTTTTATATTTGTGTATTTGGTTTTTTGAAAAATATATATACAAAGATAGTTTAGATGATATAGTATAAGTAGATGATGATACGAGTGCGAGATAAGGATATCGGCGACCCGTTGTAGAAGATAGAAATCATCATCTTAAACATTCACCACCAAAGCCAGAGGCTCTTGCATTGAAGAAAAAATTGAACCATCACGAAAGTGAGACTTTGGTAGCTTCCCCAAACCGAAAATCCTATGGTGGCGATTCAAAGCTTTCTTTCAAGCTTCTCTTATCAGTGCACAAAAAGCACACCATTATCATCGAACATCTTGCTCCTTTTAAGATTAATCACCGTGATTCATCGTTGAGTTATATCATCCAATAGAAGAAACGACAGCGTATCATCCCACACATAAATTTCTTCTCAAATTTCATTCCCGAAGTCACGAGCAATCCATTAAAGGTGTCAAGAGAACAATTCCCCAAGTAGTTGAATTGATCACGGTCGGTCTCTTAGACTAGAGCTCACGAACCGAATACACATACCGAAGACAAAGAAACTTATACCATCAGTAGCAGTTAAGTCCAATAGCGAATAACCGTGTATACTTTTCTCTCCCCAAGAAGTGTATGAAGCTCAAGAACAAGTACCGAATGCCCAAAGAGAATAATCGATAACATTGAAGAGCGGGCCGAATCACTTATTATCTCTGCGGGTGACAATCTCTCGGATGTCAACAGAATAAGTGATTACATCTCTGAATCACGATTAAGCCCTCTAGTAAACGGTGAGCATCCCTAATGTACACATCTCTCTCCTGATGATTGTGATAACATCAAAATTATCACACACTTGTGTACCTCTTTCATCTTGAAAACTAACTCTTCCATCTCTTCCCCACATAGTTGGAATAAGAATACTAAAGCCTTGATGAGTAAAACCTTGAGTTTCTCTGCGGTCATGACATTTGTTTTCCAGGGATATCTTCAATCACTTAGAAGAGTTAAGTTCATCAAGTTTACTCACCAAGAGTCAAACCTTGAGTTTCTGCTTGTAGTAACATTTGTCTTCGGGTTATCTTCAATCACTTAGAAGAATTAAGTTCATCAAGTTTACTCGTGCTTTAGATGCTGTCTCCTTCCCTTCTTTGGTTTTGACACTTGAATCGATAGACAATATAAGCCTAAATACTTGTCATTGAGAAGATGCGCTTGAAGTCTTTGTAAGAATCAACATCTTTGAATAATGTGAGCAAGTCTAATTGGGGATTAAATTCGACATATCCCTCTCCCCCAATTAGTGCTCTCCCTAAACCGTATCTGTTTGATAAATGCCCATATTAAGAAGAAGTCTTTTGATAATCAAATACAACTCGTCTTTTAGTCTTCTAACATGTAGCGAGAGAATGTAGAGCGGTGTAGACCTCGACCTTCTTCAAGATTGTTGGTTGGGGAATAGATAGTTAACATCTTCAACTTCACCAAGCATCTCACCAGCATCCTAATTAACTACATCTTGCAAATCCATAACTAAAATCCCTCCCAATCAAACAAGAACAGAAATATATTCATCAAAATCGCAATCGAGGCCGCGAACACTTGAAATGGTGAAACCAAACAAACAATAACATCAAACAAAACGAAGGTTGCGGAATCATCAGTGAAGTATCGTGAAGCATTAATCGGAAGCACTTTGTCGATAAACTCATCAATCCGAGTGAAGATGTCAACCAACGGCTCTTAAAAAGAAGCTCCATGTAAAGATGACCCGATAAGAAGAAGCTCGGTTCTTACATGAGTTTGGAGCCGTTAGACCATTTATTCTCAATCAATCAACCATGCGGAATTATCATACTTCTTCTCCCCTCAAATTGAATACGGAGATGCCATTCTTGATTAAACAAGTGATTATCTTTAAAATGTAGTCTATTCACACTTCTCCCCCGCAAAATTAGCACATGATGTAGCCATCGTCATTATAGTTGAGCAAGTGGAATAAGAAAACAATCAATGGTAGCCCGGTTCACTTGATAATTAAAAGCGCATGGAAAAGCATGAAGCATGTTGATGAGAATGGTCATAATTGAGAAGATTTCTCTTCTTAGAAGATAATCGCCCAGGCGTACACATTTCTTTTCTTTTGAGAACAAGGCATGAGCTGTTGTGTTCATCGTCATAATCTCTCTCTTTCATCATCTCTTGGCAAAACATGTAAATATCACCATTATCATTCATGAGAACTCATGTAGTGGCTTGGTGATGGAGATACCCCAATATGATGAATTTGACCAGAAGTAAATCCTTGAACTCGTGACTTATACTTGCACATATGTAACAAAGTGCGATTTCCATTAGCATCTCTAAGTACTCTCTAAGTACTCTATATTCTTCATCCACCAACCATCAGTAATAGGCGTACTTTACCTCTTGAAAATCCACAATTGAATGTAACAGGCACTACAAGCGTAACTCCTTAAAGTGATAGTTATTTTGAGATGATAATATACCAATTCCCCAAGTGGTAAAAGAAAAGGAAAAGTCACCCAACAATAACTAGATTTCCAAGTCTTAGTTTTTGATAATAAGCTCGAACAAGGATCATGAAGAATCTTCATCCATCCATCTGATACCTTGAGATACTAAGTACACTTGCCGATGATAATTCACTTCAACCTCAAATAAATAATAGTGAATTAACTCCGTTGTCACATCTTAGATTAAAGCTCAAATCTAGCCTTCTTTAACGTTTTAAGTGAACTATGATAATGGTTTTCATCCTGACCATGGTTAGAAGCACATAACCCCGTAAAACCATGTAATAACCAAACTGCCATGAAGACAATCCGAGCAAACACCCAATTCATGAAGTACACCTTTTTATTCCTTCTTTAGGCGAAACCGTAGCACCAAACATCGATAAGATCGAGAATACACTTTCTCTTTCTCCAGGATGTTTCCATTGTTACGGGATTTTACAATTCTATGATTTAAACCGAGAAATAATGTCTTTGTGAGTTTTACAAAATCAAGACTAAACCGTAAACAATGTCGGCTAGAAAGTGTTATGACAAATTAGGTTTGTTGAATATACGTTTTAGGGAACATCACGCGGTTCATGAACAAATCACCTTCAACATCAACAATTCATTACCCGAATGTAGACAACTTCACAAACCATACTAAGTCAAGTAGTATAAACTCCTTTTCCCTGGAGTTAACGGTATAACATCAAAGTACCGTTTCTCCCCATGATGGTTTGAACTTTTCGAAGCATCATATGCGATCATTTTCCACGAAGTTAGCGTCATAAGCAAACATCTCGAAAAAATAAAAAATCATAACAGACGCTGAAGATTCTTGAAAGATTTTGCTTAGACTGTGAAATATCATTGACATTATGTGGCGTTGAATATCTCATTGGAATTGCTGAAAATTTATGTATCCTCAAATTATCATTGGATTTTTTCAAATTATCGATCAATGGTGAATATATGTATCCTCCGTGAAAATTTAATATACCAAGAAAACCATATATAATCCAAATTATACTAAAGAATTTTTTCAAAAACTTATGTATAAATTCGGACACCATTAAGCTTAGCAACCCATTGAATTACCAATCAGCCCAAGCGAGTCATAAAGCCCACGATCCAAACTCAAAACAAACCCGATCCACGTTTAGATTTATTAAAACCGGATATAAAGTACTTGGTACCCTAATATTTCTCATTCACAACCCTAGTACATCTTCAAAAATATCGCTACTATATTTCCTCGTTCTCTCACCCAACCAAAAGCTGATTTTATTATCCTCATAAAAGCGAATCAAAAACGCAACACCTTTCTTGATAGCATTATGAGAACAAGTGATGGTCCTTGAATCTTTAAATGGTCTGAGGTAGGTTTTTGTTTGATGATTAGATCCTTGTGTTTAATTAAGCGAACAAGAGAAGATATGAAATGCGTGTTGTTCTTTCTCAAGACGTTCGGATATTAACATGGTATGGCTTCACACTTATAGATGTCAGTGATGATGAGGAGTTTCATTAAAATAATCTATCAAGATTACAAAAATTTGAATCGAGAAACTTAGATCATAATTTTTCTTTTCGAGTCTAGCATTTGAGATGAGAGATGGAGTTAGGATAGATTGTTGGTTGTGGAAGGAGATGGGTTTGATTAGAGACGGTTATCTCATTGATTTTTCGCTTGCATTTCTTCTTTATTTTGCATTGATGGGTACGATGATGTTATTAGCGAGTCGTTGATGGTATAGATGGGGTTTAGTGACGTGGGGCATTAAATGGGCGCTTTGGAGGCGATTAGCGTCTTCGCATTCCAAAAATGCGTCAACTGACTTCGCATCTATTTTGGTTGCTTCGCATCTTTATGCAGCTTCGCGTTAGAAAATGCTAATACAACTTCGCATGATTATGCGAGTACCAACTCCGCATCCAGGTTCCTTGAACACGGATAGAATCTCAACTCGCATTTTTATCAAATTAGACAACTTCGCTCCAAAGCAAGTTGCAACTCTCATCAAGAAGATTTGACCACTTTTTTGGATAGCTTCAAACCCGGAAAAAACTTAAAATGCTTTTGCCCGTTTGACCCGATATGACCTTATTGACCTATATAATCACGGAAATGGATTAAAATAGTTACCATGAGAATAAGATATCAAAAGCTGTTAGTTTGATGAAACGAAACACTTGTGACCGTTAACAAATGGAGAACATGACATATTTTGACCATGGGATACCTGAAAACTATTTAAGCGTTACACAAGATATTGGAAAAACAAATTCCGAATACAAAAAAATTCGTCAAAAACAGTTTAAACAATGATTCGAACCACAAGAAATCGACTAACACAAACAACCTGGCTCTGATGCCAATTGTCGGATCGAAATATTGTTGTGTTTGATGATTCAGGTGGTCTTGGATGATCAAAATACATGTTAAACATTTTAGAGAGAGAAAGTAGAGAGATGGTGTTCTTGGTAGAGAGTTGCTTCAATAAAATGTAAAAGGTTAGATTGCCAAGCAACACCTCTTCCATGGATGGAAGGGGTATTTATAATTCTGAATTCTGACCTCCTATGGCACATTGGATCGGTATCTGATGGGTAAAGACGTCCTTCCTCACGGTGTTACACTAAACTATAATGCGCTACAAAACTAACAAATAAACACTAAATAGCGTAACAAACTACAGTCTTAGCTAACGTATGCTAGATTATATTTGGGGTGACCGATACTTTACTTATGGAATTTCCAATTCCTAACAAACCGTGTGATCCGGATGACAGTTTATGTCAAATCTTGCTAAAACAATCATTTCAACTCATCTTCCTAACTCAAACACTCCATTTCATCTTAAATGAGTTCTAGATCGGTGCAACCTCAGAGTTGACTCTTGTGCATGATCATCACATTCAATGAATCTAGTGGCTTAAGGCTTAAATGCACTTGCCAAATCTCTTGGTTTATAAACCACCTTGTTAGGACCTCCATAGTCATCAATCTCATCCTAACTTTGACTTTTGCAACCTCTTGAAATCATCTCATCATGAGGAAAACCCCAAGTAATGTATCCACCAAGAAAACCACCCGAAGGGCTGGGTGTTATACATGAAATTTCTTCAACAGAATCATCTCCGTCAGCCAACAAATGATAGAATTCTTCATCATCCAATCAAACCAATTCCTAAAAGGATAGTACTTACAAAACTACCTATGCCAAAAACCACCATACCTCTACGCCCAAACAATATCATCTCCACTAAACCATCACCATTGGTTCCTAGAGCTATTTCATTTACATCCCACTATCATCACCACACCTCTACAATTTAGAGGACTTGCCTCCTAGGCCATCTCAGCTTCGCCAACAACATTCTCCTCATTAGAGGAATAATGGTTCAAAATCAAAGTGTTGAGTCAACACTTACTCATTCCTTTTGCAGCTTTCCATCATATAATCCCATTTGGATTATGAGAAATCATCTAAGTCAACCACCGACCATATGAAATTGACACTTCTCTACCACCACCATCATTTTAGGTGACTCATTCTCAAATGCACCTCCACCATTCCCTCCATCGTTTGAAGCTCCACAAGCCGCTTCACTTGATCCTTCGCATTAAGCCATTTCACTTCTTCCACCACCACTATCTAACCATGACAAAGATTGCTATCATTGTCAATATGTTGAAAGTTTGATACATGAAGTCTGCAGAAGACCAACGTTTCATGTTTATCATCTCCTCGAGCGTTCGGCCAGATCAAACAAAACAAAACTTGAGCTAGAAGATTTTAGTGGTGTCCAGCATAAGCGATAGTTGGTTTAGAAATTCCTAGTCATGTATTTTCTTATTTTCTTACTTTTTAGAGTCATGTATATCATAACTCTAGTTTTATTAAATGGAATTACATGCTACTTGTTATTTTGTTGAGTATATGATTTTTGTGATAACATTACTTGTTATATCACCTTGGCTGTAATTGAACAGCTAATGCGGATCCTCGAATTGCCTAGCGGATCCCTACTAGGGAGGGAACGTGGGATCAATAGAACTGACTTTTCTTTCTACTAACTTGAATCACATTTGCGAGAAATTGTAGATTATACTTGCTTTCTAACCTTTGTTTTGTAGTTATTCAATTTACATATGAAGACTTTGACATCCTAAAGCTAGGGGGAGCTTTATGTCAAAAGCAATACATTAAATTACTTGCAATACTAGGTTTACATTTCGTGACATCCCCTTGCAAAATTGCAATCATCAGGGAAAGCATTAAATCTCTAGGCGATATCTTTTGCAAACTTATTTGCAAACAAACTAGATTAGTATCATTTACTTGGCCCTAACATAGGGATGGACTAGTCAGGGAGTAAAAGGCAGATCCTTTCCGTTATTTGCTCTATATTTCCTTTTATATTTTTCTTTCACATGTTTTTCTTAAAAGCGATGTGTTGCCTTCAACAAACACTTTTGTTTTAGACAAAAGGGAGAAAAGTAAAAATACAAATTCAAACTTTTACAATTTTAGCTTTTCCTTAAAATAATTTTATGTTTTGTCATCAACAAAAAAGGGAGATTGTTAATACAAATAAGCCGTAAAAGCGTTTATTTATATTTTACGATCTTCTATTGTTTTGTCGATAACAAACGTAAAATCATATTAACGAAACAAACAAAATATTTCACATAAAACACTAAAACAAATATAAGTGATTTTATGATTTTGTAATACATATGTACAACAACTAGTGTTTACATATTTGGATAAAATATACACATAACTAGTTTGTAATATATTGGGTAATACAAATGGGTAGAAACTTAAGTATCACAACCCATTGGGCAAATACATTAAATGTAGTTGGGTACAACCCCAAGCCCATAACCTATGGATCTTGACCCATAACCCATTGCATGACATCATGCTTATATCACATATGGATAATACCCATAACCCATGGATCAACCCATACCCAAGTGACTAAGTGCATTGCACTTAAAGATACATTGTATCTAGCCAAAGATCCATGGTTCACCCATGACCCATGACCATAACCAAAAATACCCATGGGTAAGAGGCGTTCCACGGATCCTAGCTTTGTGCTAGCGGATCCCAAGTGGAAGGGATCCGATGGGATCAGAAACGGTAGGATTTTTCCTCTATAAATAGTGAGCCATTTCTTCATTATTGATCATCCCTCTCTAACACACTTTCCCCACGAGTTAAATCTCACTAACCTTAGATCCAAGAGATCTATGTTTGTAGTTTTGTTTTGTGTGATCTTTTAGGTTCCTCTTAAAGGCAAGATCACCACCTTTGAAGTCAAGCAAGCTCAAGTCCATGAGTTGCCATGCTTCCTCATCATCAAGACTCTTGAAGTCTTCTTGTTGATGATTCCTTTCTTTATTCAAAGAAATGTAGTGTTGAAGACATTAGTGAAAGATGTCTCAAGTGTCAAGGCGAAGATATTAGTGAAGGGTATCTATCGTCTATAGCATAAGCACTTGTGGTAGGTGCTTAGAAGTCAGGACAAAGAAGCATTAGTGAAAGGTGCTTAGAAGTCAAGACAACAAAGCATTAGTGAAAGGTGCTTAGAAGTGAAGACACAAGACATTAGTGAAAGGTGTCTTGTAGATCTAGTCAAAGGCATTAGTGAAAGGTGCCTTAGATGTACATTCGATATGGTGTGTGTTGATGTACAAGATAGACTAGTATTAGATCCAAGGATATTGATATCCTTGATGATGTTGTAAAGGGTAGATCTCCTTTGGGATTAGTCGTTGGTGTAGTGTGGTAGTAGTTCCTCCATTGCAATGGAACTAGGTGCTTAACCTAGTACCTAATAAAGGGTAGAGCAGCGTTGTGAAGGTGTAGTTCACCTTGGAGTGAAAGAACTAGGTACTTAGCCTAGTCCCTTATAAAGGGTGGCTGACGTTGTGTGGTGTAGTTCACGCTTGGGTGAAAGAACCGATTGGTTAGCCTTGGAAAAAGGTAAACGGCGTTGTGAGAAGGCTTCTCATATAAGGAGATTTGTGTAGTGTTCTGAAACTCTCGGTAGGTGACTCGGGGAGTGGAGTAGGGCAAAGAAGGTGTCCTTGTAGCCGAACCACTATAAATACTTGTGTTGTGGTTTTGTGCTTCTTACTCTTATCTTTTCATTACTTACCTTTATATGCTTGTTTATCAACATCAACACACACATCCAAATAGATTGTCATAAGTCAATCTAAATAGATTAAAAGGAAGTTTTTAATTGGAAAAATATTCAACCCCCCTAGTTTTCCACATACATGCATAAAGTCACTATTGGTTTTGAGATTTAACATGATTCGATCCTTTGGTTACCTTTAAGTGATGGCTTGTTCCTATACATCTCGGCATACCTTACAGTTGGTCTAGGTTTTACATTAACTAGTTTCCCTAGGTTCCTGAATATGAGTTTTAACAACTTTTGGGATAGAAGCCTCTACATTCTTAGCAACATTCTCATCAACAAGCGATGAG
>OU343216.1:46039260-46057833 GCA_910596185.1 Chrysanthemum makinoi | reverse complement strand
TATTTTCTACTGATCACATGGGGCTTTTGTTATTTATAATTAAATGTGGGGCTACTGTTCGATAAATCCAAAACGCAGAGTCAGATATTGCGGCATTTATTTTTTTGAAGATTGAGCACGTGGCTATAGATCATATGATATATCACTTTGATTGCTTTGATGTTAAATTTAAAGTACTGCTCTTGTTCCCAAAGTACTGCCCGAGTACTGCTGCTGCTATAATTTTAGACGAAAGTACTGCTTCTCATTCAAAGGTTATTGTTCACATACACAAGGAGTTTGGTTAATTGTTCTTAAACGTTTTTAAAAGGCTAGTTTTGGAGATTTATTGAAGAATTGATTACGAAGAGGATTATTTATCACTTATTTGAAGGTGAAGTGGAATTACTTGGTTTGTGTTCTTATCATCTAGCTTGTTGAATCTAGCAATGTGTGATTTTTCTTATGATGCTCTATGCACACATTGGCTATCACTTGAAGGAGTTACATTGTAGTGCTCAGTGTCTCATACTAGTTGAGGATTCTTTTCAAGGGATTGCGGTCTACTTATATTTGTTGGTTCGTATAAGTATGGAGTTCCGTAGATAGTACAGATTTAAGACACAAGTTTGAGAAATTTTACTTCTTCATTAAGTTAGTTATATTTGGTTTTCTTCACAAGTGATCATTACAAGGAGCTTACAGATTTTGAAGAATCAAGAAGATGGTTAACATATGGGTTTTAAGGGAAGCTTATTGTTAAATGTTTAATCATCTACATGCATCACTCAAGGGGAAGTGTTTGATTTTTACTATTGTTGATCATTATTACTACTCCTAGTTGAAGTTTTCTACTGTTTGGATCCATTTTTCTTATGATGCGTAATGGTGGGCGATTTGAAGCATTGGAAGTCTTAGATTGGAAGTATGATATTGGTTCGTGGTGGTCAAGATCATTATTTGCATACGTTCCCTATTTGGATAATAACAAAAAGGGGAAGAGATGTTTGAGTGGCATGGCATGGATTAAGGGGAAGACAAGGAAGACATACTTGTTTCATTCATGGTGAGATCCCTGATCTCAATTTCTCTACTTCGTCTAGGGAAGTTCGTTCAAGAATGGTTTTGTCATTATCAACTAGGGGAAGATTGTTGGGAATTATAAGTTTGAGTTGATAAAGACAAAAAGAATGAAACAAGAGGGACTTAATATGACAAGAATGAAACCTACTAAAAGATGAAGGACTTGCTTGCAAAAGAAGTTTTATTTATTAGTCCTTATCCTCTAGTATATAAAGAGGACATAGGTGTAGGTTTTTAATTAAGTCTTCCAATATGTAGACGTCTAGTAAAAGGTGTGTGTGTGTGTCCTAGGTGTATAGTTTATTGTAAATGCCTAGGTTATTAGTTTAGTTAGTAGACTTGTTCCTATAAACGTCTATATTAGAGTATTAGTTAATGGTGAATAAAAACCTTGTTCAATAACAAAGTATTGTTTTGATTATTCCGCTGCTTATTATCTTTGTTATTGATCCCTAGCTGAGCTTATAAACGATCTTATCAGCTCTTGATACCAATTGTTACATATTGGATTTCATAAACACATAACAAACAATAATATGGGTCGAATTGTTTAGAGGTTTTAGAGAGAGAAAGTGGGAGCCTTTCTAGAGAGAAAGTGAAAGAAAACATAGAAGGTTAGATTAAGATGAATAAAAGGTCCAGCCCTCTACCTTGGGAGGTAGAGGGTATTTATAGTTACAAACATAACGACCTCCTATCGGCCTGTGGATCAGGTATACAGTGGGTAAAGACCCGTCCTTCCTCCACGGTGTTTCTCTAAACTAAACTACGCTACTAATACTAATTAACTACTAAATAACATAAATAACTACAAATCTACGAGCTAACATATGCTAGAACATTATTGGGGTGACCGACAATTTAACATGGAATTTTCAATTCCTAACAATTTTTGTACCTGAATTGTTTTTGATATTTTTAGAAAAAGAGCTCCCCCTCAACATGTGCATCATGTATTTGAGATCTTTTTGGCACCTGAGGCAAGAGGAAGGATTCACTTCTTTGATTACCATTTTCTAAAAGATATCAACATCACTTTCCTGATTAAAATTAGTATTTTTCATACTATGTTAAGGGTATTTTTGGAAAGGATGTGGTTTTCAAAAAGTTGCTCCCCCTCAATATGTGCATAGAGATTTGAAAGTGTTTTGCACATATTAGGGAGAATCTGCACGTTGAAACAAATCAATCACGTTTTAATCCTTTTTGGTTTGAAATAGATGCTCCCCCTCAATATGTGCATGGAAAATTTGAAATCGTTTGGCACATGTGGGGAGGAGAGCTTGTAAATCACTTTAAAACCATTTATCGAATTATCAGTTTAAATCCAATTTAGATCACAAATTCTCCCCAGATCAGAATTTTCAAATCATTTGAGATTTGTGATCTTTGTAGATTTAAATTGATTTTAAAAGCTTTTGAGAAGAATTGTGACTTGCTTATGAAAACATTTAACCGATAAGGATCAAAGCTGAGACTTTAAACTCCAAAAGCATGCTTGAGTATCTTTTGAAAACATGACATAAACCTTGGTCTAAACCAGTTGTATGATAAATAACCTTTTGATTTAAATGAAATCATTCTCCCCCTCAATCAATGACATAAGTTGTTGATTGAGAGGTAGAGATTTTGACCAATGTCAAGTCCAGATGATTTTCAAATATTGAGACCGAGTTATTTTTATTAGTTTTCAATTAGATAACAAATATTTTTCTAAAGAATTTTTTAGAAGGAAAAATACTTGTGAAGGAAACATTTGTCGTTTTAATGACAAACTTTTGTTTTTTGAATCAAAGCATGAGATGTGAAAAATAAGTTAAAGCGTGGCTCTGTTCTTTCTTTAAAAACAGGTTATAGACTGAAATGACTATAAGCCTTTGTTTTACTTTCTTCAATTTTTATTTTTTTTTATTTTTTTATTTTTTTTATGTACATTCGAACAACATCTAAAGACCCGTGTCACTCTTTGAATGACATCACAAAGACCGTAGATATAATCGAATCAAGAAAAACATTACAAAATGACAATATTTTTGAAATTTTTGAAAGTTTTATATTTTTCTATTTGCTTTTTGTTGGTTTTGTAATTTGGTATTTTGCTTTTTTAATAACTATTTACAAGAGATGGATGAAGAAAAACCTTTTACTCCTCTTCTTCCTCTTGAAGACGTTTAAGTGTTTCCGGTTGTAGACTCTTTAGACCAAGTCGTGGGAGGATAAACTCAAAACGTTCTCTAGGAAGAGCTTTGGTGAAGATGTCTGCTAACTGGTATTCAGTCCTCATAAAGTAAAGTTCCACCACACCGTTTTCCACTTTCTCCCTATTGAAATGATGTCGAATGTCGATATGCTTTGCTCTTGAATGTTGAACGTTATTGCAAGAGAGAGAAATGGCACTTTTGTTATCACAATACATAGGGATTTTGTTGAATTCAAGGCCATAGTTAGATAATTGGGATCTCATCCATAGGATTTGAGCACAACAAGATGACATGGCTATGTATTCAGCCTCTGTAAAGGATATAGCTGTACTCATTTGTTTCTTTGAAGACCAGCTCACAAGCTTATCACCCAAAAACTGAGCACCTCCTAACGTGCTTCGACGTGTATCTTGAGATCCTGCATGATCAGCATCTGCATAGGCTGTTAGTGACATACCGGTGTCCTTCGGGTACCAAAGTCCCTTATTTGATGGTTCCTTGGAGATACCGAAAGACCCGTTTAACCGCTTCAAGGTGCTTTTTGGTAGGCTTAGCCTGGTATCTAGCACATATGCATACAGTGAACATAGATCTCGTCTACTGGCTGTGAGGTACATCAGGGATCCAATCATACTACGATATTTCGTTTGATCTACCATGATCCCTGAGTGGTCCTCATCTAGTTTAGTATGCTCTATCATGTGAGTGTCAACAGGGTCAAAAGAATCAAATCCAAATTTCTTTAAAATCTCATTTGCATATTTAGATTGATATTTAAAAATGCCTCTGGGACTTTGTGAAATTTGTAATCCCAAGAAAAATGACATTTGTCCCATCATTGGTATTTGAAATTTGGAGCCCCATCTCTTAGAAAATGGTCACATTCATTTGGGTCAGTCGAGGCAAAAATAATATCATCAACATAGATTTGAACGTGAATTAAATGTTTGCCTGATTTCCTGGTGAACAATGTCGGATCAACTGCTCCTTTGCTGAATCCAGTAGATAGAAGAAACTTTGATAGCGTATCATACCATGCCCTTGGAGCTTGCTTCAAACCGTAAAGAGCCTTCTTCAAGCGATAGACATGAGTAGGATGCTCTGGATTCACAAAACCTTCAGGTTGGCTGACGTATACAACTTCTTTAAGATTTCCGTTAAGAAAAGCCGTCTTTACATCCATCTGAAAGACTACCATATTCTTACTAGCAGCATTAGCCAGGAAAATTCTGATTGCCTCGATACGTGAAACTGGAGCAAATGATTCTTCAAAGTAAATACCCTCCTCTTGACGGTATCCTTTTGCAACCAATCGAGCCTTGTTCTTTAATACATCACCATGCTCATCAAGTTTTACTTTGAAGATCCACTTTAGAGCAATGATCATAGCACAGTTCGGAGATGTACTATTCCCATACATCTAGTCGATCGACTATGAATTTCTTCTTGCATGGCATTGAACCATGTCTTCATTCATTGCAGTTTTAAGTCTTGGGTTTGACCTTTGAAACATATTGATTTCACATAACATCATAACACAAACACAAGTGACGTATGATGATTTTCTAGAGAGAGAAAGTTAGAGGTTGGGAACTTTAGTGAGAGAAATAAAATTCTTATTATGAGCTCCAACTCCCTACCTTGGGAGGTAAGAGTATTATAGTCTTTACACAAACGCCACCTAACGGCTGGGATCGGCACACAGTGGTAAAGACCCGTCCGCCTCCACGGTATTACTAACTAAACTACATGACATTAAACTACGACTTAGCTTTCTAACGATTACAAATACTTGAGATGACCGACACTTTAATACCTGGATTTTCTAAATCCTAACAACCTTGGACAGTACAGAGTTGAAGAAGCACCATAAGGCATCAGTTGCTAGTTGTTTACGTGTGGATACTGGACGAGAGAGATTTCCAATGATGTTGTCCAATGGATGATCATGTGTCCATTTTCTAAGGTGTTCGTGTAGTTGTTGTTGAGGAATTGAAGTAGCAGAGTCTTTTCTCCTCCTGAAAGATGGTTCTGATGATGGTTTAGGTGCAATATGTTCTCAAGGGGCATCTTCAGGAGTAGCAAAGGGATTATCTCCATCATAGGTTCCAGACACAATTCCATGATGTACACTCGATGATTGATGATTTGTTGATGAGACAGAGTGATCAGCAGCAGGCACTTCTTGACTTAATGACATAGAAACTGAAGGGTTAACTTCATTGACAGGGATAGGAGCAGCCTTTGTTGATGGAATTGATAGATCATTAGCAATTGGCTCATAGTTTTCATCAAACATTGGATCAAACAATTTCTTCAAATCATCTTCTGAAGGAGGTACATAAGGAGTTGTTGGTGAGGGATTAGAAACAAGAGTAGAACTGATGGACTACTTGATGAGGTTGAGATGCGGTCGGAACTGGATTGTCTGGAGCCATTTGCCCGGACAGCTCATCGAACGTGACGTGAATAGTTTCCATGATATCTCGAGTTCTTTTGTTGTAGATTCGGTAACCTTCTTGTTGATGCATAACCTACAAAAACTCCAATGTCCGCCTTAGCTCTTAATTTACCTAAATCTTGACCATCATTCGTTGGATAGCACACAGCACCAAACACACGAAGGTAAGGAGATCAGGTTTTCGTTTATGGACAAGTTCGTATGGAGTTTTTCCATGAGATGTGTGTATGGGGGAACGATTTTGGGTGTAGCAAGCAGTGGCAATGGCTTCAGCCCATAGAAACATTGAACCTTTGAATAAATTAGCATTGTTCTTGCGGCTTCCACAAGAGTTCAATTTCGTCTTTCAACTACTCGTTCGTTGAGGAGTTCGTGGAACACTTCTTTGATGACTGATTCCAACACTTTCATAAAATTGACTAAAGTCTTTGTTAACGAACTCTATGCCATTGTCTGTTTAACATTCTAACTGTATTGTTAAGTCGACCCTGAAGCTGCTTGATAAGGTTTGATGATGACATCTGGAGTTTCATCCTTTGTCCTCAAAAACTTTACCCAAGTAAATCGAAAGTAGTCATCAACAACGACTAATGTATTCTTCCCATTAATCGTTTGCACTCTCATTTTCCGCACAATCCATATGAAGGGTATGCAGAACTTCCATTACTGAGTTTGTGGGTTTAGTTTTGTGGGCATATTTCTTGCTTTTTCCCAATTGGCATGCTGAACAAAGATGCTCCTTTTCATACTTAATTCGGGTAAGCCTCTTACAAGATCCTTTCTGGAAAGATTATTATGGTGCCGAATTTCAAGTGATTGAGACGACGATGCCATAACCATGACTTTGTTTTTGAAGCTTTGAAACAAGCAGATTGGAGAAGACTTCATCATGTCTTCGATAGAGATGGTGTATAGATTTGAACCACGAGTTCCTCTTAACAGTTCCACACCATCAAGTTCTCTAACGAAACAAGTATGTTTTCTAAATGCCACTTCTAGATCGAATAATAGAATTGACCAACAGAAAACAAGTTATGACCAAGACCTTCACATAAATACCCTGGAGATTACACTATCGCCAACAACATAGTCTCCATAACCCATAATTGCACCAAAACGGTCGTTCCCGAATCTAAAGTCCCGATGAATTTACTCATGAAGTTCATGAGCCACGAGCGATCTCCAGTCATATGCTTGGAACAGCCTGAGTCCAGGTACCACAGAACGATTTGAACGATCTGCAGTTGAACACAGACAAGAATGGATAACTGGATAATTGGGATCCCCATGCAAGAATGGGTTCCATTTGGTTAGTAACAGTGATTGGAACACCCACATTGGAACTAGAAATAATGGAATCATCAGGAATAGATGCAATGCTAGTTTCTATATTTGACCTATTCAGAGTATGTTCACTTCTTAAAGAAATAGTTCTACCAGTAGGCATCCATTTTCTAATGGTCATTGACTTAGCAATTTTAGGGCAAAACTCATTAAGATTAAGCTTACGGCCAGTAGGTATCCATTGATAACCTATATTACTAAATTTTCTTCTTGTGGGTTTCCAATGTTTTCTAACTTTCTTTCGCCTTTTCCTTCTTAGCTTGATTTTTGACATTAACAATTTTAACTGGGCATTTAGCAGCATTAATCAAATCATTCACACCACATTCATGAGTAGTAACAAGAATCAAGCAGTCATCATTATATGGTTTGCAGATAGTAGCAGAATTCGAATTAATTACAGTACGCTTATAGCTAATACTAGAATCAACATGATTCATTTAATTCAACTCAAACTTAGTGTTCCTAGGCTGGTTTTCTGTTAGGATTTAGAAAATCCATAGTGAAGTGTCGGTCACCCCAACTATAGTCTAGCACAAGTTAGCTCGTAGACATATCATTATTTACTGTTTAGTAGTTTAGTTATTAGCTTGTGCAACACCGTGAGGAAGGACGGGTCTTTTGACCCTCTGTATGCCTATCCATAGTCCGTCATGAGGACGTAATCTTGTACTATAAATACCCCTCCATCATTGGAGGGGTGGTGCTTCTCATAATCTAACCTTTCCTTTTTGTATCCAAGTCTCTACCAAGAACACCTCTCACTCTTTTCTCTCTCTAAAACAATGGCTTTCTTGTATCACCACCATCCAAGACCACCCGAATCATCAACACAATAATATTTACGATCCTACAATTGGTATCAAAGTCAGGTTATTGTGTTGTGCTGATTTGTGTGGTTTCGTATCATGGTTATGTTGGTTTTTGGATCATGTGTTAAGACTCTATAACAACGACTCAAAAAATGAATATAAATACATGTTAGATCTCAGAATTGGTTCGGTTTTAATCTTTACAAGATTTTTCATCAAACCATCCTCGTCACTGATCAATTGTTCGTGCTAATATCCGAACATGAATGAAATGAATATAACAATTATGTTATTTCATCCCTTTGGTTTGATTAATTGTAAAACAAATTAATTACAACCTACCCGTGGCCCTACGAAGGACCTTGAAGCTTTAACATCTTCTATGTGGTTCGAATTGAGCAGAAATTAAAGACACAGGCAAGGTCGTGTGTTTTTTTATTCGTATTAACTGATGTAACGGAAGTTAAGATTCTTTGATAATGATTGGATGATGGTTAACTGAGATTAGATGAGGAAGATGTATCTGAGTTGAGAAAAGAGTTTGGTGAGAGGAGCGTTTTGTGTATGGTAGGCGGACACATCTGTGTGAGAGTCTATTAGGGTTAGGTTTAGAGTGTTAGACTTATATTATCGGGTTCAAGTGTTGGGAATGGATCGGGTTTGTTTACTTTGACTGAATCGGGTTTGGAAATGATACGTTTTAGGGTGGCATATTGGTTTTATTATCACAATATGACAATATGTCTTGCAGTGTGTATCCCGTTTGCAATTAGGCCCTAGGACACATTCGAATATGATTGGACTGGGCTAAAGGATTGATTACATTTGGGAGTTTAAACTTGTGATGGGCTGAATCAATCTATTGACTGAAACAAGAAAAATGGTATCCGAATATGTTAGACAAAATATATTTGGATGCATTTTTTTTGTAAAAAGTGGTATTGGTATTAATATTTTCACGGAAGGATATAAAATTCACGGCTTGAGCGATAATTGAAAAAATGGCTACGGGGTTTCTGTACGGTATTATTGATGCAAAATTGAAGTAACGTTATCTCCATATGTGGTCATTACTATTAGCCGTTGAATCAATGGAGGTTCAATTTCAACAATTCCCATGGGATATTCAATGTCACATATGTCATGATGCTTCACTGTCTAAGAGCAAAACTTTATAAATCGTCATCATCTGTCATGATTTTTTTTTTCAAAGATGTTGCTTATGACAAAACTTTTCGTACAAATGGTCTTAACCTTGTATGATTCTTCCGAAAGTTCGAAACCATCATGGGAGAACTGTACTTTGAATGTGTTACAGTCACCCTCCAGGGGGGAAGTAGTTTATACTACTTGACTTAGTATGTTTTGAAGTTGTCTACATATGGGTTAAGAATTGGGAGGTTTTGAATGAGTAGAAGAACTACTGATGAACCACGCATGTTCCCCAAAACAAACGATATTCACCGCAACCAATATTGTCCATAACACATTCAAGCTGACATTGTTGACGTTTGTTTTGTCTTGATTTTGTAAAAATCCCGTGAACCAACCTATTTTCTCGTTTAAATCATAGACTTGTAAATCCCGGCCAATGAAATCCTGGTAAAAGTAATGTGCATTTCCGGATGTATCTTGCGGTTTATTCTTGGTTTAGTAAAATCCCGCGAAAGAACATGTGGAAAACTAGAAGGGGGGGGGGGGGGTGAATAGTTTTGCCGATTTTAAGTTGATTTCAAAAACTTTAGATTCGATATTATGTGAAATCGTATGGATGTTGAGAACGTATAGATCTAATGATAATGCAAGCAAATAAATAAAGTTAAGGGATAGAAATGACACAACCGATTTATAGTGGTTCGGCTACAAGGTCACCTTCCTTGCCCTACTCCACTCCCCGAGTCACCTACTCGAGAGTTCAAGCACTATGTCAACAAACTCCTTCACTCGGCGGAGAAGCCTTCACAACGTTGCTTACACTTTTTCCCGTACAAAGCTAGATACCGAGTCCGTAGCACGGTGGACCAAACCAACACAACTATTACACAACAAATATGTGAAATATCTAATACAAGATCTTCGCTACTAAAATCTTGCGGAGTGACAAATCAATCAAGGACCCCTTGCTTGGATGACTTGTAGAATGCTCGTGATCTCGCCTTAGAGAAGGACCTATATGAGGATCACAAATAGAAAGAAAGAAGAACAACTCTCTAGATCAAGTGATCTATATGTTAGAAGAGAATGAGAGTGTATGAGAGATTTAGTAAGAAGGGGGTGAGTTAGAATGAAGAAATGGCTCTCTATTTATAGGCAAATTTCTCCTCTGTTCCCCGGATCCCACGGATCCCTTCCACTTTGGATCCGTCTAGTGTAATCCTAGGGATCCGTGGTACGCTCCTCTTTGCCCATGGGTTTTTGGTTATGGGTCATGGGTTATGGGTTGGTCCATGGGTTTTCTTTAGATTCAATGTATCTAAGTATACATTGTATCAAGTCTTCTTTGGTATGGTTTAAGATCCATGGGTTATGGTCCATGGGTTATGGTTTTACCCATCCTAATAAACTATTACAACAAATGCTTAATTATTACATTTTTGTATTTAAATGGCTATATGTAAATGCTTTACAAAATAACATGTATCCTTATAATTATACTTAAGATAACATTACATTTGTTATCAACAAAACACAAAGAGATCGCAAAATATTAATAAACGTTTTACGGTTTATTTGTATTAACAATCTCCCCCTTTTTGTTGATGACAAAACATAATGTTATGATGAGTAAAACTTAAGAATAGATGTAAGTTTTGAAAGCCCCTAAGTTTTACTTCTTCTCCCCCTTTTTGTCGAAACAAAAAGTTAACCCTTGGAAGAAATAAACAAAATTCTAACTCCCCCTTGACTTAGCTCCCCCCTTGTTTTGGGGCGTCAAGTGAAGAAAAAAAAAAATCCTACAAAAAGAAAGGTTAGTAACATGCTTATATAATCTTGTGGTTGCCGAGAATAAAGATTGGGAGCCAAGGTATGTAAACAAGGCCTTGTAATAAAACAACAAATGTTCGTATGTATGCCACTTACAAGCATGTAAAAATAAGAACAAGACTTGTTCTTGAAAATGACTTCAAAAAAAAATAATACTAAAAGTAGAAAATAGTAGTAGTGATTCCTTCCATGCTTGCATAAGGTTATGGATGGAGGTTTTGATGAGTAATGGTATTGATGCGATCAAGGATGAGGTTGAGTATGAAACGCATTTCTTCCCTAACTTCTATTGCAATTTCCCTAGTGGATTGGCAATGTTCACAATGTAAATGATGTGGGTAATGAGTGCTGAAGTTTTCCGGGTTGTTTTGATTTGAGTTATGCGGAAGTTGTGGTGGAAAATAGGAAAATATGGATCAATATCCGGAATGTTAATAATGGTGGTGGAAAAGAACCTAGATGTTCTTGTAATGTGATGGGAGCTAATGGTGGTGATGTTTCAAGATCTTGAAAGATAGTATTTGGAGATGTGGGGGGTGTTGAAAAGACTAATTCTTTTCTTTAGGTTGGTTAGATCTTGTTGGAGTCTTAAGGAGTTCCAAAAGAGTTATTTTTAGGTGGTGATGAAGTTGGTGTACTTGTTGGTGATGAGGGAGGTGCTATAATGGAAGCATCTTGTGGTGAGTTATTTGTTGAGGATGAACCATTTGAGGTTGGTTTTGCTAAACAACAAGATCGGATACTAATCCGTGCCGATATCCTAGCATTTGATTGTGGTATTTTGGATGGTGGAAGTACAAAGGTTTGGATATCATGATTGTTTGTACTAGATGATTCTTCTAAAGGGTTTTTGGATGACATGATGAAGTGTGTTTGTGAGAAGGAGATGGAGTATGCAAGCATTTTGGGAGTTATATATATAGAAAACAAAGCATTGTAATGAATGCTTGACCCAAAATGTGGATTAAAATCTAATGATTAGATATGAATTCAAGGCATGTGATCATGAGAACACAAGCATTAAAGAGCATACTCCCAAAAATGAAACAAATGTGGATTTTTCATCTAAAGAGAAAAAATAGAAGTTAAAACGACTTCTGTTTCACGGATCCCACGGATCCTTCCTTGAGGATCCGTCCACATAAAGGCTGGGATCCGTGGGTCTGGTGTTTCAGCACAAAATTTTCCTTTTGGAAACATTTTTGCCTAGTGTGTGCCTATATGCAAACTATTTAGAGTTTCGGTTATCTCGACCCCTAAAAGGAATAGAAAATAAACTAGAAGTTCAAAAGCATCCTATTGAGATAACCCGAAAACACATATTTAGTACATGAGTACGTAATTTTGTGTTATCAATGCTCCTAATTCATTGTTGCTTAAATGAATGTACCCGAAAACACATATTAGTTATGTGTCCCCTTTAGCATTCAAAAGACATGAGATGCAATGAAACGGGTTTTTACTTTGTATTAATAATGAAAAAGCGATTTGTCCTAGGCGTGAGAAATTGCTTTTGTGAAATTGATACGGGAAGGTATCATCCTTTTAGAAAACATTGTGAAAGTAGGCTTAAAAAAAAATAAGAAAACTATAAGTGTAAAACTCATCTTGGGTTTTGAAAATTCCCGTATTGTTTGTGAGTTGTGCGTGAAATAGAAATCCTAGACTCAGAAAGAAGAAGGCTAGTGTTTTCATACCTTGTAGAGTCAAATTAAATACGACGTTTGTTCCATTAGACCAAGACCAAGACGAAGTAGGTTGAATTGTTCCCGCTTCAACGGTTTGGTGAGGACGTCGGCTATGTTGGCTTCGGATGCTACCTTCTCAATAGAGATGTTCCCCTTTTGAACATTGTCTCTTAGGAAGTGATGACGAATCTCTATATGCTTTGTGCGAGAATGTAATATCGGATTCTTGCTTAAATCGATGGCACCTTTGTTGTCACATAGGATGGCTATGTCGCTTAGATGGATGTCGTAGTCTACTAACGCTTGTTTCATCCATAGTGCTTGTTTGCATGCTTTGCCGGCGAGACGCTTTCTTCGGTTGTTGATATTGCAAGTGCCGTTTGTTTCTTAGAAAACCATGATGTTAAACAACATCCCACAAAAGTACATACCCCACTTGTACTTTTTCTATCAACGTAATCACCTGCATGGTCAGAATCTGCATATACAATTGTTTCTACTCCGTGCCCTTAGGATACCATAATCCTAATTGTGTTGTACCCTTAATATATCTAAATATTCTTTTTACGGCTTCTAGGTGTGATGTTTTGGGTCTTCTTGAAACCTAGCACATAAGCAAACACTAAACATGATATCCGCCCTACTTGCCGTGAGGTAGAGAAGACTACCTATCATGCCACAATATTTTGTATTATCTACGGATTCTCCGTTCATCTTTGTGAGTTTGGTGTCGGATGACATTGGAGTCCTAATTGGTTTTGACTCTTCTAGACCGAATTTCTTTAACATCTCCTTGATGTATTTAGATTGATTAAAGAAGATACCATCTTCTACTTGTTTATTTGTAGACCAAGAAAGAAACTAAGTTCTCCCATCATACTCATCTCGAACTCGTCATGCATGATTTTAGAGAAATCATCACACATGTCTTGACAAGTGGATCCGAATATAATATCATCTACATATATTTGTACTATGATTATATGTGACTCTCTTTTCTTAGTAAAAGTGTGTTGTCAACTAACCCCATGGTGTAGTTGTGTTTAACTATAAATGACTTGAGTCTATCATACCAAGCTTTTGGAGCTTGTTTAAGACCGTAAGGGCTTTCTTTAATTTATACACATGTTTGGGTTTTCAAAATCAATGAAGCCCGGAGGTTGAGCTACATATACTTCTTCATTTATGAAACCATTTAGAAAAGCGCTTTTGACATCCATTTGATAAAGCTTTAGATCATTAGCACAAGCATACGCAAGAAGTATTCTTATAGACTCTAATCTAGCCACGGGGCGTAGGTCTCATCAAAGTCTATTCCTCTTGTTGGTTATACCCTTGAGCAACGAGTCTAGCCTTGTTCCTAGACACTACTCCGTTTGCATCTAATTTGTTTTATAAACCCATTTGGTTCCTATTATGGTTTGATTACTAGGTGGAGGGACAAGTGTCCAAACATCATTAGAAACAAATTGATTTAGTTCTTCTTGCATAGCCATTACCCAACTTTCATCTTTTATGGCTTCTTGTGTATTCTTAGGTTCTAAGGTTGAAACGAAACAAAACAAGCTACTTTGGTTTTGAACTTGAGACCTTAATGTTCGTTCGTTTAGTTTTCCTATGACTTTATCTACGGGTGATCTTTGGACTCTTTAATGTTTATTATTTCATCACTTAGAGGTTCTTCTTCTTCACTTATCTTTTTCTTTATTACTATAGCTTCACTTTCTATAATCTCGTCATCGACAAGAGGTGGAGAGGGTTTGGGTGGACTTTCATCAAATTTTATATTTAATGACTCTTCTACCTTCATTGTTTCTTTGTTTAATATGACGTAAGCTTTGCTATTTGGCGAATAACCTAAAAGATACCTTCGGTTGATTTAGGATCAAATTTTGTAAGGTAATCTTTAGTGTTAAGAATAAAACATTTACTACCAAAGACTCTAAAGTGATTTAACGTAGGCTTTTTGCCTCGAAGTAACTCATATGGAGTTTTTCCTAAGATTGGTCTAATTAAGACTCGATTGAGTATATACGTTGAAGTATCAACGGCATTACACCAAAATTTTTGAGGTATGGATTGTTCATTAAGCATGGTTCGACTCATTTCTTGTAGAGTTCTATTCTTTCTTTCTACTACCCCATTCGATTGTGGAGTGCGTGGAGCCGAGAAGTTGTGAGTAATACCATTAGCGTCACAAAAGCTCCGAATTGCACTTCATTATCGAATTCCCTACCATGATCCGTCCTAATAGACACTATGGGACTTCCTAGTTGTCTTTGGATCTTTTTGCTTAATATTTCAAAATAATTAAAGGTTTCCGTTTTGTTCTTTAAAATTTTGTCCATGTATACCTAGAGTAGTCATCCACTATGACCAAAGTGTAGTAGTTGCCTCCATAACTTTGGATAGCGGATGGACCAAATAAATCCATATGTAGTAATTCTAGACACCTAGTTGTGGACACCATGTTTTTAGCTTTATGACTAGAATGAGCTTGTTTTCCTACATTACAAGCATCACAGAAATGATGTTCATATTTTAACTTAGGTAGATCTCTTACTAGATCTTTGGATGATAGCGATTGAAGAAGTCGCATGTTGGCGTGACCCAATCTTCGATGCCATAAGGTCGAAGTATCATCCATAGAGGTAAGACATAGTTTGTCTTTAGGTTCATTACCGATTTTAATGACATAGACTCCATGTTTCCTAATTCCTCTTCCTATGGTTATGCCATTTTTTAAGTATCTTACTACCGGTTTCGGTAAAAAGTACATTGCACTTTTTATCACATATTTGTCCTATACTTAAGAGATTAAAGTTTAGGTTTTCTACGTGACACACATCGTTAATGGTTAGAGATTTGTTAGAAATCGTACCTTTACCGATGATTCTACTTTTGCTATTTCCAAACACCACATTACCTCCATTAATGGATTCATATGTGGAGAATAGATCCATATTCCCGGTCATGTGCCTTGTGCCCCGCTATCCTTGACCCATTCATCGGGGTCTAGGTCGACCTTTAAGCACACCTAAAACAATAAAAAACTCAAAAGTTTGGTCCCCATTTGTTCATGGGTCCATTAGTGTTAAACATTCCATTCATGTTAGACATGTATGGATAAGATGAGTATGCATTCCATGGAGCAAAGTTTCGAAAAGGAAAACGTTTTGCATGTTTTGATTCCATCCCATTTGATGGTTACTTTTCGGGTAAACATTATTAGGTCTCCTAAATGGATTAGGTTTTGAAAAAGATGGAGCTTTGTTTCTTGCAAAAGTAGGATTATATTTTGGAGGTGGTTGTCTAGTGGTGACATGATTTGGTTTCTTCCTATTAACTATAACAAACTCAGTTCTAGATAAAGAAGCTACATTATTGCTAATTTTGCTACTCAATCCACCACGGATCCCTTTTTCTACACTAGCCGGTTTCCTTTTTAGGGGATCCGTGGGATCCGCCACAACAGTGGCTGGTTTTTCTAGTTCTTTAACCAATTTTGTTTCTTTACTTTCACTAGTTGATGGATCAAGTTGTTGACTACCTAGACCCTTTTGATTGTTACCGGTTTTAACACTATCTAATATCGTATCTAAAGTGTTCGTACTCATTCTAGCAATTTTAGAATCTAGTGATCAACTAGTGTTTGAAGTTGAACGCAAAGTTCACATTCACCACTTGCTATTTTACCTTTCTCTAAACGTTTTAGTTTTGCTTTTAATTCTATGACTTCTTTATCTAAACGTTGATTTTGACTCTTTAAAAGCTTGTTTTGTTAACTAGTTTTAAGCTAATATTGCATAGGTTATCATATTCATTATGCAATGAGTCGTCATCAAGTGATGAGCTACTATAGTATTCAGGACATACCTCGTCATTTGCCATAAGACAAATTTTTTCATCCTCCTCGTCCTCATTCCCCACGTGCCGCTCACGAACGCCTTTTGATCATCCCGTTTGGGACACTTACTAATAAAGTGGGTTGGGTCCCCACATTTAAAGCAAGTACGATCATCCTTTGGCTTCTCGTCCTCTTTGCTTTTCCGAAAGCCTTTCTTATCGTCATACGGTTGTTTGACGTATCTTCCCTTTCTTCTAAAGAACTTTTTAAGTCCCTTACCGCCATAGCGTACTCTTCGTCGTCACTACTCGAAGAGGAGTTCTCCTCATCGCTTGAAGCCTTTTTGGCTTTAAGGGCAAGAGATTTGTGTTTCTCTTTCACCTTTGAGGCTTCGGAATCTTTAGCAAGGACAAGCTCGTAGACTTTTAGGTTGCCTATGAGTTCATCGAGGGTGAGGATTGTCAAATCTTTTGACTCTTCGATCGCTGTCACCTTGGATCTCCACTTCGATGGAAGTGCCCTTAGATATCTCCTAACATGGTTACGGCTAGAAAAAGATTCATCAAGTGCTTGTAAAGATGTAATAATAGTATTAAAGTTAGCAAATGAATGATCTATAGTTTCCTCATCCGATATTGAAAATTGTTCATATTGTTGAACAAATAAATCAATTTTATTATTTTTAACTTGTTGGTTGCCTTGATGAGTTACAACTAAAGAATTCCAAATTTCTTTAGAGGTTTTAAGCATAGAAATTCTTTCGAATTCCTTTTTCGGTAAAGCATTATATAAAACCATTTTTGCTTCACTATTTTTGAAAGCTTTTTTTCATTTCATCATTTAGTTTATCATGAGGTATGTTAACTAAATTTCCTTTATCATCATTTGAGGTAGCCTCAAAATCACCTTCAACAATAATGTACCAAAGATCAATATCTTTAGACTTCACATATGTTTCGAATCTATTTTTCCAATATATAAAACCATTAGTTTCAAGTAGTGGTGGTCGTTGCATAGATTGCCCTTCCTTATAATTTTCAGAACCCATAGTTATCGAAAAGTTTTTAAAAATACATTTATTTTTAAAACTTTTATAAACTTAGCTCTTGATGCCAATTGTGGAAAACTAGAAGGGGGGGTTGAATAGTTTTGCCGATTTTAAGTTAGTTTCAAAACTTTTAGATTCGATATTATGTGAAATCGTATGGATGTTGAGAACGTATAGATCTAATGATAATGCAAGCAAAGAGATAAAGTTAAGGGATAGAAATGACACAACCGATTTATAGTGGTTCGGCAAGGTCACCTTCCTTGCCCTACTCCACTCCCCGAGTCACCTACTCGAGAGTTCAAGCACTATGTCAACAAACTCCTTCACTTGGCGGAGAAGCCTTCACAACGTTGCTTACACTTTTTCCGGTACAAAGCTAGATACCGAGTCCGTAGCACGGTGGACCAAACCAACACAACTATTACACAACAAATATGTGAAATATCAAATACAAGATCTTCGCTACAGAAATCTTGCAGAGTGACAAATCAATCAAGGACCCCTTGCTTGATGACTTGTAGAATGCTCGTGATCTCGCCTTAGAAAAGGACCTATATGAGGATCACAATAGAAAGAAAGAAGAACAACTCTCTAGATCAAGTGATCTATATGTTAGAAGAGAATGAGAGTGTATGAGAGATTTAGTAAGAAGAGGGTGAGTTAGAATGAAGAAATGGCTCTCTATTTATAGGCAATTTCTCCTCTGTTCCACGGATCCCACGGATCCCTTCTACTTGGGATCCGTCTAGTGTAATCCTAGGGATCCGTGGACGCTCCTCTTTGCCCATGGGTTTTTTGGTTATGGGTCATGGGTTATGGGTTGGTCCATGGGTTTTCTTTAGATTCAATGTATCTAAGTATACCTTGTATCAAGTCTTCTTTGGTATGGGTTAAGATCCATGGGTTATGGTCCATGGGTTATGGTTTTTACCCATCCTAATAAACTATTACAACAAATGCTTATTATTACATTTTTGTATTTAAATGGCTATATGTAAATGCTTTACAAAATAACATGTATCCTTATAATTTTACTTAAGATAACATTATATTTGTTATCAACAAAACACAAAGAGATCGCAAAATATTAATAAACGTTTTTACGGTTTATTTGTATTAACC
>OU343216.1:45966989-46039160 GCA_910596185.1 Chrysanthemum makinoi | reverse complement strand
GTTGATTCTAGTGTTAGCTCTAAGCGTCAGTAATTAATGCAAATTTCGCTACTTTTGGCAAAACATGTAATGATGATTGCTTGGTTTCTGCGAACAATCATGTATGTGGTATGAATGATTTGATTAATGCTTGTTAAATACACGCTAAAATTATTAATGCCAAAAATCAAGCTAAGAAGGCTAGAAAGCAAAGGCTGAAGAAGGTTAGAAAACATTGGAAACCCACATGTGATGAAAATTTAGTAATGTAGGTTATCGCTGGATACCCTACCTGCCGCAAATTTAATCTTAATGAGATGAGCCCTAAATTATCTAAGTCAATGCCCATTAGGAAATGGATACCTACCGGTAGAACTATTCCTCTAAGAAGTGAACATACTTTGAATAGGTCTAATGCGCATACTAATACTGCATCTATCCCTAATGATTCCATTGATTCTGCGTCTGATGTGGGTGTTCCAATCACTATTACTAACCAAATAGAACCCATTCTTGCATGGGGATTCCAATTATCCAGTTATCCATTTTTGTTTGTGTTCAACTGCAGATCGTTCAAATAGTTCTGTGGTACTTGGATTTAGGATGTTCCAAGCATATGACTGGAGATCGCTCGCGGCTCATGAACTTCATGAGTAAATTCATCGGATCAGTTAGATTCGGAACCACCATTTTGGTGCAATTATGGGTTATGGAGACTATGTGTTGGTGATAGTGTAATCTCCCTGTATATTATGTAGAAGGTCTTGGTCGTAATCTGCTTTTTGTTGGTCAATTTCGCGGATTCCATCTAGAGGTGGCTTTTAGAAAACATACTTGTTTCGCTAGAGAACTTGATGGTGTGGAACTTTTAAGAGGAACACGGGGTTCAAATCTATACACCATCTCTATCGAAGACATGATGAAGTCTTCTCCAATCCGCTTATTGTCAAAGGCTTCGAAAACAAAGTCATGGTTATGGCATCGCCGCCTCAATCACTTGAACTTCAGGACCATTAATGATCTTTCCAGAAAGGACCTTGTAAGAGGCTTACCCAGATTAAAGTATGAAAAGATCATCTTTGTTCAACATGCCAATTGGGAAAAAGCAAGAAATATGCCCACAAACCCAAACCCGCAAACTCGCTATGCAAGTTCTTCATACCCTTAATATGGATTTGTGCGGACCAATGAGAGTGCAAACGATAAATGGGAAGAAATATATTTTAGTCGTTGTTGATGACTACTCTCGATTTACTTGGGTTAAGTTTTTGAGTACAAAGGATGAAACTCCAGATGTCATCATCAAACTTATCAAGCAGCTTCAGGTTCGACTTAATAAGACTGTAGAATTATTCAACGTAAAATGGCACCGAAGTTTGTTAACAAAGACCTAAGTCAATTCTATGAAAGCATTGAAATGAGTCATCAAAGAAGTATTCCACGCACGCCTCAACGTAACGTGTAGTTGAAAGACTAAATCGACCTTTGTTGAAGCCGCAAGAACAATGCTAATATACTCAAAGGTTCCAATGTTCTCTAGGTCGAAGCCATTGCCACCGCTTGTTACACCCAAAATCGCTCCTCATACACACAACTCATGGAAAACTCCATATGAGCCCGGCCCATAATCGAAAACCCGATCTATCATTCCTTCGCAGGTTTGGTGCGTTGTGTTATCCAACTAATGAGGGTCAAGATTTAGGTAAACTGAAAGCTAAAGCGGACATTGGAGTATTTGTAGGATATGCACCAAACAGAAAAGGATACCGAATCTACAACAAAAGAACTCGAGATATCATGGAAACTATTCACGCTACGCTCGATGAGTCGTCCGCAAATGGCCTGTGACAATCAAGTTCGACCGATCACAACCTTCATCAAGTAGTCCCATTAGTTCTTCTCTTGTACAAAATCCCTCACCAAAGAACTCCATATGTACCCCCTTCAAAAGATGACTTGAAGAAGTTGTTTTATCCAATGTTTGATGAACACTTTGAGCCTATTGCTAATGATCTGTCAAATCCATCAACAGAGGCTGCTCCTATCCCTGCCAACGAAGCTAACCCTTCGCTTATGTCATTGAGTCAAGCGCCAGCCGATCACTAAGTCTCATCATCAAATCCTCAATCATCGAGTGTACATCATGGAATGGTTTTTGGCACCTATGATGGAGATAACTGATTCGTGTAGGTTTAGGGGTGTGTGTGTATGGATAAAACTACAATATCGATATAAAAAATAACCACAAAGAATGATTTAAAATTCCTTTAGGAAAAAGGATAATGAATCAAATCCCCGCGTAGTGACAAAGGATACTGGATTAGGAAATCAGTCGTGGTCCCAACGAGGTGTGAATGGGCAACGTCGTTATTGGTTTGGTATTAAAATGCTCGATGTTTTGGATTGTTGATTTTTTATCTAAACCTACGGAAATGGGGAAGCATAAAAGGGAAATTACACTACGGGGAATCCTAAATACGCGAATTAAACTAAAACGTAATTAAAGAAACGTAAATAAAATGCAAGTGCGTCTAATCTAAGTCCTAAATATGATCTAAAATTACTTTTATACTAAAAATGATATTAGAAAATTAACTAAGAATTAAAACTATTTTTTATGATTTTTCTCGAATTTATTTGAATTAAAAACTAATTAAAACTAATTAAATTGCTAAAAATTATAATTTGAACTAGGAAAATTATGGAAAAATGTTTTTTTGGCTTTTTATATTTTTCTTAATCTAGGAAAAATGAAACTTATTTTTTTGAAGCTATTTGAATTAATTGTATTAAAAAGTAATTAAATTGTCTTAAAAACTAATATGCAATAGGAAAAATAGTAAACAGTACCAGAAAATTATGAAAAATTCAGGAAAAATCTAAATTAAAATTATAAACCTAGGAAAAATCAGAAAACCTATGCTAGTGTGCACGAATAAGGTCAGAGGAAATTTGTTTAAAAATAAACTTATAATAAGCTATAAGCAAACAAATAAGCACCAATTGATCACGAAGCTAGTTTGAATATGCTAAAACAACTTAAATGGAACTTATATAAACTAATCTCAACCTCTGAAGAGCAATCTATAATTATTTGACTTAATGAATTTCTAATAAGCCAAACAAGTTAACCCCTTGGTTTTCAACTAATCCAACCGCTTATCTAATGAGCTTATCAGAAAACCGTAAATGTGGACCTCAAGACCACCAACCAAACAACAACCGACCAATTTTTAGACCCTAATTAACTAAAATGAAGCCTAGAGTGCTTCTCGAAGGACCTCGCTTCACACACTCCGCTTATCTTAATGTGAACAGAGCAAATGAGGGCTTAATGAGCTTATTTTGACCTTATAAAAAGCTTCCAAAAATTTACAAAAATCTCTTTTCCAAAGTTAACCAACCAGAACTTATTTATCCCAAAATTTTAACAAAATTGGATCTAAATGAAGCTATGAAAAAATCCACAAAGATTGGCTAAAACCGCTTTTTCCAATTTTGACTTTTAAGACGCATTTTGCTACTTTGACTTTAGTGAGATTTGAATTAAATTTTCTGAGTGATTATGATATTTTGTGATAAAATGACACTGATGCAAGCTATATCACTAACTTTTATACTCTATGCAAGATCTAACCAACTCCATTCTTTAAGAAATGCTAATAAAGTAGCATTCAAATTGATTTTGACTTTCCTCAATTCTAGAGCACAAATTAATGAACTAATTGACTATATTATGCCTAAATATGACTCTAGCAACTATAACTAACCACAATCGATTAAGCTTAATCTCCAATCTATGGCCCGATCCAAACAAATTCCTATAGAAAACTTAAATGCTTACTCTATCTAATCTTAATGCAATTCCCTAACAAAGAATGAGATCTATACTCTAACAACAATAACACACTAACAAATGCCAAATTAACACTAATAACCTACAACAAAGAGTAAATCAAATAGTGCAAAGAAAACGATTAAGCTTAAACTAATTTAAAAGTACTCACATGAGGTCCAAACCACTATGGCTTGCCAATATCAACTAAAACCATTAACCAATTGCATCTCAATCAAATACCCGTGTCTCAACCAAATAAGCTTTTAACCAATATGCAAAAGATCTCGATTTGTCTCATATAGAACTCGATTTTTAAATTTGATTTTGAATGGAAAGTGAAATGCATATAAACCTTAAATAAGCTATAAGGAAGCTTAAAAAGGTTTAATAGAACAGTAGCAAAGCTTATTAGAAGCTTTTAAGAAGAATTGAAATATTTTTTATTTTTATTTTATTTTATTTTTTTTGATTATTTTTCCGATTTTTTTTATATTTTTGATTAAGATGAAAACAAGTCGCAAATAACTTTTAAATCCAACAATATGAATCAAACACATTAATAAGTCAATCGTAAAACGAAAACTCAAACAAGGATTTGGAGATAAACACTGAATTTCATTAAAAACTTAAAGTTGAGATTACAATAAGAGATTATAAACTAATAATACTAAAAGCAATAAAACCTAATTTAAAATACAATTAGCTACCGGAAGAAAAGGTGAAAGGTGAATACAATTGTGAATTAAGGGTTCTATTTATGATGAGCTCAAGCCTTTGGAAGCTTCAGAAGAGTGTATATGTGCTTTCTCTTAGTAATATCACTTTGATCATCAAATACACGCTGCGTACCATTCAATATGTGTTAGATATGAAAGTGTCAAGACATGAAAGTATCAAGATATGAAAGTACCGTAGTCGCAAAGTAATCGGAAAAGTCAAAGAGTCAAAGTATCGCTAAAGACAAAGTCAAAGTAATCGCACCTAAAAGTCAAAGTAACTGCAAAGAACTAAAGAACTGTATTCGCTTATGGAAAGTATTGTATTATATGTTTAGATTACTTGTCGCACAAGGTTATCAATTGTAAACCGACTAGGATATCCTTGAGCCTATAAAAGGACTCCTAGATTGGCATTAGAGGTACGATTGCTTATGAGTCTATGAGTTTTAGAGTTTACGAATTCACAAGTTAATTAGTGTTTTAGAGAGTAGTTCGATTATCTTAGAGTTGTATTAGAGTATCTGCAGATAATAAGCGATTTAGAGTTTATAATAAAAGGTTATTCTTCTTAGATTTGTTAAGTAAATTTCGCGTACTTAATAAAGATTGCTCAGCGTTTCTTTGTTAATAACTTAGGATTTATCCGAGGTTATTAAACCTTAACAAGCTAGTTAAGATAGTTTGATTAAAGTATATCGATCCAACAAGTGGTATTAGAGCTTGTGTGGAAACTCGACTAGAAGAAACCCTACTTCAACAATATTCAAGATGTCGATTTGAAGTCGCTCCACCACCCTCAATCACCTCACTCCGAATTCCAATAATCAAGAAGGGAGAATATGATCTCTGGTGCATGAAGATGAGGCAAGACATTGCCATTACGCACCATGCTCTTTGGAATGTTATTGTGAATAGGAATGAAGTTGTAGCGAACCCATTGATATTCCCCGACAACCAAAGGCACCTAAACTAGTATTACCGCCAGCAACCTTAAGGAATCAAGAGAAGGCACTCAACATTCTCTTATCCGCCATTCCAGATGGTCATCTTCTCAAATTTCATGATGCTAAAGATGCTAAGCTGTACTCGGGCTGCTCTCAAGACCAGATTTGGAATGAAGCCTCTAAAAGATGCACGTAAATTTGCTAAAGCAACAGCTTGAAACTTTCACACAGCTTGGTGAAAGAGAGAGTCTTGATGTTGCATATGATAGGTTTCAGAATCTACTCAACATGTTGGAGCTATACAAGGCGTAGTATCATTGAGGATGCTAATTTGAAGTTTCTAAGGAGTTTGCCATCTTCATGGCATGTGATTGCTACAATGATCCGAGGACAACAAGGTTTGGATGTCATGGACTTTGATGATCTATATCATCAACTTAAGGTGTATGAGCATGAGATGAGTGGTCAAACAAGTTCTAAGTCTCACAGTAATGCTTTTCTATCATCCGAAAGAAGGCCGACTTCCATTAAAAGTATCGCTTCTCCTCAAAGTAATCGTTTCTCAAAGTATCATTGCCTATACACCCCTCATATGTTCAACAAGCCCCACCAACTACCACTATGGCCTCAGATGAAGTTATGTGCTCCTTCTTTGCACAACAAGCTAGTTTACCTGTCATTTATGAAGAAGATCTACACGATTGAAGAAGATGCACTTGAAGAAATTGATATCCAGTGGCAAGTTGCTATGATCACTGCAAGAATCAAAAAGTACATGAAGAAGACAAGCAAAAGCATTGATTTCAAACCAAAACAGGGCATAACTTTTGACAAATCTAAAATTGAATGCTTCAATTGTCAAATGACTGGTCACTTTGCAGGGAGTTCAGTTTGCTAAGTATCAAGCAAACAGACATCTCGAAAAGCCAAAACTTGAGCTTAAGGAAATTCCCATTCTCGAAACAAAGGCTTTGGTTGCTCAAGAGAAGTTATGGTTGACCGGAGTGAAGAGTTTGATGATGAACCAAGAACCTATTGCATGGTAGCAGTGGAAGAAGAAATTGAAGATTCAGTAGAAGCATTGGATTGGAGCATGCTGAAGAACCCGAACATGCCGCTTTGGAATCGATGATGGCTTTGAGGATTTGACCGAGCAAGAAAAGTGAAGATGATCCTGTTCAACTAGCATTGGTGGCTACTTCACCAAATCAATCTCCTATCTCCGAGGTATGCTCAAATTGCTATGATTTTTATCAAAAATTACTTAAGCTTATGTGATTGAGAGAGATTGTGTTAAGGCTAGGTTCTGAGGTAGCAGGTTATCAAATAACCTTAGAATCTATGGAAGCCAAAATATTAGCACATGAAACTAATGAAGTAGCTTAAAAAAATATGCACAACAGATTATCAGTTAAAGCTTAGTGAATGGAAATTAAACTGTAAAATTGCTGAAATTGAGAAATTAACTAAGGAAAGAGATGATTTGTTAGCTAAGTTTGCTGCTTGGGGTGAAGCCGGTCTGTCACATGTTTCTTATGTTCAAAAACAGCAAAGAGCCTACCTTAAAACTCGATTAGGTTTTGGAATGGATTTTAGTAAGATAGAAGAAAACCAATCTAGTAATCGTGATGAAGAGTATGAGGATATAACCACTAGTGATGAAGAACTCATTAATTATGTAGATACATCTAGTAATGATGGTTCAATAAGTGACTCACCTCCAGCATATAAGAAAGCTAATGATTATCATGTTGTTCCACATCCCATCGGAATTCATCAACCCTTAGGCCCGATGTTTCTCGCTTTGGAGTAGACAGTATAGAGTTTAGGAAAAAGCTAGTTGCTAAATCTAGGTCTGAAAAACCCAAAGAATCTGTTGAAAATGATGTTCAAAATCAAGCAGTACCTTTAAATCAAAGTATCTTGCTCCACAAGCGACCTTCTTCAAAACCTTTTCAAAAAAGTATCGCTAAACCTTTTGGGATAATTTTGGTCAAAACAGTTTAATCACTCACCAAGAAGGCAAAATAATTTTGGGCATAGACATAGGAGATGTCACTTTGACAAGATGGGTCGAAACTATGTTTTGTGTGTTTTAGTCCTACTCATCTAATTAAGGATTGTGAACATCACTCAAAATACCTTAGATAATTTCCAAAGAACAGATCGCCAACCGAAACCTAGAGAGTACAAACCAGTTTGGAATAATTCAAATAGGGTCAATCACGAAAATTCTCACCGGATCATAGATACCACACCAAAGAAAACCTTTTTCAAAACCTTCAAGATCTCACAAGATCTTCCAAAGTATCTTAATCTCGCCCAAGATTTCTCAAAGTGCATCGCCTCATAAAACAAGGTAATCGATCACAATACTTGGTATAGAAATTCTAAGAAATCTCACTATCAACCTAGAAGGTATTACAATTCACATAGGAGATTTAGATCTCAGGAACCAAGTGTTAAAACAGAATGGGTTAAGAGGGAAAGTACCGTAGAGGACGCAAAGACTTTCAACCAAAAGTGAATCGATGTTTTGTGATGACAGGATAAAGAGATTTGTGTTGAAAACCGTAAAGTTTTGAAAATCCACATGCTAAAAGATCAAAAGATAATTCTGATCATCATTTGAAAGATAGTGGTAATTACATACTCAAAGAATTTGAGTTTGTAACTCCACAAGGGGAACACAAGTCAATAATGGCTTGGGTTCCTAAGAGTTTCTAACTCTTTATGTGCGAGCAACCCGAAGAGGAGCTTAAAGATCATCTTATTGTGGATAGTGGTTGCTCTGGAAGTATGTCAGGAGACAAAGAGATCCCTGTCTGATTTTAGGAAGATTAGTGGAGGAAGAGTTGCATTTGGGAATGATCCCAATGGAGGAAAGATTAATGGAAAAGGGACTATCAAGCAGTGGCTTATAGATTTTGAGAATGTTAGATATGTAAAGGAGTTAAAGTTCAATCTATTGTCGCGATCACAAATTGTGATAAAAAGCATCCTGGTTATTCAATGACAAGAATGTCTTATCCTTTCCTTTGACTTTAAGCCTGTTGATGATGAATTAGTAGTTCTTAGAGTACCAAGGACAAATGATGTGTATAGTTTAGACATGAAGAGTCTACATTCCTATGGAAGAGCCACATGTTTGGTGGCTAAAGCAACATCTTAAGAGGCACATCAATGGCATAGAAGATTGGGTCATGTTAACTTCAAGAATATCAATAAACTGGTGAAAGGCAATCTAGTTAGAGGTTTACCTTCAAAGACTTACAAGAATGATCAATCATGCTTGGCATGCAAGAAGGGTAAACAACACAAACCTTCCTGCAAGAAGCTTGAGGAAAGAACTATTAGAGAACCTTTGGAGTCAAGTTACATATGGATTTGTTTGGACCTGTTTGTGGCAAGTTTAAACAAGAAAAAATCGCTTAGTTGTAACAGATGATTGTAGTAGATTCAGTTGGGTATTTTCTTGGGTTTTAAAGATGATACTTTTGATGCTATCCGCATTAATCGATTATTGCTCTTGAAAACCAATTGAGACTCAAGGTTAGAGGTATTAGATGTGACAATGGGAATGAATTCAAGAACAAACTTATGGATGAATTTTGTGCAAACAAAGGCATAAAAAGGGAGTTTAGTAATGCAAGAACACCACAAATGTGAATGGTGTTGCGGAAAGAAAGAATAGGACTTTAATTGAAGCAGCAAGAACAATGTTAGCATATTCTCACCTACCTATTCATTCGGGGCATGTAAATGCTTGTTATGTACTTAACAGAGTCTCAGTCACTAAACCACAGATGAAGACACCCTATGAATTGTTGATGGGCACTAAACCCAACATTCGCTTTATGAAACCTTTTGGATGCCCTCTTACTATCTTAAACACTATTGATAACTGGGAAGTTTGATGGCAAGTCGTAAGAAGGATACTTATTGGGTTATTGCACTAACAGGAAGGGCTTTAGAGTATACAACAAAGTTACTAAGAAGGTTCAAGATTGTCTTCATGTTGAGTTTTTAGAAGATCAAGACAATGAGAAAGGTAAAGGCCCTGATTGGATGTTTGATCTTGAGGTTTTAACTCCATCTATGAACTATGTACCTGTTAGAGAAGAAAATCAGCCAAGTGCAGTGGAGAAGATTTACAATATGTGGTTCATGGAGTTCATATTAGACCGATGTCGTTCTCGATGAAGATCCCTAGTCCAAAACAAAGTGAAATTCCAAAACAAAGTACTGTTGTCCCCACCATAAAGTATCCTTGTTTCTTAATCTTCTTTATCTGAGGATCAATCTATTCAAGAGGAACTTAATCCGATGCTTCTTCAAGATGTTTTAGCACATTCTTACACTGATGAACAAAGGAGAGCTTATGAAGATACAAAGAGGAAGAACAAGACTGCAGAGTACTCTCCAAGTACTTTGGACAAGATTTCTGAACAAAGTATCGCTGCACTGACAAGATACTTTAGCGATCCGATGATCATACCATGCCTGGATTAGAAGATACCGATGATGAATTTGAAGATGAAGGTATTTTCCCAAATTCCAATGAAGGTGCTGATGTTACTAATTTAGAGGATAATTATGAAGTTCCACAGGCTCCAAACTTAAGAACTCATAAGGATCATCCTCCGATCAAATCATTGGTCCTACTTACTGAGTGACTGACTAGACACGAGCTAAGAGTTTTCTACACCTCATAATGCTTTACTTAGCTTTGTGTATAAACAAAACAGGCTGAATCATAAGGACCATCAAACCTGTCTATTTACTTGTTTTATCTCTCAAGAAGAACCCAAGAATATTGATCAAGCTTTGACTAAAGAAAGCTGGGTTGAAGCTATGCAGGAAGAACTTCTTCAATTTAAACTTCGAGAGGTTTGGGTTTTATGTGATCTTCAGAGTTATTGGAACCAGATGGGTTTTTAGAGTCAAAAGAGATGAAAGAGGTAATGTTATCAAGAATAAGGCAAGGTTAGTTGCACAAGGCTATAGACAAGAAGAAGGAGTAGATTATGATGAAGTGTTTGCTCCTGTAGCAAGAATAGAAGCTATTAGAATATTTCTTGCTTTTGCTTCTTATATGGGCTTTCAAGTTTACCAGATGGATGTCAAAAGTGCCTTTTTATATGGCAAGATTACCGAGGAAGTTTATGTCAAACAACCTCCTGGTTTTGAAGATCCTAAACATCCAAACAAAGTCTACAAGGTGGTTAAGGCTCTTTATGGCCTTCATCAAGCACCTAGAGCTTGGTATGAGAGACTCTCCACATTCTTATTGCAACATGGATATAGAAGGGGAGCTATTGACAAGACTTTGTTTATCCAGAGAGACAAGAAAGATATCATGTTAGTTCAAGTTTATGTTGATGATATCATTTTTGGGGCTACCAAACAGTCCATTGTTAAGGAGTTTGAGCGATGCGAAAGAATTTCAAATGAGTTCAATGGGAGAGTTGACTTTCTTTTTAGGACTTCGTGTTAAGCCAAAGGAAGGTATTTTTATCAGTCAAGACAAGTATGTTACTGACATACTTAAGAAATTCAATTTTGATGATATGAAGGCCGTTACTACACCCATTAAATCTATCAATTCATTGGGCAAAGATGAAGATGGACACCCTGTTGAAGTCAAGCTTTATAGATCAATGATTGGTTCTCTTATGTATCTCAATCGCATCAAGGCCTGATATTATGTTTGCAGCTTGTCTATGTGCTAGATATCAAGTCTCACCAAAGATCTCTCACATGAATGCAGTAAAGAGAATCTTCTGTTATTTGAAGCAACAACCAAAGTTGGGGTTGTGGTATCCTAAAGAGTCACCTTTTCACTTAGAGGCTTTTTTAGATAGTGATTATGCAGGTGATAACTATGATAGAAGATCAACCATTGGAGGATGCCAATATCTTGGAAGAAGGTTAGTCTCCCGGCAATCCAAGAAGACAATTGAACATCATCACTGAATATGTAGCGCAGGTTGTGGACAAGTTTTGTGGATGCAGAATCAACTCTTGGACTATGGGTTCAATTTCAAAAATACTCCTATCAATATTGATAATGAGAGTACCATTTGTATTGTGAAGAATCCAGTTTATCATTCCAAGACCAAGCATATTCAGATTAGGCATCACTTTATCAGAGATTGTTATGAGCACAGACTCATTAATGTTGTTAAAGTTCACACAGATGACAACGTGGCGATTTACTCACCAAAGGCTTTGATGTTTCAAGATTCAATCACTTGGTGGTGAGTATTGGCATGATTAACTACTAAGCTATGTTTGAGGGGAGGACTATAAGGTGTTAGTATAGTCCTGTGTATTGCTTGAGGGTAGGATGCTTGTATATACTTAGTTTCTATGGAGGAATTTGGCAAAGTCTGTTTTTCACGAAAGTCGCTTGGAAAGTAATCGCTTTGGGAAAGTAATGCATCGTGGAAAGTACCGTTTGTCGATTAAAGTAATCTTGTTCCAACGGTTATATTGAGGGTAATTAATGCTAACGTTATTTTATTTTGGGCGGTGATTTTCAAATCTCTCCTATAAATAACTACTTTCCGATTTTCCTCTCATATTATTACATTAGCATCGTTTCCATCTTTCTCTCATTCTTATTCAATTTCAATTTGTGCTTACATAATCACCAATGGCGAATCGACCCTCTTTGTTTCAAAGCACAATATGGTAGCAAATTTAGACAAGACTGAAGATAATGCGGCGTTTCACGATATTATTGATTTTTTAACCGGGTCGCAAATCGCTTATGCTCTTTTAGTGGAGCCGGATGTTATTGAGCCTTGGATTCAAGAATTTTGGACTCTAATGCTAGAAAACATGGAGAATGAAGAATTTTATATTAGGGCTACAGTTGTTGGACGACCGTGAAGATTAGAAGCATCTATTAGAGAGGACTTGCTGTTTAATGATAATGATGGTGCTATTCGTTTTGCCAAGGAATTGATTTGGGAAACTTTTGGGCATATTGATTATGAAGGTTCTTTAATCCGCGAAGACATTGAAAACAGTTGTTTTGTCTCAATGGAAATTTTGGTTCATGAGTTGCTACATTGCATAAGTGCTAAGAGTACTTCTTCGGAGCAGTTTGGGTCCAATATAGCATCTGCTATGGTTGGGTTAGCTACGGATCGGGTTTGTAACTTCGCAAGGCTAATATCTTTGGATGGGATGCTCGCATATCTCACATGGGTCTACTTGGCTAATGTACCCACGGTTTATACAGGTTTTCTTAAACAAGCAACTTTCTAATGTGCCAAAACCTACTGACTTTATTGCCTGTTATTGTTCAACAATCCAAGATTTTTACTTTTATGGCAAAAGGAGTGTTTTATTCAAGGGTCAAGATACTCCTTTAACAACTTCCATAATGGATGTTGTTCAGCCGTTAGAGCAGATGATGAAGTCGATGCGCCTAGTGAAAGTACTACATCGAAGGAACGCACTGCAGATATCTTGCTTGCATGAAGTCTTGCATCTGCAAATCTTGCATCCAGAAGATGCTGCATCTCTTCGTGGTAATGCTTTTGTCAAGCCCCGAGGTTCAAGAAGAAGTTTTAAGATCACCTTCTCCATCTCCACAAGGATCATTCACGCTTCTCAATCGGAGGAACATTCACCTATTCAAGCCTGGTGATCTTACATTGGATAACTATGTTTTGACAAAGGAGCCGGTAAAGTTAAAAAAGACTACTTGAGGTTCAAGCCAAACGATAAAGAAATTAAAGCTGAAGTTTCGAAGGCTTAAGACTTTTGTGTGGCCATTAGTTCAAGAATTTCGTGTATGGGTCAAAACAAAAGAAAGCAAAAGCGGTCTAGGAAACACAAAGCGCCAACGGAGGTTCATCAACCATCTTCTCGTCCAATTGGGGAGGAATTTAGAAAAGAAAAATTGAAAGAAGATGTTACAAAGAAGAAAGAACTAAGATGTGAAGAAAAGATTATTTCCAGATCTTGAGGAACAACAAGAACAAGTTCAAGTTCAAGGTACCGATGATCAAGGTGCCTTGAATATCAAAGTGTTGCTTTTCAAGATACTTTTACGCAAGAGGTAATAACACCAAGAGTATTGAATTTGGAAGAAGAAGCGGTCCTTCTACAAGCTGTTATACAAGAAGAGGAGGGAGCTACATTCAAACCTATTTATTCTGCAAGTGATGATGAATTCATTTCTACTAATTTTAGGAGATTTATCACAACCTAGAGGTGGTGTTACTATTAGAGATGTACAAGAAGAAGAACACCAAAGAACTTCTCAACACGCAATTGATCCTAAGGATAAAGGGAAAGTGTTACGGTTGAAACTAAGAAAAGAAACTAACTTTGGCAGAACTTAGAGAAATTGAAGTTGCTAGGAATGAAGCTGCAACTAGAAAAGTTCAAGAAGAGTTAAATGCTAAAGATAGAAAAGATCAGGAAGCTCAAGAAGCTCGAATAGAAGCAGACTCAAAAAGTACAAGATGAATTAGATCTTTGAAGGCTGCTGAACCATTCTACAGATCCACACTCTGTTAGATTTATGCCAAGAAGACTTAATAAAGCTAAAGACAGAAATGCTATGATGGCTTATCGGAAAAGTCAAGGGTATAAAGGATTGCAGAAGTTTAATTATTTTGAGATGAAAAGATTATATTATCTTTGCTAGGGGAGGATTATAAGAAGAATGTTGCAGGCATCAAAGATTTTAGAGAAGAAGCTACCTGGACTGAAGCTAAAAGAAAGAAGAGTTGGAAAAGAAAAAGGAAAAGCGATGTTCTGAGATGTTCGTTCTCAAAGAAAGAAAAGTTGAATTAAGATCTGAGACTAGTGATGAATTAAGGAATTATCTCAGAATAGTAGATTTTGATTATTCAAAAGAAGATAATGACATGAAGATGAACAGATCAAAGATTAGTGTTTTTGAAGTTGTGAAATCCAAGGAAGGAGATTACATGATTTTTCATAAAGAAGATGAAAGCTTCAAAGTTTTCTAAAGGCTATGGGACTTCAGCACATTATAGATAGAGTAGATCTATTCTATTTATATCATGTGGTGAAAGCTTACTTTGAACAAAATCCATTAGAAGGGATTGGTTTAGTTTTACATGGTGATCCCATAACTGCATGGGAATGAAGAAGGAGAATCGATGATGTTTGGAAGAATCAAGAAAGGGAAATTGTTTTGCTGGAGATTCTTTGAAGAGTCTGGAGTTCATGTTTTAGAGTTGGAAAATGGAACGATGATACACATGTTTGCAAAAAGAAGATACCCTCTCACAGTTGAGCTCATGAGAAGAATGCTAGAGCATGGATTGGAAGTAGAAGAGGATAATGAAACTGCTTGCATGGTTATAAACTTATTTATCAACCTGGACTACTATTGCCGAAGATGATCAATAAGCTGGTATGAATTTTATTTGAATAAAATACTTTTTGATATATCATTACTTTTATTCAAAGTACTGCTGATCAAGACAGTACTTTCATCAAAGTAATCTTTTACAGAAATAAACCAGTTAAATGAATTTTAGAAGAAACCTTTTGCTAATTAATAAATATTTTGAAATAAAGGTTCAATAAATGGGTTTTGTGATGATAACATCAATAGGTTATCAATCCACCATGGTTACAAAAGGATTGACTAATCCATGAGCAAACGGCTCTGGTAAAGATATATCAAATCCGTTTTAGTTGACAACTTGCTAATAAGTTGTATGGTAATCAACTCACCATATCCGTTAATGTGAAGAGTTGGCTAGCCCACAAGAAAATGGCTTGTGGTAAAGGCCGTGGAAAAACCATTATTGGTAATTAGTTCACCATTAGATAAAAGAACTAACTAGTCGGAAGGGCACGACTTTTGGTAAAGACAAATCAAATCGTTGATAGGCGATGATTTGCTAAAAATCATATGGTTATCAATGTACCATGGTCTTACACACCAAAACATTTGGCTACTCCAAAGATAATGGCTTTGGTAAAGAGATCTAAAACCATTAAATTTTCAATGATTCACCTCTCACAGGAGTTAACACACCGGAAGTGATGAGAATAGTATGCAACTTAAACTGAATTAATGTGCAAATTGTCATATGTTCTTTGTTCTTTGAAAAGATGGAGCTTCTGGATGTCTTTGAGAAAGAACAATTCTAAGAGATACTTTGACAAGCACAGGACACTACTGAGAGATATATTGAAAAGACTAAAAACAATCGATCTTAAAGATGAAGGTTAAAGATATATTCACAAAGGAACTTGAAGTCAAGCAAGTAGAATTCAAGTTAGAGGAGGATTGTTAGGATATGAAAGTGTGAAGACATGAAAGTACGAAGATATGAAAATCTTGTGCTAAGTCTTGGGAAAAGTCAAAGAGTCAAAGTATTGCTAAAGACAAAGTCAAAGTACTGCACCTAAAAGTCAAAGTACTGCAAAGAACTAAAGAACTTTATTCGTTTATGGAAAGTATTGTATTCTATGTTTAGATTACTTGTCGTACAAGGTTATCAATTGTAAACCGACTAGGATATTCTTGAGCCTATAAAAGGACTCCTAGATTGGCATTAGAGATACGATTGCTTATGAGTCTATGAGTTTTAGAGTTTACGAATTCACAAGTTAATTAGTGTTTTAGAGAGAAGTTCGATTATCTTAGAGTTGTATTAGAGTATCTGCATAATAAGCAGATTTAGAGTTTATAATAAAAGGTTATTCTTCTTAGATTTATTAAGTAAATTCCGCGTACTTAATAAAGATTGCTCAGTGTTTCTTTGTTAATAACTTAGGATTTATCCGAGGTTATTAAACCTTAACAAGCTAGTTAAGATAGTTTGATTAAAGTATATCGATCCAACAATATGCGCCCTTGGATCATGTGCCACGTTCTTCTCAGCCAATCAAATCAAGGGAATGATGTGATATGACACACGGATTGCCAGCGTGGCATCCGTGTGTCAGTCACGTGTCAGAATTTAGTACGAATTTCCATTGAATTTGAGTTTAATTTGGTGAATTAATTGGGTGGGTAAATTTAGGGTTCATGTACTGTAATTTTGGGGATAAAAGGCGAGGTAAAATTATTTTATTAATGGATTTGACTTTGTTTTGACCGGGTATAAAGGGTGGACGTGTTTGGTTTAGACCGGGTATGATTTGTTTTTGGGTCGTGGGCTTTGGGTTAACTTGGGCTTTAGGAGTAGTATTAGTTTAGGCTTAGGACTTAGGATATAATCCATGTGGTATTTAGGGACTAAAAGTGACAAACTGAATTTTTAGGGACCAAGGCTGTAAATTCTGAAAATGTGATCCAAGGGCTAATCTTGACAATCTTAAATATTCCAAGGACTAAACTTGCCAATTTTGAATCTCAAGGGTATTTTCTGCCAAGTGCTGAAAGTTCAGGGACTGTTTATGACATTTCTTCAAGGTTGAACATATCTTTCAAAAATAATCCTCTCAGCATAGAAACCTTCACAGATGCACAATTCTGACCTTCCGGCTCAGCTTTAGCACTCTTTATCTCTCGTGCTCGGGTTTTTGTCAGATTTGGTTATCTTTTGCTTGTTTTGAAATATCCATACCCGCACAAGCATAAACTCAAGAAACCATTAAATATTAGCAATAAACGGCTCTTTCTTGGTTATTTTGGGTCTGATTTGATAAAGAAATGATATGTGTTTTTGCACATATCAAAATACTCCAGACGAGACCATTGTCGTGTCCCCACGCAATGCAATCAACTCACGCTTCTAAAACCAAGGATTTCAATCTCTTTCTACTAAACCTATGAAGAAGTAGCAAGGATTCCTCAAAAGAGATTAAGAACCCTTAATTCTAAAAACGCCCCATTTACCTTTTTTATTTCACATATAGATATTACGATTAAGCACATTCCGATTATGAGTGACGGTTTGTTGAACTTTCATGTCGATCAATAACTCCAACATTTTTCAAACGACACTTTAGGATCACGGAGTAGGAAACACAACACAGCGTGAAGTGACCATACGGATAGAATACATCGTCCCTGATTTTTCACAAGTCCCCAAACTAAGAGTAAAATCGAAATCATTGTTAAATATGATTCTAGATGCTAACACTACCCATGGAAGTTACTTGTGTAATTACCTTTTGCTCCCATTTTCCTATTTTCCTCTAGATTTTTTTATTTTTGTGAGAATTGAATTTCTTCAAATTTCTCGTTTCGATAATTCTTATTCCGATAAAGATATAAAGCTAAGTCGCTAATTAGTTATCTATCTTCCCTCAAAAACCATTGCGCACAAGAATGAGGTCCACATCAAAGTCCTAATTTCAGCGATTTAGGAGATATCTCCCGGATTCAAAGTTTGGCTTAACACTTATTTCAAAGACATTTGCATTTTGCAATTTAGGCCCTTGGTCTTTTCAACCACTAACTCAACGGGATTACCGTTTTATCAGAAGTCTTATTATGACTTTGGATTTTCCTTAACCTTTTTAGAAGTCCATGACAACGGGGGTACCGTCGGACATAGAAAACTTTTATGGCTTTGGATTTTGTAGGATCGTTATATTTATGTGTTTGATGATTCGGGTGGTCTTGGGAGATCAAAATACATGTTTGCCATTTTAGAGAGAGAAAGTAGAGAGAGAGAGGGTGTTCTTGCTAGAGGTTTACTCAAAGTATGAAATATTAGATTATGAAGCACCACCCCTTCCATGGATGGAAGGGGTATTTATAGTTACATGAAATACGACCTCCTCTCGGCCTGTGGATCAGGATCATGGGTAAAGACCCGTCCTTCCTCCACGGTGTTGCACTAAACTAATCTACGCTACAAACTAACTAATAAACTGCTAAATAACGTAAACAACGACAAATCTACGAGCTAACATATGCTAGACCATTATTGGGGTGACCGACTCTTTAACATGAAATTTCCAATTCCTAACAATCTGCCCCTAAGGGAGGTCACCCCATGGAATATATTTTGCTTCCTAGCATTCTATCTTTGACTTCGTTCTTGAGCTCGTAGACTTGAATTCTTCACTTTCGCAATCTTTGTGCTAAAGTAGCGATTCTTCAAAGTCCGCATAGATTAGTACTTTTAGTGGAGGTCTTTGGTCTGATCCACATCTTTGATGATCTTCGAGCTATCATTGAGATCATCACCACATGCGAAATCTCTGGATCACCCTTTAATGTGTTGCCATCATGTGAAGTTGTGACTTTCGGACCGACATGCTCACACTTTTGAATCATGACATCTTTCCATTAGAGTAGCGGAAGCCTTCATGGTTCATGATATTTGCGCCAGTAGCGAAGCATAGTATAAAAATATCAGAACCTGTGTTATGTAGATATGCACCGTCATGATTTCTTCAATTAAGTGTGGTTGTGTGAACATGCGCTTTGGATTGACTCCTCAATTCGATCGGTACTGCAACCGCCCAAATGTACCGCAAACAACAGTTAGCAATAAAGCGCACGAAAGTGTCTTTGATCACTTTCGTTGAATTGAGGTACACGGCCCACGGTTCCCGTTGATCGTACAAGTATTGCCTGTGATCGTAGGATTCCTAAGAATCTCCTTGGGGTTTCGCAGTGTTCTAGCTGTTCTCAAACCGAACGTCTCAAAGAAGACAACACGAGTGAGTGAACCAGCAATTGAGATTCACGATTGATGAAAAATTGATTTGAAAAACAATCGCGTATTGCTTATAATAAAGAGTTTTGCAATACGACGAAGGTTTTATGAGAAAGATCAATTTTCAATCAAAACACTTTTTGTATTTGAAAATAGTACACAATCGACGTGCTAGTGAAAAGAAGAGATTCGCACATCGACCGGTTTTTCTAAAAGTATTTTTCAATCAGAGATACTTTTTGAATTTTGAAAACATAAGTACACATTCGACGTGCTAGAGAAAAGAAGATTTGCACATCGAATGGTTTTTCCAAAAGTATTCGTCAATTCATATCCTGGACGAAGGTTGATTCAAGATGAATCGCCCCATTGTTTCTATCCAGTTGTCACAAGTTTGATCTTACGAGAAGATCTCACATGTCACCCACCAAGAGCTTGTTAGATGTTGGCTCTAGAAGGATTTCCATCTTCATTGTGAATATTTTTACATATCACTCGGATGTTCTGGAAATACCACAAGGATAATGCGTAGGACTCTTAATATATACTTACTTTCCACATTGTGTGAAAAGCAAGTCTTCAAGAATTTAGTGTCCTAACGAGATATTGTGGATGATCTCTTGGCTCTAGACTCAATAGTGCATATTTGGTTCCTGTGTCGGAGACTAGGGAGAGGGTCTCCTTCTTCAATATCAACAATCTCTAAGAGAAAGTCGATAGATAATGTCGGTTCCCCGTGAGAATGAAACAAGCCCTTTTAAGAGGAACTTGAGTAGCTTGGGAAGTTAGGTGCAGTGCGTCACTGGGTCCATGACGTCTTGTCTTCAATACCGGCGTTACCTTAGTAAACACCAGTAGAATATGTATTGAACCCGGTTTCTGCCCTAAGGTTGAATTATTGGAGGGCTATTTCTTTTCACCCTTTTCACATTCAATTCTTTTTCATTCTTCAACCCCTTCAGTGCTTACCAAGACTTCATAACTATAACCTTGTTGGGTTTATTCCAGTAATAGCTCTGTCTCAGTCCGCACTCTTCCCATATTCTCATTTTTCTCCTTTTTTCAATATACCTAAGGACTCTACACAATCTAGTGGATTGTCCACGGTAGATCCCTCCGCTCAAGCGGATCGTGGGAACGAATACCTAACCTAACCATCCTTATAACACCATGCATAAAGTAAATTGGTCGGTCTTTTGGTATTGTTCTTTCCTTCATGAAACCAATCGAAAAATCATTTGGAAAAACAATCAAGGTACTTGTGATACGAGATCAAAGCATTTTGTACCTTAATAGTTTTGATCATTTTAGAAATGCTCCCCCTCAACATGTGCACATGATTTAAAATTGTTTGGCACATGGAGGCAAGAGTTCTTTGAAATAATTTCTTTGAAATAATTTCTTGATCACAATTTCCTACGAAAAAGCCATTTGATTTTCTTGGTAAAATTATCCCCCTCAATATGTGCAGAGGATATTTGAAATCATTTTATCACATAGAGGCAAGAGTTCTTTTGAAGCACATCCACGATCACAAAATCCATTAATAAAACCATTTTAAAACTCAATCAAGGTACTCTATGTTAAAACATAAAAGCTTTTGTACCTCGATAGTTTTATTTTCCTTTAAAATGCTCCCCTCAATATGTGCTTCAAGATTCGAAAGCGTTTAGCACATATGAGAGAGCAACCTGCACAATTAAGTCAAAACGATCACCTTTTATCAAATTTCATTATTAAATCACAAATTCTCCCCGATCAAAAATATCAAACCCTTTGAGATTTTGGATCCCAAGTGATTTAATACGGTTTAGAAAACATGGGAGAATATGTGGCCTGGTTTAAATACTCATCATGTTTTTGGATAAATCCTCCTCCTCAACATGTGCATTGTGTATGAAATCGTTTGGCACATGGAGGCAGGAGTGCCTTTGAAGGACTAAAACCAATTCCATTTAAACAGATAAGAGATTTAACTCACGATCTCTCCCGCGATCAAAAATTTCAACCCATTTGAGATTTGTAATCCCAAAAGATTTAAATTATTTAAAAGATTTTGGGGAAAGACGTGGCTTGATTTAATCTTTGAAAAATGACAGATAAGGACCATTTTAAGACATTAAAGATTGTTAGTGTCAGGTATGATTGTTTTTAAGAGATCTTTTGAGTAAAACAAAACAATTTCACAATCAAACAAGAACAGAAAAAATTTCATTTTGAAAGACCTTGATTCAAAAGAAAAATCATACCATGACATAACATTAAATCTTTAGATCACCACATTTTAACGTACAAAGCGGAACATTTGTGAAGAAATATCGTTTGAAAATATTTTATTTTAAATCACTCTCCCCCTCAATCCATGACAGAAGTCAATAATTGAGTGACTTAGGTTTTGATACTATGAAGACCGGTGATTTTCAAAAATTAGTCCAATATATTTTCAAAACAATATTTTCCATTTTCAGAACAATTTTATCAAGTTTGTTTTAAGAAAAATGGTATCATCCACTACTTTTTCCTGCACAAGAAAAGTTAGATGGTTGAGAAGCTTTGTTGTTGTTTGTAGGGCTTGGAAGAAAAACCGTCTGCTGATGCAGTGAGACTTCTTCTTTCGTTGCATTTTGAATGCCAACTGAGGTCAAATTAAGCTCCGTTTCTTCAATCAATTAGAAGAAAACCATCTGCTGATGCAGTGAGACCTCTTACGTTGCATATATGCCAACTCTCCATAGAAGTCCAATTAAGCTCCGTTTCTTCATTTGTCAACCCAAGATATAGTTACCCTTTCCTTTCGGCATCCAAACATCATATTATGTGGGATCCGGATCGGGAACATTCTTATACCAAGATACCTGCATACGTTAGTGAACACACATACAGATATATGGTGGTCGACAACACCCAAACAACAATCGACTAATAAAAGTCAATTCAACATATCAATCAGTTCATATAAGGCATGGGAATAATGTTCATCAATCTATAATCATCTAAACCTAACAGTCACATCCTAGAAACCTAGTCCTTCAACATAGGCAATTATATTTTTCAGATAAGCACGTAGGATGATTAAGAAAGTCCGTTAGATGATATAAATATGAAACATATTCTTCCCCTCAATCAATGACTCTTTTTCTTGAAAAGTTTTAAAAGTGCTGAAGTCATCGATTGAGTTTTTGCGAATTTTCTAAAAACTTTGAATCTGATTGATTTTAAGCAACTCATTTACCACCATTTTGAAAACAACAAATATTTTTCTGAAGAATTTTAGACGGAAAAACATTTGTGTAGGAACAGCAGTCCTTCGACATACTTTCCTCATTTTGTTTTAGGATAAGTGCATGAAATATTTGAAAAATGGTTTAGCGCAACACTTTCCTTTCATGAAGAGCGGGTTGCTATCTGAAATAATAGCAAACCATGGTTAAGCACGGGTTACAGATCAAGTAATCGCAAGCCATTATTTGAAGCAGGTTACATCTGAAATAAGCGTAAGCCATATTTTGAGACATGTTAAGAAAAAGAATATTTACACCTCCTGCTCGAACTTCATCTAAAGTCCCGTGCCATTATTGAATGACATTTCTAAGACCGTAGATGTTATCGATACCAGAAGACATGTCTTGAGAAACAATATTTTTGGTATTTTTGAAATTTTCTGATTTTTATGGGTTTTTGAAGGTTTTATAATTTTCTATTTTGTTTTCTGATAAATATATACAAGGATAGAGTAGATGATATAGTATAAGAAGATGATGATACGAGTACCGAGATAAGGATATCAAGCAGCCCCGTTGTTGAAGAAGAAATCGTCATCTCTTAAACATTCACCACCAAAGCTTCCAAGGCTCCAGAATAGAAGATAGAACATGAGCCTTCGAGAAAAAAAAACTTTGGCAGCTTCCCCCCAGAACGATAATCAAGGTTCTCCATTCGGGGTTATATCATCAACAAGAATAACAGCAAAGTATCATCCCACGCATAAAACAATCTTCTCAAATTTCTTTTCTACTGACGTCTGAAGCAATCCATTCCAAAAGGTGTCAAGAGACCACTTCCCCCCCGTAGTTGAATTGATGCAGTCAGTCTCTTAGACTAGAGCTCACGAACCCGAACACACAAACCCAAAGACAAAGAAACTTATACCATCGAAGTAGCAGATTAAGTCCAATAGCTAAAGAATAACCCCGATGTATACTTTTCTCTCCTCCTGAAGAAAGTGCATGAAGCTCAAGAACCCGAAGTACCCGAATGCCCAAAGAGAGAACAACCGATAACATTGAAGAAGCAGGCCGAATCATTGATTATCTCTGCGGATGACAATCACTGCGGATGTCCACTCCGGAATAAGTGATTATATCACTAAATCACAGATTAAGCCCTCAAGTGAGATAGCTGAGCATCCCCAATGTACACAATCTCTCTCCTCTGATGAATGCGATAGCATCATCACACACTTGTGTACCTCTTTTATCATCAGAAACTAACTCTTCCATCTCTTCCCCTACATAGTTGGAATAAAAAACACTAACGCTATGAGTCAAATCTTGAGTTTCTCTGCGGTAATGACAATAGTCTTCCCGGAATATCTTCAATCACTTAGAAGTATTAAGCTCGTCAAGATTACTCGCGTATAGAAGTGTGTCTCCTTCCCCCTTTTGGTTTTGACACTACGAGTCAGAAATCATTATAAGCCCGTATACTAGAAATTTTGAGAAGAACATTTGAACTCTTGTGAGAATCAACTTGCTGAATAATGTGAGCAAATCTAATTGGGGATTAAATTTGGCATTTCAAACTCTCCCAACTAGTGCTCTACCCTAGACCGACAATCTGTATTATAAATGCCATGAATTAAGAAGAAGTCTTTAGATCGTTAAATGCAACTCGTCTTTAGTCTTCTAACATGTAGAATATGTAGAACCGACTGAAGACTCGACCTTCTTCAAGATTGTCCAGTTGGGGAATAGATAGTTAACATCTTCATTTCACCAAAAACACAAGAACATCACCAAAAGCATCCCAATTAACTTACATCTTGCAAATCCCTTAATTAAGATCCTCCCAATCAAACAAGAACAGAAAGATGTTCATCAAGGAAATCAGCAATCAGCCCGCAACGAACACACAAAATGGTAACACCAAGCAAACAATCACATCAAACAAGAAAAGAAGGTTGTTCGGAATCATCATGTTAATGTGCACGTGAAGCATTAACCAGAAGCACTTTGTCAATAAACTCATATCAGCTTGTGAAGATGTCAACCAACGGCTCTTAGAAGAAAAACTCCATGTGAAGATGACCCGATAAGAAGAAGCTCGGTTCTTACATGAGTTTAGAAGCCGTTTGACCATATATTCTCAAATTTCAATCAACAATGCAAAAAATTCACACTTTTTCTCCCCCTCAAGAATTGCATACGTAGTTGCCATTCTTGATTAAACAAGTGAACTCATCCATGTGTAGTCTATTTCCACTTCTCCCCCGCAAAAATTGCATATGATGTTGCCATCGCCATTTTAATTGAGCTATTGAAAAATAGAAAAACCATCAACAGTAAGTAGATCACCATTGAGAAAAAAAACCATGAGAAGAAGATCCACTTGATGGACCGATGGAAAAGCATGAAGCATGTTGGTGAGAATGGTCATAATAAGAAGATTTTTCTTCTTCCGAAGATAAAGCGCCATGAAACGTACACTTTTCTTTTCTTTAAAGAACGAGGCTTGAACTGATATGTTCAAACGTCATAAGAAGATTTCTATTCTTTCAAAGATAATGCGAAACGTACACATTTCTTTTCTTTAGAGTACGAGGCCTGAACTGAAGTGAACAGACGTCATAAGAAGATTTCTCTTCTTTTGAAGATAAAGCGCACTGAAACGTACACTTTTCTTTTCTTTAGAGAACGAGGCATGAACTGTTGTGTTCATACGTCATAATCTCTCTCTTTTCATCTCTCTTAGCAAAACATGTAATCAACCCCATTATCATTCTGTAGGCTATTTGACGTGACAGCTGATGGAGAAAACCCGATATAATGAATTTGATCCTGAAGTAAACTACCCCGAACTCATGACTTAAACTTGCACATATGTAACAAAGAGCGGTTACGAGAATTCATGCCCATTTGAATCTCTAAGTACTCTATACTCTTCACCCAACCAACCATCAAGTAATAGACGTACATTACCTCTTGAAAATCCACAATTGAATGTGACACTGAGCACTACAACGTAACTCCTTTAAGTGATAGTTATTTTGAGGTGATAAGAGCCCAATTCCCCCAAGTGGTAAAAGAAGAGGTAAAAGTCACCCAATTAATAACTAGATTTCCAAGTCTTTGTTTTTGATAAGAAGCTCGAACAAGGATCATGAAGAATCTTCATCCAACCATCCCTGATATCTTCAGATACTAAGTACACTCGCCCATGATATTTTACTTCAACCTCAAATAAATAATACTGAATTACCGCCGTTGTCACATCTTCTGAACTGCTCAAATCTAGCCTCCTTTGACTTATTAAGTGAACTATGATAATGGTTTCATCCCGACCATGGTTTAATGAGCATAACCCGTAAAACTTTGAAGTAACCAAACCGCCATGACGAATATCCAAACACACATCCAATTCATGAAGTACACCATTTTTATCCCTTCTTCGGCGAAACCGTGGCACCAAAGCATCAAAAGATCCGAATTACACTTTCTCTTCTCCAAGATGGTTCCATCATTACGGATTTTACAACTCTATGGTTTAAACCGAGAAATAGTTTCTTTCGGGATTTTACAAAACCAAGAATAAACCGTAAGATAGATCCGGAAATGCACTTTACTAATACCAGGATGTTTCCATTATCACGGGATTTTACAAGTCTATGATTTAAACCGAGAAATAGTTTCTTTCGCAGGATTTTACAAAATCAAGACAAAACCGTAAATAATGTCGACTTGAATGTGTTATGACAATTTTGGTTTCGGTAAATATCTGTTTTAGGGAACATGCGGTTCATCAACGTCCGTTATCCAACATCATCAACATCATCAACTATCCCATAAACACTTTGGTAAACACACCATTCACATATTCTGATGGCAATTGTGGTGACCAAATTGGGAAGTAAACCCGTTATGCCAAACTTGATCATGAACTGAACTTCCCCAGATTTGTTACTTAAGCTTGTACTAATCCTTGTGAAGAAGAAACGGTGTACCCAATGTACAAAACCTCTTGACGTATCCTCAACTGCGTGAGACACCGAAGTGATAGTTACGTTGTGGGTTAAGTGAGAAAGAATCACAACTGTAACTAAATAGTCAAGTCTTTATCACCCTCTATAAACGCCCAAACAAGTCATCTTCGCGGAAGGGTAGAAAGAAGGAAGACGAAATAAGTAAACGTGCCTGGAAAACCTCACTTCAAATTCAAATAAGAAATATTGTACAAACAACCCCGGTAGTCAACCTAGTTCACGTATCAAATCAAGCCGAGACATAATATTATCCGTGAAGATGTATACACCAAAGTACCAATCCTCATAACCATATCTCATCATCTCAACAAATCTCAATATCAAATCTCGACCTTTTAGCCAAATGAAATACTAACATTAGCCGTAAACAAATATATCATTCGTTGAAAGTTAATGACCAAACATTGTTTCATTTGTACACAAAGTCCATCATAATAATCACCGACCTCCTCAATAAATCATCATATCCAAATAAATTCAGTTCATCATTATTGTGCCAAAGCTCAATTGAAGAATAGGTTCGGTTCAATCACAACACATATACCTGAGTCATTAATATTGCCCGGGACCAAGAATATCACACAAATGACACATTCCCACGAATCATAGATCAAATATTAACCATGAGCCAAATCTAGCATACGTCTATGTTTAAACCCAACATAAAATTCGTCTTTGAGCCAAATCTAGCATACGTCTAGCATACGAATCATAGAACACATATAAAACACATATGTTGGTTTAATAAATTTAAACCCAACATAAAATTCGGCCCATTTTCATTTAAATCATTCGTGGCCCATATCTAGCATATAATTCGGTTGACCCACAACAAAACTGCTACCATACACATTCCAAGAGTTATACCCTAATTCCACTGAGTATATATCACCACCCAATACACACTAACCCTAATCCCCATTTTGTAGCCCTAATCTTTCTCTCCTCAAAATTTTTCCGCCCCCTCCATCACACGCAGCTCCAAAAAAAACATTTCACAAAGATAAACACATCATCAGAATGTATACAAATTCATCTTATCTTATATCCTCTTAACATATCTTATACACATCAAGCACAAGACTCATCATCCATATCAAAGAACCTTCTTTCAGTTGAGCTAGCCACAGGGATGGCATGGGCTTGATTAGTACCACAGGGATGGTAACGAGATGAGGACACTCAACACCGAATAACAGACCAAGGTAGGTTTTATTATTGCTTTAAGTCTTCATTAAACCGAATCAAAAGAAGGTTGAAAAACGCATTTTTTACACCTTCTTTAATGTATTCGAACATTAATCAATAACTAGTGATCTATGATGATTAAGGTTTCGTGATATAGATCTTTTGAAGGTCTCGAAGTCATTTGATATACACGAAATTAAATTCTGAGATCCATATAAGTTTAATGATTTTGTATTTCCATTAAAATCGAATCAAGAAGAGGGATAAAGACTTTCATGTTTTTGTTCTTGCTTCAACAGATTCGGATATTTAAATGAAGCTTGGTCTTCGAAAATAATCTTTTGATTCTTGATTGTTTGAGAGTTGAAGAGTGAGTGTGAGGGTCCTTTGGGTTGAGTCTAGGTTAGGAGTGGTTGTTTGAACATATCCGGATCTGATTTTTCATTAGATGTCACGTTTAAGCTTTCAAAGACCGAGGATGGTTTATGTTGAACCTGAGGTCGAGTCAGTTTTATTGTATATGGTATAGTGGTATAAGTCGTGTGGTCTTTGGTCATATGTAGTCAATCTTCTTCTTCATTTCTGTCCAAAACAAGTCGTTAACCATATTTCCAAAGCAAGTCGCTAGATGACCCAAGTAGCTAACCTATTTCAAAACCAAGTCGCTAGACTTATCAATATAAGTCGCTACCCATTCTTTTACACACCAAGTCGCTAGGATCATTAGTTAACTCGCTAGATATGATAATTCGCTACGACTTGTAAATACAAGTCGCTAGGTCAAGAGTCAAGTCGCCATTGACTTTAAAGAAAGTCAACAGATATCCAATTCTGAAATATGAAAGCAACTCGCTAGAAAGAAGGTACACTGAATCTGGACACAACCAACTCGCTATGAAGAATAACCATAAGTCGCTAGTACGATTTTATGCATTTTCCGATGAGATTTCCGACTACTTTTCCGCCATGTTTAACCCGAAAAATAACGAAAAATATCATCTTATAGCCTTGATGACCTAAACTGATGTTTGACCACAAGAAATCCGACAAGATTGACCATTTAGACTTTTTAACCAAACAACATACACATAAAACATACACAAACTTGTTACAACTGTTTTCCCAAGAGTTAACATAAAAATGAATTATCCGATCAAAAAAAATAGTACCCAAAACAGTATATAACAAGATACAAAACCACAATAAATCATCAAAACACAAAAACCTGGCTCTGGTACCAATTGTAGGATCGTTATATTTATGTGTTTGATGATTCGGGTGGTCTTGGGAGATCAAAATACATGTTTGCCATTTTAGAGAGAGAAAGTAGAGAGAGAGAGGGTGTTCTTGCTAGAGGTTTACTCAAAGTATGAAATATTAGATTATGAAGCACCACCCCTTCCATGGATGGAAGGGGTATTTATAGTTACATGAAATACGACCTCCTATCGGCCTGTGGATCAGGGATACAGTGGGTAAAGACCCGTCCTTCCTCCACGGTGTTGCACTAAACTAATCTACGCTACAAACTAACTAATAAACTGCTAAATAACGTAAACAACGACAAATCTACGAGCTAACATATGCTAGACCATTATTGGGGTGACCGACTCTTTAACATGAAATTTCCAATTCCTAACAGATTTTTCAACTTTAATACATTTGGGCTTTATTTCATGTTAATTTTTGTGCCAAACTCTGAATCCTACGGCTTTTATAACAATAGAAACAATAGCAGCAAACTATCAGGAATCAGTTGTCTATTACACCGTAACACTGACAGTACCTTGATGTGTACCCAACTCTCATGGGCAAGGATTCTCTAAAAAAGAATAAAGAACTAACTATCGTCGAAAACTCAACATCTCTAATTATGTATTCACAGATATGGGGTGAAACAATCTTGTGGGAACAAAAAGCCATAAGTACCTTCGATGGGCTCTAAAGAGAACCAACTACTCCACGCTTAGCATCTAAACTCATAAGTAACTCTATCATTCCTCGATCTCCGCAAATTTAAAATCCCAAGTAATGAGATCCGCGGATGCTTAGCCGATAATTACATTATCTATGGTTAAGGGAACAAGCTAGGGCTCAACACGCCCGGTCAAGTCAGAATTCTATTCCTACTCTCACCAGCGGAAAGTCAACAAGGTGTCAAAACATATATTAACTTAGCGAATGCTTCGTAAAATAATCTCAAGTATTGCATTTTTAAAGTCACTTATTAGAAACTAGCAAATTCTTGGTTAAGCTTCGCATATTTAAAATCACTTAGGGAGACTTGCAAATTCTTGGCCTTGTGAGCTAGAATCGCATTTTATAGCCTCTTGTCTAAGCAATTAGCAAAGACTATGTCAAGAAAAACGCATGATTAAAGTAACTTCTAAGAGACTAGCAAGAACTTTTCGATCATAAAACTAACAAAAGCTTACAAAAAATTTTAAAATTTCTCATTTTTGCACAATTTTTTCATTTTCTAAGGAAAAACGGGGTTGCGAGAGTACACGGCAAAAAATAAGCAAGTGCGGTCAAATCAAATCGAAGATTACCCACCCCAGACTAAAACGAAACATTGTCCTCAATGTTTAAAGGCAAGGGTATCAACGAAAATCGAAAAGCCGTTTATTAAGTATGCTAAAAGATAAACGTTAGTCAATAAGATTTCGGATATCGGATTTCCATAAGCAACGATCATGAAACTCGAGTGGAGAAAAGACAAACTTCGAGCACGAGAGTCTTCATATCTAGAAAATCCTAGACAAAACATCACAAACAACCAAACACGAGAAATTGAAGAGGCTAACCCCTTCACGTCACTCATTAGAAAATAGAAAGAAGATAAAGATAAGCATGGGGTGCCTCCCACGAAGCGCTACTGTTTTTGGTTACCGAGTCGCTAGCCTGACTCGTCCCCGACTTCATTTGTCCTTAGGGAAAGTTTGGAGATCCGGGACAACCATAGACGTGATGTCCCCTCCAAAATAATGTTTCACACGATGACCATTCACCTTGAAATTTGGGCCATCTGGCTGAGAAAGCTCTACCGTTCCATACGGGAAAACCTGAGCAACGGTGAATGGTCCGGACCAACGGGTTTTGAGTTTGCCCGAGAATATCTTCAATCGAGAGTTAAAAAGGAGAACTTGATCACCAACGTTGAACACGCGGTTTTTGATTTTAGCATCATGAATCCTCTTAGTCTTCTCTTTGTAAATCAAAGAATTCTCGTAAGCCTGATCCCTAAGTTCATTTAATTCATTCAATTGAACTTTCCGGTGATCACCCGCAGTCTTAAGATCAAAGTTTGCATGTTTCAAGGCCCAGAATGCCTTATGCTCGAGCTCGATGGGCAAGTGACAAGCTTTTCCATACACCAACTTAAATGGGGTGCACCCGGTGGGTGTCTTGTAAGCGGTGCGAAAAGCCCATAATGCATCATCTAACTTATCGACCCATGAAGCTCGATTTTCTCCTACAGTCCTTTCTAAAATCCTTTTTAAACCACGATTCGAGACCTCAATTTTTCCGCTCGTTTGCGGGTGATATGCGGTAGAAAGACGATGAGTAACTCCATATTTAGCCATAACTTTAGCGAATTGTTCATTACAGAAATGGGTACCGCGATCACTGATGATAGCACGAGGTGCTTCGAATTGGGAAAACAAATTCTTCAAGAACTTAACAACCACTCGGGCGTCATTGGTGGGGAGCGCCTTCGCTTCAACCCATTTAGACAAGTAGTCGACGGCCACGAGGATATACTTATTACCCTTAGATGATGGAAATGGCCCCATAAAATCGATACCCCAAACGTCAAAAATCTCGCAAACTTGAATATCATTTTGTGGCATTTCATCCTTTTGCGAAATTTTCCCTTGACGTTGGCAAGAATCACAAGATTTAACTAAATCATGAGCATCTCGATATATGGTAGGCCAATAAAACCCGGAATCAAAAACCTTCTTAGCGGTATAGCTTGCACCATGATGGCCTCCAGTAGGTCCGTTATGGCAAGCATGAAGAATATCAAGGGCCTCTTGGCCATGAACACACCGCCGGATTACTTGATCCGCACAAATCTTAAACAAGTAGGGGTCGTCCTAGAAATAATGCTTAACATCCTTGAAAAACTTTTTCTTTTGTTGGGACGACATCCCTTTCACGATGAAATTGCCCGCATGGTAATTTGCAAAGTCGGCAAACCATGGAGTGTTCGGGTCTTTCTTAGTAATCATCCCAAGTGTCTCAAGAGGAAATGTTTCCGTGATCTCCTTTTTCTCGAGCACACTTTGATGAGGATTCTCAAGTCTAGAAAGATGATCGGCAGCAAGGTTCTCCGCTCCTTTTTTGTCAAGAATGGTAACATCAAATTCTTGAAGGAGGAGAACCCACCGAAGTAATCGTGGCTTAGCATCTTGCTTTGCAAAAAGATACTTAAGGGCAGAATGGTCGGTATACACTATGGTCTTCGATAAGACAAGGTAGGGTCGAAATTTCTCGAAAGCGTAAACAACGGCCAATAATTCCTTTTTCGTAGTCGTAATTGTGTTGGGCCTCAGACAATGTCTTACTCGCATAGTGTATGGGTTGAAAATGTTTCGATTTACGTTGCCCCAAGACTGCCCCAATTGCGTAATCACTTGCATCACACATTAGTTCGAAGGGCAAATCCCAGTCGGGAGCAACTAAGATCGGAGCCTCAGTTAATTTCTTTTTGAGAAAATTAAATGCTTCAACGCATTCATTGGTGAAGATAAACGGAGCATCTTTTTCAAGGAGATGGGTCAGAGGGTGGGCTATTTTAGAGAAATCTTGGATGAAACGGCGATAGAAACCGGAGTGACCTAAAAAACTCCGAATACCTTTGACGATAGTGGGATGAGGGAGTTTAGCTATAACGTCGACTTTGGCTCGGTCGACCTCAATCCCAGATCTTGAAATTTTATGGTCGAGGACAATGCCCTCTCGAACCATGAAATGGCACTTCTCCCAATTCAATACCAAGTTGGTGTCTTCACACCGTTTAAGCATGTGGTCTAGATGAGAGAGGCAAGACGTGAAAGAATCTCCATAAACCGAGAAATCATCCATAAAAACCTCCATTGTCTTCTCGATCATATCATGAAAAATAGCCATCATGCACCTTTGGAACGTACCGGGAGCATTGCATAAGCCAAATGGCATTCGTCGGTAAGCAAATGTTCTATAAGGGCACGTGAAAGTCGTTTTCTCTTGATCATGCGGGTCGATCGGAATTTGGAAGTAACCGGAAAAACCATCGAGAAAGCAATAGAACTCATTCCCAGCTAAACGTTCGAGCATTTGATCCATAAAAGGAAGCGGGAAATGGTCCTTTCGTGTAGCATCATTCAACTTTTGGTAGTCAATACACACCCTTCATCCGGTTACGAGGCGGGTAGAAATCAATTCATTATCTTCATTGGCAACTACGGTCATCCCTCCCTTCTTTGGGACACAATGAACAGGGCTAACCCATGAGCTATCGGAGATTGGATAAATAATTCTGGCGTCAAGGAGTTTTAGAACTTCTTTCTTAATAACGTCATGGATTTTCGGGTTAACCCTACGTTGTTGTTGTATGACGGGTTTGCAATCATCTTCCATTAAAATTTTGTGAGTACAAAACGAGGGTTTATGCCCTTTATGTCGGAAATCTGCCAAGCGATGGCACTCTTATGTTTTCGAAGGACATCCAAAAGTGCGGTTTTCTCCTCATCTTTCAAGTATTTAGCAATGATAACGGGAAACTTGTTCGATTCTTCAAGAAAAGCGTATTCAAGATGAGGAGCTAAATCTTTGAGCTCGGGCTCCGGAGGTTTTTCATTCGACGTTTGTACATCTTTGTTTTCTTCAATCGTAATCTCTTTCGAAGGGAGTGACGGTGATGGATCTTCATTTAACAATTGTTCAAGATAAAGGATATCTCCCTCCAAATCATAAACATCATCATCAATTCCCGGTGGAATCGATTCATCATTAGCAAGAAACTCATCGATCTCTTCCAAAAGGAAGTCACCTCCCTCAAACGGAGTGAGAGAGGGGGAAGAGTCAGAAGAAGGAGTGGGTTGCCACTTAAAGAAATCTAGACGTTCTTAGGAACAAGATCAATTCGATACACAGAAAACGGAGGTGGGACAAGTGGTGTGCTCTTAGAGCTAGCATTTTCCACCACTACCGTTGTAGTCTCCTTTTCTAGTTTTCTCTTTTGCTCAGCACGTATCGTAGACAAACTCTTAACCGTGAAACGTGAAAGACTCGGTTCAATTCTCGATGGTTTAGGCTCAACTTTTTGGAAAACCGAAGGTTGGACGTTTTTGGTACTTCCATTATTAGTAGGAATTCCCGAGTCCTTTGTCACCTCGGTGTCATTAATTTTGGTCACATCATATTGGTTGGTTAGAGATTGAGAAGTATGGTTAACGTTAAATGTGACGGCTTCTTTTCCTACTCGTAAAGTGATTTCTCCTTCATACACATCAATCAACGCATGGCCCATCCTTAAGAAACTCCTTCCGAGAATTAAGGGTACTCGAGGATCGGCATCGAAACCGACTACAACAAAATCAGCGGGGAAATCGAACTCCCCCACTTTAACAAAGACATCCTCGGCTATACCCTTTGGTTTCGTAGTAGTACGGTCTGCTAGCTCGAGGGTCATACACGTTGGGGTAAGTGGGGGCAATGAAAGCTTTTCGTAGATTGAGGTTGGCATCAAATTGATACTCGCGCCAAGATCGGCCAAGGCGGAGCACTGAATAATTCCTTGAAAATCGCACGGAATGAGGAACTTGCCGGGGTCACCTAACTTTTTGGGAAGTTTCTTGAGGATAACTGCCGAGCAATTCTCATTCAAAGACGTAGTAGCAAGCTCATATAACTTTTCCTTATTCGAAAGCAATCCCTTAATCGTAGAAGCAAGTTTGGGCATCAAGAGAAGGGCATCCGCAAAACTGATCTCCACATTCAAGTCTTTGAAGATTTGGAAAAACGTTTCCATTTGATGATTCGACTTTTCACGAAGAGTTTGATCTTTAAGACGAGACGGATATGGGATAGACGGTTTTGGATTAGCTTTCTTCACATTAACGGGAGCATCTTCGGGCTCAGAATCTTGGACAACCCTGGGTTGGACATTCTCAGTACTCCCCTTATTAGTAGGAAGCACCGGGTCCTTTGTCACCCCGGTCTCACGGTCTACCACACAAGAGGGAGAAGAAGTGGTAGGAATCGTAGGTCCATCGTAAGCAACACCACTTCAGGTAGTGATCGCTTTCATGTCACCTCTCGGGTTAGGAATCGTATTACTTGGAAGAGTACCGGAACTCGAGGGTTGAGAATAAGAAGTAGAAGGTTGATTGGCTTGAAAGAAACTAGCCATCATATTCCTCATTTCACTCATCTGCTTGTTACTCGTAGCAAATTCATTCCTGATGCTCGTGATTTGAGTTTGTAAACTTTTAATGGTGTTATCAGAGTTCTTCATGTAAGTTAGAAACTCGTTTGGAGCAACTTGATGAGGTGCTTGATAAGGTTGTTGAGGTGGAGGTGGTTGTTGGCAAACTTGAGGTGGAGGACCTTGGTATTGTTGATTACCATGATTAACATTAGCTCCTCGGTTCTGATTAACATTGTGGTTACCATTGAAATGGTTTTGATTTTGGTTTTGGTGTTGAGGTTGGTTAAAACCGGGGGGTCCGAGATAATTGTTTGAGCAGTAGCTAAGAAGATTTCGATCTCCTTGCGGTTGATTGTAGTTTCCCGTAGCAGCATAAACATTCTCATGTGCGTAGCCACCGACGGATGGGCACTCGGAATAAGAATGTGGACCTCCACAAGTCTCACAAGTCGGTTGTACCGCTTTCACTTGTTGACTTTGACTAGACAAATGCATTTGATACATTTTCAACATAGCCGTGTTCAAATCATCAACTTTCTTATGAAGAGCCGTATCGTGAGAAGAAGAAGAATTTGATCTAGATGATTCACCCCTTTCGGCGGTAGAATCCCAATAATAGTGATGAGCGGTCATGTTCTCAATAAGATCGTAACATTCTTCGGGACGTCTTTTCATGAAAGTTCCACCGGCAGCAGCATTGATTGTATCACTATGTCTCAACGTCAAACCATTATAAAACGTATCAATTTGAGTGACAAGAAACATGTTATGATTCGGACATCGATCAATTGCAAGCTTATATCGTTCCCAAGCTTCAAACAAAGATTCATCAGGATATTGTCGGAAATTATTGATATCGTTCCTCAACTTCGTCACCATCAATGGTGGAAAGTACTTTGCCAGAAACTTTGAAACCATTTCCTCGAAGGTATGAATCGAATTCTTCGGGAGTCGATCAAACCAAGAAGTGGCATGATGAGTCAAAGAGTATGGGAAAAGATAGAGACGAAGGGCGTCATCGGAGACCCCATTTTGTTTCATACTCTGAGTGACGGTTAAAAATTTATCAAGATGCTTGTTTGCATCGTCATCCGGTAAACCGTGAAATTGACAACTGTTTTTTACTTGTTCTATCATATGACGTTTCAAGCTAAAATCCGTAGCTTGAATATTAGTCGGTGCAATGGGTCCTCCCCTCCCGTACATTGTGGGTTGACATAGCTCCTCCATCGTTCGGAGATCGGGAGCTACATTTTGATTAACGGGAGGAGGATTAGGACCGGGATTTGGTGGTACGTTGGTAGCAGCCATATTACGTAACTCGGGTACGTTCTGATTCTGATTCTGAAGTCGTCTTGATTGAGAGCGAGTGCGCATGCACTTTAAAAACCAAGGCAATTAAATGAGAACGGTATTCGAAAACAACAGTGAAATTAAACCAATAATCCCAAGTGAATAAATCACTTCTATAAGACAAACGCACAAAGGAGCGGAGAAGCTATTAGGTCAGCGCGAAGCTTATTAAAAACCCGCCTCTTTTCAGCCGCAATTTAATGTCAGGCCGTCCTTATACCCCTCACACAGTTTGTTTATCCGATAGAAATAAATCGACTCACAAGCAACACAAAGGAAAGTTTTTGATCTTTAGTTCGGGAACTTACTAATGATAACACCTCAAGTTGAGAGATGTTATATAATTGATGTATTCTTTTTTAGCTCAAAAACAAAAGGGAAAATCTTTTTGTATTTTTAATATGATATATATATATATATATATATATATATATATATATATATACAAAAGAAAAAGGAAAATATTTTTTACTTTTTTGATTTTATAAAAATAATAACTTCACGAAGGAAGGATCTCGAGTCACTAATCGTCAAACAGTTAACGATATTGTCGCGACACAACCTCCCCGGCAGCGGCGCCAAAATTTGATTCGTGTAGGTTTAGGGGTGTGTGTGTATGGATAAAACTACAATATCGATATCAAAAATAACCACAAGGAATGATTTAAAATCCCTTTAGGAAAAAGGATAATGAATCAAATCCCGTGAGTGATAGTGATACGGATTAGGAAATCCGAGTCGTGTCCTAACGAGGTGTGAATGGGCAACGTCGTTATTGGTTTGGTATTAAAATGCTCGATGTTTTGGATTGTTGATTTTTTTTTTATCTAAACTACGGGAAATGGGGAAGCATAAAAGGGAAATTACACTATGGGGAAACCTAAATACGCGAATTAAACTAAAACGTAATTAAAGAAACGTAAATAAAATGCAAGTGCGTCTAATCTAAGTCCTAAATATGATCTAAAATTACTTTTATACTAAAAATGATATTAGAAAATTAACTAAGAATTAAAACTAATTTTTATGATTTTTCTCGAATTTATTTGAATTAAAAACTAATTAAAACTAATTAAATTGCTAAAAATTATAATTTGAACTAGGAAAATTATGGAAAAATATTTTTTTTGGCTTTTTATATTTTTCTTAATATAGGAAAAATGAAACTTATTTTTTTAAGCTTTTTTGAATTAATTGTATTAAAAAGTAATTAAATAGTCTTAAAAACTAATTTTAAATAGGAAAAATAGTAAACATGCAGAAAATTATGAAAAATTCAGGAAAAATCTAAATTAAAATTATAAACCTAGGAAAAATCAGAAAACCTATGCTAGTGTGCACGAATAAGGGGCTGTAGTGAAGTTTGCTTAAAAAATAAGCGCTTATAATAAGCTATAAGCCACAAATAAGCACCAATTGATCACAGAAGCTAGAATATGCTAAAACAACTTAAATGGAACTTATATAAACTATTCTCAACCTCTGAAAAGCAATCTATAATGATTTGACTTAATGAATTTCTAATAAGCCAAACAGCTTAACCCCTTGGTTTTCAGCTAATCCAACTGCTTATCTAATGAGCTTATTAGGAAACCAGAAATGTGGACCTCAAGACCACCAACCAAACAACAACTGGACCAATTTTTAGACCCTAATTAACTAAAATGAAGCGTAGAGTGCTTCTGCAAAGGACCTGTTTCACACTCAGTTATTGCTGAGTGTGAACAGAGCAAATGAGGGCTTAATGAGCAGCTTATTTTGACCTTATAAAAGCTTCCAAAAATTTACCAAAAATCTCTTTTCCAAAGTTAACCAACTGAACTTATTTTTATCCCAAAATTTCAACAAAATTGGATCAGAAATGAAGCTATGAAAAATCCACAAAGATTGGCTAAAAACTGTTTTTCCCATTTTGACTTTTAAGACAGATTTTGCTACTTTGACTTTAGTGAGATTTGAATTAAATTTTCTGAGTGATTATGATATTTTGTGATAAAATGACACTGATGCAAGCTATATCACTAACTTTTATACCTCTATGCAAGATCTAACCAACTGATTCTTTAAGAAATGCTAATAAGAGCAGATTCAAATTGATTTTGACTTTCTGAATTCTAGAGCACAAATTAATGAACTAATTGACTATATTATGCCTAAATATGACTCTAGCAACTATAACTAACCACTGAACTAAGCTTAATCTCCAATCTATGGCCTGATCCAAACAGTCCTATAGAAAAATTAAATGCAGTTTACTCTATCTAATCTTAATGCAATTCCTGAACAGCAATGAGATCTATACTCTAACAACAATAACACACTAACAAATGCCAAATTAACACTAATAACCTACAACAATGAGTAAATCAAATAGTGCAGCAAAACAGATTAAGCTTAAACTGAATTTAAAAGTACTCACATGAGGTCCAGCCACTATGGCTTGCCAATATCAACTAAAAACCATTAACCAATTGCTATTAAGCTCAATCAAATACCCAGGTCTGAACTAAATAACCTTTTAACCAATATGCAGCATCTGATTTGTCTCATATAGAACTGATTTTTAGATTTGATTTTGAATGGAAAGTGAAGCAGATATAAACCTTAAATAAGCTATAAGGAAGCTTAAAAAGGTTTAATAGAACAGTAGCAAAGCTTATTAGAAGCTTTTAAGAAGAATTGAAATATTTTTTATTTTTATTTTATTTTATTTTTTTGATTATTTTTCTGATTTTTTTATATTTTTGATTAAGATGAAAACAAGCTGCAAATAACTTTTAAATCCAACAATATGAATCAAACACAAGTAATAAGCTGAATTCAGAAACAGTAAAACTCAAACAAGGATTTGGAGATAAACACTGAATTTCATTAAAAACTTAAAGTTGAGATTACAATAAGAGATTATAAAACTAAATAATACTAAAAGCAATAAAACTGAATTTAAAATACAATTAGCTACTGAAAGAAAAGGTGAAAGGTGAATACAATTCGTGAATTAAGGGTTCTATTTATAGATGAGCTCAAGCCTTTGGAAGCTTCAAGAAGGAGTGTATATGTGCTTTCTCTGAGTAATATCAGCCCTTGATCATCAAATACACGCGTCCCATTCAATATGCGCCCTTGGATCATGTGCCACGTTCTTCTCAGCCAATCAAATCAAGGGAATGATGTGATATGACACACGGATTGCCAGCGTGGCATCCGTGTGTCAGTCACGTGTCAGTATTTAGTACGAATTTCCATTGAATTTGAGTTTAATTTGGTGAATTAATTGGGTGGGTAAATTTAGGGTTCATATGACTGGTAATTTTGGGGATAAAAAGGGCGCGAGGTAAAAATTATTTTATTAATGGATTTGACTTTGTTTTGACCGGGTATAAAGGGTGGACGGGTTTGGTTTGGACTGGGTATGATTTGCTTTTGGGTCGTGGGCTTTGGGTTAACTTGGGCTTTAGGAGTAGTATTAGTTTAGGCTTAGGACTTAGGATATAATCCATGTGGTATTTAGGGACTAAAAGTGACAAACTGAATTTTTAGGGACCAAGGCTGTAAATTCTAAAAATGTGATCCAAGGGCTAATCTTGACAATCTCAAATATTCCAAGGACTAAACTTGCCAATTTTGAATCTCAAGGGTATTTGCTGCCAAGTGCTGAAAGTTCAGGGACTGTTTCTGACATTTCTTCAAGGTTGAACATATCTTTCAAAAATAATCCTCTCAGCATAGAAATCTTCACAGATGCACAATTCTGACCTACCGGCTCAGCTTTAGCACTCTTTATCTCTCGTGCTCGGGTTTTTGTCAGATTTGGTTATCTTTTGCGTTTTTTGACATATCCGTACCTGCACAAGCATAAACTCAAGAAACCATTAAATATTAGCAATAAACGGCTCTTTCTTGGTTATTTTGGGTCTGATTTGATAAAGAAATTATATGTGTTTTTGCACATATCAATAACCCCTTTGCTACTCCCGAAGATGCTCCCATTGAAAACATATTTGCCTCTGAACCATCATCATAACCATCTTCATCAGGAGAAAACGACTCTGCTACTTCAGTTCCTCAACAACAACCATACGAACACCTTAAAAAATGGACACATGATCATCCATTGGAAAACGTCATTGGAAACCCCTCTCGTCCTGTATCTACTCGTAAACAACTTGCAACTGATGCCTTATGGTGCTTCTTCAACTCCGTACTATCCAAGATTGAACCAAAAGATGTTAAAACTGCCATGAAAGATGACAGCTGGTTCAATGCCATGCAAGAAGAAATTCATTAGTTTGATCGACTAGATGTATGGGAATTAGTACATGCTCCTGACTGTGTTATGATCATTGCTCTAAAGTGGATCTTCAAAGTAAAACTTGATGAGCATGGTGATGTGTTAAAGAACAAGGCTCGATTAGTTGCAAAAGGATACCGTCAAGAGGAAGGTATTGACTTTGAAGAATCATTTGCTCTAGTTGCACGTATCGAGGCAATCAGAATCTTCCTGGCTAACGCGGCAAGTAAGAACATGGTAGTCTATCAGATGGATGTAAAGATGGCTTTTCTTAACGGAGATCTTAAAGAAGTCGTATACGTCAGCCAACCGGAAGGTTTTGTGAATCCAGAGCATCCTACTCATGTCTATCGCTTAAAGAAGGCTCTTTATGGTTTGAAGCAAGCTCCAAGGGCATGGTACGATACGCTATCAAAGTTTCTTCTATCTACTGGATTCAGTAAAGGACTAGTTGATCCGACATTGTTCACTAGAAAGTCAGGGAGCAAGTGGAGAACGGTGTGGTGGAACTTTATTTTGTGAGGACTGAATACCAATTAGCAGACATCTTCACCAAAGCTCTTCCTAGAGAACGTTTTGAGTTTATCCTCCCATGACTTGGTCTAAAGAGTCTACAACCAGAAACACTCAAACGTCTTCAAGAGGAAGACGTGGAGTAAAAGTTTTCTTCATCTATCTCTTGTAATTATCTATTCAAAAAGCAAAATACAAAATTATAAAACCCTCAAAAGAAAATAGAAAAATATAAAATATCAAAAATCCATAAAAATCAGAAAATCTTTGAAAAAGCTAAAAATATTTTTCTCATCTTTTCCTTTATTCGATTTCATCTACGGTCTTTGTGTTGTCATTCAAAGACTGACACGGGTCTTTAGATGAAGTTCGAATGTACATATTAAAAACATTGAGAGAAAGAAAAACACAAGGCTTATTGTCATTTCAGACTATACCCCGTTTTTAAAGAAAGAACAGAGCCATACTTTATCTTATTTTTCAAATCTCATGCTCTGATTCTAAAAACAAATGTTTGTCACTAACAAGACAAATGTTTCCTTCACAAATATTTTTCCTTCTATAAATTCTTCTGAAAAATATTTGTTATCTAAATAAAAACTAATAAAAATAACTCGGACTCAATTTTTGAAAATCATCTGGACTTGAAATTTGTCAAAATCTCTATCTCTCAATCAACAACTCATGTCATTGATTGAGGGGGAGAATGATTTCATTTAAATCAAAAGGTTATTTGTCATACAATTGGTTCATACCAAGGTTTATGTCATGTTTTCAAAAGATATTCAAGCATGTTTAATCGTTGGAGTTTAAAGTCTCAAATTTAATCCTTATCGGTTAAATGTTTTCACAAGCAAGTCACAATTCTCCTCAAAAGCTTTCAAAAACAATTTAAATCTATAGAGATCACAAATCTCAAATGATTTGAAAATTGTGATCGGGGGAGAATTTGTGATTTAAATTGGATTTAAACCGATAATTAGATAAATGGTTTTATAGTGATTTACAAGCTCTCCTCCCTATATGTGCCAAACGATTTCAATTTTTCCATGCACATGTTGAGGGGGAGCATCTATTTCAAACCAAAAAGGATTGAAACGTGATTGATTTGTTTCAATGTGCAGGTTTTCGCTTATATGTGCAAAACACTTTCGAATCTCGATGCACATATTGAGGGGGAGCAACTTTTTGAAACCACATTCTTTCCCAAAAATATCTTTAACTAAGTATGAAAAACATGAATCTTGATCGGGAAGGTGATGTAGATATTTTTTAGAAAATGCCAATCAATGAATTGACTTCTTCCTCTTGCCTCCATGTGCCAAAATGATTTCAAATATACGATGCACATGTTGAGGGGGAGCTCATTTTATGAAATATCAAAAACAATTCAGGTACAAAATGCTTTGATAATATATCACAAGTATCTGGATTGATTTTTCAAATGGTTTTCAATTGGTTCCAATGACATATGAACAATACCAAAAAGACCGACCAAATTTACTTTATGTATGGTGATATAAGGATGGTTAGGTTAGGTATTCGTTCCCACGATCCCGCTAGAGCCGGAGGGATCTACCCAGGGACAATCCACTAGATAGTGTAGAAGTCCTTAGGTATAGTGAAAAAAGGAGAAAAGTGAGAAACAGGAAGAGTGCGGACTAAGGCTGAGCTAGTACTGGAATAAACCCAACAAGGTTCTGGTTATGAAGTCTCGGTAAGCACTGAAGGGGTTGAAGAATGAAAAAGAATTGAATGAGAAAAGGGTGAAAAGAAATAGCCCTCCATTAATTCAACCTAAAGGCGTAAAACCAGGTTCAATACATATACTACTGGTGGTTACCAAGGTAACACTGGTATTGAATACAAGACGTCATGGACCCAGTGACGCACTGCACTACAACTTCCCAAGCTACACAAGTTTCTCTTAAAATGACTTGTTTCATTCTCACGGGGAACCTAGATTATCTATTGAGTTTCTCTTAGAGATGGTTGATATTGAAGAAGGAGACCCTCTCCCTAGTCTCCGGCATAGGAACCAAATGTGCACTATTGAGTCTAGAGCCAGGAGATCATCTAATAAATCTCATTAGGACACTGTCAATGAAGACTCTCTATTCAACACAATATGGAAAGAGAGATTATATCTTAAGAGTCCTACGCATTATCCTTGTGGTATTGCCAGAACATCTAAGTGATATGCAAACATATTCACAATGAAGATGGAAAGCCTTCTAGAGCCAACATCAAACAAGCTCTTGGTAGGTGGCATGTGAGATCTATCCAATAGATCAACCATGTGACAACTGAACAGAAACAATGGGGTGATTCAAAATCATGAATCAATCATGGTTCATGTTATGGATTGACGGATACCTTTGAAAAACCGGTCGTTGTGCTTAAAATTCTTTTCTGTAGCACATCGACTGTGTATTAATATTTCAAAAATAAAAGGTGTTTATGATTGATAACTGATTTTCCTTAAAACCTTCGTTGTATTGCAAAAAAAATTTATTGAGCAGTACACGATTGTTTTTCAAATCTCTTTTCATCAATCAGTGAATCTCAAATTCGCTGATTCACTCACTCCGTGTTGTCTTCTTTGAGATGTTTCGGTTTGAGAACAGCTAGAGCAGCTGCGAAACGCTGTCAAGGAGATTCTTCGGAATTATACCTGATCACAGGCAGTACTTGTACTGATCAACGTGGAACCGTGGGCCTTGTACCTCAATTCAACGAAAGTGATCAAAGACACTTTCGTGCGCTTTATTACTAACCGTTCTATGCAGGTACACCCAACGTTTGCAGTTGATCAGAATGGAGAAGGTCAATCCATAGCCGCATGCTCACACAACACATTCATTTCTAAAGAAATCATGATAAGTCCATCAACGACTCTGATATTTTCACTCCATGCTTCGCTACGCTGCAAATATCATGAATCAACTAAAGCTTCCGCTACTCTGATGAGAAGATATCATGATCCCGAATGTGAGCATGTCGGTCCAAAAGTCACAACATCACATAATGTCAACACTACAAAGGAAAAGTAAGAGATTTATGGTAGCGATGATCTCAAAGGCGGCTCAAAACTCATTATCACGTGGATCAGTTAAAGACCTCCACTCGGATTAACCAAACATGCAAAACATGAAGAATCTAAGACTACGGGCTACAGAGCAAAGAACTTTAACAAGAATCCAAGAACAATCTTAATGTAATATCTGTTTGTATTCAATGTAATTTGAGGTGACCTCCCTTATGGGGAGATTGTTAGGATTTAGTAAATCCAGTTATTAGGTTTGATGTGTTTGTGAAATCCAATATGTTACAAGAAAAGTAGAATTAGAGCGAGAACTTCCCTGAAATTTGCTCTAAAAAGAAAGAAGGCCCACGAAAAAGAGACGTGCCTTCGTATAAGCATCCATGAGCAAACTTCAATCCCTGAAATCACACTACCGACAAGCATAATTCTAAAAAGAAGAAAATAAAAAATAAAAAACAAACCTAACTCACTTTCTTAGGAATCACGGTTGCATTTAGCATATGCAACAAGCCTTTTAAACCACTTGGTGTCCTAAGTGGACGGGTGAAGTCTCGTGATGGTTTATAGGGAACAAACCCACAAAGTTCATTTAAAATACTAATACAAGGTTATTGTGTTTTAAAATGAAAGAAGTAAAGGAGAGGAAGGTTATGTTGTAACTCTTTTAGGGAATTACTGTTGGATCGATATACTTTAATCAAACTATCTTAACTAGCTTGTTAAGGTTTAATAACCTCGGATAAATCCTAAGTTATTAACAAAGAAACACTGAGCAATCTTTATTAAGTACGCGGAATTTACTTAACAAAGCTAAGAAGAATAACCTTTTATTATAAACTCTAAATCTGCTTATTATGCAGATACTCTAATACAACTTTAAGATAATCAAACTTTTCTCTAAAACACTAATTCATAAACTCTAAAACTCTTTTTCTAAAATCGTACCTCTAATGCCAATCTAGGAGTCCTTTTATAGGCTCAAGGATATCCTAGTCGGTTTACAATTGATAACCTTGTACGACAAGTAATCTAAACATAGAATACAATTCTTTCCATAAACGAATATAACAGTTCTTTTGTTCTTGCAGTACTTTGACTTCATATTGCAGTACTTTGACTTTGTATTTAACAGTACTTTGAATCTTTGACTTCTTCCAGTACTTTGCAGCTTACAGAACTTTCATATCTTCAGTACTTTGATATCTTCAGCACTTTCATATCCCAACAATCCTCCCTAACTTGAATTCTACTTGCTTGACTTCAAGTTCCTTTGTGAATATATTTTAACAGCTTCATCTTTTAAAAACGGATTGTTTCTTAGTCTTTAAGCTTTTATCTCAGTAACATCTGTTCTTGTCAAAGTATCTCTTAGAATTGTTCTCTTTACAGCAACATCCAGCAAGCTCCATCTTTTCACAACACGCAACATATGACAATTTGTACATTTAATTCAGTTTAAGTTGCATACTATTCTCATCACTTCCAAGTGAATCATTGAAAAATTAATGGATTTAGATCTCTTTACCAAAGTCATTATCTCTGGAGTAGCCAAATGTTTTGGTGTGTAAGACCATGGTACATTGATAACCATATTATTTTTAGCAAACCACCAGCTATCAACAAATTTGATTTGTCTTTACCAAAAGCTGTACCTTCGGACTAGTTAGTTCTTCTATCTAATGGTGAACTAATTACCAATAATGGTTTTTCCATAGCCTTTACCACAAGCCATTTTCTTGTGGGCTAGCCAACTCTTCACATTACTTGATATGGTGAGTTGAATACCATCCAACTTATTAGCAAGTTGTCAACTAAAAACGGATTTGATATATCTTTACCCGAGCCGTTTGCTCATGGATTAGTCAATCCTTTTGTAACCATGGTGGATTGATAACCTATTGATGTTATCATCACCAAAACCATTTATTCAACCTTTAGTTCAAAATATTTATTACTTAGCAAAACGGTTTCTTCTAAAATTTATTTAACTGGTTTAGTTCAAAGAACTACTTTGATGAAAGTACTCGATCAGCAGTACTTTGAATAAAAGTATTGATATATCAAAAAGTATTTATTCAAATAAAATTCATACCAGTTATTGATCATTCTCAAAGAATGGTAGTCCGAGTTTATAAACAAATTGATAACCATGCAAGCAGTTTCATTATCCTCTTCCACTTCCAATCCATGCTCTAGCATTCTTCTCATGAGCTCAACTGTGAGAGGGTATCTTCTTTATGCAAACATGTTTATCATTGTTCCATTTTGACTCCAAAACATGAACTCCAGATTCTTCAAAGAATCTCCAAAGCAAACAATATCCCGCTTTCTTGATTCTTCCGGATATCATCAGTCTCTCTTCTTCTTAGTTTCCCATATAGTTATGAGATCACCATGTAAAACCAAACCAATCCCTTCCAATGGATTATTTTCAAAGTAAGCCTTCACAACATGATATAAGTAGAATAGGTCTACTCTATCTATAATATGCAGTAAATCCCATAGCCTTTTGAAAACTTTGAAGCTTTCATCTTCTTTATGAAAAATCATGTAATCTCCATTCTTGGATTTCACAACTTTAAAAACACCGATCTTTGATCTGTTCATCTTCATGTCATCATCTTCCTTTGTATAATCAAAATCTACCACTTCGAGATAATTCTTCAATTCATCACTAGTCTCAGATCTTAATTCAACCTTTTCTTTCTTTTAAAACTGAACATCTGTAACTTCTTTTTCTTTTTCTCTTTAAGCTCTTCTTCCTTTCATTCATCCAATGAGCTTCTTCTCTAAAGTCTTTAATATCGCAACACTCTTCTTATAAGCTTCGTTTGACATCATAGAGTCTTTTCATATCAACATATTTTAACTTCTGCAAACCCTTATATCCTCGACCTTTTAAATAAGCCATCATAGCATTCCTGTCCTTAGCTAAATTAGGTCTTCTTGGCATATATCTAACAGGTGTAGGGGACTGTAAAGGTTCAGTAGCTTCAGCATCTAATTTATCTTGCACCTTTTGAGCTTCTCTATTGAGCTTCTTGAGCTTCTGTTCTTCTCTATCTTTAGCATCTAACTCTTCTTGAACTTTTCTAGCTGCAGCTTCATTCCTAGCAACTTCAATTGCTCTAAGTTCTGCCAAAGTAAGTTTCTTTTTCTTTGTTTCAATCAGAATACCTTTCCCTTTATCTTTTGGATCAATTGCTGGTTGAGATGTTCTTGGTTGTTCTTCTTCTTGTACATCTCTAATAGTAACTCCTCCTCTTGGTTGTGACAAATCTAATATTGTAGCAATTAATTCATCATCACTTGCAGAATGAATAGGTTTGAATGTAGCTTCCTCCTCTTCTTCTATAACAATTGTAGAAGGACCAGCATCTTCTTCAAAATTCAATACCCTTGGTGTTATCACTTCTTGCCTAGATGTATCATGAAAAACATTACTTTGATGTTCAGTACCTTGATCATCAGTACCTTGAACTAGCACTTCTTCCTCAGAATCTGAAATAATCTTTTCTGCAGTACTTACAGATTCTTTCTTCTTTACAACATCTTCTTTCAAATTTTCCTTTTCTAAATTCCTCCCCAAGTTGAGAGAAGATGATTTAGGAACCTTCTTTCGTTTTAATTCCTTTCGAAGTTGTTTACGACGTTTGTTTTCCTCTGTAACCCATAAGTTGAAACCTTGAATATATGGTTTAATAAAATTCCTCAACCAGATATACTTACGCTTCAATTTCCTAAGCGCTTTAGCTTGAAACTCAACAGTCTTGTTCAACCTAACGAGCTCCCTTGTCAAAGCATAATTATCCAAAGTTAAACCTTCACGAGGTATAGTATGATCGTCACCTTGAAGATGTGAATGTTCCTCTGAAACAGGAACAGAACGTTGTGGAGATGTAGTAGGTGTTCTTTCAATCTCTGCTTGAACCTCAGGGCTTGGAGAAACAATACCCTGTAAAGATGCAGTACCTTCAATAGAAGCAAGTACTTGCAGATGCAGCCTGTGAAGCGAGCACTTTGTGAAGCAGTACCATGTACAGTAATCGGGACCTTCACTTTCTTCATCCCTCCAGCCGCATGCGTACGGCTTGAACAACTTCCATCATGGTAGTAGTTAATGGAATATCTCCACCTCTGAACAAATCACTTCGCCTAGCCATAAATGTAAAGATATTGGCTTGTTGCACAATGACGGTAACAAAGCGGCGAGGTTTTGGAACATCACCAATTTCTTGTTTAAGAAAACATACAAACCTTGGGTACATCACCATTTTGACCTGTGAGGATATATGTGACAACATCCCATCCAAAATAAGGTTTGAAAAATTAAACACTCTGTCAGTAGCTAGCCCAACCACTGCAGATGCTATATTGGACCCAAAATGCTCCCAAGAAGTACTTTTAGAACTTATGCAATGAAGCAGTACATGAATCAAAAACTTCCATTGAGGACCGAATAATGCTTTCTTGAATGTTTGTTCTGTTAAAGATCCTTCATAACCAAGATTCCTAAAAGTATCCCAAATCGGTTGCTTGTCAAATCGAATAGCCCCATCTTCATCTCCAAATAATAAATCTTCTCGAATAGAGGCTTCTGTAATATTGATAGTCCGTCCAACAATCTGTAGATCTAATATAATATTCATCCTCCTCCATGTTATCTCTAGCATTAGCCCAAAATTCTTGAATCCATGGTTCAATAACATCCGTTTCAACTAAAAGAGCATAACTAATAGGCGACCCAGTAAGATAATCAACAATATCATAAAAGCCATATTAAGCCTCAGTCTTGTCCAAATTAGCCACCATATTGTGCTTTGAAGCAGTTAAACGATTCGCCATTGTTGAATAAGTGAGCACAATAAAGATTTTATCGAAGAATAAAGAGATGGTGATTGGGAGATAAGTATGGAAAAGATGTAAAGTAATAATATGAGAGGAAAATCGAAGTAGTTATTTATAGGTAGGATTTGAAAAATCACAACCTATAATAACAAAGTTACCGTTACTATCAATTACCCATCAATATTACCGTTGGAAAAGTACTTTAATACGACAACGTTACTTTCCACATAAGCGATACTTTCCCAAGCGGTACTTTCCAAGCAGTACTTTCGGGAAAAATGCTTTGCCAAATTCCTTCATATAAACTAAGTATAAACAAGCATCCTCCCCTCAAGCAATACACAGGACTATACTAACACCTTATAGTCCTCCCCTTAAATGTAGCTTACTAACTAATATACTCCAAAACATCTGACAGAAACTCCTTGTCTCCTGTCATGCTAACAGAACAACCACCATCAACAATAATATGATCTTTAAGTACCTCTGCCGGGTTGCCCTGTCTAATAAAGAAAAGAGTTAGAAACTTTTAGGAACCCAAGCCATTACTGACTTGTGTTCCCCTTGTGGAGTTACAAACTCAGATTCTTTGAGTATGTAATTACCACTATCTTTCAAATGATGATCCAGAATTATCTTTTGATCTTTAGCATGTGGATTTTCAAAACTTTTTGGGTTTTCAACACAAATCTCTTTTTCTGTCATCACAAAGACATCTGATTCATCGTTAGTTGAAAGTACTGTCTGTCCCTCTGCAGTACTTTCCCTTTTAACCCATTCTGTTTTAACACTTGGTTCCTCCGATCTAAATCTCCTATGTGAATTGGAATACCTTCTAGGTTGATAGTGAGATTGCCTAGAATTTCAATACCAAGTATTGTGATGATCAGTCTTGTTTTTGTCTTAGCAAGTACTTTGTGAAAGAATCTTGGGCGGAGTTCTGATACTTTGGAAAGTCCTGTGAGATCTTGAAGGTTTTGAAAAAGGTTTTATTTGGTGTGGGTATTTATGATCCGGTGAGAAATTTCTGTGATTGACCCTATTTGAATTATTCCAAACTGGTTTGTATTCTCTAGGTTTCGTTAGCAGTCTGTTCTTTGGAAATTTTCTAAGGTATTTTGAGTGATGTTCACAATCCTTAATTAGATGAGTAGGACAGAAACACACAAAACACGTTCGACCCATCTTGTCAAAGTGACATCTTCTATGTCTATGCCCAAAATTATTTTGCCTTCTTGGTGAGTGATTAAACCTGTTTTGACCAAAATTATCCCAAAAAGGTTTAGCAGATCTTGTTTTGAAAAGGTTTTGAAGAAGGTATTGCTTGTGAGCAGATACTTTGATTTAAAGGTACTGCTTGATTTTGAACACCGTTTTCAACAGTTTCTTTAGGTGTTTCGGACCTAGATTTAGCAACTAGCTTTTTCCTAAACTCTAGACTGTCTACTCCAAAGCGAGAAACATCAGGCCTAAGGGGTTGATGAATGCCAGTAGGATGTGGAACAACATGATAATCATTAGCTTTCTTATATGCAGGAGGTGAGTCACTTATTGAACCATCATTACTAGATGTATCTACATAATTAATGAGTTCTTCATCACTAGTGGTTATATCCTCATACTCACCTTCATCCCGATTACTAGATTGGTTTTCTTCTATCTTACTAAAATCCATACCAAAACCTAATCCAGTTTTAAGGTAGGCTCTTTGGTGTTTTTGAACATAAGAAACATGTGACAGACCAGCTTCACCCCAAGCAGCAAACTTAGCTAACAAATCATCTCTTAGTTAATTTCTCAATTTGAAATTTTACGGTTTAATTTCCATTCACTAAGCTTTAACTGGTAATCTGTTGTGCATATTTTTCAGCCCAAGCTACTTCATTAGTTTCATGTGCTAAAATTTTGGCTTCCATAGATTCTAAGGTTATTTGATAACCTGTTACCTCAGACCTAGCCTTAACACAATTATCTCTCTCAATCACATAACTGCAAAGTAATTTATGATAAAAATCATGACACTTAGAACATACCTCTGTGATAGGAGTTGATGCAGCTTCAGTCGACATCTTGAATATTGTTGTAGTAGGGTTTCTTCCTAGTCAGAGTTTCCACACAAGCTCCGATACCACTTGTTGGATCGATATACTTTAATCAAACTATCTTAACTAGCTTGTTAAGGTTTAATAACCTCGGATAAATCCTAAGTTATTAACAAAGAAACACCGAGCAATCTTTATTAAGTACGCGGAATTTACTTAACAAAGCTAAGAAGAATAACCTTTTATTATAAACTCTAAATCTGCTTATTATGCAGATACTCTAACACAACTTTAAGATAATCGAACTTTTCTCTAAAACACTAATTCGTAAACTCTAAAACTCTTTTTCTAAAATCGTACCTCTAATGCCAATCTAGGAGTCCTTTTATAGGCTCAAGGATATCCTAGTCGGTTTACAATTGATAACCTTGTACGACAAGTAATCTAAACATAGAATACAATTCTTTCCATAAACGAATATAACAGTTCTTTTGTTCTTGCCGTACTTTGACTTCATATTGCAGTACTTTGACTTTGTCTTTAACAGTACTTTGCGTCTTTGACTTCTTCAAGGTACTTTGCATTACGTACTTTCATATCTTCAGTACTTTGATATCTTCAGCACTTTCATATCCCAACAATTACACCGTAACTGGCAAAACCTGACATAAACTGCAAAGCGAGTGGTTACGGCGTAACCATTGAGATGGTATTACACCGTAATTGGTAATGCATCAAAAATTCTGCTGCAAAAGGTTGGTTACGGCGTAATCACATGGATGAGTTACGCCATAACTATGGTTAGATCAGCAAACTGCAGCAGCAATCACTTCCTCGTTTCCTGCAAAAATGGTCAGAAAACACAAAACCCTATAGAAATAGAAATAAAACAAAAGAAAGGGATAATTCGGGTTGTCTCCCGAAAGAGAACTTTTCTTTATTTACGAGTCTTTAAGTTAGAATCAGAGCCGTGGGGCTCTATGGGGGCCTTTGGACTTGACTGACTTCCACCATACGTTGGCACTCATCCATCCATTTGTTAAATCCCTTTTTTCTTGCAGTATTACTGATGCCACCTGTTCCAAATTTTTGTGAAAGCCATTCATCACATGATTTTCCCCGGTCATCATCTTCACCAATAAGACTACTTGTTATACTTATGCGTGCTTTTTCACCGTTAGTTACTGTGTCAGTAAGATGATTGTACTTGCACTGCTTAACCAATCCCTTATTGATTTTTGAGTTCCCAAATCTTATTTTGTACCAATCTTCAAATGCTAATTCAATATCATGTCTTTCACCCTTGTGAGGGTATATCCATTCATTCACCTTTCTTTCATATTTTTTAAAAGGACTATACGTGGGCCATGCTGTCACTGATTCGTTATTCTTGGTTAATATTGGGTTGCGGAAATGTTTGTTTGGAATTGGAGCTTCCTCAATGCCCTGGACAATCTTTCCCTATTTCTGCTTGCACTTATTAACATTCTCTCCACTATTATTAGTACTAGGATCAAAATGTAGAGGGGGGTCTAGTGATTGAACATTAACAACATCAACATTATTTGAAATTTCAACTTTTGGTTTTAAATGCTCTTTCATACTAAAAGTTATTCGTTCATTTTCAGTTCCTAAAGAAATTTGTTTTCTGCCAGAAAAGGTCTTCCAACAATTAAGTTGTAAGCTTCCCGCTTCCCCATGTCAATTACCACAAAATCAGTGAGAAATTTTTTTTTCCAATTTTTAAAAGCACATTATTCACTACTCCCCTTGGTACAGCTTTAGAGGAATCAGCCATTTCTATCATCATTGTTGTTTCTTTTAAATTGGTGAGCTTTATTTTATCAAACAAAGTGGTAGAGATAAGGTTAACCCCGGCCCCTAAATTAGCTAATGTGTGAATCTTAATATTACCAATAGTGCATGAAAGAGGAAAACTTTCCTGGTATTGCTGTTTCTCAGGAAGTTGGCTTGGCAGGACCTCGTCGTCTTCCGATTTATCATCTTCTCTTACGTAGTTAATCCCGGACAGATCATTTGTGATAGCATATGTGCACTGCTCTTTCTTAGCTTTGTCTTGCCCAAATATGGCTTTGCAGGCAATAGCTTTAGCATTACTCGTCTCAAGGTTTTTAGCTAATTGCCCAATTTGTGTTTCGAGATTTTTAATTGCAGCATCTTGGTTTGTGAGGTTCATATTGGTGTCTTCTTTCACCTTGACCATCCACTCCTTGAGTTTATCTCCCTTTTTTGTAGATTCTTCGATGTGCATATGCATTATTTCTTCAAGGCTTGGTCTAGGAGGATTGTTGTTGATTCTTGTGTAGAAGCCTGGGGATTTTTCTTGATATCTGGGCCCGTTATTATTGTAATTGTTGAAAGGGTTCTCACTTTCATATTTAACTTCTCTGATCCTTTTAACTTCCTCATTGGAGGAATATTCCTTAGTAGGAGGAGTTCCATTTCGCTCTACTTGAATGGAATGCACATTTTCCTTGAGCTTCTTCATGTCTCTTCCAAGACTTTCTAGTTTGTTGTTTATTGCTGCAAGACCTTTTATATCTTCATTCTTACTTCGGTTGCTCCCTCCATTGTGCCATTTGTGAGAGTGGTCTGCCATCTTTTGAATAGTTTCTAAAGCCAAAGTGGGTGTCATACAGGAATGGTCCTGAGAGTCGACCATTTGCCTTGAGGAGATGTTCAGACCTTTGTAGAAGACGTTCACCTTTTGTTGGTTGTTGAGGTCATGAGTAGGGCATTTGTATAATAATTCGTTATACCTTTCCCAAGCTTGGTATAACGTTTCATCACTCTCTTACTTGAAGTTACGGATTTCTTCTAATTGCTTAGCGATCTTTGATGAAGGCGGTATCTCTGAATGAAATACCTTTTAGGATAGGCCGGTGTTGACTGTTCCGGCAGTAATGTCGATCAACCCATCTTTTAGCAGCTCCCGTAATAGAAATAGGGAATACTCGTAAAATGACAGCATCGTTTGAGACTTAGGGAATTTTGAATAGACTGACAATGTATTCTATATTGTGTATATGTTCATGGGCATCCTCGGTGATGCTTCCAGAGAAGGGATTTGCACGTAATTCCCTCGTGAATTGAGGTTTGATTTGAATTGAGTCTTCTGCGATAGCCGGCCTAACAATCCCTGGTCCTTGTTCTTCCCTTGTCAATGCCAAATATTCCTCAAGAATGAGGTCATCGATGTTAACAACTTCCATGGTACCAGAAAACTTGAATAATGATCGTGAGAAATTTAAAAAAAATGAAAGACTTAATATTAATCCTAATATAACTCCCCGGCAACGGCGCCAAAAAGTTGATGCAGGTTTTACTGACCAGGTTTTAATATTTATATAGTCTTGTTATACCTATGGTCTACCCTAATGCACTAACGGGTAGTGTACCCGGTCGTGTGTAGTGTAGTATTCGGTAAAACCGAGGTCGTCCCAAGAGCTATATGTGTTGGATTATTACTAAGTCTAGATGTCACAGTTTTTAATATGATTATGATAAGGAAATAATTAACTACTAAAGCAGATAAAAGGCGAAGGCTAAATCAATAGAGGAGAGTGGTTCTAACCTAGTTATTCCTCCTAATTAGTTATGTCTACGTCTACTTACTTCCAATTACTTCAGGTGGGGTCAAAGTCGAGAGGACAGAATTTGGTCCATTCGCCCTAACCTATCAGCAAAGATGCCACCACAGGAGAAGTCAGGTGTCTCCTCATAAGTCCTGTTGTTCCTGGTCCCCTAAGCCAAGTCATTAAGTACCGCTACATGCTAGATTTATAATAGTGAGTGCCCGGGCGTTAGCAACTTAAACACTCACCCCTAATTCTTAAGTTCATCCAAACGGTAGGTGATCAGTTGGTCAAATCGCACAAGTAGAAAGGGCGTCAGGTTGGTCATATCTTACCCTTCCCGTCTCAGTCTACTCACTTAGGGTCAGTTGGTTATATCTTCTAAGCAACTAGCCTCTACCGCCATTCAAAACTACCGAAACAAGGGTAGCTACCAATAAACTATGCATGCATACACTTAGAAATAATTATACGGAAGTAATGTAAATGCTAACAAAACAATTAAGGAATCATAACTAGGCCAACACCAAGAGGTGCTTAGCCGCTCACATTAACCATACAAATCAATTCAATATTCAAAGTTACGAAATGCATGAATCGAAAGTAAAGAAAAGATAAAATGCTAATGCTTATCATAGGGGAGTGGTGGAGACAGCTCCGTATGCTCCTCTAGACCTGCCTTTGGCTTCTTCCCACGTTCTTTGGTTGTGGTGTGTGGAATGGGATGCTTTGAAATGCTGGAAATTATGGGGTATTTATAGGTTACATATGGGTTCTGTAACTAAAATAAGAGTTACGTCGTAATCTTCAATTCCTTCATTATTTGCACTAGATCTGCTGGTTACGGCGTAACCTTATAAGTGGTTACACCGTATCTTCAATGTTACTTGGTTACGCCGTAGTTGGTGGAATAGTTACGGCGTAGTTATCAGAACCTCATTTGACCTAATATAGTTCGTCGTAGTCTTTGGGGAGAGTTACGTAACCTTCGATGAGTTGGTTTCGGTCAAGTCACGCTTTAGTTACGGGGTAATGTGAGAGATGAGTTACGCCGTAACTTCTTCAAAGTCAGCATACTATGATAAATCTTTTGATATTTCTCCAATTCCGCGTCTCTTAGCTCCAATGCTCGTAATTTACCTGAAAGTGGAAAACAAGCGTAAATCCATATAAATGATATAAATTACAAGCATTATCGGGGGAAATTGACACTTAATATTCAGGACTATTTCATGTTATCATCTATGTCTATTGATGTGTGCTCGTATGATGATTAAAAATGTGTCTACCTAGATACTATTACTCCCTAGTTATCTTTTATTGATGGTTGAATTGTCACGTCCTTATTCTTAACGCGTTGTGTCTTCTAAGGTCGTAGGGTATGATTTTCTCCCTAACTCTTTGAGAATACCTTAAGGTTATTGCCTACAAAATCTCTAGGATTCATAAACTAACTCTAAGGTTATCTTTGGATTTTTAGCCTACAATTACTCTAGGTGATCATAAACTAAGGTTCACAAAGATTACTCAAGCATTAAAAACACAACGATGGCCTATTGTAATCCTAAGCCAATTACAATTAAGATAAGAGACAACCAACCAATAATTAATAACTAAGTTTCATGGATCTAGGCAAACACACAAGTAAATTAGCCGGACATTGTAAACATGCAAGCATACACACATACAATCGAAGACATAATGAAATCAATGAAGTAAATAACTAATCTTGATGTAAAATAGGGTATGAGAACCCTAAGATACTGCCCAAGACAAACCAAAATCGTTTTAGGTTTTTACTCCACAAATCTACCTCTTTAAAAGTTTGAAAATGGAATTCTATATATTGAGTTACAACTGCGACGGCGTCACTCTTTAATTGTGACGTCGTTGGATCGCCGCCATTAGGGTTTCATCTTGGCCAAGTCAACTTTGGGATGGTGTCACGTTGTTGTGGTTGTGGCTTAGTCTACTTCAATTCTACCGCCGAATCTGATCTAGGCGTCGAGGGAAAAGGTCTTCGTGACCGCCCTACTTTTCAAAGCTGGCGCCGTCGGCGGTACAAAATAGCAATTTCACTTCCGAGTCGATATGCAATATAGGGACGACGCCATGCTTATTTTGTGACGCCGTCGGTACACATCTAGCAACTTGAGTTTCGTGATCTTAACTTTAGCCATTTTCTTCACATATTCACGCCTTTTCGTCCAAATAAGCATCATTCCAACATTTTGCCTTCAAGAGACCTAAAAAGTGAAAAAGAACGAAATTAAGCAGTAACGGATATAAAAGTGGTCGGTTAAGGGCTTAAATGACCCCTCAAAAGTGTACCTTTTAAATCCTTATCAGTTGCCCATGTTATACTAAAGAAACAAAAAACACAATGAATTATGAGCTGCAAAGAAAAACAACAAAAACAAAAGCAAATCTATGTATGAAAAGGACTCGCCATCATCTTTGAAGAGATGAAAAAAAACAAAAAACCAAAACAAATGCATATGTATATAAAAATGGCTGCAATTAAAAGGAACAAAAACCCAAAGAAAATATAAACGAATTTGAGGGTGTAGACCGTTATTTTGCATACTTTTGTGGTAAGGGTAAATCCAAAAAGTGAGTTATTTATGTTAGGATTTAGTAAATCCAGTTATTAAAGAGTCGGTCACCTCAAGTATATGTAATCGTTAGAAAGCTCGTAGTCGTAGATTATTTAATGTTTAGTAGTATTTAGTTATGTAACACCGTGGAGGACGGACGGAACTGTATGCCTGATCCACAGCCCGTTGGTGGCGTTTTGTGTAAGACTATAAATACTCTCTACCTCCCAAGGTAGAGAGTTGGAGCTCATAATAATACTTTTACTTTCTCTCACTAAGTTCCCAAACCTCTAACTCTTTCTCTCTCTAAAAACCTCATCTTATCAGCCTATTTGTGTTTATGGTTTGATGTGTTTGTGAAATCCAATATTTTACAAATGGTATCAAGAGCCATGGTTTGATCATCTCTTACATATCCTTGGATTTCTAGTGGTTTTAGATGGTTTTTGAGTTTGAAAAAGTTTAGTGGTTTTTGCATCATTTGGATCATTTCTAGTGTTAAAGTTTGAATTTTGGGTGTACTTTTGTCTTTAGAACCAATGTAAGTGCTTGGGTTTTGAATTGGTAAGCTTGAATCACTGTGGTTGAGCGTGTTTTGGATTGAAAAGTGTGTTTTTGAAGTTTTTCTTCCTAGCGACTTGGTTCTCGTAGTGTTTTTCATCGTAGCGACTTGCTTCAGTAAAAGGTAGCGAGTTGTAGTGTTAATTGTTAGCGATTTGGTCCTAGCGACTTTTCTATTGAGACAAGCCGACAAATAGTACTACTTAGTGGATTCTCCACTACGGCTAGCGACTTGGTGAAGTTAGCGACTTGCTTTCAATTTTGTTAGCGACTTGTACTTTGTATTCTTAGCGACTTGGTGTTAGCGACTTGGACCTTAGCGAGTTGCTCTTTAGCTACTTGACTGTGTAGCGACTTGGTGCTTTAGCGACTTGTGTCCAGCGACTTGGGTCTTAGCGACTTGGTCTTAGCGACTTGGTCTTAGCGACTTGGTTTACAGGAAATTGAGATCTTAGCGAGTTGCTATTTAGCGAGTTGGTGCTTAGCGACTTTGTTGATCTTTTGTTTGTAATACGGTTTTCTCTTGATTTAGTAAAATCCCGTGAAAGAATCTATTTCCCGGTTTAATCATAGAGTTATAAAATCCCGTGTAATCTGTTAACATGTCTACCAACATATCTACAATCATCTCCATTCTTCTTTGAGGATGTTCAAGCGGTAGTTCGATACTCTAGTCCACCCATGCTGCAGTAGGCCGACTTCGACTCTTGGGCTCAACGAATCAAATTGTACTGTCTTGGAAAAGAAAATGGGGTCAACATTCTCAAATCCATTAATGAAGGACCTTATCAGATTGAGACTACAAGAGACTTAATTGATACAGCTGCAGATGGAACAATGATCTTTGGAATGGACAGACTAAAGATGTATGATGAGCTTCGGTGATAAGGAGAAAAGAGATTAGATCGATATCGGGGCTTCAAACATCATACTTCGGGTCTTCCAAAAGACATCTACAAGCTTATCAATCACAACACTGAAGCCAAGGCTGTTTGGGATAATGTCAAGATGCTTCTCTCGGGTTCTGAATTAACTAAGGAAGACTGAGAGAATCACATTTGTATGATGAATTTGAGCACTTTAAGATGAAACCGTAAGAGAGTATCTATGAATACTACGTGAGATTCCACATGCTTGTAAATGATATGAGAAATATCAAAATGACCATGCCAAACATTCAGCTGAATTCAAAGTTTGTGAACAACATGAATCCTGAATGGCACAAGTTTGTCACCTCTGTGAAGTTAACCAAAGGATTGAAGAACACCAACTATAAGCAATTGTATGCCTTCCTTCTCCAGAATGAGAGACATGCTATGTTTGAGAAAAGATTCTAGAACAGTTCAAAACCAACCAGGGAGAAACAAGTTCCTCAAATGACTCAACAGCCTTTTAGACAAATGTTGGATTTACTACCAAAGCTTCTCAAGTCATACCCATGAGTATTGGTAATTACAAACTCATCCCTGATCCAGCATATAAACCTCCAGACCCAAACACATTCATGGAAAACTTCATCAATCAACTGTCTCTCATGGTCGGTCAAAACATGAACTCTCTTCCACACACCAACAATAACCTCAGAACAACATCCAATTCACATAATCAAGCAATTGTCGGAGATGGAAGGTTATGGTGCAACCAGTTCAAGAAAGGCGGTATGAAGAGGAAGAGAGGAGGCTGGTAGAGGATATGGGGTAAATCAGAATAGGGGAAGGAATGGAAATCAAGGTCAAGCAAAGCCAATTAAGTGCTACAAATGTGGTGGTGAGGGACATATTGCTAGGAACTGCACATCTCCAAAACGTCCACAGAATCGAGAATGCCCTTGGAGACAAGATGTTGCTTGTGCAAGCTCGGGATAATGGAGCGGCTTTGAATGAAGAGGAGTTGTTGTTTCTTCGTGAGGAAATGCCCGAACTATGATCTTGATGTTGATGAATAGCCAATTAAGGAGATAGGTCATAATCATCAAAATGCATTTCAAGTAGTGACTATGGCGCATTTGACTCGATGTCGATGATGAACCTTCTGCCCAAACAATCTTCATGGCTAGCATCTCACCTATGGTCTCTCCAAAGGTCTCTTCACCACAACAGGTTGGCCCATCCAAAGATTCAATCATTTCAGAGGTATTAAAACTATATGATGATGTTGATGAGCAAAGATGCATAATAAAGTACAGTCTCTTGAAACTTATGAATGGATATTGATGATGAGGGTATAGATAATATTGTCCCATATGATCAATATGTGAAGCAAAGTGAAAATGAGATTTTACCAAGTAATGCATCTTCGCATCAATGATGATTATGTTTTTTGATGAATACCTTTGCATGTGCCCCAGATGATTCTGTTACCTCTGAACTGAATGCTTATAAAGAACAAGTTGCTATTTATGAACAACGTGCTAAGTTTGAGTTAACCACCCATGAGCAGGAAATGGATGACCAAATGCGTACAATTAATAGAAAAAGTAATTTTAGAGAAGAAGTATTAAAACAAGAGTTAAACTCCTTACAAGAAAAGCTTTCTAAAACTGCTAAGGAAAAACAAGAACTTCAAGAAAATGTTAAAATGCTTAAGCAAGAATTCAATGCTAAGGAATCAAAACTTTTGAATGATTTTTCCAATCTAAAAACTTTGAAAAACAAGCTTGAAAATAAGTTGTACGTGCAAGGGAATACCATTCGCTCACTTGATCACTAAGCATAGAGTCTTAAGCGATAAGCATAGCATTCCACTTGTTGAGGAACCAAATCCAGAGGTCATTAAAAAGGCTAGAGCTGCTAATAAGGTACTTTATGATGGTAATGAAATCCTTAAGCTTAGGCAGAAACCTAGTTCTTGGCTGAGTCTTGTGCGAGGAAGATAAGAAATGGATGAAGTCACTAGGAGAAAATGAATAAGAAGCTAGAAGATCCTGAGTGTAAAATGAATAAGACAACAATAAAACCCCATGATTACACTAAGGAAAATTGGATATCCTTAAACAAGTTTAAGCCTTAGACTCTATTGACCCCTGAACAAGTGTTCCGGAAAAAGGATATGGATATGCAAAAAGCTGAAAATCTTGTTGAAAAGAATCCCCTTTTTAGGAAATTGCCTCAAGAAACAGTGTATCCTCTAACACACCAATGCACTTAGTTCCTAGATCTATTGCCACTAATAGCAAGACCTTAATCAGCATGTATGTTGTTTATCAGCTGTTTGTTGATTTTGAGAAAACGTGAAAGAAGAGAATCACACTGGGATAAGCTGAGGAAAGGGTTTTGAGCAAACTAAAGAATGTTATTTAACCGAGGTCATGCCTTTCTTTAAACAATTAAAAGGTCAATTTGAGAGTCTTCAAAAAGGAATAAATTCATATATTAAAGAAATGGAAAAGGAATTTGATGCAATGATAGTTGAAGTCCAATGATTATGAACGAACAGGAACTCAAATATAATGAAGTTGAAAGGAAGAACTTGCATATCTTAAATGAGAATTTGATTTCGAGTTGTGTTGCTCAAGATGTGTTTTATACTGTTACTAAGCACTCTATTACTGCTTCTCGATTTCATGAATTATCAATTACATTGAAAGTTTCCCATGATCGTGTCATTGAGCTTGAAAGCAAAAACTCATAACTAAATGAGAAAATTGATCGGGATGATCACGATAATTTGGTAAAACATCTTTCTAAACTAGAAGTTGAACATTTTGATTTGCAACTAAAATATCAACATCTTAAAGAAAATGTCAAAACCTCAAATATCAAGACATCCTCAGATGTTCCATAGTTTGATGCGCTTTTCGAGATAAACAAGCGTTGACGAGCAATTCAAGCTCATTGTAACACGATCAGAAAGTTGAAAGCCCAAATTTCACAATTAAAATGTGAAAAGAACAATGAACAATGGTGGCTAAAACCAAATCTCCTCCTCTTTGATTCCGGTTTCAAACTTTTCATCTTCAAAACTTGGTTAGTGCTTTAAAAAGAAAGCGAGTTTTCTAGAAGAAAATGAAAAAGTTAAGCGACACTTCAAAGAGTTATATGATTCAATGAAAGTCACTCGTGACAAAAACAACGAAAAATAACGTCTTTACAAAAAGAAATTGAGAATCGAGTTAGGAAAAAGGGGAAAGCGCCACTTGTTTTAATAAAAATGTTGCATCAAAGTCATCCTCGGATTTGCAAATATCTTGTATTGTTAAATACATTCCTCTTTTCTTAGGAATAATGAACTGTGTTTCATAACTATTGTGCTCACCTTAAGGATAGTCTAGAATGTCTTTGTGAGATTGTGGAAGAGGATTTCATTAATAAGCCTCTTGATAGAGAAATTAGGTTTGCTTGCATTAGGGCCAAAGCGATCTCAAGAGTTGCTAGAACTTTTAATAGCAACATGTCCTAAATCCTCAGGTGCGAAAGGTAAAGGTTGTGGCCTTGTTCTATGCCTAGTGCCAAGCATACAAACCATTCTATGCCCAGTTTTAAGAAAGTAAACACTAATGTGCCTTTAAGTAGTTGAGATCCACTTCTAATTGAGAATGCAAAAGTAGATCAACCAACTAATGTTCCCATAATTCCCTCTGGGGTAATCGTGACATTAAAGCAATCGGTCAAAGCCTCCGGCAATACCAAGCAAGATAGGACCTCGCACGCTAAGAATGTGCATTGGAAGAGAGTAGAAGATCACCCTAGGAATATTAAGTTTGAGTTGAATAAAACGAATCGTGTTGATTCTAGTGCTAGCTCTAAGCGTATTGTAATTAATGCGATACGCTTTCTTTTGGCAAAACATGTAATGATGATTGCGTAGTTTCGCTATTCTTTGTTAATGTTAAAATTCAAGCTAAGAAGGCTAAAAGGAAAGCGAAAGAAAGTTAGAAAAGCGATTGGAAACCAGGGAAGGAAATTTAGTAATATAGGTTATCAATGGATACCTTGGCGTAAATTAATGAGCTTTGCTAAATTTGCTAAGTCAATGCCCACTAGAAAATGGATGCCCTCTTGGTAGAACTATTCCTTAAAATGAACATACTTTGAATAGGTCAAATCTGGACACTACTGTGCATCTATTTCTAATGAGTCCATTGTTTCTACCTCTGATGTGGGTGTTCCAATCAATGTTACTAACCAAATGGAACCCATTCTTGCCTGGGGATCCCAATTATCGATTATCCATTCTTTATGTGTGTTCAATGCGAGATCGTTCAAATCGTTACGTGGTACTTGGACTCGGTTTGTTCAACATATATGGTGGAGGCTGGTGACCTCATGCTGAACCGTGAGTAAATTCATCGAAGCGTGAGATTCGGAATGATCATTTTGGTGCTATTATGGGTTATGGAGATTACGTGGTTGGAAATAGTGTGATTTCGATGGTATATTATGTTGAAGGTCTTGGACATAATCTATTCTCTGATAGGACAATTTTGTGATTGATTTAGAAGTGGCCTTTAGAAAACTTACTTGCTTTGTTAGAGAACTTGATGGTGTGGAACTTCTCGGAGGAACTCGTGGTTCAAACCTATACACCATCTCTATCGAAGATATGATGAAATCTTCACCCATCGCTGTTGTCGTCCAAAGGCTTCCAAAACTAAGTCATGGCTGTGACAGCCGTGATCAATCACTTGAACTTTGGTACCATAAACAATCTTTCAGAAAAGGACTTAGTAAGGATTACCAAGATTAGCGTGTGAAAAGATCATCTCATTGAGCTTGCCAATTGGGAAAAAGCACGAAATATGCCCACAAACCAAAACCCACAAACTCGGTAATGGAAGTTCTTCATACCCTTCATATGGATTTGTGCGGACCAATGAGAGTGCAAACGATAAATGGGAAGAAATACATTTTAGTCGTTGTTGATGACTACTCTCGATTTACTTGGGTAAAGTTTTTGAGAACAAAGGATGAAACTCCAGATGTCATCATTAAACTTATCAACGACTACAAGTTACTCAACAATATTGTTATAATTGTTGAGCAGACAATACAATAGTTTGTTAACAAGGACTTAATTCAGTTTTATGAAAGTGTTGGAATGGAGTCATCAAAGAAGTGTTCCACAAACTCTCAACGAAACGGTGTAGTTGAAAGGCGAAATCGAACTCTTGTGGAAGCCACAAGAACAATGCTAATTTATTCAAAGGTTCCAATGTTTCTATGGGTTGAAGCCATTGCCACTTTGCTTGCTACACCCAAAATTGTTCCCTTATTCATACCTCTCATGGAAAAACTCCATATGAACTTGTTCATAAAAAACGATCTCTCCTACCTTACCGTGTGTTTGGTGCTTTTGTGCTATCCAACGAATGGTCAAAGATTTAGGCAAATTAAGATCAAAGAGGCGGATATTGGAGTTTTGTTGGTTATGCGCCAAACAAGAAGGGATGCAGATCTACAACAAAGAGAACCGAAATATCATGGAAACAATAAATTCGCATTCGTTGATGGTGACCCGGTCAAAGTGGATCGGAGACAATCGATTCTAGACCATCTCAGCTTTCATCAAGTAGTCCTATCGATTTCGACTCTCGTTTCAAATCCCTCCACCGACAATATTATGTACCTCCTTCGAAGATGATGTGAAGATTATTTGATCCTATGTTTGATGAGACACTATGAGCGGGCTAATGGCTGTCAATTCCAATCATCAGTAACCTATCCACATCAATGAAGTTAACCCTGAGTTCCATGTCACTAAGTCAAGAAGCACCTGGCGATCACTCGGTATCATCAATGCCTCAATCATCAAGTGTACACAATGGAAATGTTGCCTCTGTTAGGATGATGAAAATCCTTTTGCTTATTGAAGATGAACCTTTTGAAAATATATTTATTCTGAATCATCATCATAACCATCTTCATCGGAGAAATCGACTCTGCTATACGTTCCTCAACAACAACCACATGAACACCTTAGAAAGTGGACACATGATCACCCATTGGACAACATCATTGGAAAGCCTTCTCGTTCGGTATCCACAAATTCGAACTTGCAACCGATGCCTTATGGTGCTTCTTCAACTCACTCTTCTAAGATCGAACCAAAAGGCGTCAAAGCGCTATTAATGAAGGCGGTGGTTCGGTTCCATGCAAGAAAAATTCATGAGTTTGATCGACTAGATGTATGGGAATTAGTACACCTCTGGCCGTACATGATCATTGCTCTAAAGTGGATCTTCAAAGTAAAACTTGATGAGCATGGTGATGTTTTAAAGAACAAGGCTCGATTGGTTGCAAAGGATACCGTCAAGAGGAGGGTATTGACTTTGAGAATCATTTGCTCCAGTTGCTCGCATCGAGGCAATCGAATCTTTTTGGCTATCTTGCAAGTAAGAACATAGTAGTCTATCGGATGGATGTAAAGGCGGCTTTTCTTAACAGTCACGAAAGAAATTGTATCGTCGGCCAACTGAAGGCTTTGTGAATCCGAGCATCCTACCGCGTCTATCGTTTGAAGAGGCTCTTTACGGTTTGAAGCAAACTCAAAGCATGGTATGATACATTATCAAGTTTCTTATCTCTGGGCTTATTGAAAGGAGCGGTTGATCCGACATTGTTCACAGTCGGGGAAAACATTTAGTTCACGTTCAAATCTATGTTGATGATATTATTTTTGCCTCGTGACCCGATGAATGTGACCGTTTTTCAAATGAAATGGGTTCCAAATTCAAATGTCAATGATGGGACAAATGTCATTTTTCTTGGGATTACAAATTTCTAAAAGTCCACGAGGCATTTTTATAAATCAATCTAAATATGCAAATTAGATTTTAAAGAAATTTGGATTTGATTCTTGTGACCACTGATGACACTCCCATGATAGAGCATACCAAACTAGATGAGGACCACTCGGGATCATGGTAGACCAAGCAATATCGTGAGTCGATTGGATCCACGATGTACCTATGACGATGACCAGACATTCTATTATTTGTTTGCATGTGTACTAGATATAAATTCAAGCCTACCAAAGAAGCACCTTGAAGGCGGTTAAGCGGGTCCTTCGGTATCTTCAAGGAACCATTAATATGGGACTTTGGTACCGAAGGACACGGTATCACTATAACGACCTATAGGATCTGATCATGCGGGATGTCAAGATACACGTCGAGAGTGCGTTTAGGGTGCTTAGTTTTGGGTGATAAGCTTGTGATGCAGTCTTCAAAGAATCAAATGAGTACTTCTATTCCTCTAGGAGAGGAATACATAGCCATGTCATCTTGTTGTGCTCCAATCCTATGGATGAGATCCCATTATCGACTATGGCTTTGAATTCAACAAAATCCCTCGTGATTGTGATAATAAAAGTGCCATTGCTCTCTCATGCAACAACGTACCACTTTCGAGCAAAGCACATTGATATTGACATCATTTCATCGGGGAACAAGTAGAAACGGTTGTGGTGGAACTCTACTTTGTGAGGACAGAATATCAATTAGTGGACATCTTCACCAAAGCTCTTCCTAGAGAACGTTTTGAGTTTATCCTTCCACGACTTGGTCTAAAGAGTCTACATCCGGAAACACTCAAAGCGTCTTCAAAGGAAGAGGAAGGAGGAATAAGGTTTTCTTCATCTATCTCACGTAAATATTTATTCGAAAAGCAAAATACAAAATTTCAAAACCTTCAAAAAGCAAATAGAAAAATATAAAACTTTCAAAAAAAATCCATAAAATTTTGAAAAATCTTGAAAATTTTCAAAAACTATTGTGATTTTGTCTTGCTTTTCTCGATTCAAAAATATCTACGGTCTTTGTGATGTCATTCAAAGAATGACACGGGACTTTAGATATTGTTCGAACGTTCTTAAAAAAAAATAAACAAAAATAAATAAATCAAAAAATATTTTTGGGAGAAAGTGAAACAATGGTTTATAGTCATTTCAGTCTATAACCCGTTTTTTTAAGAAAGAACAGAGCCATGCTTTATCGTATGTTTCAAATCTCATGCTCTGATTCTAAAAATTCTTTCACAAATATTTTTCCTTTTATAAATTCTTTATCGTATGTTTGAAAAATATTTGCTATCTAATGAAAACAATGTTAAACAAAATAACTCGGACTAAATTTTTGAAAATCATCTGGACTTAACATTTGTCAAAAATATCTACCACTCAATCAACAACTTATGTCATTGATTGAGGGGGAGAATGATTTCAATTAATTCAAAAGGTTATTTGTCATGTTTTCAAAAGATATCCATGCATGTTATTGGAGTTTAAAGTCTCATAAGTGATCCTTATCGGTTAAATGTTTTCATAATCAAGTCACAATTCTCCTTAAAAGCTCTCAAAAACAATTTAAACCTATAAAGATCACAAATCTCAAAGATTTGAAAATTGTGATCGGGGGAGAATTTGTGATTTAAATTGGTTTTTAACTGATGATTCGATAAATGGGTTCACAAGTGTTTAGGCTTTCCTCCCGTGTATAAGCGATTTCAAATTTTTCCATGCACATGTTGAGGGGGCATCTTTTAAACTACAAAGAATTGAAGCGTGATTTTTTATATCTAAGTGAGGTTCCTTCTAATATGTGCAAAACTCTTTCAAACCTCGAGGCACATATTGAAGGGAGCAAATTTGAAAACCTCATCCTTCCCAATATGCATTATCTACTTGATTTGATCGAGGGAAGTGATGTTGATATCTTTAGAAAATGGTAATCAAAAGTTAATTTTTCCTCTTGCCTCCGTGTGCCATGATTCCAAAGACATGAAAAACATGTTGAGGGAGCTCTGTTTCTAAAATTTAAAAACAATTTAGGTACAAAATGCTTTGATAATATATCACAAAATTATAAATTGATTTTCAAATGGTTTTCAAGTGGTTCCAATGGCATATGAACAATACCAAATAGACCAACCAAATTTACTTTATGTATGGTGATATAAGGAAGATAAGGTTAGGTATTGGTTCCCCGATCACTTGAGCAGGAGGGATCTACCCAGGGACAATCCACTAGATAGTGTAGAAGTCCTTAGGTATAATGAAAAAAGGAGAAACGTGAGATATGAGAAGACTGCGGACTGAGATAGAGCTAGGCTGGAATGAACAACAAGGTTCTAGTTATGAACTCTCGGTAGCACTGAAGGTTGAAGAAGAATGAAAAAGAAATGAAATGAGAAAAGGTGAAAAGATAGCCCTCCATTTACTCAACCTTAGGAAGAAACGGGTTCAATACATATGCTCTTGGTGGTTACCAAGGTAGCATGATTGAAGATAAAGGCGTCATGGACCCAGGTGGCGCCTTGCACTAAACTTCCAAGCTACTCAAGTTACTCTTAAAGGGCTTGTTTCATTCCTTGAGGGAACTACATAATCTATGACTTTCTCTTGAGATTGTTGATATTGAAGAATGAGACCCTCTCCCACAGTCTCCACATGAACCAAATGTGCCTTTGTTGAGTCTAAACCCACGAGATTATCAAATAAATCTCATTAGGACAGAATATGAAGACTCTCTTTGCACAATGTGGAAAGAGATTATATCTTATGAGTCCCTATTATCCTTATGGGTATTGCGAACATCGAAATGATAATGCAAACATATTCTGAATGAAGATGGAAACCACGGAGCCAACATCGAACAAGCTCTGGTGAGAGTGGCATGTGTCTATCCGATAGATCAATCATGTGACAAGCCCCGAAACGAAAAAATGGGTAGTCATAATTATGATTCAATCCTAGTTCGGTTATGGATTGTGGATACCTTTGAAAAACGGTAGATTTGTGCTTTAAAACTCTTTTGTTTAGCACACATGACGTGTACTCATATTTGAAAATAAAAGGTGTTTATGATTGGTAATTGATTTTCATTAAAACCTTCGTTGTATTGCAAAAACAATTTCTATTGAAGCGATACGGCGTTTTAAAATCTCTTTCATCAATCGGTGAATCTCAATTCACTAGTTCACTCACTCGTGTTGTCTTCTTTGAGGCGTTAGGTTTGAAACATTTAGAAGCGGCTGCGAAACCACATCGAGGAAGTTCTTGAATAATACGATCGGCCCGTTACTTGTCGCGATCAGCGAACCGTGGGCGTGTACCTCAATTCAGCGAAAGTGATCAAAGACACTTTCGTCGCTTCTAATGCTAGCTTGTTGTATGCAGGAGTACGCCGGCGTTTCGGTGATCGGAATGAAGCGGTCAATCCAGTAGCAGCGTCACCGCGCATCACATTCATTTCAAAAAATCATGATTGAGTGCATCAATGACTACGATATTCTCACTCCATGCTTACGCTACGCTGCTGCTTAATATCATGAATCAGCGGCTTCCTACTCACGATGAAAAATCTTGATCGAGAATGTGAGCGTCGGTCCAGTCGCAACATCACATAATACCAACAACTTAGCGGATGAGTTGAGATTTATGTTAGGCTGATGATCTCAATCTGGCTCAAAACTCATTATCCGTGGATCGATTAAAGACCTCCTTGGATTAACCAAACGTATCAACAATGATGAATCAATGACTACGAACTCTGAGCAAGAACTTTAACAAGAATCTAAGAACAATTTTAATGTAATGTCGTTTGTATTCAATTTATTTTGAGGTGACCTCCCTTTTGGGGAGATTGTTAGGATTTAGTAAATCCAGTTATTAAAGAGTCGGTCACCTCAATTATATGTAATCGTTAAGCTTCGTGATAAGTGAATTATTTATGTTTAGTAGTATTTAGTTATGTAACACCGTGGAGGACGGACGGGTCTTTACCCACTGTATGCCTGATCCACAGTCCGTTGGTGGCGTTTTGTGTAAGACTAAAAATACTCTCTGCCTCCCAAGGTAGCGAGTTGGAGCTCATAATAATACTTTTACTTTCTACCAAGGTTCCCAAACCTCTAACTCTTTCTCTCTCTAAAACCTCATCTTATACGCCTATTTGTGTTTATGGTTTGATGTGTTTGTGAAATCCAATATGTTACAATTTATAGATTCCAATGACCATAGGTTAGAAACATGCACATTTACTTGGTGCAAATGAAAGGACATGATAGGTTAGAAACATGGACATTTACTTGGTGCAAATGAAAGGTGTTAGGAACATGTTTTATTATCAAGTGTAGGTCATTACTCCTATTATTCTTATCAACCCCCACATCACGCCCCTCAACAAGCTCCTCCACAACCTCTTCAACAAGTTCAACAACGAATGTCAATGGTTACACAAATCCCTCAACAACAAACTTGGTTTTCTCAAATGTGTGAAGGCTGTTACAAGTCGACAATCGATTCATGAAGGTTGGTTGGGATACTCGTCCTCAATGCTTACACCAGGCAATTATGTGCAATGGTCGAGTCGATTTCTAAGGTATATGGAACTCGAGAAACCTCATGGTAGTATCTGAAGAAAGTGATACTAGAAGGACCATTTTAAATGCCAATGAAGCGTTCTCGGTACGATTTCCTTTAAGACCGATACTATCTCAATTGTTTCGAGCCGTTTAACACCGACAACTACTTCATCTTGAAGCCGATGGAAGCTTGCTATCGACAAATACTTCTCTTGGAATTCCTTAATCCGATTTACAAAGTATTGATGCAGAACGGCTACAAAAAGCTATGTGAGACGAATTCATCTTTTGATGGAAGGCTAAAGCGAATAAGATCGACATGGGTCTAAGTTGTATCCTGATTTTGATGTGTTTACCATTGAGCCTAGGAATCACTTAAATCATACTATCATCGTTTCACAAATGTGGTCAATGATTTGCATTGACATAAGATTGATCTTCCAACCATTGCCATTAACACAAAGTTTCTAAATTCATTAGGACTAGATTGGCATAAGTATGTTACTTTTGTTCGACAAGTCAAGGATCTTCATGATGTCAAGTATGGGTTATTGTATGATTATCTGAGACATCATCAATATGAGTTCTCCAAGATAAAGCTCGTGCATGACACGCGGTTTCCCTCCACCACCAATTCGCGTCAGTTGCTCTCATGGCACATGGTTATCAACTCACCCACCCAGGTCAAATCATGCTTTTGATCCAGCAACAACGTCACTTTGCTTATGCTGCCAGCGCCTTCTCATCGGCTTTCGAGCAGAAGGTGATTCTAATAATGCATACTATGCTCAAACTAATGATGATCAAGATGATGCTTTTGAAGCATTGAATCATGGCATGGCCTTTATTGCTAAAGCCTTCTCCAAGTTCTCTCTACAATCAAACAATCGTCTTCGTTCAAATCATCAAATCCCAAAGTGCATGATTATCACAAGTGGCAAAGTTGAAGTTGAGCGAGACTAGTGGTGTCATTATGATTACAAGTGGGTATTACGGTAGTTCACAGAATGGTCAAACATCGTGAGGGGGATCGGGTAGTAATAACTTCAAGAGAAATGTTCCAGTTGTGGAAGCGGAAATTCCTGGAAGCAGGATCTTATTTCTTTGCTATAATTACAAAAAGCAAGGACATCTTGCTAATGCTTGTCACGAACCACGAACCCGTGGAGAGATTACTATAAACAAGTCATCTTGATGGCATACAAGGATGGCGAGGAGGAGAACTAAGTGAAACTTCGGCCAAAGGTTTATGGTAGATACTACCAGGATGATGAATATGAAGATTTGGAAGCAAATCTTGCAGTTGTTTTGATGGCAAATATGCAAAACATCATCGATCAAAGAGAATGGACGGTCTATGACCTGACGGTCTATCTCGGTACGACAATGATATATACCTCATAAATGCAATTGTCTGCATGCACCTAATGGCATGCCATGTTCCACATGAATCATTATTTAATCATCTTGAAGTTGATCGAGATTAACCCGTGGTTACATTTGATGAACTAAGTGATGACAAAATAATGAGCATATTGAGCAGTGAAGCAATTCAATGGTCCGATTAGAATATCGACTTCATTATACGCCATTGCAAGCCCAATATGCAAATGTAATGAGATAAACCTTAGACCAGAATTACTCTGACTGGCTGGAACTTGAGAGTTGTCAAAAAGCGGATAAATGATTTTGAAACTAAAACAACAGAAACAAGTTTTGAAGTGGCCTTTCAAAAATCTTACGTTAACGAACAAAATCTTCAACATCAAATGCATGAAATTGTTGCATCAAATAATGAAAAGATTTCTAAAATTGAACAAGAAAAGTCGAACTTAGAAAAACATTGAAAATCTTCAAAGCGGAACTTTCAAATACTAAACAAGATTTTCAAAAATTGGTCAAATTTTTTACGAATTCAAGAAGAAATCTAAGAAAGCGCGTGATGATGATCAAATCGAGGAAATTCTTGATTGGAAAGGCAGTTAAAAGATTTTGGTACTGTTGTATATAAGATGGTCGCTCGGTAAAAGTTGAAATGTCAACCTTAC
>OU343216.1:45883999-45966889 GCA_910596185.1 Chrysanthemum makinoi | reverse complement strand
CAAGTGACTAATGGTATGATGTAGGGACTTCAAACATGGCAATTGATTACTTAGTGACAATAAAACATTTGGATATAGCATATAGTTCAAAGCATTTGTGTTCGATTAAAAATATAGCATGTATCTCCCCCAAGAGTTTGTAAAATAATTAAGTAATAGAAAGTGGGACTATGAACTCACCTTAACAAAGTAGTTAACAAACTCGAGAGCGAAAATGACCAAAGTACGAACTAAAAACCCGATGAACGCCAACACCTTCTAACCCCACCTAAAGTTATCGGTTAAAATTTTATGCGATTTGTCTTGAACCTTTAAAGCTTTCATGCTTGATCATGATTTATTTTGTTTTTCCAAACTGTATAGGATCATACGGAAGTGTAATATTTATATGAGATGAGAATTATGTTGCCTTTTCTAAATGTTAAATTGACGCAGTATTTATATTAAATGAAAATTAAGTTGCCATGATACCAATTAACATTTGAGTGACACGTTTAATTAGATAGAAACACGTAAGCATAAAATGCGTGTAAAGTTTACACGTTTCATATGAAATGGATATTAGTTAAATGTAGATAGCGTTAGTTTATAGGGTATAGTTTGATCCCGGTAATTACTAATGTTAACCCCTTAAGTCACGAAACTTAAAATCGGACAACATAAAAATATAATACTTATAAAAATATTAAAACTTATCAATATACTTCATATTAGTTTTGATATGAAGATACCAACGTAAAGTTTTTAAGTTTAGGTGACACTAACTATTTTAAAATAGTTTGAGCATATCATTGAAATTTATTTGACGTTAAATAAAAGTGTAGGTCAATGGTACGTTCATAACATTAGGTGCCTAAAAGAAGTGAACAAAATAAAATATATCGAAGTCATAAAAATTATAAAAATGCATTCCTCGCAAGTATTTGGTGAATAAATAATCATGAATAGAATGAATAGTAAAATTTTAAAGTTTGTAAAATGACCTGAAATTACGATTTGTCACATATTGGGAAAATTTGATAGAAATGAAGAGACTAATAAAGTTGGGACTAGTGCAGGTGCAGGTGCAGGTGCAGGTGCAGGTGCAGGTGTGAAGAGACTAATAATACTAAGCCTAAAGTCATAGGAATTAAGGGTCAATTCCATAAGAATCTTAAGATTTGGCTTCAATTCAGACTGCCACTAGGAAAACCACAAACTTAAACCAAAAAGTCCCAAATAATCATACTAACAAGGGCTTGAATAAGGATACTAACAAGGAGTGCTAAAAATCCTTCTTGTCAATTTTGACCCGTTACATAAATTGTTTTGTCCCGATTGTAATGTCAGTTCAAATTAAATAAAAGCATTCTTTTGTCCTGAAAATTGTTTTATCCATTTTGACCCGTTACATAAATCAATTGAAACAAGAGAATAAATCTAGGACTATTACTTCTGCCCTTGAAAATTCTATGCTACCACCAAATTCTACATATTAAGTATATGACTTCTAATAACTACCATAAGCTTAAACAAAAATGAATTAAATACTAATTAAGTATAAGTACCTCTTTCCATGGTTCAACTTTTATCTCACTTCCATCCAGACCAACAAGGGATCAGATCTTAGATTTATAGATCCTAGATCTAGGTCGACACTTCCGCCCTTCTTGGTGTGGTAGGTGGTGGAGCCGTGGTACGGAGAAGAACACGGCGGCTCTTTTTCTCTCTCGCTCAAACGGAACCCTTACGCTTACAACATCATCATCCATAGCCTCATCAAACAAAGAGTTCAATTCCTGAAAATGAGATGCAAAACTGCTTAATCCAGTAATGATGAAATTTAAGAAATATAAATTGAACTAGGTACTAAAACTTGCATACCACAACTCCTGAGTTATCCGTGAAATCACCATCCATCCTTCATCGATCAAACCATTCAAATCCCGAAAAATGATATAAAAACCGCTTTTATCTAGTTAATCATGAAACTTAATAAATAGAAATTGCATACCACATTAATTCCCGAAGTTATCTCAGGCCACCAACATCCATTTGTCGATCCGCCATGAAACCATTCAAACTCGAAACCATTTTCATGGTCAGTGTTATACAATTAATAATCAAACTTAAGACATAATTCATAAAATTTCCATACCAAATTTTGTTCAAGATCAACTGGATCTAAACCATTTACATCCTGAAACTTAGATACAAAATTTTACATATCAACATACACTATTAACTAGTTATAATGATATTAAATAATTATTATGCGGAAGACAAATCTGCATACCATATTATCCGGAAGAGAAGAAAAATCAATCAAATCTTCCAAATCCTTTGTTGAATCCTGAAACAATAAATAAAATTTAATTATATATATGATGGTCTAAACTTATGCAAATGGTAGAAAAATGATTCAATAGTTACCGTCCAAAGTGGTCAACATATATGTCTTTAAATACCAAATCTTCATTAGGTCGCTGCTTCCTCCTCAACATCAACTTTATTGTTATCTTCGAAAACTCTTCATTAGGTCGCTTTGCTTCCTCGCTCCACATCGACTTTGTTGTTATCTTCTAAACCTCTTCCATAGGTCGCTTTGCTTTCAAACACACTTTGAATGTTGAACATTTTAGCCACTTTGTTTGGCTCAGAGATCACCAAATAGTTCAATGACAATATTGGCTTCTGCCAATCCTTCTTTGACTGGAAGGTTAACATGTGAATCATCAACAACATTAGTTGGACGGTCAACTCCTTCATTAGCTGGAAGGTTAACATCAACTCCTTCATCAACAACACCAACTCCTTCATCAACAACACCAACTCCTTCATTAGCCGGATGCTTATTTTTCTAAAGCAACTATACTAGTATTAAACGCTTCCATAGCAATCATCCTCTTGTAAAGTTGTCTTTTGGTCACGTGTGTTGAGGCAATCATCACATCGCTTTCTTCAACAACATGCTCCTCCACAACCCGAGTACGAACTCTCAAGGGACATGAACCTCCGTGTGAACCTCTTCACGAATAAATTTTCGGGAAACCCTTGACTTGATCTTATTCCGTTTAACGGTATTATAGGGTCTTGCACAGAGGCATGTGGACTTGAAATACTCTAAGTCGCCATCCACCAAATTGAACCTTGTTCCGGCATAGCTGGAACCATTTTTGTGGTGGTGGTTTGTAGCAAAAGCTTGACATAATCACTATTGTGAAAAGTCGTGACATTACCCCAAGCAACGCCCGGGAATAGTAAGATCATCTTTGTCCCACCAACGCCTTTGAGTTGGGAAAGCTTTCAAGAACAAAAATCTGTAATATAAACAAACATTATGTTAGATGGCACCACATTTTAAAATATGACTTTTGACTTAGGAAATTTGATAATAACTCAAAAAAACCATGGGATGATAATAACCATAAATGAAATCAGTGGTCAAGTTGCTACTCCAACTCAACCAAAATCGGTGGTCGTTGCTACTTGTGTAATTTTATGCACATAAATTGTGTGGTCGCTACTACACAATGTACTTTTGGGTCATAGCCTGGGTACTTTGACTTATGACTTTCAATTTCACTTAAACAAACAAAACTAGTACAACAACTCAACCAAAATCAACTAACTAGAAACAAGGTTTTATAATGAAATAATCCTAAACCTTGAAAAAAACCAGATTTTAAATGCAATTTGTTTAAAAACAAAAGACAATTGCAAACTTTAAACAACACAAAATAACAAATGCTGAGTTCTTAATAACACAAACAAGCTACAACTAACCACTATTCTAAGCCGAAGTTCTTAGAAACAAGGCACTTTTGTAAAATAGCCTACTTTGAACACTTCTAAATCTGATTTAGAAAATTATCAAAATTAATCTAAAAATATATTCATGAAAAACACCAACCAAATTCTCAAAATCCAAAATTGCAACCCATTTCACTAATAATGAGGAATTTAAAATACAAAAGTAAACACACTTAGCCACACGATGAAAGGAATTTTACCTGTTTAAAAAATAGAGCATTCTAAATCAATAAATCAAATGGGTTGTAAAGTGGGTCAAAACGATTGTATTTGAAAAAAGCTTTACATATGAAAAAAGTATAATAACAAATGCATTCACTTATATATAAACATTGTTGAATTATATATAATTTGAAACCAAAGTATTCTAACCTTCAGAGCAAAAGAAAATCCAAACAAGCTATACACTCGCTTGGAAGGCCCGCCCTGCCTTGCATAACATTCCATGTACTTGGTTCTCGTTCTTAGAAACAAGATTATAGACCCGCCATGAAATTCGAACCACATATGCTGCCCCAAGGAAAAGAGTTCCATGCATCAAAATTGTACTAAAACAACAATTTCCGAGGTCATCACATGCCTTAGCTCTGACCCATGAAAACATAGTCCACGCTAAGAGAAGGCAAACACGACAAAGATCCTCCGGTTATGTGCATGAAAATCGACTCTCCAAAGATCCTCAATAGGTCCTCACCCTTCAAATAACCATAACCCGGGAACACACGCCAAAACTCGATCAAAGATCATGCAAATGGTCTAAGGAGATTTTACCAAATCGAAATCCAGTTGATAAGGCAAAATTCTTCATACCCAACTCTAAACCTGTCCCCCATACAAAAAGGGTGTATCAAATCTTCGATTCTCAACATTCCTTTGGTGTTGGAGCAGGAAATTAAGAACATGATTATCATGCTCAACTGTTCTAATATTTAACCACGGTCCGAACACGCATCTCCAACAAGTTAAATGAATTATCCTCCCTACAACCCAACCTATCACGATCTTTGTCGGGGATAACCTAGTTCTTATCAACCCGAGCATTTACCACCTAATTGAAAATCAAAGTAGTAACAAAAATTAAACTTATGCAGTAAAACCCCTAATATTAAAAAGTAAGGGACCCTAAATTGAAAATGAAAATAAAACTTACATGAAATGGTTGTGTTGGATTAGATGACGATGGATTACAAGACATTGTTTGTGTTTCAAAATTTTGGTGATGATCAGGGGTTGAAGATGATCAGTGTGTGTTTAAGAGTTTAGCTGTGTGTGTTTAAGATGATTATCGGTATGTGTTTCAAGAGTTTTGATGTGTGTTTAATGTGTGTGTTTTATGTAAAAGTGTTTCATGTTTTATGTGTAAATGTAAACGTGCAAAAAATAAAAGTTATTCATTCTCGACAAATAAAGGATAGATTTGATTCCTTACATGTGTGCATTCCCCATAAAGTTATGTACATTAGCAAGACATTCGCACATTTGTATAACAAAGTCAAACGAGGCATTGGTTGTCACTGACTTGTTGTCCCTCTTGGGAATTAAAAGAGTACTTGTTGTCTAACATATTGGTGGACACATGTCAATATTTTGGTGGAGTCGCACATTCGCACATTCGCACATGACCAAATTAGGAAGAGGCTTTATTTTTGTACCTCAAAGTGACCAATGCCCAACTTTTTGTCCCTTTTTGGGAATTAGCCCTTAGTAAAAGGTATCTCACTTCTTCTTTTCTACCAGAAACCTGATAACCATAAGTTACATCTTAGTTATAATTTCTTATCCTGTATATTAGTATTTGCATCTATATGGAGTTTAGAATAATACCCGATAAAGAAGATCCCAAGGCATGTGCAAGTAAATCAAAAGTGAAACGAGATTTTAAATATCTCATAAAGAAGAAATTTGAATTATAAAGATATATTTTATATTATTAGATTGAAGCATTGAAAGTTGTCATTTATAGGATAAAAACCTAATAGAGCAATAAGGTTTTGATTAGTGATCATTCCCAAGATCAATGTCTCGTAAGCAACAAAGAATTGAACGAAAATATCGATGAAGAAAGTGTATGTTGAGTATGTCTAATAAATAGAGATGTTTGGGCAATCCCCTAAAGAACCCAAATTCAATGGGTGTTCCTATAGATGAGCAACACGCCCATAACAATATGAATGTATCCCAAGCCCTGCACTATCCGTGATCATAAAATTGGAGATTATACTCATCAGTAATAACTTGTAACCAACTTTAACATTTTTTTATGGGAGATGATTGATGCATTACTAACAATATATTTGTACAATTTTTTGTGAATTATCAAAACGATAAAACGAAATCGCTATACACTAATTGCCATAGAAAGTGTCATGCGGATAAGTCCACAAACAAATAAAGGCTAAAAGAGACCGAAAAGTAAGAAGGCATATGAAACCCGCTTAACCTCGGCCGCCATCTCACTCATGCTCTTCTCTCTTGTCCTTTTCCAAGCATAACCATTCGGGCCTAATCTCACTCATTTTCTTACCAGATAAAACACGATGTTTGTAGAGCGCTATGATCACGTTTATTGACTAAACATCAAACATGTGATCAAGAAGTCACATTACATAAGCCTTCATAATCTTTCCTTTTCCAAGGAAGAGATGTGGAGGCAATGAGGAGAAAGCCATGAGAGACTATGCTTTCAATTCAAAAATTTAGAAAATAGAAATTTATTGTCAAGTATAGCTGTGTTATCTTATAACTACAACATTATTCACTAAAATGAATATTTAACTTTGAGTTATTACAACTATCATGTAGTTATGCATAAGCATTATGTAAATTAACAGTGCTTTAATATTTATTCTGTTATTCATAGCAATGTCCATATGACGTTATACCAAACTTGCATTAACATACATATAAAGCATTAAAGATTCTTTATTATGAAACTTTTTATAAAAAAAGTTTCATTATTACTGATATATCAAGTAATACAAAAGTGTATATATGCTCCTATAAGTTGCTTGCCAGGCCAATGTAAATTAAAGGTTGTATATCTAATGAATAAACTCTTACCACACATCTGAATTGATGCCAACTCTCATTTGTCTATGGAAGTAATCAACTCAATAATGATACTATGGAAGGGCTTTCTAGACTCCTTTGAACCACGGCATGATCGAAAAATTTCCAGAGAAAAAACCTTACATAGAGTGTAAAATTAGTTGATCACGTAATCTCCTTTTACAGAGAACGATTGTCCATTCCATAAGTACATAAAATTAGAAATACTGAGACTCTTCATGTAGCTTAAATTAATATATGTGACATAATCGCCTCGATACATTTTGAAATAAACTAACAGAAATGACATAAGACGTAGACCACACACATCGCAATAAGACACATTACTATCCCGAAAGGCTAATGTAAGTAGCATTATTTGATATGTTCACATTACTTGGTAATCATGATTTCCACCCATTCTTTTCTATCATATGGTGTTTAAAACGAAATAGCTACAATAAATTTAATTGTTTTGTTTTAGAGTAAGTAGAAATAAGAGCCAACTAAATACAAAGGGAAATAATAAGCAATAGTCTCAAATCAATGTTCTATCCCACATCGGTTGGAAATGCAAAAAGAGCGTTTATATAGACTCCTATGATGGCAGACACGAACTACGACTTGCTTGACAGTGATATGTTCTATAGCTCTACCTCTGTATTCTTGATTCCTAAGAAGCCGAAACCCATTATCGTTGATGCATCATGACCATGTGACTAAGCGTGATTAACCGAGCTTATGGTCGACCGGCCGTTTAGCCGACCCATCTAATGGGTCTCGGCATGGTCACATGGTTGTCTGACAGACAAAACACTTTTTTGTTTCATCGTTTTGATTCTTTATGATGTTGGTCTTTTAGGTGCAACTGAACCTGGGTTGGTATGGAAAATGTCGGCAGCTTAGAGATTTAAACCGATGTTTAATACTATAATGCAATGCCAGAAAGAGAGGATCTTCTTGATTTCCTCTTATTTAGCATTCATTTTCAGTGGCACATCTATACATGTTCACTTATAGTGTTACTTTTTAGTTACTATGATTCATGAAATATTGTGTTCATTATAGCAACTCAAGGCGTAAACAATATATTGCAAGTCTTTAAGAGACTATGTAAGTTGCTTATTCGAACATAGACGTGATAAGTAAATGCTAGGGAAGATCTCACTTGTTTCTATCTGGTTGACTCAAACAAATTGATCGTTGAGTGTTTAGATTAATTATAGGGTTGCTAGAAGTTTGTCTTGAACGACTATGTTTGCAAACCATAAGCCGCTGTGAACTAACTCGTGATATCTCAATCCTTCTTGATTAGATACTTTACTAAAGATAACTGAACGAAACTCATTTTAGTAGTAGCTGTTATAAAAAGAATGGAACTGCCGAAGAAATTGGAATCAAATTGAATAGATAAAATGTTACATACATGTATTGTGCTTAAGTAGTGATTAAGAAATTGGAATAAAAAAGAGTGGAACTGCCGAAGAAATTGGCTCTGATACCAATTCAAGACCCACAACTGAATCGCAGTTCACAAACAGAAACACAATAACACAGTAACTTGGAATAAGCTCTCCAATTAATCAGAAAAATACTTGCTTACAAAAACTGATATTGAATGCATTAATAACAAACCACATTGGTTTGTATATATAAGGAATAGAACAAGCTTTCCTAATCCTACTACAACTCTAATATAACTAGAATATTAAAACCGACATTCACCCCGTGGGCTCGGTCAATAGCCGGCCGCTTCTGCCCATGGGCTCGGGGAACATTAGCCCAACATTCACCCCCCTAATTTACTCTCGAGATAGAGAGGTCTTCAACTCCGAGTAACTCTTGCATCTCCTTGAACTTAATCCTTGCGAGCTTTCGTGAGTAATATCAAAGACGTTGTAACTCACCTCTTACAAATTCAACTTGTACTTGGCCTCTTTCAACACATTCTCGGATAAAATGATAACGTGTGTTTATATGCTTGCTTCTCCCGTGAAAGACTGGATTTTTCATAAGTGCAATAGCCGATTTGTTGTCAACAAATAAGACCACCACTCTTTCTTCCATTCTGGTTATTTCACTCAACAACCCACGTAACCATATCCTTGACGCGGTGAGGTTGCGGCCATGAACTCGGCTTCACAAGACGATAGAGCCACCGTGTTTTTCTTTTGCACACCAAGTGATAGGTGATTTACCTAGATAAATACGTGCGCCTACTTGTGCTTCGACCATCATCTTGGTCCATAGCAAAACTACTATCACTAAACCCCACTAGCTCCTTGGTTTTCTCTTGGTTGTATCGTATTCCAAAATTCAAACTTCCTTGGATATACCGCAGAGATTTGTTTCACACCGCCATATGTGATTCTTTTGGTTCTTGCATGTATACGACTTGACAACCAAACCAACCGAATAAGATAAATCAGTGTGTAGTAAATACCTTAGACATCCAACTCGTCGTCTATACAAAGTTGCATCAACTGGTTTTCCTTCCTTATCCAAGCTTAACTTCATTCCATGTTCTAATGGACATTGAGTAGGATTCGATTCATGCATTCCAGCATCTTTTAAGATCTTTTTTGCATAGCCCGCTTGACTTATTGAGATACTCGAATCCTCTTGCTTTACTTCAATGCCAAGATAATAGCTCAATTTTCCCAAATTACTCATATCGAACCTTTCTTGCATTTGTCTCTTAAATTCACCAATTTCGCTAAGCTTCGAACCGGTTACTAAGAGATCATCTACATAGACCGCAATAATCAAGATTGACTTGTTTGTCTTCTTCACATACACCGCTTGTTCGTGTTGGCATCGTTTGAAAGACATTTGCTTGAGTTCTCTATCAAGTTTTGTATTCCACGCTCTTGGTGCTTGTTTAAGTCCATAAAGAGCCTTTTTCAACTTGTAGATCTTCCTTTCTTCTCCTTTCTTCACGAACCCCTCCGGTTGTGTAACAAACACTTGCTCTTTTAGTTCTCCATGTAAAAACGCCGACTTTACATCCAGATGATGTAGCTCCCATGCTTCTTTTGGCCAATGAGATCAATAACGCACCGTTTCAATCCGTGCTACGGTATAGATACCTCGTCATAGTCAATTCCTTCCTTTTGAGCATAACCCTTTGCTACTACCCGAGCTTTAAACTTATTAATTGAACCATCCGGATTTCTCTTAATTTTGAACACCCACTTTAATCCAATGGGATTAACATTAACCGGAGCTTCAACTAATTCACATGAATAATTCTTCTCGATAGACTCAATCTCTTGCTTCATAGCAACCATCCACTTGCTTGAGACTTTTGCTTCTTGGAACGTTCTTGGTTCATCATCTTCAATCAAAAGTAGATTTTGATCTTCATTAGCAACTGGGGTTCTTGAACTAGACCCCATAATAAAGTCATTAAATCTAGTTGGCTTAGTTGAAACCCTTGAAGAACGTCTCACAATTGGTTGAGTTTCGTCATAGGATTAGGGTCATTACCCGCCTCGAATTGAACTTCTTGTTCGGTATTGACCGGTTGATTTTCATCAACATCATGATGGTTTTCAGCCTCTTGATTTTTACGCCTCAACTTCATCGGTCACACCTGGGTTAACAAATCCACAACCCGTATCAATAGAACCATGCCATTCTATGATAAACATACCTGGGTTTAGCTCGTGTGTTTCGCTTCCCGCAACATACTTCCAGCCAAGTTCCTCATTAAACTCCGCATCACGACATACCACTATCTTCTTTAGTTTTGGATTGAACGATTCGAAAACCTTTTGTACCGACTCGTTTCGATGTATATGAGTCGTGTTGACTGTCGTCTAACTTATGTAAATATGGCCTTGTTCCCGTTGCATAAGCCACACATCCAAATACCCTCAAACCCTCCAAGTTAGGCTTTTTTCCTTTGAAAGCCTCGTATGGAGTTTGATTAACTAGAGCTCGAGTTGAAACTCTATTAATCAAGAATGTGGCGTGTCTAACTCCTTCAACCCACATGTAGTTTGGTACGTCTCGTGCTTTCAAGATGCTTCTAGTCATTCCCATAAGAGTACGGTTTCGCCTTTCCACGACTCCATTTTGTTGCGGTGTGTAGGGAGCGGTTAGATGTCTTGTTATACCCTCGTTTTCACAAAAGTTGGTAAATTCTTTTGAAGTGAACTCACCTCCTCTATCGGTCCTTAGGGTTATAATCTTGCTTCCCGACTTCTTCTCAACTAAAGCTTTGAACCTTTTGAAGTATTCAAATGCCTCACCTTTTTCCTTCAAGGTAAAAGTCCACATAAACCGTGAGAAGTCATCAATAAGAACAAATATGTACCTGTTTCGTGCTATGGATGGTGGAGAAATTGGTCCACATAGGTCGGCATGTATGAGTTGAAGAGAATGTGTTGCCTTAAATTTTGCAGCTTTAGGAAACGCCTTCTTGGTTTGTTTTCCTACCAAACAAGATTCACACAACTTGTTCTCTTGATGAATTATTGGCAACTTTTCAACCATGCCCTTCCTTGCCATTAATTCCATCGTATCGAAATTAATGTGACCCATCCTAGCATGCCATAACCAAGCATCATCTTCCATCTTTGCTTTGAGACACATCGGACTTCCAACTTGGAGCTTAATCTTGTAAAGTCTATTACTTGTTCTAGGAACCTTCATCGAAGCTTGCCATCCGAGTCACGCATAGTAAGAAGGTTACCTTTCATACGAATGTCACATCCGCCTTCAAGAGCTTGCCCAAGACTAATTATGTTGCTTTTTAGCTCGGGTAGGTAATAGACTCCAGTGATTAACCGTTGCTCACCCGCTTTCCCTTCAATGATTATCGAACCCTTCCCTTTTATCTCGATGTAGGAGTTATCACCAAACTTCACTCTGCCTGAGATATTCTCATTCAACTCCGAAAAGTATTCTCGGGTCCCCGTCATGTGATTACTTGCTCCATTATCCAAATACCAAGTGTCTTCCTCGTTTGGCTTAGTATTCAATTGGTTTGGGATAATCTTTTCTTCATTCAAGAAAACTACTTCTTGAACGCTTTTCATCATAAAAAGTGTCGGGTCATCATCATCCTCCGTTTTCAAAAGGTTTGATTCATGCTTTTGCTTCGCTCACGTCGTTCAGGGCAGTTAGAAGCAAAGTGACCATATTCATCACATCTAAAGCATTGAATCTTTGAAAGGTCTCGACTTTTGTTCTTCTTTTGATCTGTATTGCTCCCGGAGTTGTTTTGGTTTCCACGGTTGCGGTTATTAGCTTGACCACTACCTCGAGATTTGTTTTGAGAAGAAAAGTTTTGACCTTTACCGTTGCCATCAGAAGAATTCCTTCCTCGACCTTTCTTATCATATCTTTCAGCCCTTCCAAACATCAACTTGCCTTGATCTTCAGAAGTGGTGTCAACACCCTTCATTCTTCCTTCAAAAGCTTTCAACCTTCCAATTGCTTCTTGAAAAGACATAGTATTCAAGTCAGCAAATTGTTCTATTGAGGCAACGATTGCAACATACCTATCCGGAACGGATGCAAGTAGCTTCTTAACAAGTTTCTTGTCTTCATAAATTGTTCCCAAGCTATTGACTTCAGTTACAATTTTGCCCAACCTAGCCGCAAAGTCATCGATTGATTCGTTGACTTTCATCTTTAAAGATTCAAATTCCGTCTCCAAGGTTTGCAACCTTGCGTCTCGAACCCGATCAACACCCACATACATGGTCTTCAAAGCTCCCCAGATTTCTTTGGTCGTGTTGAATTTTGAAACTTGAAAACAAGTTCTTCCGAATCGCTGGAAAAGTAACGCAAGCGCCATGTGATCTTGCTTAGCAACAACTTGTGTTCCTTCCCCTGGTTCCAGTGCATCTAGTATTCCATGGACTCTGAATACGCTTTAACTCTTATTGCCCATATGTTATAGTTCGTGCTTGTTAACATTGGACATTGAAGAGCCGTTTTAGAATGTTCAATAGGTGGTTGACTCGACTCGCCTTGCACCATCCTTCTTGAACGCCTTTTGTAAGTTACCGGTGTTGTTTGTTCACCTTCCAGCCCTAGGTTCTAAATGTCGAATGATTTACTTCACCAAGTAAACCAAGTCGAAAGTTTGAAACTTTGATCAACTTCTTGCTTAAGTCGAACCCTAGTAAAACCCTTGTGATCGACTTACGGTAAACCCTTGTGATCGACTTCTGCTGTTGAATAACCTGCTGTGATCGACTAAACTGATCGACTTCTGCTGTTGAATAACCTGCTGTGATCGACTAAACTTTGAACACCTTCAGTGATCGACTACTTGGAACCCTTTAGTGATCGACTACTTGGAACCTTGCTCTTGATACCAATTCTAGACCCACACTGAATCGCTAGTTCACAAATAGAAACACAATAACACAGAACTTGGAATAAGCTCTCCAATTAATCGAAAAATACTTGCTTACAAAACGATATTGAATGCATAATAACAAACCACATTTCGGTTTGTATATATAGGAATAGAACAAGCTTTCCTAATCCTACTACAACTCTAATATAACTAGAATATTAAAACCGACATTCACCCCATGGGCTCGGGTCAATAGCTGATGCTGCCCCATGGGCTCGGGTCAGACATTAGCCCAACATTGTCCATCTATAATCATATTCACATCAAGAATTTGACCCTCTTCTTCTGTTAGTATACAGGAAGTGGAAGGAAGGTCCAACTTGAAATGATCAGCTGCTTTTTCAATCAGCTCATTAATAGTGTCTGGAACCCATAATACAACTCCATACTTGTTTTGATCCTTTGGCAGTTCCCACGGCTGAAAAGGGTATATCGTACATTTCCTTTGCGTCATTTTATCTGTCACCAACGCCAATAAATTCATAGTTAGCTAGCTTTTCATCAAAAGCAAGCAAAACTTGAACCAAAGGTGGCATAGACCAAACAATAAATCTGAAGGTTCTAAACAGAGTGTAATTACATATGCTTGTGGAACTAATTTAAATGAAACATGTTCTCGTTAGTAGGCTTGGCATTTTCCTGAACTATTAATTTAAAGTAGAAATTAAAAACTTTGTATACCTAATAGTTCTTGAGAGGTTGAAGTATTATCTGATAACTGAATGGTTGCGGCTTCTTCCAATAGCTTAATCAACCTTTCATTCTTAGATAATTTTGCTTCATCAAGTGCAGTTTACCCCATCGCACATTGAGCATTAATATTTTTATTATATGGTATATGCTTAACTAAAACTACCAAATTTACATCCTTGTAAATGTTTCTTGTCTCTTTAAAATTGAATTCAGAAACATTAATTAAACAATTCAAACCTGTCTTTTGATAAAACATTGGCCCCAGCTTCGACTAACAATTTTGCAAATCCATAAGATCCTCGTAAAGCGGCTACATGAAGTGGAGTTCTGAAGTCAAAGTCTTTTAAATTTGGATCCCCTTTTTCTGCAGATGAAGCCATGATACTACCACCGTTATTTATCATCAATGAACCACCTTTATTGATTATTAATGAAGCAATCTTTTCGTGTCCACTCTTGATGGCTTCTAATAAGGGTGCATTTCCAAAATTATCTAACAGTAACATGACTGCGGTATATAGTTAGTTCAGATGAATACCACAATCTCAACTCACAAAGGGAAGAAAGTTTACCTGAAATGTTAACTTCGACGCCTACTTGAATAAGAAAATGAGCAATATCTTCGTGTCCTTTGAAAGGTTTTATGGATATTTAAATAATAGTATGTCCGGATTCGAACTTGAGACTTCGGGATTGCACACATTACGTATGAGAATTGATGTAAACAATTAATATAAATAAAACGTTATTATTATTAATTGTTAGTCACGAAATAAAACATAACGATAGTTAATATTTAACGAGGTTTTGACTAACGGTCGTTAAATGTAAACTACGAGGACTAGAGATGAAATTAGATGACAAGAAGGATCCGGAATCCCTTTGGGATTGGGTGGCCGGTCGTGGGCTTCTCAAACCAAGAAGGTGGGATTTCTTGGTCACCAAGTTTTGAGAATGTATATATACAAACCCTTGTATTCATTCTTAAACTAATCTTGGATCACTAATAGACCTAATTTCTCCTCTCCTCTTCTCTTTCTTTTGTGGCCGGTCGAACACCCCTCACCATAAGGGTTTCGATTTTGCTTAACTAAAGAAACAAGTGTTTGGTTTTATTTGTGATTCAAGGAACTAGCTTTTCACATCAAATCGCTAATAGTACGTGTATACAAGAACGAAGGACAAGCACACTTGAGCTTGTAATCTTGGTGGTCGACTTTTGGTTGGGTCGAATTTAATAAACCCTAAAATTAGGGTTTTGGGTTTTGGTTCTTGTTCAATTACTGTTTGATTCTTGAATTGCTAAAAGGTACGCGTTTTCTTATTCGGTTAATTACTTACATATGTTATTCCTATTTACTTCCACGCAAGCTTTGATGATGTTATTTGATTTTATATAATTGTTATGAGTATTAAATCCCAACAGTGGCATCACGAGTCGTTAATATGATGTAATTAATTACCGAAACACATAAAAATTGAATCTTTATGATTATATGCATGTTTTTATGGTTTCTAGGGTTTTGAATTCGAAACCCTAATTTTTTATGTATAAGGTCGATTACCCTTTATTTATTTAATTAGGTTTTAATTTTGTAAAACTTGTAGAAACCCTAGGATTGCATGCTAATTTTATGTGGTTAATTAATGAATAATTGTTATGTGCCATGTAATATTTTTATCTTGGGTGATAATTGTTATGCGGAATCCATGGTGGAACATGCATGTTTTGCCATGGAGTATTGTTATGCTATAAATTGTTTAGTTGATACACACATGTTTTATTTATTTGATAATTATTGAATTGGGAAGACCTCAATTATAACTAATAAAAATTCGTTACGTGCTAATTGGTATATTATTAACTTTGGCTTACACAATCGACTTGTCGATGTATGTGGCTCATCTACCTTGTAGTTGAAAGCCCTAGTTAATGTATGCATTTATTTACGCCTAGAATTGTTTATTAGAGTTTATCAAAATAATTATGCATGTGGCTAATTGTTTTACATATGTTAAATTGTTTAGTTATATGTTTATATTATTTGAGTGTGTTTAATTTTTATTAAAATGCTTTTTTGTTTATGTATTGTTTTGACATGTTAGTAAGCAAAAAGGGTTTTTATGAATAGAAAATTAAATGGAGTAAATAATGGTGAAATTGATTTGTTATATAAGAATTATTCTTGAACTTTTAATCGATTGATGCGACTGTACTAAATGGTTAGAACGGCTCACCCACTAGAACAAACTATATAGGGGTTAATTAAGAATGCGATGAATGGATGTCTAAGGTTATGCTTTATGCTTACCGGTCCTCTGCCTGTGAGTTCGATTGGAGCTACCTAGTATAACCATTCTATGTACGAAGCATCTTAGTGCAAAGTTGTAAGTTTCTCAACGAATCGATTAAAACTTTGTAGAATTTAATCTTAGCAATTAAAATCTTATGTAAGGTTTTCTAAAATATTATGTTATAAAGTTGTATGCATGCTTCTTTATACATAAGTTTTGATTACACGTTAAAAATTGTACCCTTTAAATTTAAGTTTATGCCATCTAATGATATGAAACACTTGAAGTTGTAATTTAGTTATGTGAGACCTTGATCTAGATTACAATAACAAGGTGAATTATTTTGTTGTGTGACACCTCAGCTTAATGATTTGCAGTTTCTAAATTAGACAACTTAATTAAGTTGTTAGTGAGACCTAAGACTTAAGGTATAAGATGGGATAAAACATGCTTACATTTTGCATAATTGTTTGGAAAAATTGTAAATCCCATATTTTCTAGGAATTGCAAACTTGTTTGTCAATTATTGTTCTTCGACAATTACCTATTCTATACTTTCATCACTAGCAGATCAACTGATGTGGTGAAACTATGATAATGAGGGTCCTAGATTCAAGGAAAATTCTATGGTTAATATGAATATTGACCCAAGGGTATTTTATTTTCTTGAAAGATTTAATTATCGAAAATACTAAAAATTGAATTTTGTTAATTCTTTTGATTGTATTAATGCAACATTAAACCGTAAACGTGGTTTGTGCTTTGGTAAATTGATTTGGTTCTGTTTTCAAACAAATGTTTGATCAAGAACAATTCACTAAAAGACAAACATAAACTCTTTTCCATGGAAGAAGAGTGAGACTCAATCCTATTCCTTTTCATGATTGAGAAAGGTATGTTAGGAACATTAGAATTGTCTAAATTCTAATATATATAACTCATAGCAACTTTAATAGTTAAGAAAATTGCATACCATGTTTTCCTTAAGAGATTTCATTACCCTCTGTTGGTGATTGAATTCTTATATGACATTTTGGTCAACTAGAAAACATGTTTGACATTTTATGAGTTATTAAATTAGAAGCTAGACTAATTACCATAAAATTGGTAAAAGACAAACTAGTATATTTTATCTAGTTGTTTTGATTTGACCAATTAAAGGTGCTACACACCATTGTGGGAATAGTAGACCTATTATGGAAGAAATTGCATGCTCAATTTTTCAAGTTAATAGCATTGATGGATAATCCATCATCTACTGAGTAGAATACACTCTTTTAGTACCTAAGTAATTGTTACGAATGGTCTTACAAAGGGGTAGCAACGTAATAGCACGCTATTTTCACTGGTTAATGAAACACTTATAATGTTGTCAAATCCAGTGGGAGTATGGTGTATTTCTGAATAAGACATTATTGTAACGTTGTCTAATTCAGTGGGAGTTACAAGTTATTATCTTGGTAATAACTCAGATTATTTCTAGATTTTCTTGAAATAATATATTACGTTTAAAAATGTAGACATTCATATTCTCAAGGATAGTCATGAACGTTTCCTTGATAATTAGGTGCTCCTACATCTACTTGTAATGCTTATATCTCTACGACACTATCATATTGCTCACATAAACAAATGAATGTCATGGTGTTTATCTATTATATGATGTTGTTCTATGCACAAGTGGGAGAAGTATTTATTGTGTGCATAGGAACAACACATACCAATATGATTAATGGATTCTCTTGATCGTAAGGTAAGAGATTAACGTTCTAATAAGATTGTCTTGCTTAAAGAACATGTGTCAAGATTATAACATAGACTACTTTTATGTCTTATGTCATTCAAATCATAGAAACACTTGAAGTTACATTTTAGTTTAAGTGAGATCTTGGCTAGATTGTAATCTCAAGGTAAATCTCTACTTGTCGTGGGATCGGGCGTGGATGCTTTTACAGTTTCTTAAGTTGGACACTTCATGGAATGACATAATTAAATAAAGTAATACTATCTTAAATATTTATGTATTTTTAGAATGACATAAATAGATAGAGTAGTATATTAACTTGAAAATAAATTAATTGAAACCATGATGTGGTGTTCATAATTACTTTAAATTATAAATGTTTATGTGTTTCTTTGTAAAGTCACAAACATGAAGTCTTTTCATTATTACAAGACATATAATATAAAGTAATACGTTAACTTGTTATGTTTTCTTATTAAGACATAAAGTCATTGGTAAATGACTTATAACGTATAATGAGATTATAACTGTTTATGTTTTCTAGTTGAGACATGGACATGAAGTGACTTGATCAAAAGTACTTGAGTTATAAAGCATGCAATTGGCTTTGAATTTTATTTTACCATTAAGATGATTTAATTGGTAAATAGGTAAGCCAAAAGGAATATGTTTATCTTACATATTGTTAGATTGTCTTACAATATTAATTCTAATGAAATACTGTATGTATATGGAATGTTCAGTTAGAAGAATCAAACATTTGTTATATTGTTTGATTCAAGATAACTATATCTTCTTTTCTTCCAAAATTTATCAAGGTTAGAAAATTGAGTATTGATTGGATATACTTAATAAACTCAAACCTAGAAGATTAATAAGACACCATTTTAGTATGGAATGTGATGAATCACATTGAGTCTTATTTTGAAGTTTTGAATTGTTAAAACTACTTATGGAGTAGGTTATTAACGAACAAGATTCTGACTGTCAATGTGTTTTGTAATATCCCAAAAGAAAACAATTTGGTGTTGTTCTACTTGCTGATGTATTTGTAGATAGTCTTTAAATTACAAAAGCAAGTGGGAGTTTTGTTTAGATCTTGAAGAGATTAAATTACAATTACCAAACACATAATCTTCTAAAATACACTAGTGAATATCATGATGAGGTCAAATATGATATACCTCAAAATGATGGAATTCTCATTCATAGATCCGCAAGGATATCTCAGATATTTGATATGACGAGAAATATGAATTACATGATCATTGTAAACCTGTTAATCATAATGATACATTACCTAATATTGAATTGTGGTAAATTATTCATACTATGAATGTTAAGATGCTGTTCAAAGAGATAATCAACTTTGTAAACTTGGTTTATCTTAATAAAGATCAGTTTCTTCAAAGGAAGGAAAACCCTAATGGTTTAAATTCTTTGTGTAGAAATCATATGGACAATATTGTACATGTGTTTAATGCATGACTTGTGACAAGATTATTAATCATACTTAAGCGATTAACTGTGATTGGATATTCTTTCCTTGGCACATTAAATATATAATGATTATGATTGTCATACTTAATTTCATTTATATGAAATCTGACAATGAATATCAAAAACTCTTTGTTGTGTGATTGCTTTTGCGAGGACGATAAGCAATACAAATGAGTTTTATGAATTCACATAATCTTTGGAAATGTACAAATTGCAAGAATCCATGAATGGATATATGCATGCATCTAGGAGATGATTCTTATGTTTAACTATTAAATCCAAGTTTTGGTTTTAAATTAAAATAAGATCATTTCTAAGAATTCCTGAAAGCTAGTGGGAGTATTATGGTTATTTTCTTTAAAATCTTATATGATGTAGGTAGTAACATTCCATCTAAGATAAATTGTTAAGTTCTGGTTTGGAATGGAACTTCACTTGAAAGATTTAGAAAATAAGACATACAACCTTGAAGTATATGTTTATTGTTAGTAAACATGGCGGTATTAAATAATGAGTCTAATAGAACATGATATATCATTTGGAAAATGGATATGTAGAACATGAATGAAATCTTAGTTTGACACAAGGATTTTTCATGTACATCATGTTACTGTTGTATCATGCTTGAATGCAAGATGATTTGACAACATTGATATCTAATGAAGTTATTATATAACTGGTGTAATGAATATTCTAATGGAATATGTTTGAATTTAGAATTACATTCCTCAACCTGGATTTGCTCTCAAAATTCTATGGATGAGCAATATAGCAACTGTTGCGTAATTGTCATAGCCAACAAACTTGAAAGTTTGGAAGGCATCAAACATTACACTATAGATATTGAAGTTTACGGATATTTTAAAGAGCATATTGTTGTTTGTATACAATGATGCTGGTTTAATTGAGATGACACTCAATACTAGTCATGGGAGGATTTCATCCTTGTAAATGGCCATGTGAACTAATTGTGCTCAACTAAGAGCATAGTTGCATTATACAATAAAGAATAAGAATACTTTAAACTTTAAAAATGTTTGAAAGTTTGATTGTCATAAATTGGTGCTTGAGGATGTCACACACTTTATGAAATATTATGTGGCAATATCAAGATATTTTGAATGCACACATACAAGAACTTCACTAGTTGAATTCTTAAGTATTCTCAAAATTCCGATAGATCAAAGTTAGTTGAAATTATGCCTTGTCAACAAGTATGATTGTCATTACTTGAGACATAATTCATTAACCAGTATTATCATGCATTGATCTATTTAGTATTTGGATAAGGGATGTTTTGAACAAATATTGTTTAAATGAAATAAAATATTGGTTATGTTTATTTTTCATTTTCTTAATATTATATCCTATATTTGCATGTTTAATCCGTGAATAACTTATGTTATTCTAAATAGTCCGTTGTCGATCAATGATGTGGGAATGTCATTGAATTAAGACAAATCTGAGTTTTGGTGGAATATACTTTTAAAGTATATTGATGCGTGGGACATACCAGATTCACATGATATTCAATGAATTGAATATAGGACTTATCCCAACTTTACATGATGATACTTTATGGATCTCTGTCATTAAGTATATCATGAAGTGTTTATCCTCGGACTTGAGATACGGATAACGATATGTATGTAGTGCATTTGTGTAAGATAGTCTAACGCTATCCGTAATGGCGGTAGTTATAAGGGCTATTTTCAGAAGTGTTGCAAAGTTCATGAGTTATGTTTGTAGTCAAGAGAATTTGTTCCTTTGAATTTGTTTCAAAGCATAATACTATATTTGGGCCCCTCGTAGGGTTGACAAGATGTTTGTATGGCCATACCCAAGATCTATCTGGAATACGTTCAGATGATTTGGTAATCTTGTTCAATCGAAAACAACGAGAAACAAAATATTAACTTATGAAATGACTTGATCCATATTCATAGTTAATATAGTATTAGTAACAAAAGGATAAGTAAAAATGATGAATCATTAAATGGTTTTTTCCAGGAGACCATACTCGATTTGATCTGGGGCATTGGCGTGTGAAAGCTAGACTAACCGATGTCATTACTATATTTAGTAATATCCAAGTGGGAGCTGAAAGGTTTTATGGATATTTAAATAATAGTATGTCTGGATTCGAACTCGAGACTTCGGGATTGCACACATTACGTATGAGAATTGATGTAAACAATTAATATAAATAAAACGTTATTATCATTAATTGTTAGTCACGAAATAAAATATAACGATAGTTAATATTTAACGAGGTTTTGACTAACGGTCGTTAAATGTAAACTACGAGGACTAGAGATGAAATTAGATGACAAGAAGGATCCGGAATCCCTTTGGGATTGGGTGGGCGGTCGTGGGCTTCTCAAACCAAGGAGGTGGGATTTCTTGGTCACCAAGTTTTGATAATGTATATATACAAACCCTTGTATTCATTCTTAAACTAATCTTGGATCACTAATAGACCTAATTTCTCCTCTCCTCTTCTCTTTCTTTTGTGGCGGTCGAACACCCTCACCATAAGGGTTTCGATTTTGCTTAACTCAAAGAAACAAGTGTTTGGTTTTATTTGTGATTTAAGGAACTAGCTTTTCACATCAAATCGCTAATAGTACGTGTGTACAAGAACGAAGGACAAGCACACTTGAGCTTGTAATCTTGGTGGTCGACTTTTGGTTGGGTCGAATTTAATAAACCCTAAAATTAGGGTTTTGGGTTTTGGTTCTTGTTCAATTACTGTTTGATTCTTGAATTGCTAAAAGGTACGCGTTTTCTTATTCGGTTAGTTGTTTAGTTATATGTTTATATTATTTGAGTGTGTTTAATTTTTATTAAAATGCTTTTTTGTTTATATATTGTTTTGAGATGTTAGTAAGCAAAAAGGGTTTTATGAATAGAAAATTAAATGGACTAAATAATGGTGAAATTGATTTGTTATCTAAGAATTATTCTTGAACTTTTAATCGATTGATGCGACTGTACTAAATGGTTAGAAAGGCTCACCCACTAGAACAAACTATAAAGGGGTTAATTAAGAATGATGAATGGATGTCTAAGGTTATGCTTTACACCTGGTCCTCTGCCCCTGTGAGTTCGAATGGAGCTACCTAGTATAACCATTCTATGTACTGAAGCATCTTAGTGCAAAGTTGTAAGTTTCTCAACGCATCGATTAAAACTTTGTAGAATTTAATCTTAGCAATTAAAATCTTATGTAAGGTTTTCGAAAATATTATGTTATAAAGTTGTATGCATGCTTCTTTATACATAAGTTTTGATTACACGTAAAAAATTGTACCCTTTTAAATTTAAGTTTATGCCATCTAATGATATGAAACACTTGAAGTTGTAATTTAGTTATGTGAGACCTTGATCTAGATTACAATAACAAGGTGAATTATTTTGTTGTGTGAGACCTCAGCTTAATGATTTGCAGTTTCTAAATTAGACAACTTAATTAAGTTGTTAGTGAGACCTAAGACTTAAGGCATAAGATGGGATAAAACATGCTTACATTTTGCATAATTGTTTGGCAAAATTGTAAATCCCATATTTTCTAGGAATTGCAAACTTGTTTGTCAATTATTGTTCTTCGACAATTACCTATTCTATACTTTCATCACTAGCAGATCAACTGATGTGGTGAAACTATGATAATGAGGGTCCTAGATTCAAGGAAAATTCTATGGTTAATATGAATATTGACCCAAGGGTATTTTATTTTCTTGAAAGATTTAATTATCGAAAATACTAAAAATTGAATTTTGTTAATTCTTTTGATTGTATTAATGCAACATTAAACCGTAAACGTGGTTTGTGCTTTGGTAAATTGATTTGGTTACGTTTTCAAACAAATGTTTGATCAAGAACAATTCACTAAAAGACAAACATAAACTCTTTTCCATGGAAGAAGAGTGAGACTCAATCCTATTCCTTTTCATGATTGAGAAAGGTATGTTAGGAACATTAGAATTGTCTAAATTCTAATATATATAACTCATAGCAACTTTAATAGTTAAGAAAATTGCATACCATGTTTTCCTTAAGATATTTCATTACCCTCTGTTGGTGATTGAATTCTTATATGACATTTTGGTCAACTAGAAAACATGTTTGACATTTTATGAGTTATTAAATTAGAAGCTAGACTAATTACCGCAAAATTGGTAAAAGACAAACTAGTATATTTTATCTAGTTGTTTTGATTTGACCAATTAAAGGTGCTACACACCATTGTGGGGATAGTAGACCTATTATGGAAGAAATTGCATGCTCAATTTTTCAAGTTAATAGCATTGATGGATAATCCATCATCTACTGAGTAGAATACACTCTTTTAGTACCTAAGTAATTGTTACGAATGGTCTTACAAAGGGGTAGTAACGTAATAGCACGCTATTTTCACTGATTAATGAAACACTTATAATGTTGTCAAATCCAGTGGGAGTATGGTGTATTCTTGAATAAGACATTATTGTAACGTTGTCTAATTCAGAGGGTTACAAGTTATTATCTTGGTAATATCTCAGATTATTTCTAGATTTTCTTGAAATAATATATTACGCTAAAAATGTAGACATTCATATTCTCAAGGATAGTCATGAACGTTTCCTTGATAATTAGGTGCTCCTACATCTACTTGTAATGCTTATATCTCTACGACACTATCATATTGCTCACATAACCAAATGAATGTCATGGTGTTTATCTATTATATGATGTTGTTCTATGCACAAGTGGAGAAGTATTTATTGTGTGCATAGGAACAACACATACCAATATGATTAATGGATTCTCTTGATCGTAAGGTAAGAGATTAACGTTCTAATAAGATTGTCTTGCTTAAAGAACATGTGTCAAGATTATAACATAGACTACTTTTATGTCTTATGTCATTCAAATCATAGAAACACTTGAAGTTACATTTTAGTTTAAGTGAGATCTTGGCTAGATTGTAATCTCAAGGTAAATCTCTACTTGTCGTGGGATCGGGCGTGGATGCTTTTACAGTTTCTTAAGTTGGACACTTCATGGAATGACATAATTAAATAAAGTAATACTATCTTAAATATTTATGTATTTTTAGAATGACATAAATAGATAGAGTAGTATATTAACTTGAAAATAAATTAATTGAAACCATGATGTAGTGTTCATAATTACTTTAAATTATAAATGTTTATGTGTTTCTTTGTAAAGTCACAAACATGAAGTCTTTTCATTATTACAAGACATATAATATAAAGTAATACGTTAACTTGTTATGTTTTCTTATTAAGACATAAAGTCATTGGTAAATGACTTATAGCGTATAATGAGATTATAACTGTTTATGTTTTCTAGTTGAGACATGGACATGAAGTGACTTGATCAAAAGTACTTGAGTTATAAAGCATGCAATTGGCTTTGAATTTTATTTTACCATTAAGATGATTTAATTGGTAAATAGGTAAGCCAAAAGGAATATGTTTATCTTACATATTGTTAGATTGTCTTACAATATTAATTCTAATGAAATACTGTATGTATATGGAATGTTCAGTTAGAAGAATCAAACATTTGTTATATTGTTTGATTCAAGATAACTATATCTTCTTTTCTTCCAAAATTTATCAAGGTTAGAAAATTGAGTATTGATGCAGCAAGATGCTGTTTAGGTCAATAGCATGTTAGCCAGATAATATGCTTTGTGCACAATAAATGCTTTTCTAAGAATGTTAAATGAAAAGAACATACCAATGGTGACCTTCCATCAAGGTTTTTTATATTTGGATCGGCTCCTGCCTGAATTAAGTCTCTTAGCTGAAACAAATCTCCATTATAAGCTGCACTATTGACCCTCAGTGCAAGGTGTGCCTCTTGCATTGCAATCTGAGCTTTGATTTTTGCCATCATAGGCTTCGTGTGAACATTCCCTTCTTTACCCTGACAAATACGTTAGTTTAAATAGAAAATATAATCATTAAAGTGTGAGCAAGTATAGAAAATATTGTTATCACCTTTAGTAGATTGTTCAGAATCTTTTTTCTGTCGTGGAAATAAAGGATATTAGAGAAAGATTGTTTATCAATCCGCAGTAGTAGACAACGCTCACGAACTCGTACAGTGTATGGCTGGGGAATGTTGCATAGAATGGAAACATCTCCAAACGAGTCGTTAGGTTTTAGTTCTAATAATTCTTCTTTGAGTCCACCTTCATATACGACAACTTCTTCTTGTTCCAAACTTTGTTCATCAATCTTTTCATCGCGGTATGATTGTTAAAATAGTCTTCATCAATAGTATGATTGTTCTAAGTTTAAGTAATAGTCCGAAACCATTGACTAATCAGCAGAAAAAGTCTTAAATGCGATTACATGACCTATATAAAGTAAGAACTTAGTACCAGCTTTCCTTCACCGATAAAATAAAGCTGGTCAACCACACTAGTTTGTTCCATCATTACTTTCCCTCGAGAAAAAACTCTTCATGCACTCTACTTACCTGCAAGAGGAGTGCTCATTAAGGTGCCTTTTTTTCCAACACTTAATTGACATTACTTCTTAGTTACCAAAATGACGCTGAAAGAAATGACTTACAATCTGATTAATGAATTCTTGAGAGCATCCCATAAAAAGGGGAACCTTTTCAATCAGTGGCTTATAAACATTTTCAGTTATCTGCAAGAAATAGCACAAGCGGATTAGTATCTTAGATAATGCTTAACAAGAATAATTGATCGTAACACTAAACAATGAACTGATAGGAGTTGGCCGAGTGACAGAATGGCCTAAAGTTTGACTAGCCCATTTGGAGAGTGCACTTTGACCATTGGACTAATTGGATAAAGGTGTGAAATATGGCGTTTATAGTAAAAATACTAAAAAGGTTCAAACTGACATTTTAAAAATGCAAAATTTCAACATAATTAAGCAGAATCCTCTTTTCCATACCGTTGTACGGATAGAGCATGGGAGGTCTTGAAAAATAGCAGAATCAGTGGGGCTACTATCATAAGGTAACTGAAGCTGATATTTGATTCTATTTTGTATATCTTTGTCTACTTTTTTGTCCATATGTTTCAGGAGATTTTTTATTTTTTCCCTGTATATTTCTGTCTTTGATCCTTTCGCAACTAAAGCTGTTATGCTACCGACCAAATAAGCACCAAGAACCATGTCAAATGAGACATAAACCATAACAAATATCATCTCTCTCAAGTTCACTGGATGGATGTCGCCATAACCAGTACAAGCAACTCCACATTAACTCCCCATTTCACATTATATGTCAAACTAAAACATTTTATCCCAAAATTCAGAAACTTACCGACTGTCGCCATGGTAATAATTGCAAAATATAAGGAAGTTATATATTTTTTCCAAAGATCAATGTCTCTGAAGTTTGAGTAGCTGTAATCACCAAGTTTTAGGCTCCCGATCCACGTGTATTCTTCTTGGTTAGCTGGAAGAGTTGTAGCCAAATAATAGAATATGCATGCTGCAGTATGCGTGCAATACAACTCAACAATTATAAGTTTTAGAATTCTTGAAAACAAATAACTGACCCTTATGTCCTTCTCCAGCTTGGAGAAGAACTCCATAACCTTTCGTACCCGTACCAACCTAATCAGTAGAAAGTATCTCACTACTTCTTCTCTACCAGAAGCCTGATTTCCATAGATAATGTATTGGTGATTATGAATTTCCCCATGCATTTAGTAATATAAATTTTAAGCATTTATGTGGAGTTTAGAGTGATACCCTATTAATATTATCCCAAGGCATGCAAGCAAGTAAATCAGGGATGAAATGATAAGATTTCAAGTACCTGCAACAACAAAGTTGAATTAGAGACACAAGTCATAGACCGAAATGTGGAGCGTTCTAATGGAAAATGAAAACACCTACCGAAGAGCAATAAGGTTTCGACTATTCATTGCGTTTTGATGATTCTTGTTTTTGCTTAAAGTTGTTTTTTTGTGTGTAACAGGCAGATGATGCTGCACAAGAGAAAGAAGGATGAGGATGTTTAACTCACATTGGTAGGGTGCACCTGAAATATTGAAAGAGGATGCAGGGGATGCTCGTATCATAAAGGTTATCTTTGTGGTTTGAGGGATGCTTCAAGCAACGAACTAAGTTTTTTTTTCTGTTTATTGATATCATTTAAACGGAATTAGAGCATGTTTTGTATTCCCAGGCAATATAATGTCATGCAGCTTGAACAAATAATGTATTGATGGTGATGTGCTTATTGACATTCATTTGTTGAATTATTGGTTCACCTCAATAAAGAAGTTTTTGTGTGACTTTTGATATTGCACAAAAGAAGGCTAACTAGAGCCAATTGAGATGTTGAAAATTGCCGAAATTTGACGATGTTCACTTCTTAACTGTTGTTCATTCGTCATGTGATAAAAATGGCACACCAAAATTAAGGAATAATCAATTGCGCAAGGCTGCGCCGACTCCAACTCAGACACAGTCACAAACAGCATAGTTAGCGAAACTCCCAAATAAGCCTACTCAAGGACAGTTGAGCCATCGCTCCACTTGAAGAAACTGGTACATGGTGTATAAAATCATGCAAATGAAAAATACACACTCACGTACAAGTGCTAATAAATATGTGAGTAATTCTTGCCATATTTTATTCTAACATATTGAGTCACGAGCAAAAAGTTGATACCAGTCACGAGCAAAAAGTTGAATCATTTTATAAAAGCCTGATATCATTAGCGGTTTTAATTTTAGGGAGAGATTAAGTCAAAACTACGTAGTTTTGGGGGTTTCGCATGTAAGGTTACATGTGAGACAACCCCATATTCACTTTCCCCATATATATATATATATATATATATATATATATATATATATATATATATATAACAATATATATATACAAAATACATGGCTTGAGTTTAATTAGTTCATGCACAATTGATACATACGTATTTTGTGTGTGTTTGAGGGCCTCTTTATGGTAGTGGCACGGGGCTACCAAAATCCATGAGACGACCCTGATGTATGGTAATGTATGTCATGATGTTTATCAGCCAAATCCTATGAATGCCATTGCCAACTTAACTTATAAGCACATACAATGTTGAGTAGTGATTACTTTGATAGTGACAAACCAAAGAGCAATAATGTTGTTGGTTCTTCAGTTTTCAATATGGTGGAGCATAGCAACTCCACAAGGTACAATGACAACAGAGGCAAACGTAAGCATCAAGATAACACCAAAGTTAATCCTAACAAGAAGTCTAAAGTGACTTGTAGGAAGTGTGGAAAACTTGGACTCTTGAAAAAGGATTGTAAGGGTGTTAAAGGTGATAATAAAACCAATGGTCCAGGCACAAATGATCAGAGAGTGGTTCATCCAACCCTCTGAAAGGTCTTAATATGTTTAATAAGTCTTTTCAGATTTATTATGTTACATATATATTTGAAGCTTACTTTGTGCATATGATGATATTAGTGGTGGGTTGACTCTAGTGCTACAATCCATGTGTTGAAAGATAGATGTTGGTTCAAGACCTATGAGTCGCTTAATGATGGATCTATTCTTTATACAGGAAATGAGTCAACAGCCCTAGTGCATGGAAGAGGATGTGTGGATTTAAGACTTAGTTCTAGAAAGATTGTTCATTTATTTAATGTTTTGCATTTACCACAAATTAGAAATAACTTGGTGTTTAGTAGTGTTTTAAATCATTGTGGTTATAAACAAGTGATTGAATCTGATAAGTTTACTCTATCTAAACATGGTATGTTTATTGGTTTTGGTTATTTGTGCAATCCAGTGTTTAGGCTTAATATTGATCATGATATTGTTAATTCAGCCTTTATGTCAACCTTTAAACTGAATGATTCAACTCTTTGGCATGATAGACTTGGCCATATTCACTTTAAAAGAATGCAAGATATGTCTAAAGATGGTTTAATACCTACCTTTGAAATGAACAAAAAGTGTAAAACTTGTATGCTGACTAAAATCACTAAGCAACCTTTCCGAAATGTTAAAAGAGAGACTGAAATTTTGGAGTTAATTCATAATAACGTATGTGATTTGCATGCTACTCCCTTATTAGGGAATAAGAAATACTTTGTGAAATTTATTGATGATGCTTCTAGGTTCTAATATGTTTATTTGTTACATTCTAAAAATGAAGCATTAAATAAATTTAACACTAGAACAAAAAGTGGATTTGGCTACACCGAATATGTGTGATGATATACATATAGTCACACATGATTTTTCGGCCGTGTGTGACTAAAGGTCGCGCGACCATAGGTACTCTATGGTCACGTGTTTGACTTTTTTTTAGTCTCTATTGCAAAAGAGTAACCAAAACCGTAACATGTGTGACTAATTAGGTACAAATTTTGTTAGATTAATCCGTATTTGTGACCATAAATACTGTATAGTCACACAAAGCATGTTTCTTTTCGGTATTTAGTCACATACAATTAAGCATAAAGTGGCCAAAAGTGTTAATAAGTGTGACCATATGTTGTTTAAGGTGAAGAAATATGTCTTTTGTGTGACTATTGATCATCCAATGGCCACTTGAATTTTATGTTTGTGTGGCCTTTTGTAACATTTAGTCACACAAAGCATGTTTGTTTTGTGTATTTAGTCACATACAATTAATCATAAAGTGGCCAAAAGTGTTAATAAGTGTGACCATATGGTGTTAAAGTGAAGAAATGTGTATTTTGTGTGACTATTGATCATCCAATGGCCACATTAAATTTATGTTTGTGTGGCCTTTTATAACATTTAGTCACACAAACCATGTTTTTTTTTGGTATTTAGTCACATACAATTAATCATAAAGTGGCCAAAAGTGTTAATAAGTGTGACCATATGGTGTTTACAGTTAAGAAATGTGTGTTTTGTGTAACTATTGATCATCCAATGGCCACATGAATTTTATGTTTGTGTGGCCTTTTCTAACATTTAGTCACACAAAGCATGTTTGTTTTGTGTATTTAGTCACATACAATTAAGCATAAAGTGGCCAAAAGTGTTAATAAGTGTGACCATATGGTGTTTTAAGTGAAGAAATGTGTGTTTTGTGTGACTATTGATCATCCAATGGCCACATTAATTTTATGTTTGTGTGGCCTTTTCTAACATTTAGTCACACAAAGCATGTTTGTTTTGGGTATTTGGTCACATACAATTAAGCATAAAGTGGCCAAAAGTGTTAATAAGTGTGACCATATGGTGTTTTAAGTGAAGAAATGTGTGTTTTATGTGACTATTGTTCAACCAATGGCCACATTAATTTTATGTTTGTGTGGTCTTTTCTAATATTTAGTCACACAAAGCATGTTTGTTTTGGGTATTTAGTCACATACAATTAAGCATAAAGTGGCCAAAAGTGTTAATAAGTGTGACCATATGGCGTTTTAAGTGAAGAAATGTGTGTTTTGTGTGCCTATTGCTCATCCAATGGCCACATTAATTTTATGTTTGTGTGGCCTTTTCTAACATTTAGTCACACAAAGCATGTTTGTTTTGGGTATTTAGTCACATACAATTAAGCATAAAGTGGCCAAAAGTGTTAATAAGTGTGACCATATGGTGTTTTAAGTGAAGAAATGTGTGTTTTGTGTGACTATTGCTCATCCAATGGCCACATTAATTTTATGTTTGTGTGGCCCTTTCTAACATTTAGTCACACATCGAATTAAGCAAACTGTGACCAAAAAGTGTTTATAATTGTGACTATATGAATCTTTTAGTCACATATAAGAAATCAATATATATTAAAACAAATTCAAATATATATATATATATATATATATATATATATATATATATATATATATATATATATATATATATATATATATATATATATATATCAAAATATATTCAAATACAATAAAAGTGGAATGTATATAAAATTGTAATGTCATACATAATAAAATTCTCAATAATTTAACGACTTCTGACTCTTAATCTTCTTAGCTTCCTTTTGCATGGCATCACTAGAGGCGTAGCGCTTCGTTTGTAATTTAGGTGCAGTTCTGTTCTCACCAATCAGTTTTAAGGTTGGTGGTGTTACCTGTAGGAATCAAAAGCCGGGTGTATCAAACACTGAATTACATATGAAGAATGATATATGTAGGTTTATAAAACACATGCATGTATGTACCTTTTCATCGAAAACCACTTGATCCTTTGGCCATGCATAAAACAACCTACTGCATCCTTCTTGTTTTGAAACCGTTACTTCCTACATCCGGTATGCATGCTGCATCCACTAAAGATTTTTCAATAGACACTCTGTAGCAATCCTTTGGGAGTGGTTTGTTATGAAGCATTTGTTTTCCATCAGTTTTGTACACGGTACCCTTCGCAATAATAGTTGATTTCTTTAAGTGCCACAATCCGCACTTAATTACCTAAAAAGATAATTTGTTGCATGTATATATGTATCAGTAATTAATTAAACTAAAGAACATATGAAAATGTTTAAATACATACTTGTGGTAGTACTGTTAATGGAGACTCATTTTCTAGTGATTCGGAAAGTTGACGTGAAGAAATCCTTTCGTTTTGATCTAGTCGATTTCTTAGATGCGACAGATTTAACAGTTTCCTATATATATAATACACGGTAAATAATACATGTATGTAGAATTCAAAAATACCAGGGGAATGATTTATTACTTACACTTATTTCCATTTCCTTTTCCAAAGTTGCAAGTCCATTAGACTTCTCAATGCTCGCAATTTTCTCACGTCCAAGAACACGTGTTCCGCCTCCTCATCACTATTTATAAGATTAATGTTCACCGGAGACACCTGAAATATAAATTGTTTAAGAAGACTGCAGCAGTATTTAAAAGGGTAAAAAAAGATGGAATGTTACTTTCTTATGTCTTACTTCCGTTTGTGTCAATGGAGTTGAAGTTGACTGCAACTGCCCCCTTTGTGCAGCCAATTGTTTCATCAAATACTGTATTACCGCCTCTTTTTCTTGACGTTGGCGCCTCTCATTATCAAGTTCACTTTGAAGTGCCACCACTCTTTCATCAGATTCTTGTCTGATTCGAGGCAGATCAAAATACTTCTTGTAGGTTACTCCACCTCCCACTCCCCTCGCATCTCCTCCCTTTTCCTTACCTAATACAACTGTCATGGCATCAGTGCCATGATCAAGCTTCAAGATTCCTTATTTGATCTTGTCGTCCGTTTCTTTCTGCACACACAATATGGGAAATAGGTTATTTAATTCTACCAGTATTAACTTGTAACTAACAGTATTAACTAAAACACTACCTGTATTAACTTATAACTAACAGTTTTAACTAATACAGTAGCAGTATTAACTTATAACTAAACAAACATAATAATAAAATTTGCAGTCAAACTTACAAAATTTTCTCCCACTGATCTGATATCATCATCGTGATATTCTCCGTCTTTTTCACCCTTCCTTTCAACCACAGCGTACCACGCGGTGGTTCTTCATCTGGTTCAATTTCTTTACTCTCGATCTTATAAACATCAAATACATACAAATTTAAGATAAACGAATATAAACGAAAGTATGATGCTATTAAATGCAAATGTGCAAATGTTTACTGTTACCATTTTTTCTATCACACGGGCGTATCCACCTCGTCCCATTGTATGATCATAAACAGACTTGGAACGCGACACTTTAGCTTTTGCTGATCTCACCTTGCAACACAAAATCATACGGCGTTTAGATGTAGTAATGCTGATAGTATACAACTAATACATATGGAAACATATGAAAAGGTGAAAGATATTTGAACTTGAATAAAATGAATAATTAACACCTTGTATTCCTCGCTGGTTGTGTAGTTTACAAAATTAACCCAATCTTCGGCTTTTATAATTGCACTATACTTTGCCGGGACTTCATTTAGTTTCGAAAGGGTATTTTGGTTGGGCAATATGTAGTTTTGTATCAATTTCATTCTAAAATTCCTTAGAAGTTGACCAAGACGATTCATTATCAGCTTTTTGACCGTCAAGTCAACATCAAAATATCGCTGCAAAGATTAACAAATTGTTGTTAATTAGTTGCACATACTGTAAATGCAGAGATAAACTTATTAACACCTTGTATCTACGACAGCCAAGCCACTACTAGTTAAAAAAAAGTATATGTGCACCATGATTTCGTCCCACATTTTATCTCTTGCTTCTGAATCAACCTTCCTCCAGGTTAGAATCCTGACACCTATATGCTCACGAACCAAATCACCCAAAAACCTCTAAAACAATGCTCTGTTTTTCCGATAACCTATCCAGTGCATCGAAGGTTACACTGACCTTTATTCCGTATGTTTTTCCATATTCCCTGCAAAACTTAGTTAACCTAGTTATGCCCCTCTTAACAACATTCGCATTTGAATGGTTGTTTCCAACATCCTCACCCTCATCTGAATACGTCTCTGATTCATATTCTAAAGTGTTTTCATTTTCATGATCAGTATAAACCAAATCATCCGGATAATTGATTTGCGTTGCCATGATTCGTCAGAAGTAATGTGTTAAAGAAAATTAGTAAACTTAATTGGTAAATAATGGTGTAAAAATTGAAGTTCTGGTTGTTTTGCTTGAAGCCTAATTTATTGGAGTAAAATTAGGGCTAATGATGGGGCAGTTTTTCAATTAAGGAAACCATAATTTCCAAAGTAATTTTAAAAATTTTGGCTAAAATTTGGCTCCAAATTTGATAATTTTAAAATGTGGCTCCAAATTGATAATATAGCATTTAAATATTTAATTTTTAACTGCAATTTAAATATGAATTAGAAAATCTAATTTTTGAAAAATCAAACAATTTTTGAAACCAAAACACCCACGAAATGGTGCTTACCCACAGTCCCAAACACCCATATTACTTCAAACCAGCTGTGTCAAAGACACATATAACTGCAGAATGAACAAACAAAAGCTAAAAATGAACAAACAAATGAACAAACAAAAGCTAAAAATGGACTTAAAACAACTAATTAAGCAACTATAACTAATAAGCAGTTCCATATAAACAATTAAGCACAAAAATAGGCAAATCAAACCAAGAACTGCTGATACATCAAACAGCCCTAAGACCTTACTTTAAGCTTATAAATAAGCTATTTATAAGCAATTAGATAAGCTCTAACATCCTCAAGCAGTCAAAAAAAATCAAGAAAACATGTAAATGCAATTAACTTAAAGCAAAAACAACAACAAAAACACCCTAAATCTAGTGGTTCAATCAAAAATAATTGTCATGAACAAACGCCTCCAGTTCTAAACTTCATAATCAGTCATAAAAAAATTGACAACAATCTAAAAATTGAACATCCTAATCCTACAATAATACATTCTACAAGTGCGAATATGAACTTAAACACCACAACCAATTCCTAAATTCAAAACAACATGAAAAAAAAAGATGAAACAAACTAGCGAACACATTACTTATATTAACAAACATATTTAGCATTCGTATGGATAAACCATCAAAAGATCCATACATATTCCATTGTTAATATATCTACATACCATCCCATTAAACCAAGACATTAGACATTAAACATTAGACATAAACAGATGACACTAGAGCAAAAGAAAACATCCCATTCCATAGCGAGAAACCCTTCAACCATTCATCGCCTGAATTTGTTCTTCCTTGGTATCGATTTCCTCCTAAGATTGAGTAATGAGATCATTCAACCCCTGCAGCTTAGACCTCGCAGCCTCCTTGTCATCCCTAAGATCCACCAATCTCTAAGGACCTAATGTTTTAAAACGGCAAACTAAGTCCTCCTTCTTTTAAACTATGACTATAAATTAAGGGTGTTGATCCGTTCGGTTATCGGGTTTTGTTTCGTTAAATCGGTTATATTTTTATTTTGGTCAACATGAAAACTGAAACGAACCGAACTATAATTAAACCAAATCGAACCGAAAACCGATTATGAATTAAGTTTGCTTCTTGGGTTGACCCGAAATTAAGCTCGATTCTTGGGTTGACACATATGGTTTTAAACCGAAAATGGATAATTAAGTTCGCTTCTTGAGTTGACACAAAATTATTTACATTTTAAGCCATGGCTTCCATAATTAGCAACCTACAAACATAATGTTTGAGTAAATGGGACGAAAACGTGCAAAATAGCTGGAAACAGACGAATGTGTGTAAAAACTTATACAAACGGACTAAAAGATGAAAAAACCAGCGAAAACGTGCAAACACGGACGAAAACCTGTAAACAAAAACGGGAACGTATAAAAACCGATTAAAAGGGACAAATACGTAAGAAAACGGACCAAAACGTATTAAAACAGACGAAAATGTGTATAAACGTACGAATCTATGTAAAAGTGTAAGAAAACCTATGAAAACGGTTGAAAAATTCTTAAAAACATACGAAAATGGGTAAAAACGGATGAAAACGGGGTAAATCGGACGAAAACGTGCAAAACAGCTGGAAACGGACGAATGTGTGTAAAAATTTATACAAACGGACTAAAAGATGAAAAACCAAAAACGTGCAAACGGACGAAAACCAGTAAACAAAAACGGAAACGTATAAAAACTGATTAAAAGGGACAAAGACGTAAGAAAACGGACCAAGGCGTATTAAAAAAGATGAAAACGTGTATAAACGTGTAAAAGTGTAAGAAAACCTATGAAAACGGTTGAAAAATTCTTAAAAACATACGAAAATGGGTAAAAACGGATGAAAACGGGGTAAATCGGACGAAAACGGACGAAAACATATGCAAAACATATGAAAATGTATGAAACGTTTAAAAATGTAGGTTAATATGTAAAACAGATGAAAACGTATTCAAACGGACGGAAACATGAAAAAACTAGCGAAAACGTGTAAACACGGACGAAAACCTGTAAACAAAAACGGAAACGTATAAAAACAGATTAAAGGGGACAAAGATGTACGAAAACGTATTAAAACAGACAAAAACGTGTATAAACGTACGAATGTGTGTAAAAGTGTAAGAAAACGTATGAAAACGGGCGAAAAAAGTCTTGAAAAAGTAAACAACCCCTAACTCATATAGTATGGCTAAACATATGTGTCATCATCCTATTGTATCAGCAATTTACGTAATATTGTATGCAAGTAGTTACATGTAAGGTATTGCAATTGATATTATCATAAGTTTTGTATTTTAAGTAGTCTATTTAATATCTTAATAGCGATGCACGGGAACTATATCCAAGTTTTGATTGCCTAATGTTTGAGTAAATTGCTGAGTTGTTATCGTCATGGTCTTTGCGGTAGTAATTTTGATTACGCAATAGGTCGGAGGTAAATTCTTGTTGGGTAATGTTGTTGTAACCTTGTCGGGTAATGTTTACGTGGGTTTTGTTATGCAAATTTGCATGGTTCGCAAATTAATAACTACCGCATTCATTGTTTGCCAAAGTTGTAGTGTCTATAAAGCAAGATTAGTCTTCTTCATTTCTACTGTAGATGACTACATAGTAATGATGACTAACTTTGATTTTGGTCAATGTGCTACATTGTAAAGATGATTAACTTTGATTTTGGTCGATGTATTGCAGTTGACATAAATTTTAAGAAGTTGAGATAATAAACCTTTTAGACATGTTTAGTCATTAATTTAAATTTAAACTGTGTATATACTATATAGGGGCTGGTTTAGATCCAATGAAAAAAATGAAGGGTTTAAATTGCAATATTAGATATCTTCCTAAATACTCCTGCATATCACTTTTTTTTTTTGAACTATTGCATATCCAATTTATGCATGCAAGAATATGAAAGGGCTACAGTAACACCCAAAAAAAAATTTCCATGCCTCTTGAGTGTTTTTTTGTGATTATTTGTGCAAATTGTAAGGTACATTGTAATTATTTATACTTACCCAACCATAAAATCAACACACAAGTATCAATAATTTTAACCCTAAACACACAACTATCAATAATTTTAACCCTAAACATACAAAATGTCTTCCACACCTAATATCGATGAAATGAAAGCTGCCACGGAATCCGGCAAGCTCAGCGATGCTTTCAGGTTATTGATATTGCAAGACATAGCAGAGGAGAAAAAGTTTATCGAGCGGATGGGAGAAGAGAGCAGCATTCTGAGGGAAACTGTTGCCAAAAAAGAACAGACAATCGATGAGGCTGGTAGATTGTTTACTCGTTTCAATGCTGTTGCAGCAACTGGTGAGTTTGCCCTTCATGAGATACAGTTGAAGGATCGAAGGAAGATTGATTTCTGGCTCGCTTTTGGTGCTATGTCGTCGGAGTCTGTCGGAGAATGAGGAGTTCTTGGAAGATTTGGATGAAGTTGATGAGTCTGAAGATGGAGAATAGGAAGCTTTGGAAGTTTTTGTTTTGTTTTGATGATGTATATTTGATGGTTGTATGGATGCTTGCTATTGACTGCTACTTTGTTTATATAATTATAATTGTAATTATATGTAAATGATCAATGATCAGTACAATGGTTAATTTTAGGTTTTAATGCTTTATTAACTTGAAGAAATAAGTTAGTTTTATTTATTTATTTACTTTTATTAGAAAATGGTCAAGTAGTGTGTGTTTGACTTTCAGTATTTCACACATTTATCTCTCTTACACTCGGTCAAAACACACAGTTAGATTCTAATTAATAGCAGATTTAGGGTTTTCAATCAAACGCAAAATCAATCAAAATAAATGTTAGTCAATGAAATACTCTTGAGGGCTATTATAAAGGGCTTGATTCTCTTCCGATTGAGCCTAATATCTCAGGTATAAATGTTATAATTTACTGCTAGTTTGTTAGTTTACGATGTTTATTGATTTATAGATGATATTGTGTTATGTTAGTTTAGGATGTTAGTCAGGGTATTAGTCATTTGCATAGGAAAAGTAGTTGTTTGATGATTTATGAATCATTAGTTGGGGTAATAACGATTACGTGTTATACATGCAGTATGGGTACGTGAAGAATGAGACGCGAAGAATGAGATTAGTAGATGCGAAGAATGAGATTATTCGTCAATGAGGCAGCAGAGCAAATTTCGGTGGGAGGATAGACTTAAGCTTGACATGATGGAGCTTCGTTTGACCGAGGACATGATCTCAGATAGGAAGGGGTGGAGGGATAGAATTAGGATTTGCGGGTAGTGGTGCTAGGTTGGCTTTTAGGTGTCCCCTTTTGCCTCCTTGCGTGTTTTGTTTTGTGGCCTCTTTTTTGCTTTGCCGTAGTCTTAGGCCCCGTGCGTGGTTTGCGTTGCTCTGTTTTTGCTCCCTTAGGTTTGCCTGCTTTGTCTTGCTCCCTGCGTTTGGTCTTTTGGTGCTTCATGTTTTTTTTCCTTATCTTTATGCCTCGTGTGCTACTTTGATTTGCTCTGTGTTGCCCCCTTTTGTTGGCCTGCTTTTGGTGTGCCTGGGCTTTTTGGTTTTATGTCTGTAGCGCTTTGCTATTGGCGTATTTACGGCGTGCTTGTGCGTGTTTCTTTTTCCTGTATGCCATGTTTGCTTGTTTACTTGCTTTCTTTTTACTAAGCTATTGCCTTTTGTTTTTGTCGTATGCTTTCTCTATCCTTTCGCACTAGCACACATGCACTTGCCGGAGGTCTCGTTGGAAGCAGTCTCTCTACCCACGGGTTTACCCTGGTGTAGGGGTAGGATGTGTCTACATTTTACCTCCCCCATACCCTGCCCTGGCGGGATTGGGTTTGTTGTTGTTGTTGTTGTTGTTGTTGTGATCGCATAATAGTCAATAAGGTATGCAGTTTATTAACTATTAAAAGCATAGTTAAATGTTAATGTATAGGGACTCAGAAGGGTTAACTATGCTTCTTTTTTAGGAAAACACTTTTTTTATGATCTTAAAAACACAATCAAACCCTTTCTGAGATCCCATACTGTTCCTTTTGTTTTTTCAACAATCTAGCAATTTTTCTGGTGCAGGCAATTGCACAAAGGGAGTTGAAACGACAAAAGGACCAGTAGGGGATCTCATAAAGGGATTGATTGTGTTTCTTTTTTATGAAAAATATTTTATTTATTATCTTAAACCACCCATCTACGAAGTAATGTGTCCATAAAGTGCTTGCTACATTGAACTTCACTTTGAAAACCTCAATTATCAAGACACATATTTCTAACGATCTAGATGGGTTCCGTTGCTTAGTTTGACCGAGTTCCCTAACACCGTTTGTGTGCTTGATATTGATCCTATTTTTTTGGTTCTCTTTTGTGCCGTAAAATGTCATCAATATCAAGCACACCAATGGTTTTAGGGAACTCAGTGTGACTAAGAAATGGAACCCATATACATCGTTAGAAAGATGCGCCGTGATAATTGAGGTGTGTTGATTGCGATAATGATATAGTGTGTATTGTTCATGGCAGGCCACACTTCTTCATTATCCCATTCAACACATACAATTTTGTAGAATCGATAATTATTTACACTTGGTACTTTGAGCTTCCCCTGGAAAACCCATTCCTATGTCACTGTCATAGCAACAGGTTTGGTACAAATCTTTGCAGCCATTTCGTAGACATGGCAATGGGATTTCGAGTGGACGTTCAAAGTACTAAGCTGTCTCCACTTGCTTGCTTATAACATATTGACATTTAACTTTTTTGACCATTTCCTTTGCATGTATAAACTCTATTTTGTTCATAAGTGTCTTACTTTGATAGAGGCGGTGATGATATATCTTAATAAATCAATCAGATGATGTGATTTTCCGTGTCTTGGCGTGGCAATTCTATATTTTATACTATTGCAGCCATGGCGGTTATATCCTGATGTTTTTGAAACTATTGATTTATACAGATCTGAGCCTCACTATTATGTGCAAAAAATGAGTCAAAATTTGTTTGACTGTATGGTAGATGGGTTGCCTGTATACAAGATCTTATTCCCTAGTTTCAACATTAAAATTTTAACCATTGCACTTAAAAGTCTTTTCATCGCTGGATAGGCTTTTTGTCTTTTCATCGTTGTAAAATTAACTTTTTGTAGAATCGATAATTATTTATTCAGCACACCTTTGGTACTTTGAGCTTCCCCTCGAAAACCCATTCCTATGTCACTGTCATAGCAATAGGTTTGGTGCAAATCTTTGCAGCCATTTCGTAGACATGGCAATGGGATTTCGAGTGGACGCTCAAAGTACTAAGCTATATATAATCATTGGTCCCTATCATACACCCGTCCCAATGAATCATGATTGGCTCGAAGATGTTAAGCATCTGTGTATATAGTCGTAGTAGAATGGGCTGGAATTTGACATCGAATAATAATACTTTGATTGAAAGTGCCACAAAGTTGCTTTGAAAATTTAGATTCGTATATGGAAATGTTACTCATCCGCTTTAATTGCAGCAACAGGTAAACAGACTCCATAAACGGAGGCATTTCAACAGATTAATCCTGAACTATTGATGAGGATGTTGTTTCAGACTGGATCATGGAATGCAAACACAGTAAAAGGTAAGCATCGTAAAATTAGTTAACACAAACACTGGCTTTTATTTGATAAAATATCTTACAACCACCTGCCAAAGGCTAAAACCAAATATTACACAACAACATTCAAAATAAAATTCAAGACAAGTACATAACTGCAAATCCAAAGACCAACATAAACAAGACATCATGACCAACAACAGCTTCCCCAAGCTATGCAAACACACTTACCAATCCATTAAGCCCTTAAGTTTCTAAATGAACACATCATGATTTTGAAAATTTAGCTCCAATCCAGCTGCCAAAATGCTCATTTGCATGAGCTTTTCTTCATCTCTTGCCTGAATTTCTCTTAGATTTTCTGCAGTTTTCTGGGCATAAATGTTCCCAACTGTTTCTAACTCTTGAATAAAAGTAAGCCTCTCACGAGTAACACTCACCAAGCTAGCGCATAGGACATTCATTTGTTGTGACATGTGAATGTCCTGACCTGCAGCTTGGCGACCATACAACACTAGCATCTCGCAGTTATTCGAATTGGCTTATGCTCTAAGCTGATCACACTTAGGGTGTCTAGACATTGTGTTTTCTTCTTTCTTTATTACAAGTTATGAAAAGTAAGGCTATATGTTTTGCATAGTTGTAGACCCTCTTAAATAGGAAAAGTAAGGCTATATGTTTTGCATAGTGATAGGCACAAGTATAACATATAATTACACATTGACTACCATTTGCATGAAAACAAAATACACAGAATCACTACTGTTTCTGCAGATTTCATATTGATTCGCTTGGAAGGTATCTAACACAAATAGCATGCAAGTAAAAGCCAAATTTATTACTATTTGCATACAGGCAGTGCTAAGTTAATACTGGCAGTGCTAAGTTAATATGGAGTGCTAAGTTATTGAATAGTATGTTTCTTATTTAAAAAGTACCTACAATTATATACTTTATTACAACGTTTAGCTTTTTTTGTTACTTGGATTCCACAGGTTTTTTATCATCACAGTGAACGTGACATTCAAGGACGGGAAACATTGTACAAAAACATTGCAAACGTTGATGCACTGGCAGTGATTCAATAGCTACATTGTATATTCGATTAACCAATATTGTATTCGACATATGTATTTATTTGCGAGAAGTTACGATATCGCGTATGTTAATGTAATATTATTTATTTGTATGTTAAGGTACTTAATTTTTAAGGTGATTCTACCAAATATTTTGTATGTATATAATCAAGGGTTTAGGTCATAAAATAGTTGCGTACTTTTTCAAATGTACCGTTTTGGATATATATCCAAAACATGCTTAAGTTGCATTGTACATCATGCATTAAAAACTTGTATTATGGAGAAATATGCAACTTTTTGAGTTTTAGTGGGTATATATGCAATACTCCCATAATACAAGCTAAAAAAATAAAACAAAAAATCCTTCCCTTAATTAATAGTAATCATTGCAGTTTTGAGAACCGTGATATATTACGGCTACACTTAATCACATAGTCAAAGAAAAATATTCAAGTCTATCTTCTTCAACACAACAACCGCATCATCAGGTAATGTTACACATTGGTTTTTTTTTCTTTTGTTTTTTTAACCATGAACTGCAAATGTAAAGTGATTGATATGCATGTTTCTGATATGTTGATGGATACAAATGCATGTTTGGTATTTTTTTTTGCAATGTTTAACATATCCTAAAGAATATAGTATCCTTTGATCATAATGTAACAGCCGTTTTATTAGAACTATATGCAATTTGATTCTTTAGAATGTTGTGTGACATGTAAATGTAGGATGATTTGAATAAAAAAAATCATGGATATATGTGGATTGTGGAAAAACGTAGCAGCTATTTGTTAAATAGCTAATTAGACAACTTGTAAACATATGTTTAATCTAGGTTAGTATAGCTTTTATATGATTTGGTAAAGCACTACACCTTATGTAATTAATTATCTGAGTTTAGGTTTAAACATTGGATGAAGCAATGGCGTATGGTATGTTGGGTAGATTATGGATTTCTTACTAGATTTTAACAAACGTATGGGGTAAGATGATTAAACGTAAAAAAGTACATATTTTTACTCTAAAAGAATTATTGATTTTTGAAACATAGTTAAATATGTAGTAGTACATCTTCAATCATTTTTTGTTTGACACCTTAATGATAAAGATGTATTGATCATCTAAGACTTGTATTAGTTGAATGTTATGCATATGTAATAACCTTATTGACCATTAAGACGATTGTGGTTTTAAAATAGAATGAGCATCCAATTGTTGGTGGAGGCAAACCGCACAAACATTAGGACATTGCAGGTAAGTTGTACTTAAAATGCTTACTTAAGGTTATAAATTTATCAATGTAACCATCAAATTGATATACGTGCTTACTTTTAAAATTTAAGATGCTTCTGCTTTGTTTATGAAACACTGTACCCCAAGAAACGCTGGATATACCTAATCCACAATAGGGGAACCAAACATAAGGTTTACTGGAAATTGGTTCGTGGTCGCATTACTTTGCAAGGGTCCGAGTGGCAAGCTTTTATTGATCAAAGCCAATACATCAATGTGGCCACATTCCATTTCATTCGTCAGGAAGAAGACTGTTATTATGTAAGAAGGTACAACGATGCAGGCCACGAATGCCCTGGCTATGATCTGGCTCTTCTAGGTTACAAACAACGTATGTGCCTGGTTACGTTGGATGAATATCCTGCACAACCTCTGGTAAGAAAAAAATGTTAATCAATACATTGTATAAGTTTGTTGAAAATGGGGATTATTTTAATTGTTTGACCCGCTAATGTTTTCTTTAAACTAAACTGTTACGTAGGTCATTCCTTGCAATTTCCGGGACAATACTGACAATAACCAATTTGACGTTCTTGTTGCTGGTGTGCCCGTAGCAGCTATCACTCACCGTCAAATTGAAATACTGGAGGAAAACAGACACGTGCATGAGTTTGGTGGGCACGGATGGAATGTATTGGTTCACGATGAAAACCTGTTTGCTGGCACAAGAGTTGTTTTCACAAATCTCCTAAACAATACTCTTTCCCTGATGCCATTTGCTGAAAATGGATTGATGATGCGTTCTGAACTTGTGCAACGTATGGAGCTGAATCGTACAAGACCGTTCATGAGAAACCCCGTAGATGAAGGTATGTTAATCAAAGTGTAGACATAATCTATGATTTTATTTTAAAAATAAACCTTTCCATATAATAGCTTTTAAATTATTAATTACCATTTTTATTAAATTCCAATTGCAGATGAGCGTATGAAACACATATGTGCATGGAACGAATGTACAGAGCATAAAAAAGTGAAAGGGATTGTTTTTACGTGCCCATCCTTGCATATGTCACGGACAGGAGTCGTTTGGTAAGTAATGATACAAATCGGACCATTTCAGTCATTATCTGCTTTCGTAAAAACTAATATATGCTTCAACACATGGACATACTTTTGTTGAGCATACTACATTGTTCTTTTTAATGCAGAACATACCACATAAGTTTACGAAGCGAAACCACATGTGGAAGTAACATAACGTACTGCTGAGATACCGGGAAGACATGGAGTTTTATGTGAATGTGAATCTGCAACACCACAGCGATAGGCCTAGAAGCAAGAACCACGTTACCATAAACGCCAGATGGAGAGAGATTGTTGAGGAGTGTCAGTGGGAACGAAACAAAATGGTCAGATTCAATCTTGTTGACTTTGTCATCGACGACCAAGCTTCTGTGTCTTCCGTACTCGGTTATAATTCTAGTATTTAGCATGTGTTAAAACGTAATTCCAGGCGTTATAAATTGTTATTGGTAGACATGTTTATAAACAGATTTTAGGATTGTGTAGGATTTGGTTGGCTTCATTTAGGGTGTGTGTTCCCAAGTAGTTGAAGCCATTCATGAGATGGAATGTAAACTACTTGGTATAGCCCCTATTTGGAAGTGTATGGTTCATACTGGTGCATTAAAAGGTGTTCTTTGTGATGGTTTTGTGCTGGTTGTCATCTGTCCATGGTTGTATGATATGGGCAGTTTGTTTTTGTTATCAAACTTATAAGAACAGTTATATCAGATATTGAATAGAGTTTCCTAGTATGCAACTTGATATGGGACTTGTCCATATCAATGTGTGTTGGTTTTTTCATTTTACAAAGTTTCCTTGATTAATACAAGTTCATATTTGCACCCAAAAAAAATATATTTTGTGTTGTGGTCTACTTATAAACATAAAACTTTAGTGGTTAAAGCTGCCAGTACAAAGTTAAGTCTGGTAGGTTAGTTTTAGTGGTTAAGGATGCCAGTACAAGGTTAAGTCTGGCAGACATAAGCTAAGTCTGTTTAATATTCGTAGTTAGTTCTGTTTATGAAAAACATAATAGTTTTTTATGTGACTATTGATAATCCAATGGCCACATCAAATTTCTTTTTGTGTGGCCATTTCTAACATTTAGTCACACAAAGCATGTTTCTTTTGGTTATTTAGTCACATACAATTAAGCATAAAGTGGCCAAAAGTGTTAATAAGTGTGACCATATGGTGTTTAAGGTGAAGAAATATGTCTTTTGTGTGACTATTGATCATCCAATGGCCACTTGAATTTTATGTTTGTGTGGCCTTTTGTAACATTTAGTCACACAAAGCATGTTTGTTTTGGGTATTTAGTCACATACAATTAATCATAAAGTGGCCAAAAGTGTTAATAAGTGTGACCATATGGTGTTTCAAGTGAAGAAATGTGAATTTCGTGTGACTATTGATCATCCAATGGCCACATGAATTTTATGTTTGTGTGGCCTTTTCTAACATTTAGTCCCACAAAGAATGTTTGTTTTTGGGTATTTAGTCACATACAATTAATCATAAAGTGGCTAAAAGTGTTAATAAGTGTGACCATATGGTGTTTCAAGTGAAGAAAGGTGTATTTTGTGTGACTATTGATCATCCAATGGCCACATGAATTTTATGTTTGTGTGGCCTTTTCTAACATTTAGTCACACAAAGCATGTTTGTTTTGGGTATTTAGTCACATACAATTAACCATAAAGTGGCTAAAAGTGTTAATAAGTGTGACCATATGGTGTTTAAAGTGAAGAAACGTGTATTTTGAGTGACTATTGATCATCCAATGGCCACATATTAAGTTACGTGACCATATGTACTAGATTTTGGCTACACTTAAATAATATGTGTGACAGAACGTTTAGCGTGACCATATATGGCATTTGGTCACGGTGTTAGTAGCAAATGTGACTTTATAGATTAGCTTTTGGCAAGCTAACACAAACTAAACTTTAAACACACATATTAACTTGCGTGAACATATGTACTGGATTTTGGCTACACTTAACGAATGTGTGACAAAACATTTAGTGTGACCATATATGGCTTTTGGTCACAGTGTTCAAGTGTGTGACATATATTTGTCACTGTTTATATGTATATCGTGACTAATGCTTCAACCTTACTTTTCATTTGTCACTTGTTCCAATTTCAGATGTGGCTAAAGAGTTGGCAAAAAATATCAGTCACCCTTAAATAATGTGTGACAAAACTTGACTCTATGATTTAGACACAAAAAATTACTTCATGTGACTAACGCATCAAGGTTACTTGTATTTGTCACGCGTTCCAAATTCATATGTGGCTAAATGATCTGAAACAAAATCATCAGATACCTTTAGCCACACAATGTTCAATTGTGTGGCGATACAGTTCTAATGGTCACACAATCAAAATTTTCATGTGTGACTAATTAGTAAATGTTGTCAATTTTCGTACCTTCAGCCATACAAATATGCGAATGTGTGGCCGTTCCATTTCGACCATGCGTGACCAAATCCCGTTTTTGTACTAGTGTAAAGTGTTTACAACCGAAGTGGAATTGAAACAAAGAGCCCTGATCAAAACATTCAGGACTGAAAGGGGGGGGGGTGAATATATGGATAATTCATATTTTCAATCTGTTAGAATAATCCATGAAACAACTGATCTCTATACCTCACATCAAAATGGTATCTTTGAAAGGAAAAACATGGTATCGAAAGAAATGGTTAATTCCATGTTGTCCTATTCAGGGCTGAGTCAAGGGTTCTAGGGTGAAGTTATGTTAATAGCTTGCTATTTATCAAATAAGGTTCCTAATAAAAGGAACAAGGTTACCCCATATGAACTCTAGACTAAAAAGAAACCCAACCTGAACTATCTTAGGATTTGGGGTTGTAGGGCAGTTGTAAGACTCCCTGATCCAAAGTTGAAAACTTTGGGTGACAGGGGTATATATTGCATATTTATTAGATATGTTGAGCATTCCAAGGCCTTCAGGTTCTATGTAATTTAGCCTAGTAAATTTGTCTCAATTAACTCCATAACTGAATCAAGGGATGCAATCTTTTGTGAGAATATATCTCATCTATACCAAGACCAAATCGTATGGTTTTAGGTTCAAATGAAACTGACTATGACGATGCTTCAGAGGTCCCTTAAAAGGTCTCTGAGGAGGTTGTGGTTCAGCAACCTAGAGTAAAAGGCTCCAAAGTTATTTGGACTTGAATTTCAATTACACTTAATTGAAGGAACAATGGATGAGGTCTCTTACCAACATTCCTATTGCTTTAATGTTGGGGATGATCCTAAAATATTTGGTGAAACATTAAAGTCTCGGGATGTTACTTTCTAGAAAAAAGCAATAAATGATGAGATATATTCCATCATGGGCAACAACATTTGGTTGTTGGTTGATCTACGACCTGGTTGCAAACCTCTATGTTGCAAATGGATTCTTAAAAGTAAAATGAAGGTTTAAATAAATCAACTTTATTGAATGGTGAATTGGATGAGGAGGTTTAAATAAATCAACCTTTGGGCTTCATCATGCCTGGCAATGAAAAAAAAATGTACAAACTGATTAGGTCTTTATATGGTCTAAAACAAGCACCTAAGTAATGGCATCAACAATTTGATGGAGTGGTTTTGTCTAGTGGTTACCATCTTAACCAATATGACAAATGTGTGTATAGTAAATTTGATGAATCTGGTAAAGGAATCATCATTTGATGAATCTGGTAAAGGAATCATCATTTGTTTATATGTTGATGACATACTAATCTTTGGGACTGACCAAGATTAGGCTGATGTTATCCTTGGCATTAGGATCAAACATGAAAGTAAGAAAATTTCTATCTCCCAATCTTATTATATTGAGAAGGTGCTGAGGAAACTCAACTACTCTGATTGTACTACAGTGAGTACTCCTATGGATACAAGTGAGAAGCTGAAACCTAATAATGGTAAGGTTTTATCTCAACTTGAGTATTCAAAGGTAATTGGCTGCCTGATGTATGTCATGACTTATACAAGGCCTGGTATTGCTTTTGCAGTGGCTAAACTGAGTAGATACACTAGTAATCCTAGTATTAATCACTGGAAAGCAATTCAGCGGGTACTGAAGTATTTGAAGAAAACTATAGACTATAGTTTATCATATACTGGTTATCCTTCAGTGTTGGAAGAATACACTGATGCAAGTTGGATCAACAACACTTGAGATAATTCTTCAACAAGTGGCTGGGTATTCTTGCTTGAGGAGGTGTGTAGGATATTGGATTTCACATACACATCAAACCATAACACAAAGTGGGCGTATAAAGGTGAGTTCTAGAGAGAGAAAGTTAGAGGTTTAGGGAACTTAGTGAGAGAAAGAAAAAATATTATTATGAGCTCCAACTCTCTACCTTGGAAGGTAGAGAGTATTTATAGTCTTACAATAAAACGCCACACAACGGGCTGTGGATCAGGCATACAGTGGGTAAAGACCCGTCCGTCCTCCACGGTGTTACTAAACTAAATACTACTTAACATAAAAGTACTATGACTACGAGCTTTCTAACGATTACATATACTTGAGGTGACCGACTCTTTAATACCTGGAATTTCTAATTCCTAACAATCTCCCCCTAAGGGAGGTCACCTCAAACATATACTAAAATGACATTGAATACAATCCGATATTACATTAACAATTGATCTTGCATTCTTGATGTAGTACTTTGCTCCGAAGCTCGTAGTCATTGATTCCACTCATTGCATGTTTGGTTAATCCAAGTGGAGGTCTTTTAATGATCCACGTGATAATAATGTTGAGCCAGCTTTTGAGATCATCAGCTAATAGAAGATCTATGATACATCCATTGTGGTGTTGGTATTATGTGATGTTGTGACATTCGGACCGACATGCTCACATTCTGGATCATGATATATTCTCATCCGAGTAGCGGAAGCTTTAGTTGATTCATGATATTGGCAGCAGCGTAGCAGAAGCATGGAGTGAAAATATCCGAGTCATTGATGCACTAATCATGATTTCTTTTGAGATGAATGTGTTAGGTGAGCATGCGGCTATGTATTGACCGCTTCATTCGATCACCGCAACGTCGGGGTGTACCGCATAAGACAGTTAGCAATAAAGCGCACGAAAGTGTCTTTGATCACTTTCGATGAATTGAGGTACACGGCCCACGGTTCCCGTTGATCAGTACAAGTACTGCCTGTGATCAGGTATAATTCGAAGAATTTCCTTGACAGGGTTTCGCAGCTGCTCTAGCTGTTCTCAAACCGGAAAGTCTCAAAGAAGACAACACGGAGTGAGTGAACCAGCGAATTTACGTCCACTGATTGATGAAAAGGGATTTGAAAAACAATCGTGTATTTCTCAATAGAAATTGTTTTTGCAATATAACGAAGGTTTTAATGAAAATCAATTATCAATCATAAAACACCTTTTGATTTGAAAAATTAGTACACGGTCGACGTGCTAATGAAAAGAGTTTTAAAGCACAAAGACCGGTTTTTCAAAGGTATCCGTCAATCCATAACCTGAACCAGGATTGATTCAAAATATTGAATCGCCCCATTGTTTCTGTTCAGTTGTCACATGGTTGATCTGTATAATAGATGTCACATGCCACCTACCAGGAGCTTGTTAGATGTTGGCTCTAGAAGGCTTTCCATCTTCACAGTGAATATGTAAACACATCACTCAGATGTTCTGGCAATACCACAAGGATAATGCGTAGGACTCAAGATATAATCTCTCTTTCCACATTGTGTGAAACAGAGAGTCTTCATTGAAAGTGTCCTAATGAGATTTATTGATGATCTCGTGGCACTAGACTCAATTTGTGCATATTTGGATCCTATATCGGAGACTAGGGAGATGGTCTCCTCCTTCAATATCAACAATCTCTAAGAGAAAGTTGATAGATAATGTCGGTTCCCCGTGAGAATGAAACAAGTCCTTTTAAGAGGAACTTGAGTGGTTTGGAAAGTTGAAGTGCAGTGCGTCACTGGGTCCATGACGTCTTGTCTTCAATACTGATGTTACCATCTGTAGCATTTGAATTGAACCCGGTTTCTGCCCTAAGGTTGAATATATGGAGGGCTATTTGTTTTCACCCTTTTCTCATTCAATTCTTTTTCATTCTTCAACCCCTTCAGTGCTTACCGAGACTTCATAGCAAGAACCTTGTTGGGTTTATTCCAGTACTAGCTCAGTCTTAGTCCGCACTCTTCCCATATCTCATTTTTCTCCTTTTATCATCATACCTAAGAACTCTACACTAACTAGTGGATAGTCCCTGGGTAGATCCCTCCGGTTCTGGCGGATCATGGGAACACATACCTAACCTTATCGTCCTTATATCACCATACATAATGTAAAGTTGGTCGGTCTTTTTGGTATTGTTCATCTGCCATAGGAACCAATTGAAAACCATTTGAAAATCAATCCAGATACTTATGATATTTTATCAAAGCATTTTGTACCTGAATTGTTTTTGATATTTTTGGAAGAAGAACTCCCCCTCAACATGTGAATCAAGTATTTGAAATAGTTTTCCATACGGAGGCAAGAGAAAGAATTAACTTCTTTGATTACCATTTTCAAAAATATCAACATCACTTCCCTAATCGAATCAAGTAGATAAAGCATTTTGGGGAAGGATGAGGTTTTCATGATTTTGCTCCCCTCAATATGTGCCTCGAGATTTGAAAAGAGTTTTGCACATACTAGAGGGAACCTGCACCTTGAGATAAGTTATCACGTTTCAAATCATAGGTTTAAGATAGATGCTCCCCTCAACATGTGCATGGAAAATTTGAAATCGTTTGTCACATGTGGGAAGGAGAGCTTGTACATCCTTATAAAACCATTTACCGAATTATCAGTTTAAATCCAATTTACATCACACATTCTCCCCCGATCACAATTATCAAATCATTTGAGATTTGTGATCTCTTATAGATTTAAATTGATTTTGAAAGCTTTTAAGGAGAATTGTGACTTGATTATGAAAGCGTTTTAACCGATAATGATCGGATTTTAAGACTTTAAACTCCATTGATAAAACATGCCTGAATATCTTTTGAAAACAATTGAATGACAAATAACCTTTTAATTTCATTGAAATCATTCTCCCCTCAATCAATGACATAGGTTGTTGATTGAGAGATTGATATTTTGACAAATAAGTCCAGATGATTATCAAAAATAGAGACTGAGTTATTTTTCAATGCAGTTAGTTTTCAGCAGATAAATGTTTAAAGAATCCGAGCATGGAATTTTGAAAACATGATAAAGTATGGCTCTGTTCTTTCTTTGAAAAGCGGGTTACTGCCTGAAATGACAATAAACTATTTTTTTCTCTTTCTCCCAATTTGATTTTTGATTTTTTTTTTTTTTATAAAAATTCGAACAACATCTAAAGTCCCGTGTCATTCTTTGAATGACAACATCAAGACCGTAGATATTATCGAATCGAGAGAAACATGACAAAAAGACAATTTTTTTTGAAGATTTTTCTAATTTTTCAAATTTTTATGGATTTTGAAAGTTTTATATTTTTCTATTTGATTTTTTGAAGGTTTTATAATTTTGTATTTTGTTTTTCGAATAAATATTTACAAGAGATAAATTAGTTTAAGAGAATGATGAAATGAGTACCGATATAAAGATATCGTTCAAAGACGTTGTAGAAGAAAGGAATCAACATCTCTTAAACTTTCGCCACCAAAGCATTCGAGGCTTCTAAGAAAATCGTCTGGACATGAGCCTTCTCAATTTGAATCTTTGGTAGCTTCTCCCCAAACCGACAAACATCGAATAAAGACCATTTCCCTAAGAAGTAGAGTTGAATACAAAGCGGTCTCATTGATTGAAGCTCAGCACCCTCAAGAACACGAGAACACCGAAGTAACAAGTTGAAACATTGATCGTCTCAGTGGTCAAATCCGGATTAACTGATTACGACCAATCACATGAACCTGCTGTGCATCCCCGATGTACACCTTACTCTTCAAGATTAACCAGTTGTCTATTTAGGGGAACAATATATCAACATCTTCATTTTACCAAGTGCATTCCAGTTATATAACATATAACTAATCAGCACATAATGTACACATGTACCCAACAAGAGTAGAGACGATGACATCCATGTAACATGTTGAGTCACTAATCATCTCTGTGGATGTCAACTCTTAAATAACTGAATTAGCTCGATCAAGTGAACATGTTGTGCATATAACCGGAAGCACTTTATCATAAACCGTATATAAGATGTCGATAGGCAATATCATCTCACGTTCCAAATATTCTTCTCACATTTCTTCCATCTGAACACAAGTAACATAAACCAAAGGTCTCCAGAGACCACTTCCCCCAAATAGTTGGAATAATATATCCTTCCCCAAATGGTTTTGATACCTCCGAATCAGCAAAACATAATATATCCATAAACTTGAAATCTTGTGAGAAGAACTCAAATAGCCTAAATGAATCCTGTGAGAATCAACTGCTACATAAACTCTCTCTGACTATCTTTATCAACCCATATGTAGACAATTTGAAGTGACCATTGTTGAAGAAAAACCCGATATACCAAACTTGAAAAAGTCGAATTCCCGTATTTGTATCTTAAGCTTGCTCTTAATAATGGAAGAACGGTGTCGAGAATTTATGCACCAAGCAAATCTCTTAAGTACTCAATACTCAATTAAAGTATGAGACATTAACACCTCTTGCGGTTATCCACAACGTAATATACGCGTGACACTGAGTAAGACAACGTAACTCCTAATAGTGATAGTTAACCAGGTCTTCAACCATCCACCTCGACTGCTGGTAACTAGATAACCCAAGACTTCAACTCTAATTCTTAAGCTCGAGCAAGTTATCAAATAAGATCACGCCTTTGTGAACGTCAACTTCAACCTCAAATAAGTGATAAAAGAGTAACTTCGAAGTAATCAACTTGTGTCAAATGCCCAACATGTGAATAAACATACAACCGGATGTACATTCACCCACTGAATGAACCAGAACAAATGATGCCTTAACATCAATGTATTCTTCCTAAAAGTATTCATGTAGAGACTGATATGGAGGATACACCAATAACTTCGAGCGGATGAGGTAGACATTTTCCTTGAAGTTCATGTGGTTGATTTATAGCATGCACGATGAGAGGAATAATAATCCATGAAGATTTGGCAAAGGAATACCAAAGAGTGGATCATTATTCATGAACAATAATCCGTGAATATTTGGCAAAGGAATACCAAAGAGCGGATCATTATTCATGAGTGCAACTGCAATATTATGATAATCATTATCAACACCTTGAGGAATAACTGGAGATTAGGCTTCTTGAGTAGTCTAAGAAGTACTTCTTGGATGATCAACATTCGCTAGCGGTTGGAAATACTCATCAAACATATCTTTGAAAAACAATGAATCCCAGTTATCCTTAGTAATTGAAACATTAGGCGTTGGAGGAGAGTCATCAAAAATCAAACAATGAATCATTGCTAAAGCATATGAGCAAGTCTAATTGGGGATTAAATTTGGCTTATCACTATCCCCCAATTAGTCCTCTCCCCTAAACTGACAAAGATTTTCAAGTGTTCTTCTCAGCCCGGATTAAGAAGAAGTCTTTAGATCATCAAATGCAATTCGTCTTTAGTCTTCTAATCATGTAGCAGAAAATGTAGATTAGACTGTAGACTCGACCTTCTTCAAGATTGTCCGAATGGGGAAATAGACAGTTAACATCTTCTTCACACCAAAGGCATTCCCGTTAACTTGTAAATAGCAAATCCCCTTAATTAAAATCCCTTCTAATCAAACAAGAACAGTTCATCAAAGAAATCAGCCCAAAGAACTAGAAGCACTTTGTCATTTAATCATATCAGACCGTGTGAAGATGTCAACCAACGGCTCTTAGAAGAAACTACATGTGAAGATGATCCGATAAGAAGAATCTTGGTTCTTACATGAGTTAGGAGCCGTTTGACCATATATTCTCAAATTTCAATCAACAATGCAAAAAATTCACACTTCTTCTCCCCCTCAAGAATTGCATACGGAGATGCCATTCTTGATTAAACAAGTGATTATCATCCAAATGTATTCCATTCACACTTCTCCCCCGCAAAATTAGCACATGATGTCGCCATCTTCATTATATTGAGCAAGTGGAATAAGAGTAATTATCAGTAGTCCGGATCACTTGATGACTGAAGTGGATGGAAAAAGCATGAAGCATGTTGATGAAGAATGTTGATGAGAATGGTCATAAACATGAAGATTTCTCTTCTTAAGAAGATAAAGCGCACTGAATCGTACACCTTTCTTTTCTTTGAGGAACGGGGCCTGAAGTGTTATCTGCAGACGCCATTATGATGAAGTACGAGGCCTGAACTGAAGTGAACAGACGTCATTGTTTAGAGCACAGTTATATGTTTAGAGCCGCCCGAATCCAAATACCAAGGGACGACTTGTACGACCTGCTTTGGACAACAGACGAAGACAGAGAATTGGAAACATTGGATCCCCACGTGCTCATGGGGTCCTTTTGGTTAGCACAAACAATCTTTGAATCAGCAAAAACCCTAGGTGCAATGTCATTGTCACTAGGAGCTAAACTAGTAGAAGCATCAGACTTAGTCGAGGGACATTTTGTGCTTAATGGGATTATTCTACTAGTTGGCTTCCAAACCTTAACAGGCACTACTCTAGGCATAGTGGATCTAGTTAAGGGGCAAGGTTTGCCATTCGTGAATATTCGACCTGTTGGCTTCCACTGAAATCCTACATTGGTAAAAACCTTCCCTGTAGGTTTCTAGGATTGCTTAATCTGTTTCGCTCTCCAAACTTTCTTAACCGGGTTATGAATCTTAGACCTCAGAAATAACACATCACATTTATCATGATTACCAGAAATTAAACATTTTTGCATGTTTTGCAGACAGCATAAGGCCTCGAATTAATTTTAGTAAGCTTGGAGCTAATACTAGAACTAACACGATTCTTTTGTTCAAATCAAACTTCTTGTCCCTATGGTGTTCTTTCACTTCCTTATCATGATCACTTTTAGTTTGCGTAATCCTATCCTTCTTTGCATAGCTTCTAGGTTTTGACCCGCTAACTTTAGTGTCAATCTTAACATCTGTAGAAGTAACGATGGGAACATTACATGGCTTCACTACTTTCTGCATTCTTGGTCTAGAAGTGCTGGGATATGAAATTCTAGGAGGCACATCACAGGTTGTTTGCTTGAATTTTGACATGGAACAAGGCATATCAAGGGTCACATGCTTGGCTTTAGGCATAGAACAAGGCACCACTATTCTATCTCGCCTATTGCTAGATGTCGAACTTGTGACAATTACATACTCTAAGAGTTCCTAAGATCGTTTGGCATCCATGGAAGCATAGGCTATAGTACTATCAAAAGGTTTTTCTAATCTTTCATCTTCAACCATCTCACGGAGACCCTTCAAACTTTCCTTAAGGTATGAGAGATATGCTTTATGTGCGAGTTCATTATTCCTAATAGGCGGGGGAATATATAACATATCGATAGCATACTTATCACAATCAGAAACCTTAGGAACAGAATATTTGCAATTGGGGATTGGCAACTTTCCTTTCACCTCACGCTTCAGATTCTCAATCTTGTTAAGTAAAGAAGTTATCTTTTCAATTTGTTTATCATGATTAACTTTAAATGAATCACATAACTCTTTGTGTTGATCATTAACCTTTGAAATTTCAGCTTTAAAACAATTATTTTCTTTTTGCAAGTTATCAATAATGTTTTGAAGTTGGAAATTCTGAGAATCTAAAGGTGGAGGCATATGGGAACCAGTCACATCATTCTTTTCACCTTTCAGTTGTGAGACTTGGGTTCTCAATCTTCTGATCGTCTTACAATGAGCTCGAATCTGTTCATCACGTTTGCTAATTTCAAAAAATGCATCAAATTCAGGAGCATCCAAGGATGTCTTGATATTTGAGGTTTTAACATTTTCTTTTAGATGTTGATATTTTAATTGCAAAGCAAGATGCTCAACTTCCAATTTAGAAAACTGTTTCACCAGGTTATCATGATCATCCTGTTCAATTTTCTCATGCAATTTAGAATTAGTTTTTTCATGCTCAATGACACGATCATGGGAGACTTTCAGAGCAACAGATAATTCATGAAATTGAGAAGCATTAATGGAACAATTCGTAGCAGTGTAAAACACATCTTGAGTAATACATTCAGAAATAAGATTCTCATTCAAGGTATACAAGTTCTTCCTCTCAATCTCATTATATTTTAATTCTCGCTCATAGTCACTAACCTCAACTATCATTGCATCAAATTCCTTTTCCATTTCTTTAATATCTGATTTTATCCCCTTTTTAAGACTCTCAAAATGATCTTTTAGTTGTTTAAAGAAAGGCATGACCTCAGTTAGATAGCATTCTTTTGTTTGCTCAAAACCCCTTTCCCCTTCAGTTATCCCAGTGGTGTGATCCTTTTCTTACAAGTTTTCTCAAAATCGACAAATAGTTGAAGAATAACATATTGACTGATTAAGGTCTTGCTCTTAGTGGCAATAGTTCTAGGAACTAAATGCATTGGTGTATTTGGAGGATACACAGTCGCTTTAGGGAATTTCCTACAAGGGGGATTCTTTTCAACAAGATTTTCAGCTTTTTGCAAGTCCATATCCTTTTTCCCGAACACTTGTTCAGGGGTCAATAGAGTCTGAGGCTTAAACATGTTTAAGGATATCCAATTTTCCTTAGTGTAATCATGGGGTTTTATCGTTATCTTGTTCTTTTTACACTACGGATCTTCTAGCTTCTTATTCATTTTCTCCCTAGTGACTTCATCTGATTTCTTATCTTCCTCGGTGCACTCAGCGCAACTAGGTTTTTGTCTAGGTTTAAGGATCTCATTACCATCATACAGTACCTTATGAGCTTCTCTAGCCTTTTTACAAGCCTCAGGGTTTGGTTCATCAACTAAGGCAACACTATGTTTGTCACTTAGAACTCTATGCTTAGTGATCATGTGAGCAGTCTAAACGGTATTTCCTTGTACGTACAACTTATTTTCAAGCTTGTTTTTCAAAGTTTTTAGATTAGAAAAATCATTCAAAAGTTTTGATTCCTTAGCACTAAATTCTTGCTTAAGCATTTTAACATTTTCTTGAAGTTCTTGTTTTTGCTTAGCAGTTTTAGAAAGCTTTTCATGTAAGGAGTTTAACTCTTGTTTTAACACTTCTTCTCTAAAATTACTTTTTCTAATAATTGTACGCATTTGGTTATCCAACTCCTGCTCACGAGTAGTTAACTCAAACTTAGCACGCTGTTCATAGATGGCAACACGTTCTTTATAGGCATTTAATTCAGATATTACAGAATCATCAGGGGCACAGGCAGTGTATTCATAAAAAATATAGTCATTGTTGACTGCAGGAGATGCATCACTTGGTACAACTTCACTTTCACTTTGTTTCACATATTGATCATATGGGACAACATTGATATTACCCATATTTTCACTATTTGATACAAAAGTTTCAGTTGATAGTACTTTGTCATGCATCTTTTGCACATCAGCATCATCGTATAGTTTTAGTACCTCTGAGATGAGTGTGTCTTTGGATGGGCCAGCTTGTGTTGAAGAGGAGACCTTGGGAGAAACCATTGGAGAAATGCTAGCCATAAAGATTGTGTGTGCAGTAGGTCCATCATCCACATCAGAATCGTATGCATCACAATCAGCGACTTGAAAGGCATTCTGATGATTGTGACCTATCTCCTGAATAGGCTGCTCATCCACATCTGCATCATAGGTCTTGGCATTGCCCTCAGCTAGAAACAACAATTCCTCTTCATCCAAAGTAGCACCATTATCCTGAGCTTGCACAAGCAGCATCTTATCTCTGAAGTAATCAGCATTCTGTGGACGCTTTGGAGATGTGCAGTTCCTTGCAATGTGTCCCTCACCACCACAATTATAACATTTGATCAGCTTAGCTTGACCTTGATTACCATTCCTTCCTCGATTATGATTAACAACATAACCTCTACCAGCTCCACCTCTTCCCTGATCATACTATCTTTCGAATGGTTGCACCACGATCCTCCCATCTTTAACAGTAGCTTGATTGTGTGGGTTAGATGCTGTTCTGAGGTTGTTATTGGTTAGTGGGAGAGAATTCATGTTTTGACTGATCAGAAGAGCTAGTTGATTAATGAAATTACCCACGTGTGCATCAGCATCCGCTTGTTTGAACATAGGATCAGGAATTAGTTTGTGATTACCATTTCCCATGGGTATGACTTGTGAGGCTTTGGTTGTGATTCCGATGTTTGAATAGAAGGCAGTTGAGTCATTAGACGAGCTTGTCTCTCCCTGGTTGGTTTTGAACTGATTAAGAACCAAATTTTCAAACATAGCATGTCTCTCATTCTGAAGGAGGAAGGCATAGAGTTGCTCATAGTTTGTATTCTTCAATCCTTTAGTGAGCTTCACAGAGGTGACAAACTTGTGCCATTTGGGATTCATGTTGTTCACAAATTTTGAGTTCAGCTGAATGTTAGGCATAGTCATTCTGATGTTCCTCATGTCATTCACCAACTTATGAAATCTCACATAGTACTCATAGACACTCTCATCTGGTTTCATCTTGAAGTGTTCAAATTCGTCATAGAGTTGTGATTCTCTGTCTTCCATAGTTAATTCTAAACCTGAGAGAAGCATCTTGACATTATCCCATACTGCCTTTGCTTCGGTGTTGTGATTGATCAGCTTGTAGATGTCTTTAGGAAGACCTTGAAGAACAATGTTAGAAGCCCCGATATCACATCGAATCTCTTTTTCTCCTTATCATCAAGCTCATCATACATCTTTGGTCTGTCCATTCCGTAAATCAGAGTTCCATCTTCATCAGTATCAAGTACATCTCTAGTTGTCTCAACTCGATACGGTCCTTCATCAATGGATTTGAGAATGTTGACACCATTTTCCTTTCCAAGGCAGTACAATCTGATTCGTTGAGCCCAAGAATCGTAGTCGGTTCTGTCAAGCATAGGTGGACGAGTATCTGAACCAGCTGCTTGAACATCCTCCGCAACAGTGGAGATGATAGTAGGAACGTTGGTAGACATGTTAACAGATTATACGGGATTTTATAACTCTATGATTAAACCGGGAAATAGATTCTTTCACGGGATTTTACTAAATCAAGAGAAAACCGTAAACAATCACCCAAGTCGCTAGAAGATAATGCACCAAGTCGCTAACACCTAATTCGCTACACCCCTAAGTCGCTAAAGTCCCAAGTCGCTAGACAAATGCAAGTCGCTAAGTAGTAACTCGCTAAGCCTCAAGTCACTAGCAAAATTTTGGCAGCAATTCGCTACTCAAGTCGCTAAAACTTCAAGTCGCTAAAGAGCAACTCGCTACAGACCAAGTCGCTACTACCAAGTCGCTACCCGTAGTGGAGAGTCCACTACTTGTACTGTTAATCGCTAGGTCTAAGTCGCTAGCTCCAAAACTGTAATTCGCTACAAAATTGTGAAGCAAGTCGCTACAAAGAAAGAGATCCGTATATCAAGTCGCTAGCAAGAAAAACCACATAAACATCACTTTTCAATCCAAAAACAACCCAACCAAGATGATTCAAGCTTACCAAATGAAAACCTAAACACTTGTGATGATTCTAAACATAAAAGTACTAACAAAATCCAAGCTTTAACACAAGAAATCAACTAAATGATGCACAAACCACTAAACTTTTTCAAACTCAAAAACCACCTAAAAACACTAGAAATCCAAAGATGTGCAAGATATGATCTAACCATGGCTCTTGATACCAATTGTAGGATATTGGATTTCACATACACATCAAACCATAACACAAAGTGGGCGTATAATGATGAGTTCTAGAGAGAAAGTTAGAGGTTTAGGGAACTTAGTGAGAGAAAGAAAAAATATTATTATGAGCTCCAACTCTCTACCTTGGAAGGTAGAGAGTATTTATAGTCTTACAATAAAACGCCACACAACGGGCTGTGGATCAGGCATACAGTGGGTAAAGACCCGTTCGTCCTCCACGGTGTTACTAAACTAAATACTACTTAACATAAAAGTACTATGACTACGAGCTTTCTAACGATTACATATACTTGAGGTGACCGACTCTTTAATACCTGGAATTTCTAATTCCTAACAAGGTGCAATCTCATGGGCTTCCAAGAAACAAACTTGTATCACAAGTTCAACAATGGAATCAAAGTTTGTGGCTTTAGCAGCTGCTGGTAAAGAAGCTGAATGGGTGAAAATCTTGCTTCTTGAGATTCCTTTGTGGCCTAAACCTATAGCACATATTTCTATTCGTTGTGATATTGCAGCTACATTGGCAAACGCTTATATCCAAATATACAATGGGAAGTCTAGACACTTAGGTATTAAGCATAGCGTGATTCGTGAACTTATCATGAATGAAGTGAATTCTATAGAGTTTGTAAGATCTCAACGAAGTTTTGTTGATCACTTGATGAAGGGTTTAGATGGAGACTTGGTTTTAAAGTCTGCTAAAGGGATGGTTTAACGTCCACCATAGTCGCTAAATATTGAGACACCCAATTCCCTCCTAAGAAAACTCAGGAAGCTTAATGTTCAAAGGCGGGAGCACATGTTTTATATTACATCCTATGGTTGTGCTAGGTCCTGCTGAAAGGTCAGGTTGAAAGGTTGCTTTGTAATAGTTCATTTTAAAAAAGTGGAAAAGTAGGTGCATGAATAAAGGGAACCACCAATGTGAATGTGATGTTTTGCCGCTTCAGGGAGCTTTGGGTTTTTAGCTCTTGAAAAATTCATTAAATGGTATGGACACATGACTTATTTAGTGGCAGAAACTTTTAAGTGTTTGAAAACTTTGTGTGTATTGTACTACGATGGAATCTTCAAGATATTTTCATTTGTGCACTAGTTTTATTTAATGTTTAATTTTCATGCAAAAGGAATTGTAATAAATTGGGGAGGATTGTTGAAAATTTAGTTCAATTGAGGGTTCATGCCACAGCTGGTAATGGTTTTGGAGGTACGGAGTGTACATCCATCAGGTTGTTGATCACCTTGACTCTGATAGTGGTAAAGTATGATTTAGGTTGCTGATGAGTTCAACTCATTTGAAGGTATTCATCAAGCTGATGAGTTCAGCTTATTCTGAAGGATCTTATCAAGGAGTAGTCTCTTCAGAAAGTTCATCTCTACAGTGAGCAAACTTAGGAATTGTACAACTCCTTCGGTGAGTATGTTCTTCAGCGAGTAAACATGCTGGAGTGAATTTAAACTTGTTTGTAATTGCTTTGACCTACTCAATGGCAATTTAGACTGCAACTTAATAATCATATTTAACGGTCATGAACCACTATTTCCTATAATGAAAGAACTTTATGACGTAATTAATGAACAGGTTAATTATCATAATTTCATTATTGGGCCTTGTGTAATCCTATAAATTGGAACACACACATGCATGAATGAGGGAAAAAAAAGCACTTTATGATCAAAATAAAACCGAACACTTTATGATCAAATAAATGTTACATAAAGTTTTAATTTGAGTATTTATTTTTACTATAAACAAGTCTTGTCGGGGGAAAATGACTAGTAGTATTTAGGGTGTGTTTGTTGGTTATGCTCTTAATCATAGTTGATAATTTGTACGGCCGGGAATACGTGAGCCTATTGGGGCATACACGTATACACCGAAGATTATGTATTTATTAATATAAGTAATATATTAAACGTTATATATTAATTATATTATGACACGAAATGTTTAAAGGGACAAAGATGGAAAAGAATTATTTGCTTGGAGTTTAAGTTAAGTAATTAATATATAATGTATATATTAATTATCTTAAGGACTTAAACGCAAAGCTAGAATATTCTAATAGGGGAGGAGAGTGTCGAGTTTTAGAACTTGAGGAGGTGTTAGACTCAAACTTAGAGAGCAAGTTTTGAGATTATAAAAACACTCCTTCGGTGCCATAACTCAAACGACACAATTATTAAACCTAATAGTAAAATTCATCTACGTACAAGAAAAGAATTACATTCTTTCTGCCTACTATTGTTGACCTTTCAAATATAATAACTATAAACCTATAAACGTTATTTGGTTTTTACTTGGACGCAATAAAACAAGTGTCTAACTTGTTTTTCCGTTTAATCATTCGTGACGTGGTACTAGCATACGCATATTCTTGTGACGTGTATGTATGCTTTGATAGAGATAACCTACTTTGGTTATTAGTGTTTCGATCCTTGTTAGATTCAAGATCCGGTGTTTATCTATTTTTCAATAGATTCGAGGTTAGTATTTTATGTGTTTTAATTATGTGTTTTAATTCATAACATTAAATATAGATCCATCCGCTGCGTACTCGTGGTATTGATGGTTTAATCAATATGAATTCCCAACAGTGGTATCAGAGCCATCTCGTTTGGTGTTATGGGTTACACATAGAATCGCTCGCTACGCTAATTAAACACATATATTAATTGTTATGACAATAACATGCATTATTGTCATTTAATTAAATCTTGATCTTGTTTAATATTAATGGTTAATAAAAGAGGATAGGAAAAAATTAAAAGATATTGTAATATGGATTATTCTTTTTCTTTTTCCGATCTTAAGGCTTACGCGGTCATGACCTATGACGTCTGTGGTCCACTTGGTACCTAGCTCGAAAACCTTGTGGGAGCCTTAAATTCTCCAATTGGGGAAGACTCATTCTTGAGTTTTGGAGCATTACTTGTTACTGTTTTCCATTAGAGTCTGTCTTCACCTCTACCCCTTCTTCTGTCTGTTTTAATTTCTTATATGTTTTATTCCTTGTGACTTGTTTACATATATGCTTTTGATTTTGGAAATAAAAACAGACTAATTACTTATATTGAAACTTGTTTTAATTAAATCGTGGGTTCCATCAAGCTATTGAGGGTGTGGATCATTACTCGAAGCTACCAGGATATAGCTTGCTGGATATCGTGAGATTTAATTATTGTCTGTTAATATACACACTTAATTCCTTGTGACCAGTTATGTGTTATGTGTAAAACTTGTTTTTTTACACTTAAACGGACTATAAACTATCGAAATTTGATTTGATTAAATCATTGGTTCGATCATGCTATTGAGGGTGTGGATCATTACTCGAAGCTACCAGGATATAGCATGATGGATATCGTTTGATTTAATAAACTTTAACTATATGATACCTAAAGTTTTGTGCTCTTATTAATGATCTTTTGGTTAACACCAAGATCTAGGGTTTTTGCATGGTCTTTTCCGCCCCCTACATGTTTCGGCATTTGTGGGAATTATTGGAAGAACTTGGGTCCTATGACTCATGTAGAGTACAATATAGGGTTCTTGACCATTCTTTTCCCGTGATATTAGTACACCTAAATAAGTTGAAATTTTGTTTATTGCAAACTTGTGTTACAAAGATGTTTGCATGCTTCTTTGTACACAATTTTTGATACATGTTTTTGTCAAAAATTATGTGATACCCTATTTGAAATTTAAGTCTATGCCATCCAAGTTTGAGAACACTTGCACTTGCCTTTTGCTTTACGTGGGACGTGAGTGAATTGCAACCCAAGGTGTTTATTCTCTGGCGTAGGACCTAGAGTTATTTACACATGTTCTCTAATTGGACGACTTAATCGAGTCAAGCGGGTGAGATCCTTGATCCTGAGGCATAGGATGAGACAAAACATGCATGACACTAGCAGCTTGTACTCTAGTGCCATAAGTCTTATAAATCTAAGAATTGCACTTGTAATGTAATTGTCGCACGCCGCCTACCTCTTGTACCCACAAGACTTACCAGAGTAGTAAGCACTACCGTGATGAGTGGGAGTTCAAGAGGATCTTAGTATTTTAGTAAATTAATTGTTTTATTTATTAAAACATGGGTAGTTAATTTGTAAAAGAATTAATTATCGAAGATACTAAAATTTTGAACTTTGTTTATTGTAGATGGCAGCAAATCAAACCGTCAACAATTCGATCTTCAGGTCTTTCCTTGAAAAGGAAAAACTTACTGGATCTAACTTTCTCGACTGGGGCATACACGAGCCTATTGGGGCATACACGTATACACCGAAGAATATGTATTTATTAATATAAGTAATATATTAAACGTTATATATTAATTATATTATGACACGAAATGTTTAAAGGGACAAAGATGGAAAAGAATTATTTGCTTGGAGTTTAAGTTAAGTAATTAATATATAATGTATATATTAATTATCTTAAGGACTTAAACGCAAAGCTAGAATATTCTAATAGGGGAGGAGAGTGTCGAGTTTTAGAACTTGAGGAGGTGTTAGACTCAAACTTAGAGAGCAAGTTTTGAGATTATAAAACACTTTCGGTGCCATAACTCAAACGACACAATCATTAAACCTAATAGTAAAATTCATCTACGTACAAGAAAAGAATTACATTCTTTCTGCCTACTATTGTTGACCTTTCAAATATAATAACTATAAACCTATAAACGTTATTTGGTTTTTACTTGGACGCAATAAAACAAGTGTCTAACTTGTTTTTCCGTTTAATCATTCGTGACGTGGTACTAGCATACGCATATTCTTGTGACGTGTATGTATGCTTTGATAGAGATAACCTACTTTGGTTATTAGTGTTTCGATCCTTGTTAGATTCAAGATCCGGTGTTTATCTATTTTTCAATAGATTCGAGGTTAGTATTTTATGTGTTTTAATTATGTGTTTTAATTCATAACATTAAATATAGATCCATCCGCTGCGTACTCGTGGTATTGATGGTTTAATCAATATGAATTCCCAACAGTGGTATCAGAGCCATCTCGTTTGGTGTTATGGGTTACACATAGAATCGCTCGCTACGCTAATTAAACACATATATTAATTGTTATGACAATAACATGCATTATTGTCATTTAATTAAATCTTGATCTTGTTTAATATTAATGGTTAATAAAAGAGGATAGGAAAAAATTAAAAGATATTGTAATATGGATTATTCTTTTTCTTTTTCCGATCTTAAGGCTTACGCGGTCATGACCTATGACGTCTGTGGTCCACTTGGTACCTAGCTCGAAAACCTTGTGGGAGCCTTAAATTCTCCAATTGGGGAAGACTCATTCTTGAGTTTTGGAGCATTACTTGTTACTGTTTTCCATTAGAGTCTGTCTTCACCTCTACCCCTTCTTCTGTCTGTTTTAATTTCTTATATGTTTTATTCCTTGTGACTTGTTTACATATATGCTTTTGATTTTGGAAATAAAAACAGACTAATTACTTATATTGAAACTTGTTTTAATTAAATCGTGGGTTCCATCAAGCTATTGAGGGTGTGGATCATTACTCGAAGCTACCAGGATATAGCTTGCTGGATATCGTGAGATTTAATTATTGTCTGTTAATATACACACTTAATTCCTTGTGACCAGTTATGTGTTATGTGTAAAACTTGTTTTTTTTACACTTAAACGGACTATAAACTATCGAAATTTGATTTGATTAAATCATTGGTTCGATCATGCTATTGAGGGTGTGGATCATTACTCGAAGCTACCAGGATATAGCATGATGGATATCGTTTGATTTAATAAACTTTAACTATATGATACCTAAAGTTTTGTGCTCTTATTAATGATCTTTTGGTTAACACCAAGATCTAGGGTTTTGCATGGCCTTTTCCCGCCCCACTACATGTTTCGGCATTTGTGGGAATTATTGGAAGAACTTGGGTCCTATGACTCATGTAGAGTACAATATAGGGTTCTTGACCATTCTTTGCCCGTGATATTAGTACACCTAAATAAGTTGAAATTTTGTTTATTGCAAACTTGTGTTACAAAGATGTTTGCATGCTTCTTTGTACACAATTTTTGATACATGTTTTTGTCAAAAATTATGTAATACCCTATTTGAAATTTAAGTCTATGCCATCCAAGTTTGAGAACACTTGCACTTGCCTTTTGCTTTTCGTGGGACGTGAGTAACCCAAGGTGTTTATTCTCTGGCGTAGGACCTAGAGTTATTTACACATGTTCTCTAATTGGACGACTTAATCGAGTCAAGCGGGTGAGATCCTTGATCCTGAGGCATAGGATGAGACAAAACATGCATGACACTAGCAGCTTGTACTCTAGTGCCATAAGTCTCATAAATCTAAGAATTGCACTTGTAATGTAATTGTCGCACGCCGCCTACCTCTTGTACCCACAAGACTTACCAGAGTAGTAAGCACTACCGTGATGAGTGGGAGTTCAAGAGGATCTTAGTCTTTTAGTAAATTAATTGTTTTATTTATTAAAACATGGGTAGTTAATTTGTAAAAGAATTAATTATCGAAGATACTAAAATTTTGAACTTTGTTTATTGTAGATGGCAGCAAATCAAACCGTCAACAATTCGATCTTCAGGTCTTTCCTTGAAAAGGAAAAACTTACTGGATCTAACTTTCTCGACTGGGGCATACACGAGCTATTGGGGTACACGTATACACCGAAGAATATGTATTTATTAATATAAGTAATATATTAAACGTTATATATTAATTATATTATGACACGAAATGTTTAAAGGGACAAAGATGGAAAAGAATTATTTGCTTGGAGTTTAAGTTAAGTAATTAATATATAATGTATATATTAATTATCTTAAGGACTTAAACGCAAAGCTAGAATATTCTAATAGGGGAGGAGAGTGTCGAGTTTTAGAACTTGAGGAGGTGTTAGACTCAAACTTAGAGAGCAAGTTTTGAGATTATAAAAACACTCCTTCGGTGCCATAACTCAAACGACACAATCATTAAACCTAATAGTAAAATTCATCTACGTACAAGAAAAGAATTACATTCTTTCTGCCTACTATTGTTGACCTTTCAAATATAATAACTATAAACCTATAAACGTTATTTGGTTTTTACTTGGACGCAATAAAACAAGTGTCTAACTTGTTTTTCCGTTTAATCATTCGTGACGTGGTACTAGCATACGCATATTCTTGTGACGTGTATGTATGCTTTGATAGAGATAACCTACTTTGGTTATTAGTGTTTCGATCCTTGTTAGATTCAAGATCCGGTGTTTATCTATTTTTCAATAGATTCGATGTTAGTATTTTATGTGTTTTAATTATGTGTTTTAATTCATAACATTAAATATAGATCCATCCGCTGCGTACTCGTGGTATTGATGGTTTAATCAATATGAATTCCCAACAGTGTTTGGGGAGGGCTTATGGGACTTGGGCTTCTAAAATAAGTCGGCTTATAAAATAAGTCTCGTTTGTCATGCGGGCTTATTAAATCATAAGCCCTTAAAAGGGGCTTAAAACTTTAGCCCCATAAAAGGGGCTAAAAACTTTAGCCCGAGGCTTATGAACCATTAATTACATATTTACCCACAAAAATATCTAACATATACCGTAAAACTAATTTAATTATATCCTTTTTAGTCATTTTGCAATAATAAGCCCCAGCCACAGCCCATTTGCCAAACAAGTCTACAAAAATACAAATTTCAACTTCGGCTTAAAATAAAAGCCCTAGCCCCAGCCTCATCCCCAGCCCAAGCCCAAACCCAAGCCACAGCCACAGCCACAGCCACAGCCACAGCCACAGCCACAGCCACAAACATACCCTTAGTTAAAGGTTGAGAGAATCTAAGTAAAACTTGATTTTTATTTTTATTTTTATTTTTTTTTTTTTTTTATTACAGTAACAAAATAAAAAAGGTGGTCTTTTTGGCCCAATACTCTAATACAAGTACAGAAATCATTATCAAGCAATTTATAAAACATTAAAAAGAAAACATGTTTTTCAACTAAATAACACATACATAATATCCTGTGCTGAAGTAAACCACAGTTGATACTCTTATTTACATAGTTAACTGGTCATAAGTCTACAGTAGGCCAAGTTTGGTTACGAGCTCATGACTCTAGAAGCCTGTAGGCTGAGGACCACTTCATTGTATAGCGTTTTGCCACGATCCTACAAGTTGACGGAATGAATCATTGTCTTAGTTTGTCTCTATTATGCACTTGCGTAGACATTGCCACGAGTCTTCCATGTTCTTTCGAGTGAACAAGTCTCCAACGATCGCGGAATTTACTTTTAACTTAGTACTTCACATATACAAAAACGTTAGCTGGTAAATTTGTATTAGTATCAATGTTATCATCAATTAATCAAGGGGGTGAGGGAACCCTAGTTATGTGGATTGTGGTATGTATTGTTCAATGATAAATCAAAATGTAGTAATATTTGCCTTTCTAAAAAAATGTAGTAATATTTGATATCTTTGACGACAATATACTATACGATTCCAAAAACCATCCTCGAATACAAGATGTTTTGTTCGTTCAACATTTTGAAACATAATTTTTAATAAAATCAATTTGACATTCAAACTCCGAAACTCATGACAAAAATAAAAAACGATTATTTCTTGAACTTCTGAAGAAATACTTATTGTGTGAGTCCATTAATTACCACAATAATCTAGGGGTGTTCATCTGTTCGGTTATTGGGTTATTCGGTTTATTCGGTTTGGTTAATTGTTTTTCTAGGTATAACCAAAAACCAAACCGAATCGAATTCAAATTTGATTCAACCGAACCGAATAACCGAAAACCGAACCCCAATAACCAAAAACCTAACTGAATAACCCGAATTACATAATTATAATTATTTTTTATTTAATTATATATATTTTTAGCACAAAATATTTTTTTCAAGCTTAAATCATGTTATATTTATACTTAAAAAGAGTTTTAGTGATTTTTTTTTTCATATATATACATTGGAAAAAATATATTTTATATGAATTTGGTTTTCGGTTTCTATTGCCAAAACCATATCCAAACCGATAACCAAATATTTAGTTCGGTTCGGTTTTGACCAATTCAGTTTGGTTACAATATCGGTTCAGTTATTTTCGGTTTGGTTCAATTTCGATTTTCGGTTGCTGTGAATATTACCCGATCCGTGAACACCCCTACAAATAATCTATGAGGTCACCAAAGTATAATCACGTAAAAATATATCACAAAGTGACAAAACAAATAAAAAGCCCATTTCACACTCGTGTAACGTGCAAATAAATTTTAAAAAAATGGGCCATTTAACACACACGTAATGACGTAACCATAGTTGCAAATATGAGGGTGTTTAGGATTACAAAACCAAGAACAATAAAGCGCTCAATCGAAACTCGTGTAACCATGCGAGGACCAAATCACCAATAGCTAGTGATTGCTACATTTGTAAAAAAAGTCCCATTTGCTTTCATGTAGCTCTTTAGTGGTTTCATGTGCTCTTAACATCCTGATTCAGCATTTTCTGTACAAGCACGGGCTGCTGCTGAAATCGCACCATCCAACCCCCCTTTATAAATTTTTCATCCTTTGTTTAAGAAACTGCATCCGAAATATTCATCTGAGCAATTCGGTCATTGTATCATTTATTATGATTACACTTTACCCATTTTTTCTACATTTTGGCCAAAAAATGTTACTATGTCTTATTATGTTTACACTAGTTAACTGAATATGTCTTGGTAATTAATACCTAAAAACACATGTTTCTACTTGAACTTAAACCAGTTACCCAATTCGACGGACATATTGTTTTGTCACATCTAAAACTTAGGAGTATATAAAATCAACTTTGATATTATCCGCCACCGAGTATCAATTAATCAACTAAAATTAAGGTTAATAAATGTTGTAGGTGTACAATATTATTAGATGATCTACGCATTTTGCATCCAACAATTCCACAACATGAAGACATACTTAAAATAATTGAGTGTATGATAAATCATACATAACAATCAATCTTTTGTTGCTTACTAATTGGTGCAATTAGCTTATTTTCGTATATGGATTTAAAGATATCATATATTTCATGTTTGATGCTCTGCCAACTTATCACCTTAATAAAAAGTACTTTTCTGCTGAAATTTTTGTAAGGATATTGTTGTTGTTCGCCATGTTATGTTTTGATTATAAACCATAAGTTATTTCAATATATACCTTGTCAATCATATACTTCATTTCATTATCTAATATTTCAAGAAAAACTGTTGTTGTTAAAAGGTTGGTATGAATGAAATCACAGAGTATACACTTGGCCAAGTAAGTTAGTTAGCTTGCTTTAATATTTTGATAGACTTTATGGAACATCATACACCTTTTCTAAGTTGTATTTAAAGTAGTAACTCGTCGTATTATCTTTGGTCTAAAGTCAATAAGTCATTTGCTCATAAATTTTTCCTCTATAATTCACAAAAGCTTTAAATACAAGAAAGACCGTTGTAGTACATAACTTAAATATTAGCAATAAATATTTGAACAACCAAACACCAAGCTTATTTTTACCTATTTAAAATCTCACCGGTCCATTTCTTTGTACTCATTCACTTTCAACCCATCAAGCCACAATGCTCCACCAAAGACAAAGTTGTAACCCAAAAAAATATGGAGGTATTTAAATTTGAAAATTGAATTAACTTTATGTATAATTTATTTTGAATGTACATGTACAGTTGAGGCTAAACATAAAAGAGACACATTTAATGATTAATTGCATACATCAAATTTCTCTATCAACATTTGATTTTTATTGTATAATATGATGAATATATATTAGGCTTGTATTTAAACACGACTGTAATTTTATTTGAATGGCACCTGTGTTTTGTTATGTTGAATTTCTTCATAATCCTATACTTACGGTGTTTGTTTGCAATGTTGCATTGCTTGTACTTACTCTAATCATTAATTGAGATGAGTTTGAATATAGTCATAGAGAACATCTACAAACTGCAACTGATTAGTGCGCGTGTAAAGGTGTAGAGGAACATGTGATGTGAGGTTGTTGATCAATACTTGCAGACGCATTGAAGGATGTTTGTGTATTGTTGAGACAAATTAGAAATTAGAAAAAAGTATATTCAACTACAGAACAAGAAAGTATTTATTTGGTAGAAAACGAATTGTATACAGCTCTCCAATTTATTAGCTGGACTCAAGAACTAAGTTTGGATGATATATCATCCAAATGTGGTGTAACTCTAGAACTCCAAGCACATTACATTAGGTTATTTATTGTATAACCCAAGAATTTTCTAAACTCAATAAATAACCTAATGTAATGTGCTTGGATTTCTCGAGTTACATCACGTTTGGATGATATATCATCCAAACTTAGTTCTTGAGTCCAACTAATAAATTGGAGAGTTGTATACAATTCGTTTTCTACTAAATAAATACTTTCTTGTTGTGTAGTTGAATATGCTTGTTTGCTTCTATTTGGTTCTCTAACAATATCACAAACATCCTTAATCCGAGTACGTGCAAAGTATTGATCAACAACCTCCCGCACCATGTGTTCCTCTACACCTATCTCTTGGGCTAACCCGCGCACTCCTAATCGTGCAAGTTTGTAGATGTTCTCAACAATATGACTCGTATAATCTATTTCAAACTCATCCTACAATTAATTTGATTAGAGTCGGTACAAGCAATTTGCAACATTGCAAAACAAATTCACATGTAAGTATAGGATTATAACTAATTGAAGAAATGTCAAAGCATAACAACTTTTAGGTGCCATTCAAATAAAATTACAAGCCGAGTGTTTATATACAAGCCTAATATCTATTCAACATATTATACAATAACAATCTAATGTTGATAGAGAAATTTGTGATGTATTCAACTTAATCATTAAATGGGTCTCTTTCATGTTTAGCCTCAACTTGCGATTACATGTATGACATTCAAAATAAATTATACATAAGGTTAATTCAATTTTCAAATTTAAATACCTCCATATTTTTTTGGGTTAGTCGGTCGGAACTTTGTGCTGGATTGGTGGAGCACTGTTTACAAGTGAGTTTTAGGGTTAAAGTGAAAAGAATACAAAGGAAGGGACCAGGAGATTTTAAATAGGTAAAACATGCTAGGTGTTTGTTGTTCAAATATTTATTGCATATTTAAGTTATGTACTACAATGGTCTTTCTTGTTTTAAAGCTTTGTGAGGTCTAGAAAAAGTTATGAGCAAATGACAAAAAATTGATTGTTGAGTATTGACCTTACAAAAAAGATAAGCGAAAACACATACAAAGTTACTACTTTAAATACAACTTAGAAAAAGTGTATGATGTGCTATCTTGCTCAGTAGTATAGCGTGCTTGACCCATTTTTTTCTTGCATATTCTCATGCAAAACACATATCTATGCAACTCCCATTAATGATTTGAATCCGTTTTTAGAAGTTGTTTGACTGCTTTTTTCTGTATAAAATATTAAAGCAAGCCAGCTAACTTACAAGCCACTTTCCATAAAGTCTATCAAAATATTAAAGCAAGCCAACTAACTTACACGCCTCCACAAAGTCTATCGAAATATTAAAGCAAGCCAACTAACTTACACGCCACTTTCCATAAAGTCTATCGAAATATTAAAGCAAGCCAACTAACTTACTTGGCCAAGTTTATATTCTCTGATTTCATTAATACCAACCTTTTTAACAACACGGTTTTTATTGAAATATTAGATAATGAAATGAAGTATATGATTTGACGAGGTATATATTGGCAATTAACTTATGAGTTATAATCAATACATGGCGAACAACAACAATATCCTTACAAAATTTCAGCAGAAAAAGTACTTTTTATTATGGTGTAATTTGATAAGTTCGGCAGAGCATCCAAACATGGAATGTATGATACTCTTTAAATCCATATACGAATAAGCTAAATTGCTCAGAATGCACCACTTAAGTAAGCAACAAAAGATTGATTGTTATGTATGATTTATCATACACTCAATTTTTGTAAGTATGTCTTCATGGTTAGTCAATGGAATTGTTGGATGCAAAAATGCGACAAAGGATATCTATGAATATCATTTCTACAACATACTGAGATTTGTTTATTAACCTTAATTTTAGTTGATTAATTGATACTCGGTGGCCGATAACAACAAAGTTGATTTTATATACTCCTAAGTTTTCAGATGTGACAAAACCCATGTGTTTGCCACAAAATTTGAGCTCACGACAACACATAGACCAAAATAGGGAACTAACCGTTATGTTTCGGCCATGACTCTAGTTACAAAACCCATGTCTTTTAATATCTTCGGATTTTGACATCAACTAAAACCATTTCTAAATAGTAAATATGAGATGTCAACAAATTGCCAGTAATAAGAACCAACTAAATATAAAGGGAAATAATAAGCAATAGTTCTGAAATGTTTGTCCCACATCGGTTGAAAGTGCAAAAGACAAACAGTTTATAAAGACCAAAAACAAGCAAGAGGGCACGACTGTACTTGAACATGATGTGTTCTATATGCAATACCTCATTCTTGATACCTAAAGAAGACAGAAACCCATGTCTCGTTCATGCATCATGTGACTACAGTGTGATTAACCGAGCTTCATGGTCTCTGGCCATAGCTCAGTAGAGGATCGTTGTGTCTCAGCATGGTCAAATGGTTGTCTGACAGACAATTTAATCTTTTTTTTTTTTTTTTTTTTTTTTTCATGATCTCTAGGTGCAAATGAAACTTATGCGGATTATGCGAGTAACTCACATATGCATACCAAAGTGTTCGATGAAACCTTTGTTGAAGCTTTGTGTTTCTTCTACCATGATTTATGCTTTATTACTCACATATGCATACCAAAGTGTTCGATGAAACGCTTGAGTTTGTGTTTCTTCTACCATAATTTATGCTCAGGTTCAGATATATCTTACTGGAGAAGATGACACCTGTTTCTATATGGTTGAAACGAAATAAATGTTCAAATTAAAATGAGTGCTTATTTGCCATTTGAAACAAAGTTCAAACCTTACCGTAATATGCCACATTACTCACTTCTATTGAGTAGCTTCATAAAAAGTCAGACACCTTCTTGCCCTGTGTTTCATTTTGATATATGGGCATACATAGGTAAGATAGGTGACCTAGAAAGGCTAACACCCTTCTTTGTAAAGCATATTGGACGGGACATTAGGGGACTTTTGGTTCAATATAACTCTGCTAAGGAATGCAACTTTCAAAGATCTGAATGTGGTCAAAGTATACGTGTACTTGTCATACTCAGTGATTTGATGTTTGATATATGGGCATACTTAGGTGATCTCTTTTTCATTTTATGGATAAATGTTAATTTAATGATTTATAACTCATTCTTGAGTAGTGATTAAATAGAGCTTCTGCCCATCTGTAATCATATCTGCATCGACAATTTGTCCTGCATCTTCTGTTATTATGATACAAGAATTAGGAGGAAGGTCTAACTTGAAATGATCAACTCCTTTTTTGATGAGCTCTTCAATGGTGTCTGGAACCCATAATACAACTCCATACTTGTTTTGATCCTTTGGTAATTCCCATGGCTGAAAAGGGTATATCGTACATTTCCTTCGTGTCATTCTATCTGTCATTTTCTTAAGTAAGCAAAATTTGAAGGTTCGCAAACACCAAGTCTATAGAAACGATTTGAAGGTTCTATGCAGAAAGTGACTTCGCATCTTTAGGTAAGAAATTAATATGAGCAATCATGTTATGTGTATTAAGGATCAACTTTCTATCAGTAAAATGAGATTGCGGAGTTACTGATTCCTATATAGTTATTGAGTATGACATTTCATGGAGAAGTCTAAGAGCTTGCAAAAAGTGGTGTCATAAAAAAAGTCCCTCTTGCAAACTATGGTCTCAAATGGGAGCAGTTTTGGTAGCCTTTTATTATTTTTTTTATATAAGAAAATTTTGAAAAGGTGATTACTAGGCAGAAATTTGAATGGTTTGCCTTTTTTATTTATGCAAGAATGATTATTAGTGCATTTAGAAACCTTATAAATTATAGCAGAGATAAGATAGGCAAATAAATAATTTTGAATAAATAGGAGGGAAATGTCTTCCTCCATTATAAGTAGTATAGATATGAGGGGGCCTTCGATTTAGTATATGTCAATTATTATTTATACATGTCTAAGTATATTATGTTTTTCCATGAAGTTAAGCTTTTCGTGATTTCGGGGCTCATTCGTAGTCTCGTACTAGGGCCACCGAAATCAATCGAACGGCCCTGTCATTGACCACTAGGGAAATTTAAATAAGAATCAAATACTAGAATTAAAATAAATTAGAAGTATTTTATTTGGTGTCTACGTTTCATTAAGTAAATTAGATTGAAATAAATTAGATAGTTTTGTTACAAGAAGTAAAACTAAAACTAAGAAAAGAAATAAGACCTAGTACTTTTATTAACTTATTATGTGTCATCCCACATCGCTTGAAAGTGCAAAAGACAAGCAGTTTATAAAGACCACAAACAAAAAAGCAGGCACGACCTTACTTGAACAGGATCTGTTCTATAGGCTCGTACCTCTGTATTCTTGATACCTAAGAAGACAGAAACCCATGTCTGGTTGATGCATCATGACCATGTGACTAGAGCGTGATTAACCGAGCTTCATGGTCTCGGCCATAGCTCAGTAGAGGATCGTTGTCGGCTCATCTCGATGGGTCTCGGCATGGTCACATGGTTCGACAGACAAAAACACTTTTTTCTCTTTTGGTTGGATTGCAGCAGCATACTCATGATTTGGTAGTGCAAAAACACTTTAAGTAGATGTTGTATTATTCACTATGTATTAGTATGCTATCGTAAATTGGGTCAAACTATATTTGCATGCTTCTGTTTATGGATAAATCTTTGGAAGTGATTTGAATAAATGATAAGATGGTACATACATGTCATTCCTTAGTAGTGATTAAATAGAGCTTCTGCCCATTTGCAATCATATCGACATCCACAATTTTACCTGCATCTGCTGTTACTATAATACAAGAATTAGGAGAAAGGTTCAACTTCATATGATCCACTGCTGTTTCAATGAGCTCATCGATTGTGTCTGGAACCCATAATACAACTCCATACTTGTTTTGATCCTCTGGTAATTCCCATGGCTGAAACGGGTATATGGTACATTTCCTTCGTGCCTTTCTATCTGTCACAACAAAGTAAACACCCATAAGTTTGTTGTTAGCTTGCGTTTCATTCTTGTTAATTTAACTATCCGCTCGTTCCCTTGTCTCAAAACAATGATTGCTAACTACATTACAAAGCTTTGTCACGGTTTTGTTTCTGTTTCTGCATTCTATATTGTCAAAAGTGAGAAATATGATTAGTTTGAAACTTGAAAGTTCATAGTAGATGGCTCCATGAACACAATGATATCGAAGCTCCACCCCAGAGACTGAGATGAACCAGTTGAGATAAATGTTAACAGAAAGTAGAAATATCTACGGTACAATGAGCGAATGTTTCTTTTTCTTCGATTACAAGATTGTTAGATCCACTTGACAAGAACATCCAACACCCAGAATAACAAGACATTGTTTGAGATCTGATGGGATAGTTTAATGTCACACTATGCATACTGACCTTACAAGGATGTTTTTATACACCTCACAAACTTGAACAAGTTTTTGTTGGTATCACCTCATGTCGTTTTGATGATGCATACACTTAATGCCATTTTCACACTTATGCCTAAGCTAAATCATTGGTGTAGATTAATATCATGTAACTACCTGTTGAGTTGCAGATCATGTTTGCATTGATCTAGGATATATAAAAGCTACAATTTTAGATGTTGCACATAATAAAATTAAGCAAACTTTCCATATTTTAGTTCTTCTTCATATAATGTTTAGTTTTGAGCGTTATTCACAGCACAGGGCCAATATTTATTAAGGGCACCAAATTTTTTGAAGTCCAAATATATAGATAATATATACAGTACATACCAAGCCTTTTCACAACCCATACCTTTTCTGAATTTTTGGCCGAGATTCAAGAAGGTTGATGTGCATAGTGCAAACTACTAATCTGTATTTATTTAACTACCTACGGGAAGAGATCTAGTGAGAAGAGAAATTGAAATAAGAAGAATGAGAAGAAATTTGAGCCACATTTCAAATAAGGAGGAGAAATTTGGGGGAGATCATCTATTTTTAGGTGCATCTTAAATGTGTTGTGATTTCTTCTCACCTTCTCGTTTTAATTTTACTTCTCATTGATCCTTACTCAACTACCTTTGCTAATAAAATTCATTTTAGATAACAAACTATTGTAATTATCAATAGTTAGTTTTGTATTATTTTGAGGCTCCCGTGGAGTTATTGAACTTAGTTGTGAATCAGGATATGATTAGTTTACAACTGAATGTAAATGTCTTTTTTTTTTTTTTTTTTCCCTAAAAATTGGATCATATTTAATTATATGTTGCAAGTTTTGTTCTAAAAAAATTATTACGAGGAGATGATCAACAATTAAACACACAAAATGCTAAATATATGACACTGATTAATCAATAACATACTTCTTCTATTCGTTTTTTCATACATATCTATAACAATTTTTATAGTACCGATCAATTTTCTACATACATATTATTTTTGCGTGCTTAAATTAAAGGGCCAATTTTTATGTGATGATGTTATATGATCTATTTCACTTACAATTATGTAAACAAACATTAGAAGTATGCAACGAAGTGCAGCTTCTGACGACACTCGTTAGTTACTTGTCTACGATATATCCAATATATGTAGTTTCCATAGCCCAAGTCTTCTTAAAACTTAAATTGTCTTGGTCAAGCTGAGAAGTAATGTGTGGATGATAGACCATAGGTGACGCTAGTCGTGCTACTTGGGTTGCATGATTGATATGTTACAATGAAATCTTAATGTCGTCTTTCGAATCCCAAGTCTTCTCTTACATAGAAAATAGATATTATCAATAAAATATTGTTTTGCTCAAGCCGATAAGGGATTTGTGGATGGCATTCTCTTCACAATTTACGTGTCGCGAACGTTAAACATTAATATTTGCAAATATCATAATTTCTTAAAAGTCTTGGTCCATAAGATGATAAAGAATTTGTGGAATCCATTCATTTCACCAGTTGCATGTCACGTACGTTAACATGCAAAACTAAGTATAAAAAGCCAATGCATGTTCTTATAATTTTAAGTAAATTTCCATAAATGAAGTCACCACAAGAAATAATTCACTTATCATCCTCTCTTATTTTTCTTTCTTTTTTAGGTCTTGCGATAACATGTCTCACTTCGGCTACCGTCTCTGCTTCCTATGCCGGTAATGAGACCGATTATCACGCATTGTTGTCATTCAAGTCAAGGATCACCCATGATCCATACGAAATCCTTACCTCGTGGAACCATTCCTTTCATTTATGTGACTGGAGTGGTATTTCATGTGGAAAGCGGCACAAGCAGTGGCGGTTTTACGACTGCCTTCGAAAGGCTTAGAAGGCTCGTTGTCTCCTCATGCAGAAAACCTCAGCTTCCTCCGTAAGCTTTCTCTCCCGTACAAAAACTTTCAAGGAACCATTCCTCATGAACTTAGTCATCTATCTAGGCTACGTATTCTTTATCTTCATGATAACAAATTCAGTGGAGTCATTCCAACAAACTTGTCTCGTTGTTCTAACCTCGAAGACCTTTGGCTAGGCCAAAATAAGCTAACTGGAAGCATACCGGAGACGAGTTTACTCTCAAAACTTACTGGTCTTGTAATTTATGACAATAAGTTAACTGGTGGAATCCCACCTTTCTTGGGGAATATCACATCAATGGAAGAGTTTTCTATTCTCGGGACCCCGTTGGGTGGGAGGATTCCAGATACCTTGGGTCATTGGAAAAGCTTGACGGATTTTACTCACGTGCAACTTATATGGAAGCATCCTCCATTTCATTTTCAACCTCTCATCCTAGTTAATTTATCCTTAGCTGAAAATTACCTCAGCGGTAGTCTTCCTTCACAAATTGGTAATCAGCTCCCTAATCTTGAGTTCCTTGAGTTATGGGGTAACAAACTGGGAGTTCTTCCGCCTACTCTTTCTAATTGTTCTAAGTTAGGATATCTTGAAATTGCTGAGAACAATTTTAGTGGGAAGTTGACAGTGTTGATTTTCAAAACTAAGAGATATTTATTTAATTAGATTACAGAATAACAACTTCCATGGGCGGAGAAGGCGATGAAATGAGGTTTGTTGATTATTTGGCTGCTCCAAATTAGTAACTTTGGATCTTTCAAATTGCGACTTTGTAGGAGTGCTTCCTATGTCAACATGTAATCTCACTCATCAACTTCGACTATCGACTTTAGAAGGCAATAAATTATTTGGAAGCCTCCCTTCAAGTATAGGCAGTCTAGTTGGTTTGACCACTTTAGGTTTAGGAGCTAATCGATTCAAAGGAAAAATCCCCACTACCATCGGTAAAATACAAAAGCTACAAGTTCTTAGTCTATCGAGAAATCAATTTTCAGGGCCTATCCGTGATGCCATTGTTGGCATAATGTCTGACCGAGCAGATGGAAAGACAAACAGATTCCAAGCATATGGATGATTACAATTCTAGTTTAATTATGATTCCTTATTTGTTAAGGACTATCTTGCTTTATTAGAATTGTAGTAGGAGTAGAAAGCTTATTCTAAACTCCTATATATACAACAGCCGAGCTTGTGGTTGTGTACATGAAAACCGATCAGTTTTAGAGCTTATATTTTCTGATTAATAGGAAAGCATATTCCAGGAAAACTAGTGCGTGATTGTTTGTTATTGTTCGAGCTTTATTTGTTTGTTCTTGTTTGGTCGCGTGTGAATCAAGACCTGTGGTTTATATTTGGTATCGAGAGCCAGGTTGGAAGGGATTACAACCAGAAGTCGACTAGCAGAATTAGGGAAGGCGAACAATCTACACTGTAACTTACAAAAGGCGTTCAAAAAGGATGGTGCAAGGCGAATCAAGTCAACCACCTCTGTCGAACATTCTAAAACGGCTCTTCAATGTCCAATGTTAACAAGCACAAACTATAACATATGGGCAATAAGAGTCAAAGCGGTATTCCGAGTCCATGAAATACTCGATGCACTGGAACGAAGGAAGGAACTCAAGTTGTTGCTAAGCAAGATCACATGGCAGTGGCGTTACTCTTCGGCGATTCGAAGAACTTGTTTTGAGTTTCACAATTCAACACAGCCAAAGAAATATGGGTAGCTTTAAAGACCAGGTATGTGGGTGTTGATCGGGTTCGAGAAGCAAGGTTGCAAACCTTGGAGACGGATTGGAAGCCTAAAGATGAAGGTCAACGAATCATCGATGACTTCGCTTAGGATGGGAAAAATTATAACGAAGTAAACAGCGAGGACGGAGTTTATGAAGACAAGAAACTCGTTAAGAAGCTGCTTGCATCCGTACCAGATAAATTTGTTGCAATTGTTGCCTCAATAGAACAATTTGCTGACTTGAATACTATGTCCTTTCAAGAAGCTATTGGAAGGTTGAAAGCTTTTGAAGGAAGAATGAAGAGTGTTGACACCAATTCTGAAGATCAAGGCAAGTTGATGTTCGGAAGGGCTGAAAGATATGATAAGAACAAGGCGGAGAAAGGTAGAGGAAGGAACTCCTCTGGTGGCAACGGAAAAGGTCAAAACTCTTCCTCTCAAAACAAATCTCGTGGTAGTGGTCAAGCTAATAACCACAACCGTGGAAACCAAAACAACAAGGGAGCAATACGGATCAAAAGAACAAAAGCGGGATTTCAAAGATTCAATGCTTGGATGCGACGAATATGGTCACTTTGGCTAACTGCCCGAACGACGTGAACAGAAGCAAAAGTATGAAGCAAACCTTCTGAAAAAGGAGGATGATGATGACCCGACACTATTTATGATGAAGAGCGTTCAAGTAGTATTCTTGAATGAAGAAAAGATTATCCCAAACCAATTGAATACTAAGCCAAACGAGGAGGACACTTGGTATTTGGATAATGGAGCAAGCAATCACATGACGGGGATCCGAGAATATTTTTCAGAATTGAATGAGAATATCTCCGGCAGAGTGAAGTTTGGTGATAACTCCTACATCGAGATAAAAGGGAAGGGTTCGATAATCATTGAAGGGAAAACAGGTGAGCAACGATTGATCACTGGAGTCTATTACCTACCGAACTAAAAGCAACATAATTAGTCTTGGGCAAGCTACCGAAGGCGGATGTGACATTCGTATGAAAGGTAATCTTCTTACAATGCGTGACTCAGATGGCAAGCTTCTGATGAAGGTTCCTAGAACAAGTAATAGACTTTACAAAATAAAGCTCCAAGTTGGAAGTCCGGTGTCTCAAAGCAAAGATGGAAGATGATGCTTGGTTATGGCATGCTAGGATGGGTGCATTAATTTGAGGCGATGGAATAATGGGCAAGGAAGGGCATGGTTGAAAAGTTGCCAATAATTCATCAAGAGAACAAGTTGTGTGAATCTTGTTTGGTAGGAAAACAAACCAAGAAGTCGTTTCCTAAAGCAGCGAAATTTAAGGCAACACATCCTCTTCAACTCATACATGCCGACCTATGTGGACCAATTTCTCCACCATCCATAGCAGGAAACAGGTACATATTTGTTCTTATTGATGACTCTCCACGGTTTATGTGGACTTTACCTTGAAGGAAAAGGAGAGGCATTTGAATACTTCAAAAAGTTCAAAGCTTTAGTTGAGAAGAAGTCGGGAAGGAATATTATAACCCTAGGGACCGATAGGAGGTGAGTTCACTTCAAAGAATTACCAACTTTTGTGAAAACGAGGGTATAACAAGACATCTAACCGCTCCTACACGCAACAAAATGGAGTCGTGGAAAGGCGAAACCGTACTCTTATGGAATGACTAGAAGCATCTTGAAAGCACGAGACGTACCAAACTACATGTGGGCTGAAGGAGTTAGACACGCCACATTCTTGATTAATAGAGTTTCAACTCGAGCTCTAGTTAATCAAACTCCATACGAGGCTTTCAAAGGAAAAAAGCCTAACTTGGAGGGTTTACGGGTATTCGGATGTGTGGCTTATGCAACGGGAACAAGGCCATATTTACATAAGTTAGACGGCAGGTCAACACGACTCATTTACATCAGAACGAGCGGGTACAAAAGGTTTTCGAGTGTTCAATCCAAAACTAAAGAAGATAGTGGTATGTCGTGATGCGGAGTTTAATGAGGAACTTGGCTGGAAGTATGTTGTTGGAAGCGAATCACACGAACTAAACCCAGGTATGTTTGTCATAGAATGCACGATTCTATGTACGGGTTGTGGTTTGTAAACCGGGTGTGACCAATGAGGAAGAGGCTTGAAGAACAAGAAAAATCAGCATGATCTTTGATGAAATTCAACGATACCGAACAAGAAGACCAAATCGAGGCGGGTAATGACCCTAATCCGTGACAGAAACTCACCAATTATGAGCGTTCTTCGAGGGTTTCAACTAGACCAACAAGATTTAATGATTTTATCATGGGGTCTAGTTCTAGAACTCATTGTTAATGAAGATCAAAATCTGCTTTTGATTGAAGATGATGAACCAAACGTACCAAGAAGCAAAGTTTCAAGCAAGTG
>OU343216.1:45796009-45883899 GCA_910596185.1 Chrysanthemum makinoi | reverse complement strand
CTTTGTATCGACATAGGGAATCTTTGAGCCAAGTTCTTGTGAAATGTCATCATGTCATCCCATATCGATTAGCCCGATTTCAATGTCCTTCTTATTGATCAATGACCAGAAGACTTGCGGTTCCATGAGCTTGGGATGCTCATAGCCCTTTATCACGACCGAGAGAGACTTAGTGATGATGATGTAGAGTGTTCTCCACGGTTGAGGAATGTTCTTAAGCTCCACGTGAGAGTGCTTGTTAATAATTCCTGATGCTTCATCATAGCCAATATCAAGTAGAAATTGCAGGACTGTCTCTTCATGGGTGTGGCAAAGAATGTCAGGCACGATGTCGGAATGATAAGTACAGCCCGTAAGTGCGAAGGAGTGATAGTGACTTGTTTGTGATTAAGTGTCACTGTCACTACACTTTGACCGTGATCCTGCATTGAATTCGAATTGTTGAATGTAGATCTCGAACTGTGTAGGCGGTGAGCATGTTACGGTAGGATGATTCTTAGAATATCCACAGCAATGAGACAAGAAGATTCAGAGCATGTGAGGGTTTCAAAGTCAACCCTAAGGTTGTTCTTTCCAATCTTTCTTGGATAGCCATTAGGGAAGATATCGGCAATTGTGAGAACCTCTGGTGCATCCACATTCATTTGAGCAGCCATGTCGTGATCGAAATAACATTAGCCAAAAGAACCAACATATCGAAAGACATAGTGTTAGTCAACAAAAGGTTTTATTGTCTAGTATTGAATGCAGGTGCTAATGATTATTCACGAGTCCTAAGTCACTTGTTTGTCCAATAGTCCAATGGCGTCGTGAAATGTTCGTGAGTTAGTTAACTTTAAGTTTTAAAGTTTATGTTATCACTTATAGTTCACAACATATCAAGCGTTTAAGTTTATTAGTGACATTATTGGTTTCGTGACGATATGATTGGTTTATTTACAAGTTTGTACAGTAACAAAATTAAAAGGTCAGGTCAATCAAGGCTTAGCGTAGAAATGGTAAAAGTTAGCGCGTAAAAGCGGAAAGTATATGCGAAGCAGCTTATCGTAGGATCCTACTACGCGTAAGAAATGTTAGCGTAGGAAAAAGAACCTTATGCGTGGGGCTTAGCGTGGCGTATATAAGACCTTACGCGTAAGGCTTACTCGTAGAGTAGACCTTATCGCGTGAGTCGCTTTGCGCATATCCTTCACGGGGATACAGCGTAGTCCCATTGTAGAACCTTACGCGTAATAGTTACGCGTAGGATTTCTCTTACGCATAACTTTCTACGCGTAAGGTGATCCTTATGCGTAGATATTCAAATGACCTTGATTCTGAATTTAAGTAGCAAGCCTGAAATAAAATCATCAAATCATCAATCTTAACATGTATAGTCATATTAAACAGTTATGGCATGAAAACTTGTTAAACATTTTCGCGTAGAAAGTCATACGCGTAAGTCAAAACCCTAAGGGTTATGAATTACGCATAAAATTTCTAACCATGGACATTGCACCAAACTTTTTTACGTAGGTCTAAAGTGTTGTGAGAGTCTATAACCAAGTTTTAACATCAATTCGAGATGAATCAAAATACCCACCTTAAGAACATTAAACCCTAATTCCTAATTCTGATTAATTAGTGTTTGGGTTGTTATAGGGCACAATATATCATTAATTCAACATGATAATAACATCACAAAACAATCTTTTGACCAAAACCTTCACATTTGAAAACACCCAATTCGACTTAAGAACCCTAATTTGGAAAAACCTTCAATTAGTGTTTAGGTGGATTTAAGTGATGAAAATGAGTATATTGATGTAATAAGAACATTTTGACACAATCTTTTTAACCACAAACACACAATCTTGATTATGTGTTCATACGCTTAAGCGTAGAACACAAAATCAATCATATCAAAATTTGACGTTGGATTCGTGTAAAATCAAAACCAATGTTTGTAAACATGTTAAGATCATAAAACAACTTACAAATTGATGATCCAAAACAGTTTGTCAAGCGAATTTAGGCGTAGGATTGGTTAGGTTTATGAGTAATAAATGTGAAGTGGAAGTTAGGTGGAGTGTTTTATTAAAAATAACTTTAAACTTTTGGCGTTTGGTCCCTCCACCTTTTCCATTTTCATACAAAGCCATTTAACTTCCATTTTGGTTACCAAACGAAGATTTTAAGGAAGAAACTTTGACGACCTCCCCTTGACTTAAGAAAATAATGAAAGGTTATAATTTTAGTCCAGGAGTTCATAGTTTAACCGAGAAAAGTTTACCACCATTGATAAAAGAAACAACGAATAGAGTAACATGCAAGTACGAATGTTTTAAGCTTGATTAAGATTATTTCTCCCCCCTCAACACTTGATCGGAAAAATACTGAATTTTGAAAGATTATAGTGTTGACGGAATAAATGTACTTGCAATGTTGAAAGAAAATAGATAGAAGAATATTTTGTTGTTTTTATCTGATTTTATATTTTTGTATTTTGTTTTTGAAAATATATTTACAAAAGAGATTTTGGTGTTTGTAGGGTTTTAAAATTTGTTTTAGAGTTCATCCAATTCCTCTTGAGTCAAACACCTCATACAATTCCGGTGGACCAACTCATTAAACCTAGCGGGAAGCTTGAGGCTTTGGTGAATAGATGCGCCCGATTGGTATTACGTACCCATGAAATATAATTCAGCGATTACTTACTGTTCCGCGTGGTCCTTGATGAAATGATACTCGAAGATCGATGTGCTTTGATTTGAGTCTTGAGTTGCAGAGATCGCAATGTACTTTCAGATTGTCCCTTGATATCGGGATTCACATCCAAATATGTAACCATAGTCTTTGAGTTGTGTTCTCATCCAAATGACTTGAGCACAACGTGCCGACATGGCTACATGATACCCCTTCGGTTGAGACGTGATGTACAATCCACGCTTCTTAGATTGCCATGACAGTTTATCACCCAAGAGAAATTGTAAAAGCTCCATTTTGCAGGAGCTTGTTTGAGACCATCTGAGCTTTGTTAGGTTTGTAGACATGATTAGGGAGCAGCCGGGATCAACAAATCCTTAAGTTTGGTGACATAACCGTTTCTTTAAGTTGTCCATTGAAGCGATTTTGACATCCATCTGAAAGACCGTTATATTCATATGAGCCTTGACAGCGAAATATCGAAACGACCTCAAGACGAGCAACGAGCAAAAGATTCTTCAAAGTCAATACCCTCTTCTGACGATAACCCTGGCCCCGGATAACATTCCTTCAGCATCCAATTTGTTTTCCAAATCCATTTGAGACCAATGGCGTAGACCTGTTGGTCTTTCAACCAATTCCCATACTTCAAGGCGTTTGAATTGGTTGAGTTCTTCTTGCATGGATTCAATCGGTTGTCTTTTGTCATTCGTCTTTGATGTTTTTAGGTTGGATTAGCGACGGTGAGTGCATAAATGCAATGTTCACCATCTGAGTGAAGGCGTTGTCTTGTGCGGCCGGTTGATTCGGGTTGCCAATAATATTTTCCAGAGGATGGTCTTTTGTCCATCTATGTGTGGAGGTTGATGTTGGTATACATTGTGCAGATTTTGAGGATTCAAATGGCTTGTTGAAGATTCAGCGACATCAGTGCAGCGATCTCATTAGCAAGCGGGTTAAAGAACGCATTTGGATCAAAATCTGCAGGTGGGGGTACTTCATTGAGAACATCATCGGCGGTTCATCATTGTTGGGCGGTTTGTTCAAGCTGTTGTGTTGGAGTCAACTGGTGGTGCTTCTTCAACCGTAGTTGTTGTAGCAAGTGTATCAGGTATAAGAGTATTATCGGGTTGGCGGTGAGAAAGCGGATACACACGGAACGTTCATCAATATCGTCACTGAACAGCGGAGCAAATAACCTTTCCATTTGTTGGCGAGTAAGGTGGGGCTTTGTTGGTGATGATGGGGTTTGGGGAAGTTTAAGCGGTTGTGAGGGTTAAGCTGTTATACTCGAAGCCATTTCCGTAAGTTCATCAAAATGAGCATGAATCGTTTCCATAACCTCCTTTGTCGGCGATTCAGATTCGGAAACCTTTAGAATTATCACAATATCCAATAAAGACTCGAATGTCAGCTTTGGCTTTGAGCTTTCCAAAGTCATCACGATCATTAATCGGATAGCAAAGAGATCCAAATACATGAAAGTGTTTGAGATTCGGTTTTCTTTTGTGGACAAGCTCGAAAGGTGTTTTGTTGTGGCGTTTTGTAATCATAGAACGGTTTTGAGAATAGCATGCAGTAGATCATTACGCCCATAAGTAATCTGGAAGTTTAGCATTGATTAACATTGTTCTTGCGGCTTCCACTCGTTGGTTTAGATCTTTCAACAACTCCGTTTTGTTACGGTGTCGTGCAATAGATGTCGATCTTTGAATTCCCACTTTCTCATAAAATTCACGAAGAGTTTGGTTAACAAATTGGTGCCTTTATGCGTTCGATTTGTCGAGCGGTGTTTGTAGCTGAACTTGTATTTTTGGAGAAAGGTGATGATCATCTGTGGAGCTTGGTCTTTGCTTGAAGAAAGTAGACCCAAGTCCAGCGTGAATAGTCATCAACAATTACTAAGATGTAGCGTTTGCCATTGATCGTTTGCACGCGCATCGGGCCACACAAATCCATGTGAAGAAGATGAAGCACATGCTGAGAGCTGTGTTCCACCTTTGAAGGAAAATGAGAGCGAGTGCTTTTGCCTTGTTCACAAGCTGAGCAAAGGTGATCTTTAGAATAACGAAATCGTGGGAGTCCTTCAACTAGTTTGTGTCGAGCAAGGTTGGTGATGGTTTGAAAGTTTAGATGTGAGAGACGGCGGTGCCATAGCCAGGATTTTGTTGATGTTGCCTTTGAAAGTAAGCAGATGGGAGAGAAGCAACCATGTCTTGCATAGAGATAGTGTAAAGACTTGAATTACGCGAGCCGGACATAAGGTCATTTCCTTGTAGATCACGAATGAAACAAGTTTTCTCCCTGAAAGCAACCTCCTAATCTCCATCACAGAAGCTGACCTCTTGATTTGTGACGAGGCCTTCCACATAATAAACCCTGCTAATTTCGATGTTCCCATTGATATAGTCTCCGTAGCCCATGATAGGCTGAAGTGATCATTCGAATCTGCGGTGCCAATGAACTTTGCAATAAAGTTTGATAACAGTTTAAGGTTGCTGTCATGTGTATGGAACATCCGCTATCAACAATCGAGAATGATCGTATCACCTGCATTACACACAGGCGACACAGATGGAATAGAAGTAGATGTGGAACCCGAAATGTTAGAGGGTTCCGGCAGTTATAGTAGATATACACACATCAATAGCTTTAGGTATCCATTTAAATCCTAGTGTGTTATATATCCATTTCTGCCATCTCCAACTAGTATTTGCTTTAGTCTTAGTGAATGCACTAGGTGTTATTACATTCCTAGGAGGTGGCTGGAGCTACTGAGGGACAGCAATGCGTTTCTTAGAATCTAAAGAGGGCGGTCTACCAAGCACACACTTAGAAAGATTAGTGGGCCTAGAGGTATTCCGGTTCTTAGGATTCCTTAAGCGAGAGATGATAGCTTTAGCAACACATTTATCATGACAATCAGAATTCATACTTATACGACAAATAACACAAGGTGCATCGGTGAATATCAAAAGTGCTTAACGGTTTAGCATTCGTTACATCACTATTTCTATTACATTTGCCGGGCCTTATATCTATAGTGGAAGCAACGTGAGTCTTATTCATAGTCCTAGGGTGTTCTTCTACTTTAGCATTCCTTATTGTTCTTTTCTTAGGTCGCCTTCCTATTCTTCTTGATGTAGTGCTCTAGGTCGTGAAGTGCGGACGTTTGGAAAAGGCAACTATTCTGTTTGAGTAGAAGGAAGCGTTAGCAACTTGTGATTTGGCAGTAGTGATTCTAGGTTCACGATTACTAAGTGTTTCTGGGGCTATTCTCTTAATCACGGTAGGCGGAAGTTGTTCATACTTTCCTAACATTTCTCTTAACTTGAGGATAGTGTGAATCGATCTTGATTTTCGAGACCGAATATTTCGACAAAATGCATAACTTCTTTAGTGTGTGCAAGATAATGATCAAGTTCATTTGATGCTTCATCACGAGTCTTTTTGAGTAAATCAAATATGACACCATATTCCTTTTAACTTTTACAAGTTCTTGTTCATATTTTGAGATTTGACACTTAAAGACACGTTTTGATCATCCAGTTGCTCAATTTTAGGATCGAAGATTTGTCCGCATGGCTGGCGATTTGTGTTGAAAAGCAAGTTGTTGATCGTGAATATCTTTTTGACACCAATTAAGGCGGCGTGCATTTGAAAGTTCGTTTGACAATCGTTTGTTTTCAACTTTTAAGGACTCGATCTGAAGCACATTATCATTCTCAACATTTACCACAGAATCAACGATATCAGCGAGAGATATAATCAAATGCATATGACAAAGAATTCAATAACACAACATTATGGACATCAGGCGAATGACATCTTCCAAGAGTCGATCAACATCTTTTCTCATCAGTTTCTTTTTACGTTTAGTGTTAGAAATAGATGTTTCGTTTCTCAACGACCTTCATCAATCCAAGTTCCTTATGAAAGTCCTTTTCCCAAGACAATGCACAACTTTTCAAATTTTTAACATTTGGTAAAGATTTTTCTGAAAAATATCTCTTTGTTCTCGCTAGATTGAAAATGTTGAACTTTGATTTGAGAATGATATTCTATCTCATGTTGTAAAGTTTTGAGGTCAGCCATGAAAAGGTCAAAATATCGAAGAATTTTGCGATTTTCAGGGTTTGAGTTTACTTCACTGATGGAAGGTAAAGGACCATAAGTGCATGTGCAGGTTTGGGATTAACATTAGAAGACTCGGTGTTTTATGATAATCCTTGGTGTGTTAGAAGAATCCATTGGTGTGACGAAAGTGACCTTTTGAATAGTTAAAAGGTTTGTTGTAAACAACTTTTTCTAATTTTGATCGACTCTCGTCTTCCGCATCTAATTCCTCTTGACGATGATATTCAACAACACTCATAACAGAATTATCAATTTTATATTCTGCATTGGAAACTTCAGGATTTGGTTTGAATGCTTTGGTTGAAAGCTTAGGTTTGTTGTCAGCAAGATTCGGTCCATATCCATTTGGATTGGGTTTTAAAGTAAACTTTTCAATGGTTGTGACCGACTCGCCATGTTTGTAAACAACAATTTTAAACTCTTTAAGTTTGTTTTGCAAGCTGATGATTTCTTCAAGATGATTATCTATTCGTTTGTTGAATGCTTTTTGTACTCAGAGAACTGTTTTTGACAAGTTAACAACTCGACTTAGCTTTTGATTTTCCAAGGTGAGAGCGTTAATTTGCTTTTTATGTTCATGTTTGATTGTTCTATTTCGAGACAACAAAGCATTCTTCGGCGGCTAGATCACGCATCTGTCTCTAAATATTTTTCGTTTTGATGAGATTTGGCAAAGGCTGCTTCAAAACCTTTTTCACGTTTTCTTGAGTTTTGAAAAAGTTGAGTTGCTTTTGTAAACATTCAAAATCCTTGGTTAACATTGCATTTTTGCATTTCAAGTCCCGATTAATGGCATGACATTTTTCCACTATGGTTTGTTGGTCTTGTATTAAGCGAGCAAAATGCGGATGAGGCAAAAGTTCGTGTTCAAGCGTGAGTCACAACATGATCATTATTGAGATCCTCAAGTATAACCACGGGGTCAATTTGATTATCAAGGGAAACCGTTTGGTCATCTTGATCGTCAAATATAACTACGGGTCTAGTTGAAAATCGTCGGAATGAGATGTGGACGACTCATTTTGAACATTCCGAGCCTTGCGGATTCGGATGTTGGCGGATATGAGATCGGAGATAAATATGGTTTGTTGGTGCACGAGACAAGCCATCAGTGTCATACATGGGGCCTGTGTCACTCATGTGTAACTCATGCATATTAGCCATCAACATAACAGTTCATTGGCACGCAAGTCCTCCATATCATCATCGAGCGCATTTGCCATAAAGCTCTGTTCTTTGTCTGTGAGAGTTCCACCAGCTTCATCCTTAAGAGCCAAAAGAGAGCCTCTTTGAAATAAGCACTGCCCCTAGTCCTTGGCTTTGGGCATGCATTAGCCAGTGTCCCTTCTCATTGCAGTTGTAGCATCGAAGACCATTCAACCCATTTTGAGCATTTCCTGTTCCACCACTTGAGCTCGATTGTTATTCCTACCCACAACATTAAACCCTTGACCACGCCCATCGGCGACCATAACGATTCTGAACTTCAACTCGTCCATTGTTCACAACAGCTTGATTCCTTGTGTTAGATGAGGAGCGAATACGGTTGTTGGATTTGTTGGTATAACGGCTAAAGGCATTAGCAATCATAGCAAATACTTGTTGCAATGCTTGAACGGATCAATTCCTCATTAGCTTCACGACAAGTGCTTGAGCATTGTTGTTGTTGTATGGAACCAATTGAGTTTGTTGAGATTGAGGTTGTGAAGAATCATGTGGTGTGATTGTAGATTGGTTGAGTTTTTGGTTGAGGAGAATAACTGTTTTGAGCATATAAGGCAAGTTGTTGATTTTCGGATGTGTGTGGTGGAGCAATTTGAGCACGGAGAATCCTTTCCCTATCAACTTCCTTTTCATGAGGCTTCAAGTAATCATACAACAATCCATATGTAGAATGATGCATGTTCTTCGCTTGACGGAGAAAAATGACATACTTCTCCCATTCGGGACCAAGACTACTCAGGAACTTAGTATTCACTGCAATTCTTGGCATGATGATGTTGTGTTTATCCAAATCATTGATGATGTCTGAAAATCGATGATGATAAGACTCTAGTGTCTCTCGAGGTTCAATCATGAAGTGTTCATAAGCCAAGTAAATTTTGGATTCCAAATCCTCCGATTGAGTGAGATCCTTCCATAAGAAGATGAATATGATCCCACATTTCCTTTGCAATCTTTTGAGCATCAACACTTTGAAGAATTGGGTTAGGTAATCCTAAGAGGATATATTGCATTGCAAGTTCATCAGCTTCATAGTGTAGAAATTCCTCTGCATTCAGTGCGCACTTGATAGCAATGTTGGTTTGTTCATCTCTTGGTGGAATAGCATTTGGATCTGGGTACGATAGCATGAGGCATCTCAAATGGACCTTCCAAGATAACCTTCTTTAAGAACTTTCCATGTGGCTTCTTAAATCACAAAACCTAAAGAACCTTATGACCCATTGATCGTAGTTTCTGGAGTGAGCATTGGAGGTCTATCAAGTGATCCAGCCTCATGAATTGATTGTTGGCTACTTAAAGCTTCACACATCTTTGCAAACCAAGTGGGTTCCTTCATAGTGTTCCTTGATGGATGTTGATTGTATTCATTTGTGTAGGGTTGAACTTGAAGACTTGGTGGTGGTTGAACCATTTGAGGTTGTGGAATTGCAGCAAGTTGTGGAGTATTTTGTTGATTAAATTGTTGTTGATAAATTGCTTGTTGTTGATTCCATTGTTGATGTTGTGGAGTTAGTTGTTGTTGGCGTTGAGAATAAGTGTAAGGGAAATAGTTAGAGTATGGTGGTTGTGACATGTTGAAAACTTGTGTTGGTAAAATGGATCTTTGTAGTCGAATGAACCTTTGTTGAAGAAGTGTCCTTAGGCGTAGAAATCACAATAACCAAGTAGCACTTATGCGTAAAAACACCAAAGTTACGCGTAACAATCAAGAGTTACGCGTAGATTTAGCTTACGCGTAAGTAGGAAAAGACGCTAAAGTTATGCGTAGACACAAAGTTAGGTAGAAAGTTAGGCGTAGGATTATCTTATGCGTAAGACTGGCTTAGCGTAGTAAGATGAATCTTATGCGTAGGATTTCTCGCGTAAGCTTTATGCTTATGCGTAATTTTAGGGTTTTATCCCAAGTGATCTTTTACACTATCACAGTGCAAAAGATATCCAAAGTCGGCGTATTTTCAGGCTTATCCAAGCAAGAAAACCTGAGTAAACCACGAAAAGATCAAACCAAGGATAACTTACAGCGTAGTTTTAGGGTTTTACTACGTAGGATTACTCGTAAAAATGATAATGCCCAAAGATGTTTCTAAACCAGTTTTTGTGTGATGAAATAGCTTCAATAACACCAAAAGACACAAAAGTGTGAAACTTGATGATCCAAAGCTCTTAAAGCAGTTATGCGTAGGTTGAAACCTAGTATAAAAACTAGTTTAAAAACCACGATCCATAAAGTTTGAAACTTTTGCCAAAAACGTATTTTAACACCTTAAACGTTGAAAGTACAAGAATCTTGGATTCAAAAGTGTAAAAAGCGTTTTAAGCGAACCAAAGTATCAACCACGTTCGCGTAAAACCAAACAAAAACTTCAAAAACAAGCGTTTCACCCAACTAGTAGGCGATTGATACCACTGTTAGGTCACTAGTTTTACCACACAAGCTTACAAGAAAGAGATAGAAGCGATTGAACAATAAACCAAACACACACACCACATTAATGCTTATGACGGTTATCGTAAGATGTGAAAAGAAAATAACTTGAACAACCAACCTCAAGTGAGGGTTATTACATGTATATATAGGCAGGAGCTAGGGCAACACTCCTACTCCTTCCCTTTTCCTTATTGGACATGGGCCTAAGCATATGGGCCTTCTACATAAGCTAGACCTTAAACAAACATTAAGGCCATAATAGGCTACCTATTACATATGAGTAACTAACACTTGAATTAAGGTTTAGGAGTGATTCCAACAATATTGTCTCGTTATACCTATGGTCTACCCTAATGCACTAACGGGCAGTGTACCCGGTCGTGTGTAGTGTTGTAATCGGTAAAACCGTGAATTAGTCCCAAAAGCCTAAGTGTGTGGTTTAAACTAAGTCTAGGTGTCCATTTTCAATAAGATTTTAAGGTGGAAATGATTAAGTACTAAAACAAGAAAATAAAGAAAGCAAATAGAAGGTTGTGATGTGGGAGGGTGCTAACACTTTGATATTCATCCTCGACTAAGTTCATGTTGAGTACTTCTAATTACTTCAAGTGGGGTGAAAGTGGCTAGGATAGCATTTAGTGATTCGTCTAACCTATCAACAAAGGGTTTCCTTTGGAGATGTCGGGTGACTCAATGAAAGTCGATTGTTCTTAGTCCCCTAAGCGAGTCATTGAAATACCACTACATGCAGATTTGTAATAATGGGTGCGTAGCAGTCTTAAACACTCATCACGGCCCATTAAGTTCATCCAAGCGGTGCATTGTCGATTGGTCAAAGTCATTACAAGCGAAGAAGGGTCGCCAGGTTAAAATTAAGTATCTTACCCTTCCCCTCAGTCCTACCTACTTAGAATTGAGTTGGTCATATCTCTAAGTAACTAGCCACTACCGCCATTCAAAACTACCGAAACAAGGGTAGCTACCAACAAGCTATGCATGCATACACTAGAAATAATTATACGGAAGCAATATAAACATAAGCAAAGCAATTAAGGAATCATAACTAGGCTAGCACGGAGGTTGCTTAGCACTTCATATTAACTAAAACAATGATTCAATGTTTAACATTACTACGGAATACATGAATTGAAGTAAAGAAAAAGATGAAATGTAATGCTTATCATGAGGGAATGATTTCTCCTTGGAGATGACTCATTATGCTCCTAAGATCTTCCTTTAACCTTCTCGCACATTCAACTGATGTTGTGTGTGAAATGGGATGATTATAAATCTTGGAAATCAGTGGTATTTATAGGCGGATCTGTTTATGGTAACTTAAGTTGAGAGTTACAGCCGTAACCTATTATCTTAAGTAATTTGCACTAAAAATCTTTGGTTATGGCGTAACATCTGGAAGGAGTTACGCGAGATCTTCAATAAATCCTTGATACGCCGTGGTTGAGGACAATAGTTCTGGCGTAGCTTTACCTTGTGTGAACCTCATTTGACCTAATTAGTTCACGTCGTAATCTTTGGAGGGATGCGCGTAATCTTGATTGAGTTGGTTTTTCCAGAGCCACGCTTACATTCTGGCGTAATGTGAGAGGGATTCTGTGATAACATCTTCAAAATGAGCATACTATCATATATCTTCAATAAACTCTCCAAATCCAGCGTCTCTTTGGCTCAATGCTCGTAATTTACAAGAAAGTGAAATAGGAAAACAAGCGTAAATCCATATAAAATGATATAAAATCTGACATTATAGGAAATTGACATATATGGGACTATTGATGTTATCAAATATCCCCCCACTTGAACTCTACTTACCCTCAAGTATACCTTATTAGATAGATTCCTAAAAAGATATCTTCTATTACCTGGAAAATACAAGTTTACAAATCCTTATGCTAGAATAAAACAAAGCCGAACACCTCACAAAATGGGAACAAAACACTTAAATCTCTCAACTATTCTAAGTGTCAATTTTAGAGATTTGGTAGTGTTGCTACAGTCACTAGCATGTATTCTATCATAAGCTTGGCGGTTACAAAAATCTCTACCACTAGAGTTAAGGACAAAGCCATTCTCGAAAGCAATATGGGTAGACACGACAAGGGTTAAGGGTGATTTGTCATTAATAACATGTCACGGAGAAGTGGACAAAATCAATGATACATGACCAAATCCTGGCAAGACACCAAAAGATTGCTAAGCGCATCACCTAGACATACTTCTTAAAGGGCAGGATAAGACATGGGATAAAATGGTGTAAAAATAAAATCAAGCGAGATAGTCTAAATCTATAACCAAGTCATCACCACCACACGTTAGCCCAAAGTTCAAGTTTGAAGTTAAGGCAGGATCATGATAATACCAGGTAGATGGCCATTAGAGGACATCATGATGGGCACATTCCAATTCCATTCTTCAAGTATGGCCAGGAATTTGTATACTCGATACTAAATCTATAGTAAGCTCATAACAATAATGCTTATAACATTGCATTTTACAATCAACTAAATAACTATTTTTTTTTATTTTTTTTTCGAATCACATTTTTTTTTCAACAAAACATAATAACTAAACATAACATCCCCCCACTTGAGATGAACAATATGAGAATTTGGGGGGTATTCAATGATCTTTAAGGATATGTAATAGATGCATGGCGTGATTCGAACCTTTTCACTTGAACCTTGAACTTAGGCAAATGATGACTTCCCAATTACAAATAAAGACTACAGGGTAGCTGTGTGTAATAAATTTCAATATGTTGGGTTGAACAAAATGAAGGGAAGGCTCAGAAGGGTGTATCTAGGGGTATCTTGCACTAACTTTCTGTTCTGGTTTTAAAATGTGGAAGGGAGGGAAGGGAAATAAAAAAGGGGGGCGTTCTTAGTTTTAAGATGGAAAGGTAGGGGACGAGAAGGTGGGAGGGAGGGAAGGGATGGGCTTTGTGTATTTTTTTCAGCCCTTTAATTTTGGAAGTTAGAGGAAAAGCAGGTTTTCAACATCACAGGCATTTGTTAAATTACAATATTAACCTCAATATTCTGTGTTCCCACTTTAATACTTGGTTTTTCTACATGTTCTCATAATTAAACCAGACACGCTTTCACTATAGAGAGTTTTAAATGCTTTCATAATGTTTGAATTGTTAATTTGTTACTATATTTTATATATATGCAATTTGGTAAAAGTACTTTCGGATATTGAAAGTTCTTGATTCTAATGTGCAAGTCAATGGATCAACTATACAATCCATGTGGCATATGTGTATATGTGGTTGTATACTTTATAGTGAGTCAAGCTCGGTTTATCGTAAGGCCTCTTTTATCTTTTTTGTTTTTCTTTTAACATAGCAAACCATGAGACTCCCGCAATTTATTGCATTCCCAAATAATCAAAGACCGAATCTTTCAACATTGTCTGCATATTTGTCTTTTTTATTTTTTTTATATATGCTATTATTATATGTATTGTGTTCTAGTTTTCTTAAATAACATAACCTCTTGGTTATCTTCAGTTTGATTTTACTTTAACTACATTGTTTAACAAAACAAAAATGTTTGTTTATATTGGTAGCCACAAATTATATAAGCGAGGGTACTTCTTTGCATTATTTACTCACAAGTATAATAAAAAATCCAACTATCTCTTTCTTCCTTATATACGAGGTGTATTGGTAATTTGTGTAGCTTCCCTTTCCTTTCCTTGTTACTTTAAAAAAAACTCAAGAACACAAAATAAATAGCCACTTTCTTCCATACATCCCCTACTTTGCCCTTCCCATCCATCCCTTTCCATTTCTTTAAATTTTAGACTTGAGAGCGATGCAAAAGGTGGAGTGCAGCACAAAGGGTTTAACATGGGGGTCGAGAGTGAGGGTTACTAATCGATAAACACACAATGATGGGCTATTTGGGTGATAATCCTATATCTTGCCTTCTCCCAAAGCTGAAAGTCCAAATACATGAACTAACTTTCGGCATACCTCATCTATGGTCTGAAATGATGTAAAGGCCAAGTTCTAAAGTTTACAAGCTTTACGACACACTCATAATTTGGTGGATTTGGAGTAAAATTTAAAGAAAGCGGATCGGCTAATCTCACCATATAATATCAAAGTTATAATGTGCTTTCGGCTAAGGTCTAATCTAGTTAGGTTAAAGAAAAACATGTCAAATTTTTAAAATGGTATAATTTTTCAAAAATAAAGTTCAAGAAAATTCTACTCCCGTCCCCCTACTTGAAATGTACAAAGTCCCTTTTTGTATAAGCGTTAAATAAAGGTGAAGAAAAGTAGGATTGGGAGCTTCCCGAGAATTTGCTCCAAAAAGAAAGAAGGCCCCGAAAGAGTTGGTGCTTTTGCATGGCATCCATGAGCAAACTTCAATCCCGAAATCACACTCTTGAGCAAACATAATTTCTAAAAAATGAAAAAAGAAACCTAACTTCAAAGCTTTAAGTAGGAATCGCGGTTGCATTTAGTGTATGCAACAAGCCTTTTTTAAACTACTTGGTGTCCCAAGTAGAGGCAGTGTGGTCGTGAGGGTTTGCAGGGGAACATACCCCAGAAGTTCATTTTGAAAAATAATACAAGTTGTTGTGTTTTAAAAAGAAAGAAGTGTTAGGAGGAGATTCGTCGTAACCCCACAGGGATGCGCCGTAATTAAGCAAACGGCGGCGCTTCAGGGGTGTAGCTACGGCGTAACTGTGAATGGGATGCATTGGTGGTGATGCTTTGTGAGAAGACTTCTTTGCAAAGTATGTTCTGACGTAGCCATAAGAATGAGTTACGCCGCCAACTATGAATGAGATCAGTCCCGTTAAATCTTTGCAACAACTTTTCTCCGTTTTCACCAAATATGGTTAAAAACACAAAACCAAGCGAAATGAAATAAAAACAAATTAAAGGGATAATTCGAGGTTGTCTCGAGAAAGAGCACTTTTCTTTATTTATGAGTCTTTAAGTTAGACTTCGAATACCGGGGCTTTATGGTGGCCTTTAGACTTGGCAAACTTCCTCCTTAGCTGATTTTTTGTTCATAGGGAGAGACAATCGGGGTCAAGGAATATCGATTTTCTTGCAAAAAATTAGCTTTCGCCCATTCGTAGCGAAATTTAGCCTCAACTTCCCATTTTAGCTTGACGGCTCAAACTTTACTTTTTAACCAATTTTTCAAATGAGATTCCCTTGTATCCGACTTCCATTCTTTTTTCCTCGTCAAAGCATGCCCATTCCTTGCATTTGAGCTAGTTAGGATCGGAATTCTCACTCCATCAGAATCTTTCAGTTGGGGGCCATTAGGCCATGCTACGAGGTGATTCATTAAGACATCATAGTCGGTTAAGCAAAAATGAAAGTCCCATGCGACCTCAGTGAACCAATCGTTCATAATATCGTGTCCTTGAATCATAGCCTCTTGATTAATTTTTACGTCTTCCCAACACCACCAAACCACTGCTTTTTTATCGCCGAATGAAATTCTCCTCCCCATTACATCGTGTTTTAAAAAGGAGAACACGTAGGCAATGTAACTTTAGAACCTTCAATCAAGAAATTTCGAGGGGCCTGTGATGAAGTTTACAGTAACAACATAACTAGGTACAGAAGGTGGGACATCATCATCTTCTCTTTAAGCTGTTGTCATCATCACTTGACTCGGTCCCTGTAAATGGCCAAAATATGGAGAAACCTATGGAATAATACTTGAACCTCCTTTGGATCCTCATTTGTCATTATTTCATCACGCTCATGGCGCAGAAGTTTTATCCATTTAAATTCTACTCTATCACTATAGTATCCCAACGAGTCAAGAACGGTTTACCAAAAATTAGCGTTCCATTGTGTTTTCTCCGTGTAGATAACCACAAATTGGGCTAGAAACAAACTATCTAACTTAACACAAGTACCACACATGTAATTCCTAAGGGAGTGGCCTTGGTCATATTAGCCATCTCAATCACTATATCAGTCTTCCAAAGATGGATTAATTTGAGTTTAAGAATATGGAAAGTGGCATGATGTTTATGCTGAGACAAATCCACTAACCCCAATATCATGACTCCCAACTAAACATGGAATGACTAACAAATGCATTGCTAACATCATAACGAAAATAACCCGATTCTGACACTTTTAAACTACGAATCTTGGTTCTTGCTTGATAACACAGGGAAAATAGTTCTGAGAAGCTGCTTTTGTTGTTCCCAATGAAGCGTCTCTCTTTTAAATCTTTGGTTGGAGAATGGCAATCTTCAATTACTTCCTGTGAAATATCATCAGCAAAAATGGCATTGCATACCACCATAGGTTTGACCCCCTCAGGTTCAGTGTTACTCATCTCTATCTCAGCACTAAGCTTTTCCACCATGGCTTCAAGGCTTTTTAGGGTTGTGTCGTGTCTGGAGAGGTTTTTATTTGTGTTTTCCTGGAAATTCCTAAGCCATTTATCTTGTTCTTTTTGCTTTGGGCTGAACTTTTCAGGAATTGGTTGATGGTCTCTTCAATGCTGGGCCTTCTTTCTCCATAAGGCCAACGGTTATAATTTCCAGCAGGTCCTCCACGATAGCCATTACTATTCCGATTTTCACCATAAAACGTTCAATTTTCTCCATATTTAGCTTCTTCGATTGTGCTCTCTTCGTTAATGTGAGGAAATTTTTTGGTGAGATGTCCTCCTCCGCAACTTTCGTAACCTACTTGGATGGCATGAACACTTTCTCTCAGCTTGAGCATATCCCAACCAAGATTTTCAATTTTGTTAGTTATGGCGGCAATTCCATCAAGATTCCCGCCTTGGTTCCTTTTGCTTCCTCCATCGTGCCATTTTTGGGAATGATCAGCCATTTTTTGGATGGCTTCATTTGCGAGAGTAGGAGTCATGCTTAGAATTGGTCCTTGGTAGTCCAACATCTGTCTTGTAGTCACGTTGATTCCTTTTTAAAAGATGTTGACCTTTTGCTGGTTGTTTAGATCATGTGTAGGACACTTGTAGAGGAGATCGTTGTATCTATCCCAGGCTTGATACAACGTTTCATCGTCATCTTGCTTGAAGTTATGGATCTCCATGAGCTGATTAGATATCTTCGATGGAGGACAATATCTTTGGATGAAGTGCTTTTTTAGTATAGCCCATGTATCAACCGCCTGCTGAAATGCGATCCATCTTCTTTCAGCCCCAGTAAGAGTCATGGGGAACACCCTTAGCATAACAGTGTCATGAGACACACCCAGAATGTTGAAAAGGCTTGCGATGTACAAGACATTCTCAACGTGCTCATACTCATCTTCGTCCTTGTTTCTTGAAAAAGGGTTAGCACGAAGCTCCCTCATAAATTGATCTTCAATCTCGAAAAGGACATTAGCCCAATCGCCGGTCTTACGATCCCCGACCCTTGTTCTTCTCTTGTCAACGCCAAATATTTCTCAAGAGTGAGGTCATCAATGCTAACAACTTCCATGGTACCTGAAACTTGAAAAAGATCGTGAGAAATTGAGAAAATTTTAAAACAAAATAGAAATGAAAGACTTAATAAAAATCCAAATATAACTCTCCGGCAGCGGCGCCAAAAACTTGATGCAGGTTTCTTGACCCCTGTTTTAATATTTATATTATCTCGTTATACCTATGGTCTACCCTAATGCACTAACGGTCAGTGTACCCGTTCGTGTGTAGTGAAGTATTTGGTAAAACCGAGGTCGTCCCAAGAGCTATGTGTGCGGATTTAAACTAAGTATAGGTGTCACAGATTTTAATAGATTTTAAGGTGGAAATGATTAACTACTAAAACAAGAAAATAAAGAAAGCAAATAGAGGCTAGGGTTGTGATCAATAGGGGAGAAGTGTGCTAACCTATTTATTCATCCTATCAAGCTAAGTTCATGTTTAATTACTTCTAATTACTTCAAGTGAGGTGAAAGTCGCTAGGACAACATTTGGTCAGTTCGTCCTAACCTATCAACAAAGGGTTTCACTAGAGATGTCAGGTGACCCGTCGAAAGTCCAGCTGTTCTTAGTCCCCTAAGCCAAGTCATTCAGTACCGCTACATGCAAGATTTGTAATAATGAGTTCCCGGGCGCTAGCATATTAAACACTCATCCAAATATAACTCCGCAGCAGCGGCGCCAAAAACTTGATGTAGGTTTTACTTACCAGGTTTTAATATTTATATTGTCTCGTTATACCTATGGTCTACCCTAATGCACTAACGGGAAATGTACCCGGTCGTGTGTAGTGTAGTATTGGGTAAAACCGAGGTCGTCCCAAGAGCTATGTGTGCGGATTTAAACTAAGTATAGGTGTCACAAATTTTAATAGATTTTAAGGTGGAAATGATTAACTACTAAAACAAGAAAATAAAGAAAGTTAATAGAGGCGAGGGTTGTGATCAATAGGGGAGAAGTGTGCTAACCTAGTTATTCATCCTATCAAGCTAAGTTCATGTTTAATTACTCCTAATTACTTCAAGTGGGGTGAAAGTCGCTAGACAAGCATTTGGTGACATTCGTCCTAACCTATCAACAAAGGGTTTCACTAGAGATGTCAGTGACCCGTCGAAAGTCCATTGTTCTTAGTCCCTAAGCCAAGTTATTAAGTACCGCTACATGCAAGATTTGTAATAATGAGTTCTCGGTAGCTAGCATCTTAAACACTCATCCCTAGCTTCTTAAGTTCATCCAAACGGTAGGTGATCAGTTGGTCAAATCGCACAAGCGAAGAAGGGTCGTCAATTGGTCATATCTTACCCTTCCCACTCAGTCTACCTACTTAGGGTCGGGTTGGTCATATCTCTAGGTAACTAACCACTACCGCCATTCAAAACTACCGAAACAAGGGTAGCTACCAACAAACTATGCATGCATAAACTAGAAATAATTATACGGAAGCAATGTAAACATAAACAAAGCAATTAAGGAATCATAACTAGGCTAGCACCAGAGGTGCTTAGCCACTCATATTAACTAAAACAATCGATTCAATGTTTAACATTATGGAATACATGAATTGAAAGTAAAGAAAGATGAAATGCTAATGCTTATCGTGGGGGAGTGATTTCTACCTTGGAGATGGCTCCGTATGCTCCCTAAGATCTGCCTTTAACCTTCTAATCACGTTCACTGATGTTGTATGTGAACTGGGATGATTAGAAATGCTGGAAATCGAGTGGTATTTATAGGCCAGATCTGGTTATGGCGTAACTTAAGTTGAGAGTTACGCCGTAACACCATTATCTTCGTAATTTGTACTAAAAATCGGTTCACGCGTAACATGGAAGGAGTTACGTATCTTCAATAAATCCTTGTTCGCCGTAGTTGAGACAATAGTTATGTCGTAATCTGCTGCGGCGCGGAACCTCATTTGACCTAATTAGTTACGACGTAATCCTTTGAGGGAGCTACGCCGTAATCTTGATTGAGTTGGTTTTTCGAGCCACGCTTCGTTGCGTAATGTGAGAGAGGAGTTACGCCGTAACATCTTCAAAATGAGCATACTATCATATATCTTCAATAAACTCTCCAAATCCGCGTCTCTTTAGCTCCAATGCTCGTAATTTACCTGAAAGTGAAATATAGAGGAAAACAAGCGTAAATCCATATAAATGATATAAAATACGAGCATTATCGGGGGAAATTGACACTTAGTATTCAAGACTATTTGATGTTATCATCCTCCGGGATAGCCAAGCTTAAAATGTTATGGAAAGATTGATCCAAGCTAGAAAAGAGAAAAGTTAAAAAGTGACATGTTTAATTTATGAATGATGAATGTGAAAGAATGTAAATATTGAAGGTTAAAGCGTGTAACGGATAGTTACGAACGTTATGTTGGAAGTGTATAAGTAGATGATTTGTGATTTCCTTATTTAAATCGATTGGGACGCCTTTTCATTTAAATAAAGAAATTGTAAATCGCCGAACCATAAGTTTATGTTGCTTGATTTACATCGATTGGGATGCCTCTCCATGTAAATGAAGAAGTGTAAATAAGTGGGCTTATGTGTTCCCGACATGGCATTAGTAGGGAAAAGGGTAGAAAACGAAAACCTATAATTAATTAAACGTTATAGGATAATAAGATAGGTGGGATAAAGGGAGTTGGATATCGACTTTAGGTGAGAATTGTGTTGAGAAACCTAAGATTTAGGTGTTTAGTGAATAAGTTGAAAAGGATTAAAGTTTAAATTGAAGTTAAACTATGACTTGTGGAATGTTGTAATGTAAGAAATGACCGTGGTGGTCATAAAGCGAATGAATTTTATTGGAAATAAATAGATATGAACGAAGCGTTATAGTAAAAATGTTAATGAAATAGTGATATGGTTATGGTAAAGTGTGGAAATAGTGGTAAGGATGGTGTGAATTGTTCAAGTGACATATAGTCCTTGACAGAAAAGTTGGAATGGAATGAGTTAGAACGTAGTGTAACAAAAGTAATAAAATTGATTAAAAGTGATGAATAGTCACAGTGAACGTGTTTGAAATGATATAGTGGCTTATAAGTGTTGTATGATTATAGAAATTAAGCGAGAAGTAAAGTGGATTAAGGATTTAGAATGAGTTATAATGTGATTAGTATTGTGAGATCAATTAGATCGTTACAATGAATTGGTTTAATGTTTGTAAGTGCTAAGAATGGGAGTAATATGTGACTAAGTGTTGGTTAGTAATAGACGAGAGATTTCAAGAACAAAATCTAAATAATAGGGGTAGAATTGTTAGAACCGTATCCCGGATACAAATAGGCCCCACCCTAGATGAAATTGACTAAGGCTTTACGTGATTGGCTAGCCAAACCTAATAGTCAAAGTAAATAGTCGAAGAATGTGTAATGTGATTATAGAAAATATGACGCGTCATATATGTAATGAAAATATACTTAAAGGGCTAAAGTTGTAAAGTGTAAAATAGGATAAAAGGTTAAATTTAGCCAACGTAGCAAGAAAAGGGACTTGAAGGACCTAAATGTGCCAAATAGCCAAACTACGCCAACTAACTAGACAAATATCTAGTTGTGTGGAGTGTTCTAGGACTTTCCACCATTTTCTTATGGTGTATATGTGTTTGTCGGTGTAGAGAAGAAAAAGGAGGGAATAAGATGAGCTTGGTGGAATAAGAATGATGGTGATTAAGGTCTTATGCAAGAGATCATTCATAAGCAATCACTCATACACAAGTAAGTAACTTCCTATCTTGATTCAAGTGAGGTTATAGTTTATGAGGAAAGTGGGAGCTCATCATATCATCAATTTATGATCATATGATGATCTAGAAAGGAAGTTAGGTAAGTTTAAATGGGTTATGTAAACCCTTATTTATGGTGTTGATTTAATGTGTTATTAGATCTTGATTTAATTGTGAAGAATGATGATGATGGTGATGAGGTTGATGATGATGATAATGATTTTATGAGTGGTATCTTAGCTTGGATTAAGGTAAGTAAACTGATTATAATGTAATGTTATTTTGATTTCATTTCATTATGTGTTATGTGTTTATATTTTTATGTTATAGATGGATTTGGTATTTATGTGCTTAGAAGAAAGTGGGTTTAAGACTAATTTGGCAAAACTAGTGAGGAATTATAGTTAAAAGAGGATTAGGTTAAGGTATGTCTAAGTGTGATTGATAAGGAATGATGATGCTCAAAGTGGTTAAAGGTATGTGTTGATGATATTTAATGTAATGGATTATGAGTTATGATGTCTAATGTGTGAATGACTTACGATATTATGTTATAATCGTTTTACTTACTAAGCGAAAGCTTACGTTATAGTGTTTCAACGTTTTGTATGTTATTGTGTAAGTGTTATGGCATGTATTAAAAAATAAGGACCGTAAGTATGGATGTTAGAAGGTTATTGGTTATGTTTTAGAGCTTAGTCATAGTTACCGAGCTCAAAGTCAAGGTTGAACCCCCGTTGATCCTTTAATAGTTTTTTATGTGTTTTCAAGTGTCATAGTATATGTCTTGGTCATTCATGTATTTTGGTGGTCAAATCAGTTGTTATAGAAATGTTTAAAGTGTATGTAATGGGTTAAAGGGGTGTTTGGATTATAGTCTATTTGTACCCATTTTGAGGTCAAACGGGTAGCCGTGTAGTATGTTATAACATGGTTTTATAAAGTGTTGTGGACGTCAAAGTAAAATTTTGCCAAGTCAATTATTTTAGTAATGTGCTATAGTGTTTAAAAGTGGGTCAAAACGGGTGTTTGGAAAATCCCGTAAGGTACGAGTTCACGGGTCGTTTAGACCACAAACGTTTATGGAAATGATGTATTATGTTAAGTTAAATGATTTCTGCAAGTTTTGGTGTTATGTCATGTTATAGAAGTCATTTTTCAGAAAATGGGTCAAAAGTGCAAAAAAATATATGCAGAAAAAGGGGTGTTTGGGATAGCAAGTAGTGCACAAAATGAGTCATGTTATAAAAATCATATATTTTAATCCATAATTAGTTAGAAGTCGTACCACCCGTCGTTTTAAAAGTAATTGAGTCTAGTCTCATTAGAAATAGTCTTAAGGGCTGGTGTGTAATAGATTGTTGTCAATTATTTAAAGAGTAACAAAAGGTCAGTTTTGGGTCATGTCGTTTCTGTGTAAAATTTTAAACTTTTGGTCAAATCGGGTACGGGGCGTAACAGTAATCTAGAAAAAATGTACTTAGCTTTTTACATATCCCAATATATGTTGTACATATCTTGATTCATGCAAGCGTATTCCACAATCTTCCCACTCAATTATTTCCATCACTCCCTCTCTTTAATTTTTTCTTGTTTCTTCCCCAAAAACTTAAGAACAAAAAAATGGTGGCGTGTTGGTGTGGAAAAACAGTAGTAATTCGCACATCATGGACAAATCAAAATCCAGGACGTAGGTTCTATGATTGTCCAAATCCGGGATCTAATTGTGAATTTATTGACTCGCACGATCTGGAAGATCAGTTAATATCATCCCTGATCTATTAAGGGCAAGGAATGTTATGGAAGCTACACTAGAGGAAACAAGACTTGAAGCTACTAAAATGAATAAATACTTGATCTTAAGTTGGGTTTGTTTTGCAATTTTCGTGGTTATTTTCAAGTGAAGCAGTATAAGTTAGCAGTGAGGAAGAGATTAGGTTATGGGTTTTGATTTTTTTTGGTAATCTGATATAGCTGATGACCGGTGTAATTGTTTTCTGGTAATGAAATATAAGTTCAATCCTACCATTACTTCAGTTGTGATTGTTAGTGTTTTATATGTTGATGAAACCTTATTTTGGTTGTTAACTTTGATTTGGGTAAAAATAAGTAGTTGAGTATTATGTCAGTGGGTTAAGTTCGACCTATTTTGGCACACCAAATTGATAAACAAATGTTTTTGCATACGTGTTGACTTTGTTTTGGTTAAAAAGTTGTAATTGACCATTTGGTCAATGGGTTAAGTTTGATTTTTTTGGCATACCAAGCTGATACACATTGGTTTTTGCATACTAAAAGCCAACTTAATGGAATTTTTAAAGCTTGTTGACTTTGTTTTGGTTAAAACGTTGTACCTGAAAATTTTGGTCGCATGGTTAAGTTTGACCTTTTTGGCATACTAAATTGGGAAAAACTTGCATTTCTGCATACACATAATGCAGATGCAAGTAATTGGAACAAATAAAATGACCTAAACATGTACACTTTTACTCATAAAAGCCTTTAATTTCATATTGTCAATGCAACAAGTTGCAATAACTTGAAACTTGCAATTGGCTACCATAGTTACTAAAGTTTAACATCCACATACAGAAATAAAAGAAGTATTAAACATGTTCAAACATCTTACATAATTTTCAAACACTAATTTAATCCAACTTAAGCCTGTTTTGGTGAACCAGCTCCAACTCTTTTACTCTTTATCATAAATCTGCTCCATTTGGGTGAGCTAGGAGCATTAGACTCCATTGGTGAACCAAACACCTGACTTCCACCAACTCCAAGTCTTTCATTCCTTTTTACACTTCTGCTCCATTTTGGTGAACCAATTCTACTTCTACTAGCATTTCCACTTTGACTTGCAGATGCACCACCATCACTTTGGCTTTGATTGATCCTGCCATCATCACTTTGTCTTGCACCACCAACCACAGAGCTTTGACCACTTTGAATTGCAGTAGGATAACTTTTATTTTGTCCTACACCAGCAAATGCACCTTAGTTAATGTGGGTTGCACCACCAACCACTGACCTTAGAGCACTTTGACTTGCAGCAGGATGACTTTCGTTTCCACAACTGTGTCTTCCAACTGCATTATGAAAAGCTATAAAGTAGTAAGAGTATGCAGTTTCTTACCTTCTTTATCCCTTGAAGCTGTTTGTTAGGAATTGGAAATTCCATGTTAAAGTGTCGGTCACCCCAATTATAGTCTAGCATATGTTAGCTCGTAGACTTGTAGTTAATTACGTTATTTATTAGTTAGTTAATTAGTTTAGAGCAACACCGTGGAGGACGGACGGGTCTTTACCCAATGTATGCCTGATCCACAGCCCGTAGGTGGCGATATTTGTAAGAACTATAAATAGCCCTCTCCACATGTGGAGAGGGTTGGTGCTTTCATTTTCTCTAATCATCCAACTTCCTTTTCTCTCATCTCTTTCTCTCTCTAGAAAGTATCCCACCCATCTCTCTCTCTAAAATCTTCTTGGTTGATTCAATCCTCATACATATTCTTTGATTAAAACAATAACCAATATCCTACAATTGGTATCAAGAGCCATGGTTTGATCTTGGATATCTTGTGTGCTTGAATTTTTAAGTGGTTATTGTTGTTTTTCCTTTGGTTCGAATTTTATTTGTTTATGCACCAAGTTCGAATTTTAATTGGTCAAATATGCTAAAGCTTTGTTCTTTTATATTTAGGAGGGGTAGATATGCTTAGTTTGATGCTTGGTCATGTTTTTTTTAAGTTTTGGGGCTGTTTTTTTTTTTATAATTGTCGTACTGTTTTTATCCAGTTTTCTGGCTACTATCTGAGTTTCATCTTAGCGACTTGTGCTTTATTTCGATAGCAACTTGTCCTTTTCTTTAAAAGCGACTTAGTGTTCTTTATTTTTAGCGACTTGCGACAGTTTTTTTGTTAGCGATTTGTGCAGTTCCTATTCTTTAATAGCGACTTGTGGTTTGTCCAACAAAACAAGATTCGAATATCATAACCACAATCCTTTTTCTGTGTTCAAACAAGATCCGAATATCACTACTTAGAACCACAATCAAACCAAATACAAGATTCACTGTTCTTTCAATCTTTTTCTTTAAAAAACTAGCGACTTGAGTTAGCGACTTGGGTTTTGTATTTACAAAACCTAGTGACTTGTACTGTCCTTTTAAGGTAGCGACTTATATTTTAAAAGCAGCGACTTAAGTTTTTATAAGTAATAGCGACATGGTTTTTATAAAATAAAATACAGAACAAGTTATGCTTCTATCTTAATCTCTTGAACAAGAAAATAGATACAAGAAAATCTCATCAAATCGAAACTATCCTAATCTCAACTCAAATAAAAAATAAAACGAAATAATAGATCTCAGATATGTGTTTAAGATTCATAGCTTCAAATCTCTAAAAGATTATACTCACAATATCCATCATTGATCTTTCAGAAAATACACTTTCTTTTCAATATACGAATTTTTAAAGAAAGACCAACAACAAGAAGTGTTGCATTCAGTCTTTGGCTCGTTGAAACACAAACAAAACAAGATATCAAACCTACCTTAGACCTTTATCAAAGATCTTAAAGTCTCGATCAAATCAGAAAGAACGGATTCTCTTGTTTTTGGTTGAAGCTGCGTTTCAAAGTGAAGTCAGTTTGGTGAATGCGTTTTTTTTAGTTGAGAGTATATTAGGGTTACTTAAAATTAGGGGAAGTGAGTTTTGTGTCTTTTTATAATCAAACATTGAGGGTTAGTATTAGTGGGTCATGGACTTGGCGCTTACTTGTAATATTTTGGGCTGCTAGTTTTAACGTGGACCAAGATTCTGTACGTGGGCTTCTAAAAGGCTGAGACTGTTTGATAATCACATTTATTTAAGAATGAGGCTATTCGTTTATTGAGTGCAATTTGATAAGGCACGAATTAATTTGTGATACATTAATTTGTCACATTCTTAACCGATAAAATCAAAGCATTTGAAGACATTTTTTATTGAGGCAACTTGTTTGGGCTAGCATCATCAATTTGTGAATTTGTTAATCACATTTACAGATTTGTCGGGCTCGGGTGAATTTAACTTTTGTGATAATCATTGTGAAAGCATAAACGGTTGACAACGATACACTCCTTTATCATCCGCAAGACCTCATTCTTCTTCACGTTATATTTCAAAGAATAATTCTCCCAGTATCACGGTTTCGTCTTTATTTTAGTAAAATCCCGTGAAAAATTCTATCTCTTGGTTTAAATCACAGACTTGTAAAATCCCGTGTACACAGCAACATCATGTCTTACTCTACTGACCCAGTGATTTCAGAAGTGCTTAAATTGTATGATGTTGTGGACAACCATGAGAATATTAGCTATACTGAACGGTTACAGATGATGGAATCAATCAATGATGATTTGAGTTCTTCATGCTCCGAGTCCAATGAGAAAGATTTGCACCTGTTCAGGCTACAGAATGCCATGCAAAAGGAAAGCAACAATGAACCTTATCAACAACTTCACTCTCACCTCATGTTACTTCTACCCACATCAATGGAACGAACATGTATTGCCCTCTTCCGTAAGGACTTATCCACATTAACAGGAACTCTGTTGTTAAACCTAGAGCAATTGGAGCTACAACTTGACAAAGAGAAGGTTCATAAGGATAATTCCAGTGCTGCACTTCAAGTGATCTACAAACACTTTCAGTCATTCATTAGAAGGGAATTCACATCTGATTATGATCAAGACATGACTGAAATGTCCTTCAAGAGACACACTGGAATGGAAATTAGCATGTTTACTGAGACACTTATCCATCTCATGGATAATGTGGAGAAGTATATTGAGGAAGTTACTCAGAAAGATGAAAAAGTAGATGAGAGTCGGGTACAGTTGAGAGATATTTGTGATAAGTCGGGTAATGTATCTGAAAGGTCGGGTGTTGCTGAATGCAGAATATTAGAAACAACAAAGAATGATGTAACCAGCTGCTCAGTAACTCCTGTCACACAAGAAGTGGATGTTGTGATCAGACAGGCAAATGAATCTCAGGTACAATCAATAAATTGTTGTGTTGAGACCGGTATGGCACCAGATGTTGGATCAGTTGACACTGAATACAGAGGCTCAGAGACAGATAAGCTTGAAATAGCCAGCGGTTCAGTGACCCTTGTTACACATGATGTGGATGCAGATATCAGACCGAAAATTGAACAGGTGTCATGTAATGAGGTACCCTTTACTGTTCAACATGGTGCATCTGATAAAGTACTTATACAAATGATCATGATTTGAACATGACTTTGATAAATGTTCTGTAACTGAGGCTGAGTCTGAGATTAAGTGTTTCAAAGCTAATGATATGGTTGATAAAAAGGCGTTTGATGAACTTTCAAACAAACTCTCAAATCTTGAAAAACATTGCATTTCACTTGAAATTGCGATACAAAGTAAAGAAGAAAGTTTCCAAATTAACAAACCATGTAAAAATCCGGAACTTCCTGAATTCCGTGAACTTTTTGAAATGAACACTTTGAAAGCTCAGCTTCAAGACAAAGACTCAACCATCAACAACTTGAAGAAACATATTTCTGATATGCATGTGAAAAGTAATTTGGTTACAAGTAATTCTGATGTTAATGCTATTGATGATATTCAAATGAGAAATGATGAATTAGCGGTTTGTGTGGCCAAATTACTAAAGGAAAATGAGTCTTTGAGAAAGCATCACATAGAACTAAGTGACTCTATCAAAGAAGCTAGAACTACATCAATGGAACAAACAAACTCTTTGATAGCTAAAATTGATGATCTCAAAGCTCAACTTCAGGAAAAGAGTTTCGCCATTGTTGCTTTAAAAAATGAGCTCAGAAAAACAACAGGGAATAGTGTGAACACTAAGTTTTCAAAACCATCAAACTTGGGGAAACCAGTTATTAGACAACCAAATGCGTTTAGATCTGAACGACCAAAATTTTCAAAAACGCGGTTTGCCTCCCAAGTTGATGCGAAACAAGTTTTGACAAAACCAGTCACTTCACCTCACTTGCCTAGGAAAATTGATATGAATGACTTGTATAAGAACTCTTATCTTGAAATGGCTAGAAAGAAGGCACAGAATCGTAAAGACGGAATTTTAGGTGCAAGACCTAGGATGATGAATTCTTCAAGAATTCAAGGCACTACTAGTTGTTCTAAACCATTACCTAGGAACACTAATCTAAAGACTAGGGATTGGCATACATCTAAGAGTAGTTGCGTTTCGATTAAAGCTATTCCCATAGCAGATCACTCTAAGAAATCTAGATCTATTTCTGAATCCAAACAAGCTGTTTGCTCAAAGTGTCTAAAATGTATCTTTAATGCTAATCATGATAAATGTTTCACAAAATCCCTGAAGAAAGTAAATGCTCATGCAATGGTACAACCTGTTAAGTCTAGGACTTACACTAAGTCATCCACAGTGCATATGAAGCAAATGAAACCAAAAGCCTCACCTAGATGGTTACCAACTGCTAAATCTTTGGAAACTAGGATTAAGGATAAGTCTCTCACTATGCATAAGAAGCCTAACAATCCTAGACCTTGCCATAAGTGGATACCATCTGGTAGAATTTTTAAGGATGCTGGACTTAGGTGGATACCTACAGGAAAGATGTTTACCAATGGCATTCTCAATGTTGATCGTGAAACCCAAAGGGTTTGGATACTGATGTCACTAACGATAATATATGCAATCAAGTTTGTAATATTAGTGCAGGTAGTCCTTACTCAGTTGCAGATACTTCGATCCTTCAATACATGGACTGGCTTAAAGTATGGATAACAAAAGGATTGATATCTCATAACTCACGGGTTCAAGTTACTCAACATTGATATTCAATCGGCTATGACGTCTGTTCACATCAGTTCAGGCCTCGTTCTTAAACACTATGGCGTCTTCAGATAACACTTCAGGCCCCATGCCTCAAAGAAAAGAAAGGTGTACGCTTCAGTGCGCTTTATCTTCAGAAGAAGAGAAATCTTCATGTTTATGACCATTCTCATCGACATTCTTCATCAACAAGCTTCATGTTTCTCCCATGCTCATTCAGTCATCAAGTGGATCTACGTTCATTGATGTATATTCTTAGTCACTTGCTAAATCAAAAATGGCAACTTCGGATGCAATTGTTGAGGGGGAGAAGAGTGAATATACTAAATGATGATGGATGTTTGAATAATGGTTATACGACTTAATGTTTGATGACTCTCCTCCAACGCATAATGTTTCACTCACTAATGATAAATGGGATTTATTGTTTGGGATTCATTGGTTCAAGATATGTTTGATGAGTATTTCCAACCACGAGCGAATGTTGATCATCTAAGAAGTACTTCTCAGACTACTCAAGCAGCCAAATCTCCAGTTATTCCTCAAATCGTTGTTAATGACTATCATTGTAGTTGCACTCATGAATAATGATCCACTCTTTTGTATTCCTTTGCCAAATCTTCACGGATTATTGTTCATGAATAATGATCCGCTCTTTGGTATTCCTTTGCCAAATCTTCACGGATTATTGTTCCTTCCAATGTGCACTCTGTAAATCAACCAAATGAACATTGAGTATAATGATTACCTCATCCACTCGAAGTTATTGGTGAATCTTTCAGACCAGTCTCTACATGTATACTTTTAGGAAGAATGCATTGATGTTGAGGAATCATTTGTTCTGGTTCATTCAGTGGGTCAATGTACATCCGATTGTATGTTTATTCACGTGTTGGGCATTTGACATAAGTTGATTACTTCGGAGATAATCATTTATCACTTATTTGAGATTGAAGTTGACTTTCACAGAGGCGTGTTCTTATTTGATAACTTGCTCGGGATTTAGAATTTGAGTTGAAGACTTGGTTTATCTAGTTACCAGCAGTCGGGGTGGATGGTTGAAGACCTGGTTAACTATCACTATTAGGAGTTACATTGTTTTACTCAGTGTTACACGCAGATGACGGTGTGGATAATCGCAAGAGGTGTTAATGTCTCATACTTTGTTTGAGTAGTGAGTACTTAGAGATTTGCTTGAAGCACAAATTCTCGACACCGTTCTTCAAACATTAGAGAAAAATTAAGATACAAATGCGGGGAATTCTACTTCAGTTTCAAGTTTGGTATATCGGGTTTTCTTCGTCACTGGTCACTTCAATTTGTCCACATATGGGTTGGTAAAATTAGTCAGGGAGAGTTTCCGTAGTAGTTGATTCTCACAAGATACATTTAAGCTAAATTTTGTTCTTCTCTATATCATGAATATTGGGTATGTATAATGTGTTGCTGATTCTGAGGTATCAAAACTAGCAAGGGGGAAGGAGACATACATCTAAAATCACAACGAGTACACATGATGAACTTAACACTTCTACCTGATTGAAGTTATCCCGGGAAGACAAAGGTCATAACCGTAGAGAAACTCAGTGTTTAACTCGTAGCCTTTGGTGTATTATTTCATCTATTTGGGGGAAGTGGTCTCTGGAGACCTTTCGTATATGTTACTTCAGCGTTCAGTTGGGTGAATTATGAGAAGAATATTTGGAGCGTGAGATGATATTACTTATCGACATCTTCTATATGATTTATGGTAGTGCTTCCGGTTATTGCTTCATGTACACAATGCAATGATGATTCTGATGAGATCACAACCATCAGGGGAGAGATATGTGTACATCAGGGACGCACAACATGTTCACATGATCGAGTTTAATCAGTTATTCCGGAGTTGATATCCGCAGAGAAGATCAGTGATTCAACCAGTTACTGTGATGTCGTTGTGTCTACTCTGGTTAGGTACTTGTGTTCATAATGGGCTGATTGGTTATATGGAAGATAACTGGAATGCACTTGGTAAAATGAAGATGTTGTTATTTTGTTCCCATGAATTGACAACTGGTCAATCTCGAAGAGTAATGTGTACATCGGGGACGCTCAACAGGTTCATGTGATCGAGCTTAATCAGTTATTCCGGATTTGATAACCACTGAGACGATCAATGTTTCAACTTGTTACTTCGTTGCTCTCGTGATTCTTCGGGGTGCTGAGCTTCATTCAATAAGACCGTTCTTATTCATTTCTACTTCTTGGGGAAATGGTCTTTATAGTTTGTCGGTTGGGGGGAAGCTGCCAAAGATTCACTTTTAGAAGGCTCAAGTTCTTGCGATGATTCAAGAGCTTCGAATGCTTTGGTGGTGAAAGTTTAAGAGATGATGACTTCTATCTTCTACAAAGTGCTGAACAATTTCCTTATCTCGGTACTTGTATCATCATCTTCTTGAACTATTACTCTTTGTATATATTTATTAAAAACCAAAATAGAAAAATATAAAACCTTCAAAAACCCATAAAAATCAGAAAATCTTAAAATACCAAAAATATTGTTTTCTCAAGACATGTCTTCTGGTATCGATAACATCTGCGGTCTTAGAAATGTCATTCAATAATGGCACGGGACCATAGATGAAGTTCGAGCAGGAGGTGTAAATATTATTTTCTAAACATGTCTAAAACTATGGCTTGCAGTTATTTCAGACTGTAACCCGGGCTTCAAATGATGGTTTGCTATTATTTCAGATAGCAACCCGCTCTTCAAGAAAGGAAAGTGTTGCGCTAAACCTATTTTTCAAATATTTCGTGCACTTATCCTAAAACCAAAACAAGGAAAGCATGTCGTCAAAAAGACTGCTGTTCCTACACAAATGTTTTTCCGTATAAAATTTTCAGAAAAATATTTGTTGTTTTAAAAAACAGTGGAAAATGAGTTGCTTTAAAAACTATCAGATTCAGAGTTTTTGTAAAAGTGAAAACTCAATCAATGACTTAAGCGCTTTTAAACTTTTCATAAAATGAGTCATGGATTGAGGGGGATAATGTTTTTCAAATCTACATCTTCTAACGGGCTTTCTTAATTATCCTAATATGCTTAATTAAAAATGATGTTAACCTATGTTGAAGGACTAGGTGCCTAGGATATGATTGCTAGGATTAGATGATTAGAGTTTGATGAACACATTATTCCCATACATTTATATGATCTGATTGATATGTTGCATTGACTTTTATTAGTCGATTGTTGTTATGGGTGTTGTCGACCACCATATATCTGTATGTGTGTTCACTAACGTATGCAGGTATATTGGTATATAAGAATGTTCCCGATCCGGATCCCACAATTGAAGATGATTGGATGCCAAAAGGAAAGGGTAACTATATCTTGGGTTGACAAATGAAGAAACGGAGCTTAATTGGACTTCTATGGAGAGTTGGCATAAATGCAACGTAAGAGGTCTCACTGCATCAGCAGATGGTTTTCTTCTAATTGATTGAAGAAACAGAGCTTAATTTGACCTCAGTTGGCATTCAAAATGCAACGTAAGAAGAAGTCTCACTGCATCTGCAGACGGTTTTTCTTTCAAGCCCTACAGCAACAACATAAGCTTCTCAAACACCTAACATATCTTTGTGCAGGATAATCGTGATGATACCATTTTTCTAAAACTTTGAAAAATATTGTTTTTGAAAATGGAAAAATATTGTTTTGAAAATATATTGGACTAAATTTTGAAAATCACCGGACTTCATTTTATCAAAATTTAAGTCACTCAATTATCGACTTTGGTCATCGATTGAGGGGGAGAGTGATTTAATTTAAAATATTTTCAAACAATATATCTTCAAAAGAGTCCGTTTGTACGAAATTATGTGGTGATCTAAAGATTTAATGTTATGTCATGGTATGATTTTTCTTTTGAATCAAGGTCTTTCAAAATGAAATTTTTTCTGTTCTTGTTTGATTGTGAAATTGTTTTGTTTTACTCAAAAGATCTCTTAAAAACAATCATACCTGACACTAACAATCTTTAATGTCTAAATCGGTTCCTTATTAATCATTTTTCAAAATTAAATTTTGCCACGTCTTTCCCTAAAACTTTTCTAAATAATTTAAATCAGATGGAACACAAATCTCAAATGGTTTGATATTTTTTATCAAGGGAGAGATCGTGATTTAAATCTCAAATCTGTTTTTATGGAATTGGTTTTAGTCCTTCAAAGGCACTCCTGCCTCCATGTGCCAAACGATTTCAAATACACAATGCACATGTTGAGGAGGAGGATTTATCCAAAAACCAGATGAGTATTTAAACAAGGCCACATTTTCTCCCATGTTTTCTAAACCTAATTAAATCACTTGGGATCCAAAATCTCAAAGGGTTTGATATTTTTGATCGGTGGAGAATTTGTGATTTAATAATGAAATTTGATAAAAGGTGATCGATTTGATGAAATTGTGCATGCTACTCTTTCATATGTGCTAAACGCTTTCGAATCTAGAAGCACATATTGAGGGGGAGCATAACTATCGAGGTACAAAAGATTTTTAAAGAGATTTATAAAGTACCTTGATTGAGTTTTCAAATGGTTTCTTAATGGCTTTTGTGATCGTGGATGTACTTCAAAAGAACTCTTGCCTCTATGTGATAAAATGATTTTAAATATCCTATACACATATTGAGGGGGAGAATTTTACCATGAAAATCAAATGGCTTTTTCGTATGAAAAATGTGATCAAAGAAAATATTTCAAAGTCCTCTTGCCTCCTTGTGCTGAACAATTTCTAAATCATACGCACATGTTGAGGGGGAGGTTTTCTAAATGATCAAAACTATTAAGGTACAAAATGCTTTGATCTCGTATCACAAGTACCTTGATTGTTTTTCCAAATGATTTTTCAATTGGTTTTAAGTAAGAATGAACTGTACCAAAAGACCGACCAATTTACTTTATGCATGGTGTTTGATCTGCGCTGAACCGTCAAGTCTAAACAGACTTAAAACTGCTCAGACACAAATGCAAATGAAGATCAGAGAATATAGTGAATTCCCGGGTCGTTAAGTCCCACGGAGACTCAATGGTGTGTAAACACTTGATCAGACGGTAGAATGATCACTAATGATAGTGATCAGAAAAGATTAGGATTGGATAATTACACTAGTGAAAAAGGTTATAAAATAAAGCGACTTAAATGCAAATTAAAAGAAATTAAAAAGTTAAAAATATTAAATAAACGCTATCACTATTTTTACAATGATGTTTTTGTGATTTATAAAATAAAATAACTTAAATAAACTATATTAACTAAAACGTAAACTCAAATTATCTAAAAACGTTACTTAAAACTAAAACGAGCGTTATGTACGAAAATTACGCTGGAGCGCCAGACAAAACGTAAAATTTATGAAATAAAAGTCCTACAAGTGTAAAAACAATTTTATTACGTACTATATGATAAAAGAAAATTTTAGGAAAAAGCCGGGTATTTTTTCGACTTTTATATTTTTTATTACGAATTAATTAAGATTTTACACTAAATAAATGTTTAAAAATAGTAAAACTATTTAGAAAAATCTGAATTTTTTTTATAAAATACTTTATACTATTACCAAGCTAAGAAAAGTAAAAAGGATGTGCCAGCTTATTTCAAAAGTCAGTAAATAAGCTAAAACTCACGTATAAGCTAAATGGGAATAAAAGGGTTAAGTATTTAATGTTGCAAACCATAACAAGAAATACCCAAGGCAGCGGTAGTGCAGGTGTGTGCTGTGGGCGTGCTTGAGGAACCAGGAGGTCACAGGTTCGAATCTCAGCAGCCCCTTTTTGCCTTTTTATTTTTTTTTTCAATTTTTCTTTCACAAACTTGATAAGCACACTAAAATAAGCACATTTTATAACTACCACTTTTTTTAAAAACGACTAATAAGCTTAGAATAAGCTTAAAAATCCAACAGTGGGACAAAAAATGAAATAGGCACTAAGATTAACCAAAGTGTTAATAAGCTAGTGAATAAGCAACTTGAAAACTGGAGATAAGCTAAGAGAATAATTATAAGCTAATGTTGCAACTGAATAAGCACAAAAACATAGAAATAAGCACTTTAGCAAAATCTAAATAAGCATAAAGGTTAACTGTTGCACAGGGCATATTTCAGAAAAAGGGGGTCAAAACAAGCTTAAAAATAAGCACTTTACAAGCTAATTAAAACTGAACTAGTATTTTTCTAATTTTGTTGAGCAACTGAATATTAATTTCCCAAAAGTACTTAAGCTAACTCTTAATAATGAACTCACAGTAAAATTCTAAATTTTATTCAAAAACGGGTATATGAAAATTTTGACTTTTTAACAAAACTAAAAAGTTGACTATTTTGAGTTTTGCAACTGATTTGTAGATTAACTATGATGTATTAAGATGAAATGATACTAGAGTAAGCTATAACTATGACATTTAAACACAAAATGAGATTTTGGTTTTAACAAAATCTCAACAGTTAACTGTTGAGATTGATTACATGGAATTTTGACTTTTTGTGGAATAAGGACTAAGTTCTAAGCTTGAAATGAGATATTAGACTCTAAGGTAACATGAAGCAAATACAAACAACAACTCAAACATCCTCTAGCACAGTTAACAGAGCAAAACCAAACACCCCTTAAACAAACTGTTTTGAAGCTTTTATCACTAAAACAAGTATTTAATCCAAGAAAACTGTTAGTTAACTTATAATAAGCGTAGTGAGACAGAGTTAAACTAGAATTATCAATATTTAAACTCTTATACTACAAATTGCAAATTTATGAGAAATTCTTACAAAATGAGTTCATGCACCAAACTGAGAACTAGTAACTGAGATTACACCCTATTGCTTCCCAAGAAGCTCTAGACCAATGAGCAATCCAGATTACACCTTGCTTCAATCTTTGAACATCATTTCCATGGATTTTTAATTTTAGACTAATTTTTTGGTATTTTTGAGAATTTTTGAGTTAAAACTTTAAACTGAACTTTATGACTTCTAAAAGCTTAAAAGAGCTTAATAAAAGCTTATGTGAGCCTTTTCAATCCTTAACAACAACTAAGAACAACATTTAAGTAATTTGAGATTTCCTTGATCTTGAAAATTTACATAAACTGAAAAATGAAAAGAAAACTTGCAATTGATTATTAAAATAGGTTTATAACACAATAAGATTACTTAATACAAAGCTTGAAAGATTTAATAAACACTGGAAAATAAAAACGACATAAGGAAAATTATATAAACTAACTACTACTCTTCTCCTTCTCTCTTCCTTGCTTTTTATAGTTCCAAATGCTTCTCTCTCATCTCCTCAGTGAATCCCAGCAATAATTTTGGCCTTTGGATGACTTGGATAAATTTTAGCCGTTTGATCATTTTGGCGGGAAAATCGGTATTAACCAGTGGGTGAGGTTGAGTGATATGAGGGGGAAGGCAATTAATGATTTTTGTAGTTTAGGTGAGGTGGAGGGACATGGAAGGTGATATGAAGAGGAGGGGGGATGGATTTGCACTGGTATTGCAGAAAGCAGTTGAGAAGAAGGTTGTTTTGGCGGTTTTGTGTGTTTGTTTGACTTGGTGGGTTGACCGGGACTATTAATAATCAAGGGGGTCAAAACAGGGGGTCCAAAAGGCTAATGACAGGGGGTCACTTGGTTTATGATAGGGTCCAATAGGTTTAAAGGGTTTAAATGTCATAGGGACCTAAGTTGCAATTTCTGAAAATACAAGGGCCTTATCTGCCAAGTTGTTTCAAGGGACCAAAAGTGACACTCTCAAAAAGTATAAGGACCAAACTTGCCATTTTGCAATTTCCAAGGACCATTTTTGACAATTTTCAAACTTGAGGGACCAAAGTTGTAATTTTGCAAATTTTACATTTCAAGGGTTTGTTTTGACAACTTTTGAATCCCATGGACCTTAAATGACATTTTTCTTTATTTTGATATACCAGGGACTGTTTTGACAACTTTTGAAACTTGGGGACTAAAACGCCATTTTGCAAATTTGATACGTTTTTCATCTGATTTTGATATTTTTGCATTTGAAACACATAAAACACTGATTTGTAATATTTTCATCATTTTAAAGCATTTCTGAGTGTTTTCAGATGATTTTGCAGTTTAGATTATACAAAAATGATGAGTATTTAGACACTCATCAGTGTTATAAGGATGGTTAGGTTAGGTATTAGTTCCCACGATCCGCCAGAATCGGAGGGATCTACCCAGGGACAATCCACTAGATAGTGTAGAAGTCCTTAGGTATGATGAAAAAGGAGAAAAATGAGAATATGGGAAGAGTGCGGACTGAGACAGAGCTAGTACTGGAATAAACCTAACAAGGTTCTAGTAATGAAGTCTCGGTAAGCACTGAAGGGGTTGAAGAATGAAAAAGAATTGAATGAGAAAAGGGTGAAAAGAAATAGCCCTCCAATAATTCAACCTTAGGGCAGAAACCGGGTTCAATACATATGCTACTGGTGTTTACTAAGGTAACACTGGTATTGAAGACAAGACATCATGGACCCAGTGATGCACTGCACTACAACTTCCCAAACTACTCAAGTTCCTCTTAAAAGGACTTGTTTCATTCTCACGGGGAACCTACATAATCTATCGACTTTCTCTTGGAGATTGTTGATATTGAAGAAGGAGACCCTCTCCCTAGTCTCCGGCATAGGAACCAAATGTGCACTATTGATTCTAGAGCCAAGAGATCATCCACAATATCTCATTAGGACACTATTCTTGAAGACTTGCTGTTTCACACAATGTGGAAAGTGAGAATATATTAAGAGTCATACGCATTATCCTTGTGGTATTGCCAGAACATCCGAGTGATATGTAAAATATTCACGATGAAGATGGAAATCCTTCTAGAGCCAACATCAAACAAGCTCTTGGTGGGTAACATGTGAGATCTTCTCGTAAGATCAAACTTGTGACAACTGGACAGAAACGATGGGGCGATTCACTCTTGAATCAACCTTGGTCCAGGAAATGAATTGACGAATACTTTTGAAAAAACCGTTCGATGTGCAAATCTTCTTTTCTTTAGCACGTCGAATGTGTACTTATGTTTTCGAACACAAAAAGTATCTCTGATTGAAAAAGTACTTTTGGAAAAACCGTTCGATGTGCAAATCTTCTTTTCTCTAGCACATCGAGTGTGTACTCTTTTCAAATACAAAAAGTATTTTTGATTGAAAATTGATCTTTCTCATAAAACCTTCGTCGTATTGCAAAACTCTTTCTTCAAGCAATACGCGATTGTTTTCATATCATTTTTCATCAATCAGTGAATCTCAATTCGCTGGTTCACTCACTCCGTGTTGTCTTCTTTGAGACGTTCCGGTTTGAGAACAACTAGAGCAGCTGCGAAACCCTGTCAAGGAGATTCTTAGGAATCCTACCGATCACAAAAGCGTACTTGTACTAATCAACGGGAACCGTGGGCGTGTACCTCAATTCAACGAAAGTGATCAAAGACACTTTCGTGTGTTTTATTGCTAACTGTTGTTTGCAGGTACATTTGGACGGTTGCAGCTGATCAGAATTGAGGAGTCAATCCAAAGCCGCATGCTCACAACATCCACACTTAATTGAAGAAATCATGACTAGTGCTTATCTACATAACCGGCTCGATATTTCTATACTATGCTTCGCTTTCTTGCTGCAAATATCATGAACCAGTAAAAGCTTCCGCTACTCTGATAAAAAGATGTCATGATCCAGAAAGTGTGAGCATGTCGGTCCAAAAGTCACAACATCACATGAAGGCAACACAACTATGGATGATCCAGAGAGATTTGCTGTGGCTGATGATCTCAAAGAAAGCTCGAAGATCATCAAAGATGTGGATCAGTTCAAAGGCCTCCACAAAAGTACAAAACTATGCGGACTTTGAAGAATCGCTACTAATGCACAAAGATTGCGGAAGTGAAGAATTCAAGTCTACGAGCTCAAGAACGAAGTCAAAGATAGAATGCTAGGAAGCAAAATGTATTTCATGGGGTGACCTCCCTTAGGGGGATATTGTTAGGAATTGGAAATTCCATGTTAAAGTGTCGGTCACCCCAATTATAGTCTAGCATATGTTAGCTCGTAGACTTGTAGTTAATTACGTTATTTATTAGTTAATTAATTAGTTTAGAGCAACACCGTGGAGGACGGACGGGTCTTTACCCAATGTATGCCTGATCCACAGCCCGTAGGTGGCGATATTTGTAAGAACTATAAATAGCCCTCTCCACATGTGGAGAGGGTTGGTGCTTTCATTTTCTCTAATCATCCAACTTCCTTTTCTCTCATCTCTTTCTCTCTCTAGAAAGTATCCCACCCATCTCTCTCTCTAAAATCTTCTTGGTTGATTCAATCCTCATACATATTCTTTGATTAAAACAATAACCAATATCCTACACTGTTAAACCTTGAATTTATCATCCAAAGAAAACCTGACTCTTTTTAGGGGTCTTGAACCAGTAGATGCACCATCAGAACCATTAACATGTTTCCTTTTTCCTTTGCTTTTCTTTATAGACCCATAACTTGATTCACCACCTTGACCCTTACATGACTTCTTATTGTGACCCATGTTTCCACAAGCAACATTTTACACTTTTTCATTTCTTACTCAACTTCCTATCCTTAACACATGGTGTGTCCTGAATTTCGCCTCTGACTTTCTTCTTCATAGGCCTACTTACTTGAGGGTAATGATGTGGAGGAATTAGTGTTGTAAAACATGTCGATTTCTTCTAGAAGACCTTACCACTAATTGTTTGTATCTTAAAACTGTAAACTTCTTTTCATGTTTCTAACCAATAACACTTATCAATCCATGCTTCTTGTATTTGAACAGGTTGGTCATTGATAGCCATATTCCAGTTTGCAGCAACTGCATGCTTACAAGGAATCCCTGTAATCTCCTATCTCCTACAAGTACATGTTCTCCTATCAACAAAAACTACACATTGATCCCTAAATGGCCCATTAACCTGATACTTATGTTCCTCATTCCACTTAATAGTGTAATTACTAGCATCTTCTATGATTTTTTTCATAATAGTAGTTGCACTAGGGGTTAGAGGACCAGGACATTTTTCAATGGCTTTTACAACATGCACAATTCTTTTCATGTAGTACTCCTTGATGAACTCTAACAAAGTGATAATTGGTTTATCACTACCATGGACAAGCTCACCATTCAACACTTCACACATATTGTTTAGCAAAACATCTAAATGAGCTCTTTCTACATACATAAATAATATATTATAAAAAGGAATTAACTGTATGCATCATGGTTAATAATTCACATAAGTTATAACAAGTTACCTAAAAAGTGTGCTCTGTACCAATGTTCTAGTGGAATCTGTGATAACCAAGCATGTGCAGCAGTAGATAATTCCTTAAGTGATTTCATTGCAGCTTCAAATCCAATAACTATTGTAGTTGTAGCACATCTCCATAGCAGTTGCTTGTATGAAAGTCCATTCCATTGCTTTTTCATGTTTTCATAGATATGCCTTAAGCAATATCTATGTTCTGCACTTGAAAACACTTCATTCATTGCTTGAAGGATACTATTTTACAAAAAAAATATAATAAAATTAGAACAATTAAAAGACTGTTAATATAGTAAAAACCAAATAAAAAATAGAATAAATATTATAAGACTGTTAACTATATTGTACTTTTTGTCTATCTGATATGAAAGTAAAATTGGAGTTTCTATATATATCTAGGTCATCCCCCAACATGTTCAAAAACCAAACCTAAGAATCTTTGCATTCAGCTTCAACAAAGGCTTAAGCAACAGGATAGATACTATTGTTAACATCAAGGCCCACAACTGTTAACAATTGCCCACGGAATGGCCCACTTATAAAAGCCCCATCCAACCCAACAGTTCCCTTCCACTAGCTTTGAATCCTTGCTTTAATGTATCAAGACAAACGTATATTCTCCTGAAGACTCTAGTATGAGTAGTATAATCTTTAGGCATTTCTACTTGACATTTGACTGTGGTTCCAGGATTTTAGGTTATCAACTCTTGAACATAATCTCTTAACATAGAATATTGACCCTTGTGATCACCCATTATCAGTTTGTCATCTGCTGACTTGGCTATGAATGTCTTCATGCGAGAAACATTTAATTCTCATTTCTTCTAAAGTGCATCTTGAACTGCCTTTATAGGAATATTTGGATCCACAACTACTTCATCCATGATTTGCATTGATAAAAACTTGTAGTTGTAAGCCATAATTTCCCTTGATTGTAGACATAAATGCTTACTTCTATGAGTCTTGCATAACCAAGTTTCCTTACCTAACTCTTTAGTGCAATAAAGTTCCCATGAACAACCCTCATTTCTATCATTTGCAATTATTCCCTTTCGTTTGTCTTTGTCTACAACCACTTTTGACTTAGACCTAATTTTTGGACCATTGGACTGACTTGCACAATCCTTGTAAGGCCCATCATTAAGGTAAAAAACAGGGATAAGCCCAAAACATTTGGCCCTAAGTCTAATTTTGTCATTCCTTACTAATTTTATTTTCTTTCTAGTTTCTATGGAATGCATATAAACTCTATATTTTATCTGCTTACTTGAACCAAATCTCTGTCCACTATAAAAACCAAACTTCTTGACTACAAATTCGTCTTTGTCTTTCTCCTTTCTTAACTGCTTAAGTTTTTGTTGTAAAACACTATCAATTCCATCCTCTTTTGAACAATGAAATTCATCATTATCAACAACATCTAACATACTCTCATCAAACGTGGAATCTGGCCATTGCTTATTTAAAGCTGCCATAATATCAGGTGTTCAACTCTCATTATTCACACCAAAACAAAAACGTGCATCAATATGAGGTTCATGTATAATGTTATTCTCATCAACAAAGATGTCATTTTCGTCCTCACTTTCAGTAACATCATTCTCACTATCTCCCTCATAAACATAACTCTCATCATCAGCCCTATTACTTGAAAACACATCATCATAACTATCCTTTAAACTCGCATAATTTACACCTACATTATCATTCATTTGATTACGAGTTCCATCTAAACCCGCAGAATCAACACCTACATTATCATTTATTTGATTATTAGTTTCATCTAAACTTACAGAATCAACTTCTACATTATTAGCATTCACTTGATCATTAGTTTCCTCTAAACTAGCATGATCATCAATTGTCATATGATCCACATTATCAAAGTGCTGTTCATTTTCATGTACTTTCACGTTATCATCAACAACCATATCATTCAGCTCATAATCCTGTACCCTCAAAGAATCTTCAACTTCATGTGCCTGACTAACATTATTACCAAACTGACTTTAGTTAATACTACCAAATACCCCATCAATTTCAGCTAGTTCTGCATCTAAACCTGTAAAATAAGACTCTTTAGTAGGTAACTGAGTAAACCTGGACTTTTCAGTAGGTATTTCAGTTAACCTTGCCTCTTTACTAGGTAAATCAGTAAACCTACTAATATCATCACTTACTTATGGCTGCTCAGGTATAAGGTATTATAATAGTAGCCTCTTAGGACGATTTCTTCTAGAATTACTACTACCAATACGACTAGGGTTACTAACACCAACGTCATTGTCCTCATGTATTTTATCAATAACAACACCCAATGTCTACTTTGTCTTGAAATAAGTTCCTACTTTGGACACAAGATGTTCTATGTACACTTCAACGACCTTATGCTCACCTATAAATTGACTTAAAAAACGCACATCATCATCACTACATAAAGAATGCAAGCCTACATCAAGATTCATACCAGGTTGAAGAAAGTTATAAAACATTATCTAGGGCTGAGCATCGCAGACCCAAAACCGATCGAGACCGAGAGAACTGACCGAACCGAAGGACTAGCCGTCCGGTCTTGGTCCGGATTTTTTTCCTTATTTCGGTCTCGGTCCATACCTGTCTTACGTAAAACCCGACTATTATGCCTTCTTGGACCGGACCGACCGAAGGACCGGACCAGATCGAACACATTCGGTTCGATCCTCGGTCTAAGGTTTTTGGCTAGTTCGGTCTCGGTCCGGTCCGGTTTTGGACCGTTGATCACCCCTAACATTATCTTTCTATATGTCCAACCCAGGTCCTGAACCATATCATCTAACTCGTGAATCGAGAAGGTTTTAATATCGACCATATCAACAATACTTTTCTTACCCCGATAGACCCTTCCTGGAAAAAACATGAACTTATCACCATGATGTATCCTCATTGTAAAATTAGGATGAATTTATGTAAAAAGTCAAACCATAATTAGAACATAGTCTTTTAAATATCAAGCAAATTACACCAAATGGAACAAAATAAAAACCAACTAACTTAACAGACAACACTTACTATAACACTCCTTTGCAAACGTGTACTGATCTTCATCACTGATCTGAAAGTCTGAACCTTGTATCTTCCATTTTAGAGTACCGATATTGGGAACAATCATTGAAAAATTACGAACTAAAATTTGGGGAAAAAGATTAGGGTTTATTTGTGTGCTTTTGACAGAAGTTTTGAGACGAAATATGTGAAAAGATTATGTGAAATGTGTTAAAAAGGGGTAATATATGAGCGAAAACATTAATATGACAAGTAGTGTAGCTGGAAAAGTACAAAAAAGTGTTCGGATAAAAAAGCCCCCGCGTGATTTGCACGTACGGACCGAGATAACGACCAAATCTAACGATCGTTAAAAAATTGTACCAGTGGCGTAATATTTCCAAAATACTATACCAACGACGCAAGATTTTGCGTTTTTGAATGTCGTATGAAATCTTGCCAAACCTCAAAGACAATGGTGTAATTTACTCTAGATATAAAATGGCGAGTTTGGGTGGGACACGTCAAATACTCGGCTTTCACTTTTCCCTTCGTAGAGCAGATCATGAATTGAAAAAGTTCTATCTTGACAAAATGGTATTTTTTTTTATATATTTCCCTTCATTTAGGGCACCAATCCCTTTGCTATAGTATAATAAGAGATAGGCGCCTACCTTAAAGTCACCTATCGACACTCAAGCCTTTTTTCCCATGGATAAAAAAACATGGAGAAGGATTCTCTCAAATTGTTTTTACAACTTGAGTGAAGTTGGATGTATGTGAGCCATTGGATTTGATTCAATAGCTTGAATTAAAAAAAGTTCTTTTCGAATGACTCACATCCTCTTAACTTGACTCAAGTTATAAAAATAAATTTGAGTAATCCTTCTAAAAAAAACACACATTGGATTTGGATATGAGATACCAGAGGTCATCACCTCCATTATCAAACAATCTCTATCATTGTGTCTGTCAATTCTTTATACAAAGTAAAAAAAAATCTTGTAAAATTCAACCCATTAGATCCTGAACGGTTTGCAATAATCCGTTAGGCCAGCAACAAAGGACGGGAAGGATAAGAATCAGCCTTGATTGAAGAAAATCTGCAAGTGAGATTTTTGAGGAACAAGGTGACATATATTCTGGGGGTAATTTGATAATTTGATAGTGAATAATCAATTTTTGCATAACTGCGTTTTGTTTCTCTTACGAAATTACGAGTTGGATGAACAGATCGCCTTTACAAGGTTTCCGCCATGGTCCATTCTGGGGGTAAGACCCTCCCGGCTTCAAGATGATGCCCATTCCTAAAGCTTAAAAATGAGTTAAAGTGTTCATATTGTACAAATGGGATGCTTCACCAAGCACTACGACTCATATTTGTAAGTCACTTTGGTTACGTACTTACGTGCATTTGCTACTTTGAAATACCTTGAACCTTCGTGCTTATGCTCGTGCAAAAACCTTTCCCATTGAAATAGTCAAATCTTGTTTACCTTTGCAAACTTAGTCTCGGAAAAGTTGTACAGTAATTATTTTGAGATAAAACTACAAACAGAGTCTCATAGAGTCACTGTAAGTCTGTAATGTGTAAACAATGATTATCAATATTCAACAGTTGCAAAGGTAGAGAGGACTAATCTATGAAGCACTATTATAAAAGAATGCCAATGAGTGATCAGTAGCTTGAAACCATACATTATTCAAAAAGAAAATAGTGCATTTATTGGAAGAAAACCAACAAGCTGGTGATTAGAGCGGAACCAGGGATCAAAAACAACTACAACAACGAAGTCGACAAAGGGCTAGAAAGCCCTTTGGTTGATCGGCTATATCACATGCACAAGAAACTTTCACTCAAACGTTTATTTTCATCGAAAGTTTTCAAATAACTTGATTACCTTCCCAAGACAATAATGGAGGAGTCTCTGAATTTGTCCAGCTCATATGCATCCACTCATGCCTATCCCCCTTCACCATGTCACTTGAAGCCAATGGTTCGAGTTCCATTATCTCCTCTTGTGTTAACTTAATAGATAAAGCTCCAATGTTTTGGTTGAAGTTTTCAGGTTTTGTGGTTCCTGGTATTGGAACCACATCGTTTCCTTGGTGATGGACCCACGCTAATGCTAGTTGAGCCGCGGTGCATCCTTTCCTTGTTGCCATCTCATCCACTCGCTCAAAAATGGTCTTATTGTGATCCATGTTCTGAAACCTTGGATACCTCTGCCATAAATTTTTATAGAAACTGATCAAAATAAATAGATATGAACTAGCACATAAAGAGCAACAGTAATCAAAGCGATTAATGAGATAACAAGGTCAGCTAACTAATTATCTCCAGTAACTATCCGATTATATGACTCATACTCTCCTAAACGCGACAGAAGAAAGACCCATATACTTTTTTGATGGTAATCAGAACTCGCAATCAAATTAAATGCTCTAATAGTATCTTCTCATTTGATTAAATATATGCGTTTTAGATGAGCATAATATTAAACTGGTTTATTTGTTTTGTAATGTTGTCACCGTGCTCTTACTTTCTTACTGTCTCGATGATTAACTCTAAACTGTAGGATCATAGAAACCTTTTATGTCATGAATATGAACATATCATACCTTCCTAAAATCCCCCTCGTCAAAGTCGTTGACCATTTTAGGACCGACAGCCAAGAATCCTCTCCCAATAGGACTGTAAGAAACAATCCCAATTCCAAGTTCTCTGCAAATGAAGCATAAGAATCATCTATAAACAAAGTAAATCAGTGTTGATTAATCATTTATGCTGAGTGACATCACCTGCAAGTAGGAACAATTTCATCCTCCAAATCCCGTGTCCATAATGACCACTCATTCTGGACTGCGGTTATTGGATGAACAGCATGAGCCCTTCTAATTGTCGAAGCACATGCTTCTGATAATCCTACATACTTCACTTTGCCTTCCTCTACCAGTTTCTTCAGTTCTCCCATCTTTTTATTGCAATTAGGTGTAAAAAAACAGTTCACTATTATCTAGTCATGGCTAGCATTTAAGAGTTTTCAAGGTTATTGCTACTATATAATAGCAACATATTCATATACGGTGTATGTCGTTTTGGTTATTGTACTTTTCTCTACACCTGACCATTTCAATAATTTTTCGTACCGTTTGAAACATTTTGTAGGTCTACAAACCGCCTTCCAAGAATCATAACTTTCATGAGATACAAATGAAGAATGGTACACAAAACCATTGTTAATGACTTTGATGTAGGACAAAAAAGTATATTAAATAAAACGATGCATACAGAAAAGGGAAAAATAGTACTGTAAATTAGAACACAAAGAAAAGCAAGAGTGACGAACCGTGAATTCGATAGGGACACGAGTGTCAATCCTATGAACATAGTAGAGATCAATACAATCAATATCAAGTCTCTTTAAGCTACCTTCACAAGCTGAACGAACATAAGCTGGATCACCACACGCTTCCAACTTCCCATCAATCATTCGATAAGCAAATTTTGTAGCAATTTGAACTTTATCTCTTAGTCCTCCTTGTTTCAAAGCCTAAACAAATGTTTTCATATTTATTAAATTACATACTTTATTTAGTAAATCTGTCAGAATAATCATAAGTTGGTTATAATTTACTAACCTTGCCAATGAGGATTTCATTGGTGCGAGGGCCATAGGCATCCGAGGTATCAAGGAATGTGACTCCGGACTCAATGGCGTGATGAATGAGTTTGATCATATCAGCTTCGGGTTTTGCGGGTCCATAGTAACTCGACATGCCCATACAACACAGTCCTTGTGCTGAAACAACTAGACCTTGTGAGCCTAGCTTCACTTTTGGAACCTCTGATGACATTGTTGTTTCTTGATCACTGGACTTGATATGTGGAAGATGATGCTCAGAGGGGAAGGTACGGTGATATACCATACTCTCCCATCTCAGCGCCACATCAACATCTCACTTCTCCACAACTAACCACAACAAATCATGGTTGTCAGGATCCCCATCCTGATCTTAGGATCTTACGATTTTACGATACTGTAAAGCAAAAACGATCCGGATCCTACATAGGATCTTTGCAAGCTTAAGATCTTATAGAATCCCGATCTTGACCATACGATCTTACGATCTAATCCGATCCGATCTTACTCTTCTCGGATTACAAACTAAAAAACTACAAATTTATGGGTTGTTTGTTTGTTGAATTCAAAAAACAACATGTTAATCTTTTTAAACATTTTATAATCATAATTTAGGACAATATTTATATGAAACATTCATAATATTTTGTGGTTATAATGTATTAGAATTTGTAGATTTGTATAAAATTACATAAACTATTAAGAAATAACATTAGAGTAGGATCTTAAGATCCCGATCCGATCTTACGATCACGATCTTGCAAAGACAAAAACGATCCTGGGTAGGATCCCGATCTTGACAACCTTGCAACAAACCCCTCCCTCATAACAAACCTCAACCTCTTCGTTTGAGGGCAACCAATACCATTTTTTTTTTAATTCAATTTTCCAAATAAACTAAATTCATTTCATTCAAAATAACAATACAATACATAACACAATAACAATAAAAATAAACACGATAAAAAAAATCACAACGAGTAAAAAAAATACAACACATACTAATGGATCGGATCTTCGACATCCCACTTCGGGCAATTTTTCAAAATCTCCCAAATGTGAACATACTTGAACTCCTTTCCACCAAATTGTTGCTGAAAGTTTAGTTTCGCATTCTCGAGATGAGTGTGGTCATTTTGACCACTTCGACGCTGCAAATGTTTGTAAATTGGGTTGAATTTTTTGCAATCGACGTTAATCCTCGTCCATTTACCCGTGATTGAATTTTTGGTACGATGGTTATCGGTAGTCTGATCATTGAACATCTCCATAACGTCGTTCCAAAAAATATTTTCGGAACGGTTATTTTCCATATCTAGAGCTTGCGAAATTTCTATCCAAACTTGCGCAAGCAACATTTCTTTAGACTTGTTCCACTTCGGATTTTGAGACATTGTTTTTTTTTTTTTTTTTTTTTTTTTTATGTAGATGTGAAAAAACGGCGGTTATAGTTTGTTATTTAACGGAGTGGTTTTCAAATTCAAATTCAAATTCAAAAATCAGATTCAAAATTCAAATTCAAATTTAAAATTCAAATTCAAATTCAAAACGGTATACTTTTGAGCGGGGTAATTCAAATTCAAATAGGAGCGGGATTCTTTAAAATTCAAATTCAAATTTTAAATTCAAACGGTATAGTTTTGAGCGGGATTATATGAGCCTATATATACAACTTTACCAGTCACAAGTTACACACACAACTCACACAAGTTACACACACAACTCATACGATTCACACACAAAAATGTCTCGCAAAGATTTTTCTCAGCAATTCCCAAGTCCACAAAAGCTGCCGGAAACAAGATTTTCAACTTCACCACAGTTTCCTCCAACTAGCTTTTCAACCTCACCACAGTTTCCTCCAACTAGCTTTCCACATGAAGTTGAAGTTTACTCAACACCACCTGAAAATGTCTTTCCGGTGGGTCTTGAAAACATCCCAATTGTTTCAACTCCACCTGTGAACAGTCCACAGGTGGATCTTCAAAACAACCCCCACGGGTTAAGTGAGGCTTCCCTTCGTCAACTAGAACAAGATCTTGAAAACTATAGGGAGATTATGGAAGAGCAGGCACGCGAGGAAGCTGCTCGTCGTGAGCAAGAAGAAAGGGAAGATCAGTATCTTCAAGACAACTACTTCGACATAATGGAGAGTCGGCTCGTTAATGGCGAGTTTAATTCCCTTTCAAGTTCTGAGGGTTGAGTCTCAGATGATTCTTTATTTTAAGTTTTAGTAATTTTATTTCCATCAGTATGCGTTGTAGTTTTTTATGTTTAAGCGTATTATGTATTTCATGTTTTCAGTTAATTGTTCAAGTTTCAATTTATGTTTTTCATCAGTATGCGTTTATGTTTGCATTCTTTTTTTCCTCCACGAACCTTTCAATCTATTCAAAAAAAACACTTCACCTTATAAAAACTCAACTTAAAACTCAATTTATAAAAAGAAAAGAGAGAGAAAAAAATAAATAAAAAAAAGGTACATCTTCAACCTTGTCGTGCAAACGGCGAACCTTCCCACGGCGAGGCACGGCGAAAGGGACCGGTGTGGTGGCGGCCGACGGCGAGATGCCACGCAAGCCCACGGCGAGCTATGGCGTGCCCACACCCTCCGCTCTCAGCTTATACTGATCAGTTCAATGCAATTGACTCGCATGTGCAATTTTTTTATTCAAGTGTTTCGAGAAAAGATAATGTAATTAACAATTAGAGGCATGATTTATATGATATTAATGTAGATATCTAAATCCTTTTACACATTTTTTGTAATTAACAATTAGAGGCATGATTTAAGATAGAGTAAATTACACCGTTGTCCTTTGAAGTATTGCCAAATTTCATACGATATCCAAAATCGTGAAATCTTGCGTCGTTAGTTCATGATTTTGAAAATATTATGCCGGCGGTCCTCACTTGCAAATCATACGAGAGCACTTTTGTTCGAACACTTTTTTTTGTCCATATGCAATGTGTTTTCTTCAGTGGCAACTACCATAGCTAGCGTACTTTTGATTTTATTTTATTTGTTTGTTTTCAACTACCGATCAAACAAACACAAACATTTGTGATTTAGTTATTTAGATTCATCTCACATAACACACACACATTCATTTCTTCCCACTACCTCTTTTTAACTTATAAAAAATCCAATTATGTTTGTATCATTTGATATTGTCTTTGTGTATGTTTTTGTGATCTCCTATGTGTTTTCTGGAAATCTGCAAGTTGAGTATAATTGCTAGTTGATTTTTAGAAAACACAAACCAATCATAATGAACATAAAAGACACGCTGGGAATGGGACAATGTTTGTTGGGTTTCCTGGGTTGGATCCTAAAACAGTTATTTTTCAGATCTATGATTTTATGTTATGTAATATGTTATTGTCTTTGTGTTTCTTTATCTTTTTGATCGGCTTTGTGTCAACTCGAAATGTACAAGTTGAATATAGTTTCAAGTTTATTTCTAATTGCACAAATTCAATAAGAAGAACATAAAACTCACACTCGAACGCAGTTGATTTTATCAAGAAAAAACATTCATACTCAAACAAGTTAACAATTAAATATCGGTGATGACTCTAAATACACATCATATGTCGCGTATTCGGTTTCCTCAAATTCAAGATATTTGTATTTTCTCTTTGCCGCATTCTTTTTTCAATTGTTTTTACTTCTTGCTTTTTTTCATAGTTTTATCTTCATAATTTTTCATTGTTTCATTTTTAAATCGGCGTTTGTTGCAAAATACCTAGAAACAAAGCTTCTTGCATGCTCATTTGGTTTAATTTCTTGCTTCCTGCCACAAAAAAGTAGTCATTAAGTTAATCATGTATAATATAAACATATATAAAATGTACAACATATGTTAAACATACTTGGGTTGGTTTGGTTCATTCTTTTGAAATCCAACATCACACTTTGCTCTTTTCTTTGATGAAGAAACCTTAACACTTCTAGATGTTGACATTTTTGAGATATTCTTGATGTAATTTATTGTGAATGATAATTTTGTTTAGAAAGATTGAATTTTATAGGCATTTTGAACATATAAAGTTAAGAACTTGTATCTTTTTTTTCTTTGGAAAAGTTAAACTTCTTACTCGAAAGTTTGACTAAAGTTGTACACTATCTTTGATCATCACAATGAAATGTAGTTTAAACCGACACGTCATTTTTTATTTTTAATTATTAAAAGGGTATATGACTAATCAGTGACTTTTGATAATCCCCCACGGCATTTATCTCTCTTCAACTACCAAGTTTTAAAACACACATACACACACCCTTTCATTTTCACCAAGTTTTAGAAACCCAATCAATGGCAGCTTCTTCTTTAAACCATAGGGATTTTAGCAAAATGGTGGTAACCGATGATATGGTTGAGTATGCGTTGGCTAACTATGGGAATACATGTTATGATGAAGATGCAATGGATGAGGTTATAATGGAGGACATGTGACAAAGGGAGTACAATCAACAGGAGGTTGCGAAACGTTAGTATATTATGTTGCTTGTTTGTCATAAGTATCTTAATGTAGTATATTGGTCAAATTAATGTCTGCACATATTTATATGATAAGGGAATTGAAAAGATTTAAGCTCTTGAAAAGAGGTATTGAATCTTGAAGTTGTGTATCATGAGTTAAAGCAGGAAAGGGAGGCAAAGCAGATAGCAAAACTTGAAGAAGTTTTTGGTAGATCCAAGCAGGTTGTTAGGTCACCATAAGTTAACACAAGCATGAAGATGATAGAAATAAGGTTAAGAGAGACGGTTGCACACAAAACACACGATAGATATAATAAAAGGTTATGCGTAAATGTATAGAGTGAACAACACTTCTCAAATGAGAAGTAAACAAGTATTTATAGGGGAAGGGAGCTAGGGCAACACATCTAGTCCATTTCTTTGCCTTTTGGGCCTTTGTATAGGCTTATGGGCTTTCTACATAAGCCTAGCCATAATTACTAACATAAAAGCCATATTAGAGCAACCTATTACATATAAATGACTAACACTTGTAAATATAGTTTAGGAGCGTTTCCAACAATCTCCCCCTAAGTGATAGTTATAATGTAATAATGGTTGCTCGACGTCTTCTAGCACTCTTCTTTCTTGTGAGTAGAGATGCTTTTGATTCCAACAATCTCCCCTTGTGTGGGATCTTGTTTCTTTTGAAGTTTTCAGCTTTGACGTCGTTGTAATCTTTGTTCTTTGTTCTGTTTGTGGATGATGTGATTGTATGTTGTTATCTGCATCTGGTCGGCTTCGTTGTTCAGGTGTCTCCACGTCTTTCTCCAACATGCTCACATACCTTTTGACTTTGATTCCACTTGTGATGTAGTTCTCTAGTCTTTAAACTTTGTAGATTCTTTGGCTTTGATGAAGAATCATTTTGACTTTTGAGTTGCCTTTTGAGAGAACTTCATGTATGTTGTTGTAGGTATGAGCATGTGGAGAATTAATACGATCTTTCCTACCAGGATCATCCATCAGCAGCTGCATAAATTTGGTTAGTGATAAGCACCAATCGATCATTGTGGACTTTTCTTAAAGAATTGACAACTATAATTGTTTTACTGATGAATGTCTTGATTCCATTCACCTTGGTCGGGCGAGTCAGCCGTCCGAATCCGTGGAGGATAGTTGGCATTACATTGAACGAGTTCAAGTAATGACCCACATCTTCAGACTCGATTCTTGAAAGGAATCTCCTTAGCGGGATTTCCAGCACTTACAAGTTCGAACTTTGAGGGTGTTAACAGCATAGCGTGAAAACACATCTCTAATTCTAGCAAAGGATGTTCCTGAACTGGAGGCCCTCAAGTAGGCTGACACGATGTACCGAAGTACATCTACAGTTCAGGTGAGTCGCTGAGGTACACCGAAGTATCACCTCACGACTGTAGACCGTTTGAGACAACACTAAGCGTAACCCACAAGGAGTTACCGAAGCGACCTACTCTCAGGGCTGTTTGATGTTGACCCTGGCAGGAGAATCCATTTAATCACTGAGGATCACAATAATGAATCCCCTCATAAATGTTCTAGGAAGATTGCTAGGATCTGCAAAGGAATCTAGAATATGTCACTTGCGTTCTTATTATTGAACGACAAGTGATGAAAGTTTGTTAGGTTCCCATATTAGTAACACAAGTGTTGGATCGATGTACTCTAACCAAACTAACTTAAATAGCTTGTTAAGGTTTAATAACCTCGGATAAATCCTAAGTTATTAACAAAGAAACACTGAGCAAACTCTATTAAGTATGCGGAATTTACTTAACAAAGCTAAAAAGAATAACTTTAACTTTGAACGATTTTATTAATAACTCTAACTCTGCTTATTATGCAGACTCTTTAACAACTCTAATAATATCGAACTCTCTAAAACTCTAATAATGTCGCGTACTCTAAACTTGTGAACTTGTGAATTCGTACCTCTAATGCCAATCTAGGGATCCTTTTATAGGCTTAAGGATAACCCTAGTCGGTTTACAATTTGTATCCTTGTACGACAAGTAATCTAATAAAGAATATTCTAGAATTACAAAGCTTTCCATAAACGAATATAATAGTTCTTTTAGCCTTGCAGTACTTTGACTTCTACAGCAGTACTTTGACTTCTTCTTTAGCAGTACTTTGACCTTTCCAGTACTTTGTCATTCTTCAGTACTTTATTAATCTTCAGCACTTTAACATTTCAGTACTTTATCTTTCTGTATCCCAACAATCCTCCCCTAACTTGAATTCTACTTGCTTGACTTCAAGTTCTTTTGTGAATTTATCTTTAACAACTTCATCTTGAAAGAAAGATTGTGTCTTTGCCTTTGGATTGTATCTTTGTAGACTCTGCTTATATCATCATTTATCAAAGTATTCTTTAGAATCTATTCTTTTCAGCATCAAACAGTAATTTTATTTCTTTTCAGCAACATTCAGCAAGCTCCATCTTTTCAGCAACATAAGACAATTTGTACAATTAATTTAGTTAAGTTTCAGTCTATTCCTCATCACTTCCAGGTGTGTTAACTCCTGTGAGAGGTGAATCATGGAAAATTTAATGGATTTAATATCTCTTTACCAAAGCCATTAACTCTGGAGTAGCCAAATGTTTTGATGTGTAAGATCATGGTACACTGATAACCATATGATTTTTAGCAAATCATCAGCTATCAACAGATTTGAGTTGTCTTTACCAAAAGCGGTACCCTTTTGGACTAGTTAGTTCTTTCATCATGGTGAACTAATTACCATATAATGGTTTTTCCACAGCCTTTACCACAAGCCATTTTCTTGTGGGCTAGCCAACTCTTCACAATACTGATATGGTGAGTTGATTACCATACAACTTATTAGCAAGTTGTCAACTAAAACGGATTTGAGATATCTTTACCAGAGCCGTTTGCTTATGGATTAGCCAATCCTTTTGTAACCATGGTGGATTGATAACCTATTGGTGTTACCATCTCAAAAACCATTTATTTCATACAACCTTTGTTTCAAAATGTTTATTACTTAACAAAAGTTTTTCAAAAAGCGAATCTGGTTTAAAAGCGCAAGCGACTTTGATTAAAGTCTTGTTTGATCAGCAGCATACTTTGAATAAAGTACCGATATATCAAAAATTTAATCAATTAAGATTCATACCAGTTATTCATCATCATCAGCAATTGTAGTCCATCTGATAAACAACTTGATGACCAGACGTGCTATTTCATTATCTTCTTCTACTTCAATTCCATGCTCCAGCATCCTCCTCATAAGATCTGGTGTAAGAGGATATCTTCTATCAGCTAACATGTGAATCATCGTCCCATCTTCTAGCTCTAGAACATGTACTCCATATTATTCAAAGAATCTCCAGCAAGTAATCTCCCAATCTTCTTGGTTCTTCCAGATCTCAGAAGTACTTGTTTCTTCAGTTTCCCAAACAGTTATGAGATCTCCAAGTAAGACTAAACCATATCCTTCTGATGGATTGTGTTCATAATATTCTTTTACCACATGATATAAATGGAATAAATCCACTCTATCAATTATATGCAATAAATCCCATAGCATATTGAACACCTTGAAACTTTCATCTTCTTTGTGAAACATCAGATAATTCCCATCTTTTGACTCAACAACTTCAAAAGTAGTTATTGGAGACTTATTCATCTTAAATTCAGCATCATCTTTAGAATAATCAAAATTTATTATTCTTAAGTAATTCCTTAGCTCATCATCTGTTTCAGATCTTAATTCAACTTTCTTTGATGGCTGATGATCTTTAACTCCAGTTATTCTTTTTCTTTTTCTTTTTAAGATTTCTTTTCTTTCTTCTTCTTTGTAAGCATCATCATCTTTATAATCTTTGATATTATCAACTTGTCTTTTATATTCTTCTCTGACAGCATCATATAACTCTTTCATATTAGCATAATTCAGCTTGTTCAAACCAACATATCCCATCTTCTTTAGATAAGCCATCATTGCATTCCTTTCCTTTGCAAGATTTGGTCTTCTTGGCAGAGAAGAAATAGGAAGTGGTGATGGTAAAACAGCTTTAGCAATTAATTCTTCTTGTAATTTCCTAGCTGCTTCTCTATTCTGAGCTTCTTCAATTTCAGCAGCTTCTCTATCCTTAGCATTCAATTCTTCTTGAATATTTCTAGCTGCTTCCTCATTCATAGCAACTTGAGCAGCCCTTATCTGTGCTAAAGTTGGTTTCTTTTTCTTCTTTACTTCTACCAATATACCTTTTCCTTTATCCTTTGGATCAATAACAGGTTGAGAAGCTCTTGGTTGTTCTTCTTCTTGCACTCCTGGAATGTTAACACCCCTTGGCCTTGATAAATCATGCAAAATCTCAGCAATGGTTTCGTCATCAATTGCAGTATGTATAGGTTTAGGTGTAACTTGTTCTTCTTGTATAACAGTTGAAGGACCAGCTTCCTCTTCAAAATCTATCAACCTTTGTGAAATTAACCCTTGTCTATAAGTTCCAGGAAAAACAGTACTTTGATCAGCAGTACCTTGATCATCAGTACCTTGAACTTGAACATCAATAACTTGCTCCTCAGTACCTTGTGTTTGAATATTTGTACCTTGAACTTCAGTCCTTTCTTCCTCAGTACTTTCAATATTAACATATTCTTCAGTACCTTGAGGTTCATTCTCCTTAACAACATCTTCTTTCAAATTCTTTTCTTCTAAATTTCTCCCCAATTGGACAGTAAGATGATTGTTTTGAACCTTTTGGCGGTTGGTCTTCTTAAACTGCCGTTGCTCCTTCTTTTTAGATTTGACCCATAGATGATGATGTTGAACCAATGGCCAGACAAAATTCTTGAGTCTTCTAAACTTGAGCTTCAACTTCTTAATATGTTTAGCTTCAGCCTCAGTTGTTTTCTTCAACTTGACTAACTCCCTTGTCAGAACATAATTATCCAAAATAGGTAGATCATCTCCTCGAATTGGTGAATGTTCTTCCGGTTGAGAATCAGGAACAGATCTTTGTGGAGATGGTGAAGGTGAAACTACAACATCTTCTTGAACTTCATACTTGGTGAACAGTACCTTGGGATGCGATCTTCTTGAGATGCAAAGCACTTTGAGAAGCAGTACCTTCAGAGGCAGTACCTTGAGTATCAGTACCTTCAGAAGCAGTACATTCTCTATCTTCATCCTCTGCAGCATCAGCTCTGACAGCTTGAACAACTTCCATCATAGAAGTAGTCAATGGAGTATCCCTTCCAGTGAATAAATCACTCTTCCTAGCCATGAAAGTGAAAATCTTGGCTTGTTGTACCACAACAGGTAAAAGACTGGTAGGCATTGGTACATCTGAAAGTTGTTTATTAAGGAACACTTGGATAAACCTTGGATACATCAACCATTTTGAACCATGAGAGATGTGTGAAAGCATTCCATCTAGAATTGGCCTTGAAAAGTTGAAAATACGATCAGTAGCCAATCCTACTATAGCAGATGCTATGTTAGACCCAAATTGCTCCATGATGTACTTTTAGCACTAATACAATGAAGCAATACATGTACTAAAAACTTCCAGTGAGGACAAAATAAGGGTTTTCAGAATGTTTGTTCAGTTAAGGACCCTTCATAACCAATGTGCCCAACGGTATCCCAAATCAGTTGCTTATCAAAACGAATAGCCCCATCGGCATCATTAAACAATAAGTCTTCACGAATAGAGGCTTCAGTAACCTTCACAGTTCTCCCAGCAACTATAGCATGAATATATTCTTCATCATTCTCCATATGAACCCTAGCAGTTTTCCAAAATTGTTGAATCCAGGGCTCAATAACATCTGGTTCTACTAACAGCGCATAACTAATTGGCGACCCAGTAAGAAAATCGATGATGTCATGAAAGATTACATTCGCTTCAGTCTTGTCTAAATTCACCACCATGTTGTGTTTTGGAAACAAGTATTACGATTCGCCATTGATGATTGTATGATCACAGTAAGAGATAGAATGAATAATATAGGTGAAAGTGAGAGAAATATGGAAAAGATTATGAGATATCAATATGAGAGGGAAATTCTGAGAGTAGTTATTTATAGGTGAGATTTAAAAAATCACAGCCATTAATAACAAAGTTACCGTTAGGTGTGATTACCCCTCAATATTACCGTTGGAACAGTACTTTAATAAGACAAACAAGACTTTCCCGTGTGCAGACTTTCCAAGCGAGACTTTCATAAAATCAAAAACAAGCGACTTTTCCATTCTCTGCCTTACAACAGCATATACATGAATATCCTCCCCTTAAGCAATGCATAGGACTATTCCTACATGTAATAGTCCTCCCCTTAAATGTAGCTCAGTAATTGATCATGCCAATACTCACCACCAAATGAGTAAATCTTGAAACATCAAATCCTTTGGTGAGTAAATCAGCTACATTATCATCTGTATGCACCTTGACAACATTAATGAGCCTATGCTCATAACAATCTCTGATGAAGTGGTGCCTAATCTGAATATGCTTGGTCTTGGAATGATAAACTGGATTCTTTACACTGCAAATAGTACTCTCATTATCAATATTGATAGGAGTATTCTTGAAATTGAACCCATAATCCAAAAGTTGATTCTGCATCCACAACACTTGTCCACAACAGCTTGCAGCAGCCACATATATCTGCTTCAGTTGATGATGTTGTTGCAATTGCTTGCTTTTACATCGCCATGAAACTAATCTTCTTCCAAGATATTGGCATCCACCGTAGTTGATCTTCGTCATAGTTGTCACCGCATAATCACTATCTGAGAAAGCTTCCAAGTGAAAAGGTGAATCCTTTGGATACCACAACCCCAACTTAGGTTGTTGTTTCAAATAACAAAAAATTCTCTTCACTGCATTCATGTGAGAAACCTTGGGTGAGACTTGATATCTTGCACATAAGCAAACAGCAAACATGATATCACGCCTTGATGCAGTAAGATACATAAGACAGCCAATCATGGATCTGTATAACTTGACTTCAACTGGTTGTCCATCTTCATCCTTGCCCAATGAGTTGATAGATTTAATAGGTGTAGTAACAGGCTTCATGTCATCAAAATTGAACTTCTTAAGTATGTCAGTTACATACTTGTCTTGACTTGTGAAAATTCCTTCCTTTGACTGCTTAACTTGAAGTCCCAAAAAGAAAGTTAACTCACCCATTGAACTCATTTGAAATTCATTCTGCATCAGCTTCTCAAACTCCTTGACCATAGATTGTTTGGTAGCTCCAAAGATGATATCATCTACATACACTTGAACTAGCATGATATCCTTCTTATCTCTCTTGATAAACAAGGACTTATCTATAGCTCCTCTCCTATAACCATGTTGCAATAAAAAGGTAGAGAGCCTTTCATACCAGGCTCTAGGTGCTTGATGTAAGCCATAAAGAGCTTTGACAACTTTGTAGACTTTGTTTGGATGTTTAGGATCTTCAAAACCAGGAGGTTGTTTGACATATACTTCCTCTGTAATCTTGCCATATAGAAAGGCACTCTTGACATCCATTTGATAAACCTGAAATCCCATATAAGAAGCAAAAGCAAGAAAGATTCGAATTGCTTCTATCCTTGCTACAGGAGCAAACACTTCATCATAATCAACTCCTTCTTCTTGTCTGTAGCCTTGTGCAACTAACCTTGATTTGTTTTTGATGAAATTCCCTCTTTCATCTCTCTTGACTCTGAACACCCATCTTGTACCAATGACCTTCTTACCATCAGGAAGATCACATAATACCCAAACTTCTTGAAGTCTGAATTGTAGCAGTTCTTCTTGCATAGCTTCAACCCAACTTTCTTTAGTCAATGCTTGAGCAATATTCTTGGGTTCCTCTTGAGAGATAAAGCAAGTAAACAGACATGTTTGGTGGTCCTTATGATTCACTGCTTTTGTTTATAGACAAAGCTAAGTAAAGCATTATGAGGTTTAGCAAAACTCTTAGCTTTGTGTCTAGTCAACACTCCGTAAGTAGAAGGACCAATGATTTGATCGAGAGGATGATTCTTATGAATTCTTAAGTTTGGAGACTGTGGAACTCCATAAGTATCTTCCAAATTAGTAAAATCAACATCTTTATTGGAATCTGAGAAAATACCTTCATCTTCAAACTCATCATCGGTATCTTCAAATCCGGGCATGGTAGAATCATCCAAATCATCCAAAGTGTGGTAATCGGTGCGGCAGTACTTTGGTCAAAAGTATCGTCCAAAGTACTGTGAGAGTACTCTGTAGTCTTGTTCTTCTTCTTTGCCTCTTCATAAGCTCTTCTTTGGTCATCAGTATAAGAATGTGATAAAACATCTTGAAGAAGCATCTGATTAAGTTCATCTTGAATAGATTGATCCTCAGCAGATAATGAGGATTTTGGCTCATAAGTACTTTTCTCTGTCTCAGCAGGTTTAGGTTCTTCATCATGAACAGCATCTGGTCTAATATGGACTCTATGAACAACATATTGTAAATCTTCTCCATTGTGCACATGTTGATTTTCTTCTCTAACAGGTACATAGTTCATAGAAGGAGTTAAAACTTCAAGATCAAACATCCAATCAGGACCTTTACCCTTCTCATTGTCTTGATCTTCTAAAAACTCAACATGAAGACAATCTTGAACCTTCTTAGTGACTGTTTTACACTCTAAAGCCCTTACTGTTGGTACAATAACCCAATAAATAACCTTCTTCTGACTTGCCATCAAACTTACCCAAATTATCAATTGTATTCAAAATAGTAAGAGGGCATCCAAAAGGCTTCATAAATCGAATGTTGGGTTTTTTTGCCCATCAGCAACTCATAAGGTGTCTTCATCTGTGGCTTAGTAACTGATACTTTATTAAGTACATAGCAAGCGTACTTACGACTTCAGCCAGAATTGAATAGGTAGTTGTGAATCTGCTAGCATTGTTCGGCGCTTCAATCAAAGTCTTATTCTTTCTCTCTGCAACACCATTCTGTTGTGGTGTTCTTGCAATGTTGAACTCCCTCTTGATTCCTTTGTTTGCACAAAATTCATCCATAAGCTTGTTCTTGAATTCAGTTCCATTGTCACATCTAATACCTCTAACCTTAAGTCTCAATTGGTTTTCAAGTGCTATTATGAGAGTCTGAATAGCATCAAAAGTATCATCTTTAAAATCCAAGAAAAATACCCAACCTGAATCTCTGCAATCATCTGTTACAACTAAGCAGTACTTTTTCTTGTTTAAACTTGCCACAGAAACAAGTCCAAACAAATCCATGTGTAACAGCTCCAAAGGTTTTCTAATAGTCCTCTCCTCAAGCTTCTTGCATGAAGCTTTGTGTTGTTTACCCTTCTTGCACGCCAAACATGAGTGATCATTCTTGTAAGTCTTTGAAGGTAAACCTCTAACTAAATTTCCTTTGACCGGTTTGTTGATATTCTTGAAATTGACATGGCCCAATCTTCTATGCCACTGATGTTCTTCTTCAGATGTTGCTTTTGCCACCAAACATGTGGCTCTCCCATAAGAATGAAGACTCCTCATATCTAGACTATACACATCATTGGTTCTTGGTACTCTAAGGACTACCAAGTTATCATCAACAGGCTTTAATTCAGGAGAAAGGATGAGACATTCTGTGTCAGTGAATAACACATGATGCTGTTTATCACAGATTTGAGAGACTGACAATAAGTTGAACTTGAGCTCCTTCACATATCTAACATTCTCAAAATCTATACGCCCTGATTTGATGGTTCTAATTCGTCCTCCATTGGGATCATTCCCAAATGCAACTCTTCCTCCACTAATAGATCTAAAATCAGACAGAATCTCCTTGTCTCCTGTCATACTTCCAGAGCAACCACTATCTACAATCAAATGATCTTTAAGCTCCTCTTTTGGGTTGCCCTACACAAAGATTTAGAGAGTTAGTTTCTTTTAGGAACCCAAGCCATTACTGACTTGTGTTCCCTTGTGGAGTTACAAACTCAAATTCTTTGAGTATGTAATTCCCACTATTTTTTAAAACATGATCCATAATTATCTTTTGATTTTTAGCATGTGGATTTTCAAAACTTTCTGAATTTTCAAAAAAACTCTCTTTTACAAGTTCATTCTCTTTTTCTTGTATCACAAAAACATTTGATTCACTTTTTGTTGAAAGTACTGTTTGTCCCTCAGCAGTACTTTCTCTCTTAACCCATTCGGTTTTAACACTTGGTTCCTGTGATCTAGATCCCCTATGTGAATTGTAATACCTTCTAGGTTGATAGTAATGAGATCTCCTAGGATACATGTTCCAAGAAGTGTTAGCAGTACCTTGTTTTGATGGAGCAGTACTTTGGGAAGGTACTGCTTGTGAAGGTACTGGTGGTTTCCAGACTGGTTTGTGCTCTCTAGGTTTCTGATTGGCAGACCTATGCTTTGGAAATTTTCTAAGGTATTCTGAATGAAATTCACAATCCTTGATTAAATGAGTAGAACTAAAGCACACAAAGCACAGTTTTTGACCCATACTCCCAAAGTGACTTCTTCTATGTCTATGACCAAAACTATTTTGCCTTCTAGGTGAATGATTAAACCTGTTTTGACCAAAGTTATCCCAAAAAAGGTTTAGCAGATCTTGTTTTGAAAAGGTTTTCCTGCAGTCTTGCTTGTGGAGCAGTACTTAGAGTTGAAGGTATTGCTTGACTTTGAACATTGTTTTCAACAGTTTCTTTTGGGGTTTCAGACCTAGATTGACCAACTAGATTTTTCCTAAACTCTAGACTGTCTACTCCAAAATGAGAAACATCAGGCCTAGGGGGTTGATGAATTCCAGTGGGATGGGGGACTAAATGATAACCATTGTCTTTCTTATACTCAGGAGGTGTTTGACTAATTGAATCCTCATTACTAGATGTGTCTACATAATTAATGAGTTCATCATCACTAGTGGTTATATCCTCTAGGTCATCACCATATTGATTCTCTTCTATGTTATCAAAGTCCATACCAAAACCTAAGCCAGTTCTAATGTAAGCTCTTCTCTGTTTTTGAACATAAGTAACATGTGATAGACCAGATTCTTTCCGTGCATCAAACTTTTCTAACAAATCATCTCTTTCCTTAGTCAATTTCTCAATTTGACAATTTTACAATTTAGTTTCCATTCACTTAGTTTTAACTGGTAATCCTGTTGTTCATACTTTTCAGCCCAAGCCATTTCATTATTTTCATGTGTTAATATTTTGGCTTCCATTGACTCTAAGGTTATTTGATAACCAGGTACCTCAGACCTAGCTCTAACACAATTATCTCTTTCAATCACATAACTGCCAAGTAATTTTTGATAAAAATCATGACAATTTGAGCATACCTCAGAGATAGGGGTGAACTTGGTGAAGTAGCCACCATTGCAAGTAGAACAGAATCATCTTCACTCTCCATGCTCCAATCAAATCCTCCAAAACCATCTCCGGATTCCAAAGCGGCATGATCGATTCCTCATCAAAGCGTGCTCGGTCAATTCTTCTCTTGAATCTTCAACCTGCTTCTTCCCTGCTACCATACAATAGGTTCTTGGTTCATCATCAAACTCAGACTCTATTCAACCTCGATAAACTTTCTTGAGCAACCAAGGCTTTTGTTTCAGTAATAGGAATTTCTTTGAGCTCAAGCTTTGGTTTCTCATCATCTGTTGGCTTGATACTTAGCAAACCTGAACTCCCTTGCAAAGTGTCTAGTCTTTTGACAATTGAAGCATTCAATTTTGGATTTGTCAAAAGTGATTCCCTGTTTTGGTTTGAAGTCAATGTTCTTTCCTATTTTCTTCATGTACTTCTTGATCCTTGCAGTGATCATTGCAACTTGCCACCTGATATCAATTTCTTCTAAAGCATCCTCTTTAATCTGTGAGAGATCTTCATCATAAGTTGGTAAAAAGCTTGTGCAAAGAAAGAGCATACAACTTCATCTGAGTGCATGGTAGTAGTTGGTGGGGTTTGTTGAGCATAGGTGGGGGTAGTATCGAAAGCGACTTTGAGTCACAGTACTTTGAGTAGGATAAGCGTACTTTTGGTGGAAGTACCCTCTTTTCGGATGACAGAAAAGTAATCTTGTGAGACTTTGAGCTTGATTGGCCATTCATCTCATGCTCATACACCTTCAGATGATTATAGAGATCATCAAAATCCATGGTGTCCAATCCATGTTGTCCTCTGATCATTGTAGCTATCACATGCCATGTAGATGGCAAACTCCTTAAGAACATCAGATTGGCATCTTCAGCGGATACTTACGCCTTGTATAACTCCAACATGTTGAGGAGATTTTGAAATCTATCATATGCAGCATCAAGATTCTTTCTTTCACCAACAGTTGAAAGTTTCAAATGTTGCTTCAACAGATTTCTGTGCATCTTCTTAGAAGCTTCATTCCCTCCAAATCTTGTGTTGAGAGCAGCCCAGAGCTGCTTTGCATCTTTAGCATCATGAAACTTCAGTAGATATCCATCAGGTATAGCAGATAAGAGTATGTTAAGAGCCTTCTCTTGATTCCTTATGGTAGTCTGGTAAGACTGGTTTGGGTGGTTTAGCTTGTCCAGGAATCTCCACGGTTCGGAACTACTTCATTACCATTGACAATTACATTCCATAGTGCATGGTCTGTAATGGCAATGTACTACCTCATCTTCATACACCATAGGTCGTATTCTCCCTTCTTGATGATTGGAATTCCGAGTGAGGTGATTGATGGTGGTGGAACAGCTTCAGTCGACATCTTTAGGTTTTGTTGTAGTAGGGTTTTAGGGTTTCTTCCTAGTCAGAGTTTCCACACAAGCTCCGATACCACTTGTTGGATCGATGTACTCTAACCAAACTAACTTAAATAGCTTGTTAAGGTTTAATAACCTTGGATAAATCCTAAGTTATTAACAAAGAAACACTGAGCAAACTCTATTAAGTATGCGGAATTTACTTAACAAAGCTAAAAAGAATAACTTTAACTTTGAACGATTTTATTAATAACTCTAACTCGCTTATTATGACTCTTTAACAACTCTAATAATATCGAACTCTCTAAAACTCTAATAATGTCGCGTACTCTAAACTTGTGAACTTGTGAATTCGAACCTCTAATGCCAATCTAGGGATCCTTTTATAGGCTTAAGGATAACCCTAGTCGGTTTACAATTTATATCCTTGTATGACAAGTAATCTAATAAAGAATATTCTAGAATTACAAAGCTTTCCATAAATGAATATAACAGTTCTTTTAGCCTTGTAGTACTTTGACTTCTCAAAGATACTTTGACTTCTTCTTTAGCGACTTTGACCTTTCCAGTACTTTGTCATTCTTCAGTACTTTATTAATCTTCAGCACTTTAACTTTTCAGTACTTTATCTTTCTGTATCCCAACAACAAGCATCAATATAAGAAGTAGAGATAAAGAGAGATCGGTTGAACAAATACAAACACACGCGTATGAAAATGTAGACAAGTTAGGCGTAGAGAATGAGAGTAAATGAACAACCAACCCTCAAGTGAGGGTTTACAAGATTATTTATAGGAGGGAACTAGGGCAACACACCAAGTTCCCATCCTTTACTTATTGGGCTTTGGCATAGGCTCATGGGCTTTCTACATGAGCCTAGCCTTGATTACTAACATAAAAGCCATAATTAAGCTAACTATTACATATTAATTACTAACACTTGAATTCTAGTTTAGGAGTGATTCCAACAATCTCCCCCTAAGTGTTAGTGATAGATGATATGAACGTTGTAGGTGCTGACGTAATAGTAGATTTGACGTCTTCTGACATTCTTCTTTCTTGTGAGAAGAAGTGCCTTGATTCGAACAATCTCCCTAGAGTAGAGAAATTGTTTCCTTTGAAGTATTCTGCTCTGACGTCATCATTTTCTTTGTTCTTTGATCTTTGTTCTTAGTGATGGAAGTGATAGTATGTTGTGGAAGTCTGCATCAGGTCTGCTTCGTTGCTCCAGTGTCTCCACGTCTTTCTCCAACATGCTCACACGCTCTTTAACGTTGGATTTCAATACTTATGTAGTTCTCTTAGTCTTTAAACTTTGTAGATTCTTTGACATAGAAGAAGAATCATTCTGACTTTGTGTTGCCTTTTGAGAGAACTTCGATTAGTGTTGTTGTAGGTATTAGCATGTGGAGAATCTGCACGATCTTTTCCACCCGCAAGCATCCATAAGAAGAAAAAATAAAACATGGGTTAGAAATAATCCAGCGCTTACAAGTTTGAACCGAGAGTGTTAATGCATAGTGTGAAAACACAACTCTAATTCTCACAAAGGCGTTCTGGAGTCCACAAGTGAGATAACGTGATGTAACGAAGTACACCTACGGTTCGGATGAATTCTGAGGTACACGAAGCATCACCCACGGCGTAGACCGTTTGAGACACACTAAGCGTAACCCACAAAGAGTTACCGAAGTGACTTTGTCGAGGGCTGTTTGATGTTGACCACTGGCAGAGTTTCCATTCAATCACTGAGGATCACATGTGTGAACCTCTCATAAATGTTCTCGACAGATTGCTAAGATTTGTGAAGGTCTCTTGATTGTATCACTTGCGTCCTTATTGTTGAACGACAAGTGACGAAATGTCAAGTGTACCTAAGAGATCTTTTGATGAATCTCGTAGCTCTAGACTCAATAGTGCGCTTTGGTTTTCCTGAGCGGAGACTAGGGAGAGGGTCTCCTTCTTCAATACCAGCGATCTTTAAGAGAAAGCCGATAGTTTATGTAGGGTTCCCTGTGAGAATGAAACAAGCTTCTATTGAGAGAAACTTGAGTGGCTAAGAAGGTTTAGTGCATGCGTCACTAGGTCCATGACGACTTTTATCATCAATACCGGTGTCATCAAGTGACAACCAGTAGCATATGAATTGAACCCGGTGTCTGCCCTAAGTTGAATAATTTGGAGGGCTATTTATTTTCACCCTTTTCATTACTTTTCTTTTTAATTCTTCAACTCCTTCTTTCTTCGATTCTCATTTTCTCCTTTTTATAATCATACCTAAGGACTTCTAATTCTAACTATTGGTGGTGTCCTTGGGTAGATCCCTCCGGCTCTGGTGGATCATTAGACGGTTATTCCTAACCTTAGTCACCTTATAACACCATGACTAACCTATGTTGCCATAAAACCAATTTTCCTTGAAAATCTCTCACAGTGGTTATGAGTAAAAGCATTTAATACCACTGTTTGAGAGTTTTAAGATTTTGCATAATTACTCCCCCTCCACACGTGCTTAAGAGTTTTGACTGAAATATGCACGGTGAGAGAAGAGCGCGCACTTTTGAATTGATCAACTCATGATAGACAATCCCCCGCGAGACACGGTTATGATGCATAGTTAAAGAGTTACATTGTCAGCTTTTAGGTGACAACTAGCTCTAATAACTACCTTGAAGGTGTGGACAAACCTCGAAAGGTCGTCAAACCCGTCAAAGTTCATGTCTACCAAGAGTTTCTCGAATGGTATGTTCTACTTGGACAAGTCCTTTGCGAGACACGTTTACATCACTAGCGAACTAGTTTGAAATCATTACCCGTCCCGGACAAGTCTTTTCGAGTTACTAACATTTAAGATCTCGTCAATTCATTGGTTAAGTCTTTTAGCACAATGATTCATTTACAATTCACAACATATTTCTTATCACATAATTTTTCTCCCCCTCAAAAATGGCATATCAAATGTTATTTTTGACGAAATTTTGATATCGAATATGACCATTTCAAGTTTTTGTGGGAAGATTACCACGAAGAACAGTTTGTGAACAAAGTTTTTAATCAAATACCCCCCTCAACAAGTAATATTAACTTTTGAGGTTTTGAAAATCATAAGGGGAAGTACTTGTTCTTTTGAGCAAAACTTTGAAAATGAAAGTTTTGATTAGTTTTACTCAAAAGTAAGAAGCTTTCGCTCCTTTTATAGGATTGTGGCACTGATGCGTACCACAGGATCCTTTCATTACAAGTACGGGTTGTACACTGTTATGTGTGCACAAGCCATAGATAAATATAAATCACACAACCAAGTAATGATAATGAAACAAATCAAGGGTTACCAGGGGAATCCGGTAGTCCAGCAATAACTCCAGGAATGCGTTCTGGACGTTGATAGCCTGTGAGAGATATGTTGGGAGGACCTCCTACGAAACTTTCGAAAGTTCTAAACTGATCCCTTCTGAACAACCTTTTATCAATACATGTGATGATTCTCTTTACATCCCTCTTCTCCTTCGAATTCCATCGCTTCGGTGACCCAATGCCTTCTTGTATCGCCTTTAACCGATAAGCTAAACCATCCCTGACTTTATTCAGTGTATGATCCCCAAACTTATGAAGCTCTTTGCATGCCGTTAAGCAATTTCGGTGTAGTTTACTACGGTAGACTAGTCCAAATGGTTTCGATGAGGTGTACCGAGGAAGTTTGTTTATGTCGGGAAGGTCGAGCTGTGGTTTAGTGAGGTTAACACGCGTCTGATATGATTCCATGGCAAGCTGAATGTCCTCTACACATTCCTGGATCACTATGCTTTTGATGAAGATTAACACGGACTTGAAGTACTCACGTTGGATTTCTGTAGAGAAATGTCACATTCGTCCCTGTACCTTTGCAAGATACATATCTTCAATGTCGTTTAGAGACAATCTCTGAAAATCTGCTTCACAGAAGTCATAGTCCTCTTCGTCTTGTCGTTTGACCACTATTTTCTTGAGGAATGTGTAGTCCCACTTTGACGAAAGAGTAACATGCTTGATAGCAACGATCCGTTTATCACTAAACACTTCGTGTTTCGATGTTTGAACCTGGCAGCTTTTTAGAAGATTCTTCGGCGTTCAGGCCAATGGTGAATCCCATACATCGCATCAAGGTCATACTTTTCAACGCTGTCGGCAAACATGTGAGTAGCATTTTCCTCGATGGCTATCGTTGAGTATATTGCTGCAGGGAAAGGAAGTGTGAGTGATGTAGCGTATTTCTTGGAGACATCGCTACCGTGTAGAAGAAATTCTAAGTCGTTGTTGAAGAAATAACGGAATGGAATCTTGGGTTGATCCGATTGGCCAATTGTAGGTAGAGGTCGGTCCATCGTGTAGTATGGAGCCTTGTCTTTTCTGGTGAAGTCAATGTTAGCTTCAGGGTTGAGCCAATCGATGTTGTTAGACATGGTTCGTGTTATGTTTTCGAGATGATATTCAACTTCAATAGCACTTTCAGAGCTGTCTTTGAGCAGTTGAAAAGCCTCATTCTCAATGCGTCTCAACTCTGTTTTTGTCATCTTCTTCACCCGAACCTTTTCTTGAAGTAACTTTGCATGCTCCAATGTTCGACCATCTACCATTTCTTGACCTTCAGGTAGTGAGGGAGTAGCATCAACAAGTGTAGAAAACCAGTCATATTCAGCGGTGTCATCTTCATCTAGCCATGAGACAACATTGGTCTTTTTCTTCTTCTTCTTAGGCCTTGATGAGGACTCTGGTTTCTTTGTTGTGGCGGGAGAGGTGGGTTGTTGTTGGGGCTCATGGAACTCTTCATCGTCACCACAAGTGTATTCGAAATGATCACCGGTTTTCTCTGTGGATGGTGGTAAATCAGAGTCCTGAGGTTTATCAGCAGTAGAACGTGGAGGAGATCGACTTTCGGATGGAGTCCTTTGGGTTGGTGGTGGCAAAGAGGATGAATCACCAGTTTTATTTGGGCGTTTAGGCTCCTTATCCTTATCCTTATCCTTATCGTCATCGTCTCTTGGACGCTTAGGCCTTTCAGCTTCTGCTCTGCATGCTGTTTTAAGTTGGTATTCCAGCAATGCGTTAAAAAGTTAACCTTCGTCAGAAGTAAATGTTGCAGATCGTTTTGACATTTGTGTTACCAGCTTGGAAACTAATTCAGCATCGGAGAAAATAATAGGATTAGTTGGGTTGATTGTTACGGTTAGAGGTATTGATCTTATAGTTTGCTTGGCTATCTGCATGAGATTCGGATAGAGTTGTCTAGTGAACATCTCTTTTGTCACTCCAGGAACAATGTCGAGAAGGAACTTATGAGTATATTCCCTAATCATCATGTTCATTTCCCCTTGGACATCACGTTGCATAAACTTCTGGATATACTCCCTTTCACTTGACATCTTGTCTATTTCGTCTTTTAGAAGATTGATCCTGTCAGCGAGTTGATTCAGCTTTTTGTTGGTCACGTCTTTCTTCCTGACTTGCTTGACAGCTTTGACAATCTTTGTCTTAGCCCGGGGTATCCAAGAGTCGGTTGGTTTCTTTACTGACTTGGATGTGGATCTGGTTGTGCCTTTGGATGGTGGTGGTGAAGAGTGAGAAGACGAGTCTGATGATGATGAGACATGAGGAGACTCAGGGTCTTTTGGTGGCTTAAAAGTTAGTTCCTTGGAAGCGTCTTTGGCGTCTAGAAGAAAATCATCATAATCAACTTCGTCATCTTTTCGGACTTAGCCATTTCTTCAGCCTTAAGCCTGGCTTCTTCATCTGCTTTAGCTTGAGCTTCTTTATCCGCTTTTCTTTAGTCAGCAACCTCAGCATCTTCATCAGAAATTTTCTCAGACTTATCCATATCTGGTTCCTTAAATTCATAAGTGATAGAGTCCTCCAGTTGCCTTTGTTGTTGTTCGTGGGTGGTGGTACCAGTTTCCTTATCGGGTTGATTAACCGCATCAGGAACTGGTGTAGATAGTGCACCACCACTTGACCCTCCGGGGCCACGAGTTTGTTCATGGGTAAATTCCTGAGCAACATGTTGGAGTCTGATATTCTTCAAATTTTTCCTGTAGTCTCTGTCCAATTGTTCTTCATCCGAACTCTCCTCTTCCTCTGGCTCAGCAACTGGGGTTTTACCTTTACCTTTATCAGCTTTTGGACTGGGAGGTTTTGCTACTGTCAACGTATCATCGATTGAGTTTCGAGTAGATGACCTCTTCGTCCGTTTCGAGATCCTCGAGTCTTCATCCATTAGTTTTGTTGCGTTCGGTTTGAGAATAGGGATTGCCTCCTTTAATGGAACTTTCCTTTTATGGGATGGACTCCTCTTCGGATACCTTCTAGTACTCTCAGTGCTCGTGATACTTCTCTCGCGCCTCTCCGGTTTTCCTAGTAGGTGTACCGAAGATTTTTCATCCACGAAACCTACTTTGCTCCCGCCCAATCAAGCTGCTTCTACAAGGATATCTTTGTACGAATAAAGTCCTTTGATGGCATCAGAAGAAAATGATCCGCAACACGCTCCTTGTTTCTTCGTTGTTGAGTCCTTAAATCGACTGATAGTGTTGGCTCATACAACACGGAGTGTTGTTTGGGATCATCAAGTCTCAAGGGAATATCAAGATTATACCCTAGAGCTCTTTGGATCAACAGTTTGGTGTATCTGATATACGGGATCTTGGTGCCAAGCTTTTTAAGGTAAGTCATCTTGTCGTCCCATATCAGAGTTTCAACTTCTATGTCTTTCATGTTGACCAAAGCCCAAAATATTTGCAGTTCCATGAGCTTGGGATGCTCATGACCACTATCACGTCCGGAAACGGATTTGGCAATAATTATGTAGAGGGTTCTCCAAGGCTGGGGAATGTTCTTGAGATCCACAGATGAGTGCTTTGTGATTACCCCGGTAACTTCATCATAGCCGATGACCATGAAGCTGGAGAACGACCTCTTCAATTGGAGTGGCATTGTATTGAGGCTCGATGATAGGAATAAGAATAGCCCTCAAATCTGCTGGCGTGATGGTGACTTGTTTGTTGTTAAGGTCCGCATCCAAGATTATGACCTTTGATCTTTTGCATTGTATGCGAGGCGGTGAATGAAGATCTCGTACAGAGCGAGTTTGTGAGCATGTTCGATAAGGGTGAGTCTTCGAATATCCACTTAACGCAATCAATACGAAGACTCGAACAAGAGAAGTTATCAAAATCAACTCTGAGGTTGTTCTTTCCGATCTTCATCGGGTAACCATTAGGGGAGATATCTTCAACAGTGAGAACATTTGGTGATTCCACATTTTGAATTTGAACGTCCATATCGTGATCTAAAAGATATTTAGCCAAAAGAACCAACATATCGAAAGACATTACGTTAGTCAACAGTTGATTTTATTGTCTATTTATTGAATGTGATATGTCAATGATTGTTACGAGTCCAATGTCACTTGTTAATCCAATAGTCCAAAGACGTCGTGATAAGTTTCGTGAGTAGATTAACTTTAAGTTTTAAAGTCCAAGTTTTTCACTTATTTTTCACAACTTATTAACCATTTAAGCTTGTTAATGACATTTTGGTTTCGTGACATTATGATTTATTTATTTACAAGTATGTATGCGTAACAATTCATAATTTTGGTTGATCTAAGGCTTAGGCGTAAAATTCCAAGCTTATGCGTAGCTCAGAGTGGTTATACGGCGTAGGCATAAAGCTTATGCGCGTGGGATCTTGACTTACGCGTAAGAAATGTTACGCGTAGGAAAAGAGACCCTTAGGCATAGAGCTTACGCGTAAGCGTATGTAGAACCTTACGCGTAAGGCTTACTCGTAAGAGTGAACCTTATGCGTAAAGGTTATTGTTTACGCATATCCTTCACGAGGATACGCCGTAGTCCTTCTTTGTAGAACCTTACGGCAGAAAGTTACGCGTAAGATTTCTCTTACGCATAACATTCTACGCGTAAGGTGGTCCTTATGCGTAGATGTTCAATTAACCTTGATTCTGAATTTTCACGCTTAATAACCTGAAATAAGTTCATCAACACTAATATTAACACATACATTCAATCCCTTTCAGTTTTTTCACATGAAATTCAATCAAAACTGTTTACGCGTAGACTATGCTTACGCGTAGAAACTTAAACCCTAGAATTCAAATCTTACGAGTAACTAATCTAACCATAGGATAGACACCAAATCATTTCTGGGATATCTTAGAGGCCATATGACTATGTTGGAACAAGTTTTAACATCAAAAACCTAATGGGTCAAAAGTACCCAATTCGTATGAACTTAAACCCTAAAACTTAGATACTTTAAATTAGTTGTTTCTGGGTAAGATTCAAGTGTGGTTTAGGTTAATTAACTATGTTTCAATCATCATACAGCTACCTAATTGCATAGAAACACACTCACAAGAAAATGCCCAAATCGACTTATGAACCCTAATTTTGAAAAATGGTCAATTCGTGTTTCTGGGTGGATTTGTTTGATAAAAATAGTTTTGGCATATAGTTTTGAACATTTTGACACCATTATATCATTACAAACACACACATGATGATCTTGTGTTCATACGCTTATGCGTAGAACACAAGAATCATCTAAACTCAATATTTAGCCGTTGGATTTGCAAATAAATCAAAATCATTGTTTGTTTGAACACTAAGAATCAAAAACCACTTACAAAGTTAAGATCTACAGCACGGTTTAGAAGATTGAAGGTTAGGCGTAGGATTTGGTGGTTGAAAGTAATAAATGTTAAAGTTAATGTGTATGAAAAATTTAGGTGGAGTGTTTTATTAAAATAACTTTGAGCTTTTGACAATTTTAGTCCCTCCACCTTAACCATTTTCGTCCAACGCCCATAACTTCCATTTTGGTTACCAAAAGTATGATTTATGGAAAGAAACTTGATGACAATCCCCTTCGACTTAATAAATAATGAAATTTTATAAATTTGAGCCCGAGGAGTGTCAGTATACCAGAAATGTGACCACCATTATCAAAGAAACAACCGGAATGAGGTAACATGCAAGTACATGGTTTTATGAAACCGAAAAATATTTACTTTCTCCCCCTCAACACTTGACCGAGAAAATAATGAATTTTGAAAGAGTAAAGTGTTGACGGAAGATTTGTACTTGCCATGTTAAAAGAAATATAGATAGAAGAATATTTTTTTTGTTTTATCAGATTTTATATTTTTGTATTTTGTTTTGAAAATATTTACAAAAGAGGTTTTGGTGTTTGACTGGTTTTAAGAATGTTTTAAAAGTTCATCCAGTTCCTCTCGAGTCAAACACCGCATACCAATCCGTGGACCAACTCATTAAACCTAGCAGGAGCTAAGGCTTTGGTGAGAAGATCGCCAGCTTGGTATTCAGTACCTACAAAGTATAATTCAACGGTACCGTTTTCCACGTGCTCCTTGATGAAATGATATCGAAGATCGATGTGCTTTGATTTTGACTGTTGAACAGAGTTGCACGAGATCACAATAGCACTTTGATTGTCGCAGTACATCGGGATTCTGTCAAATACGTAACCATAGTCTTTGAGTTGTGTTCTCATCCAAATGACTTGAGCACAACACGCCGACATGGCTACATATTCTGCTTCGGTTGAAGACAGCGATGTACAGTCCTGCTTTTTCGATTGCCATGACACTAGTTTATCACCAAGAAATTGTAATGCTCCACTGAAGTATTTTTCTCGAGAATCTAAGCAACATCGCGTTGGATCAGCGTCACGAAAAAGCTATTAGTTCAAAACCAGAATCCTTCGGATACCAGATCCCCAAGTTAATGGTTCCCTTGATGTATCTGAGGATTCTTCTAGCCTCTGAGAGGTGTGTTTCAATTGGTCTTGACCTGATAAGAGAGAAAAGATATACGGCAAAAATAATATCGGCCCTTGCTGTTAGATACATAGAGACCCAATAACACTTCGGTATTTGGTAGGGTCAACCAATTTCCATGCAAATCACGTCTAGTTTCTTGGTGTGTGCCATTGGGGTGGCATAGGTATCACAACTTGTCATTCCATGTTTGTTTAAAATTTCAAGGGCATATTTGGACTGACTTAGAAAATACCACGGGGTGATTGATGAACTTGTAGTCCTAGAAAGAACGTAAGTTCACCCATCATGGACATTTCAAAATGTTTCTTCATTAGTTTTGAAAAAGCGTTTGAGTATTTTAAATGTGTTGACCCGAAAATGATGTGTCACAATTCTCAAATTCCGGTCATTCCTCATACTCCATATTCATCATTTCATAACGGTTCGTGCATGGTTTTGCATTTTTCATTTAACGTTTATTTTCTTATTAAATAAACGCTATCGCGTAATTAATTATTTTGAACATTTAATCCGTTATTTCTAAAAATGATCCCGATATATTTTTATACTTACATTTAGTTTATAAAAACTATATTTTGAGTTTACCTAGTGTTTTAAATTTATTTTGTATATAAATCGTTAAAGTTATATTATTACGACGCTTTTCTTAAAAAAAAACTACACGATAATTATTTTATCACTCAAATTTTACAAGGAATGTATTTTTACAATTTTTATGATCTCATTATATTTTATTTTGATCCATTAAAACTTATTTTTAATCCATACTACTTTAACTTCACAACTATATACAAGTTACAATATATCTTACTTAACTACATTTTCTTCTTACAAACAATTACACACATTTTTACACAAGGTATAAAAGAAAAAGAAAAAAAATATATTTGACATATGCTTCCCCCCTTGGCCGACCAAGGGGGGGTAGCAATTAATATAGTTGGTAGTTGTTTCTTTGATTGTATAGTTATGTACTCAAAGATTTCACTCATTCATTCACTTACTCAAATAATTCAACAAGTTAGTCAAAGTTCTCTCTTCCTCTTGTTCTTCACTTCCTAACCGGCCTTCATATAGGAGTAGCAAGGAATTCATAAAATTTTGCAAGATCAAGTTTATCACAATCTAGTATACACTCTTGTTTAGGTTTTGAAATAAAAACCTAGGGTGTTTAGGTTTAATCCTTGGTTCTAATCACCTCATCATATCACTAGTAAGCATCTCATGTTTATTTTTTCATCTTACATATTCATTTCATACTCATCTCATCATTTTTGAGCAAAAACATGCAAGACTTATGTGTATTTATACCATTTTACTTTGATTTTTAGAGTTTTATACATATAAGGTCATCCTATAATCTATCCCTTGTTATATATTGGTCTTGATGATGTTTAGGAATCCATGACACCCTAAGAAGGTGTATGGTAGGATTAGAATAGCTTTGGAGTTGATTTGAAGGGATTGGAATAGGTTTAGTACGAGAAAAACTATTTTCGACAAATATTAAAGGTGGTCTGTCCTTATTTTGTTTTCTGGAAAATCCGACAGTAGGCACGAATTTTTGGCCTTGATATTTAGAAAATATACTTTAAAACGAATCCGTGGCCGCTTGAACGGATTAAAACGCGGTTATAACGAAGAAGTTATGACTTTTTCAAGTTTGACGACGAAATATATATTTTCTGGAAATTTCAGCAACCTATTTTAGTTTTGTACGAGTCAAAAACGAGTCCTAAGCTTTACAAATTATTTCGACTTATCAAAAATATATTAGTATACTTTGATACGAAGCTAAGGACGTATAATACGTAGAAAACGGATTTGAAACGACTAAGATATACACGTTTTCATAAAATTTCCGTAACTATTATTTTCAGAAAAACTATATTATTTTTACGAGACAAGTGTTACGGTAACTAAAACGACCATGTTGAAGGCTGTTTTTAACCATGATGTGGAACTTTTTGTAACGAGATGTCTTCTAGTAAAATCGAGATCACCAAGTATATTTTCCAAAACGACCAACCGTTTGTATAGCGGAGTTGTAATAAATTATTTACGGATGCTTAAACTTTGCCGAAACTCATTTTTAAACTATATTTTAGACAAAATCACCATCTTTAACCCTTATTATCTTTATGTTCGAGACCTTTATGACGAAAACTCATGTACTGAAACTTCTAGATTTTGATACAAGCTTTCCAAAACCGTCGAGTTCGTTTCCTAACGTTCGACGTACACCATTTTACGACTAGTTTTTCGAAGCCATTTTTGTCACTTTCAAGAAATTTCCGACGACATTATTTTACGACGAAAAGTTAAATTTCACGATAAATCGTTACGAAACTATTGTAGGATGACATTTTGACGTAAATACTTGTAAAGTAATTTAAGATTGGTCAAGACGTCAAAAGAGTATTTTTCGACGATAAATATTATTTTCAAAACTCACAAATGGTATAAATAACATACGAAATGCATGCATAACATTACATCATAACTCAAGTCATAACATTCATTTTAGGTCGCGGATAGTTTCCGAGCCTCACTTTCGTACACTTCATTTTGTTAGCATATCAATCACACCAGGTGAGTTCATACCCCGCTTTTACTCATTTAAATTCATATAAACTATTTGGGGCGAGATATATGCTTATTTATCCAAACATTTAAACTATTTTGCCAAACAACATTACCTATACTTTAGACTTGATTGCGTTATATACTTGATTGAGTTATACTTGATTTCATATGCATACTTGGAACAAACATACAAGAATTAGTGGCTCCAAATTAAGTTGTTGGAAGGCTATTAATTTACAAACATACAAGAATTAGTGGCTCCAAATTAAGTTGTTGGAAGGCTATTAATTTACAAACATCCCAACACGAGTTGTTGGAAGACTCTTGTGGTGACATTTATACTTTTAACTACTATGATACATGCATACATGATTGACATACTATATTTGGCAATGAGTTGTGAACACACAGGTTGCAAGTTTTGTATGGGGAACTTGAACTGAGTGGATTCACAATGCCTTTGCCGTGTGAACATTTCTCAAAGTATTTCAAATCATTTTATTACCAACTTATGAACTCACCAACCTTTGTGTTGACACTTTTTAGCATGTTTATCTCAGGTCTTAAGGTGATAGCATTTCATGGAGCTTTTGGGTCACATGGCATACATTGGAGTCTTGTGCTTTTAACTATTACCATTCGACATGTTTCGTAAACTCTTTATGTATTATCAAACTTTGTGAGTTCTTGTTGTGTAAACTTTAACATATGAAATCGAATGGTAAACTTTTCAAAACGTCTCATTATAGAGGTCGTTTTCTGTATCCATACTTTGTGCTATGACGTCATACCACAATGACACTATCGTTCACTGCGATATTTTGGGTGTGACAGATTGGTATCAGAGCCTTGGTTATAGAGAACTAGGTTGCATTTTAGTTCCTAGACTATAACCGCTCTCACATCGATCCTTTCGTTTCCTATTGCCTTTCTCACTTTTCGATGGCATATGTTTTCTTAAGTATTCCTTCTAGAACCACCTCATTAGATAACGTAGTTTCCTTGTACCAATAGGGGAGTCCCAAAATCTAGTTGGGTCATCAAAGATATGGAGCTCAGTAATGAGCACTTATCTAACTTGATCTCGTGACAGTTCTTGTTTGATGAGATGCGAGATCGAGCTAAATAAGTGTTACTATAAAGCTGGATAGATTTGATGATTTTGCCCGAGGATGGGAGTTCTCTTGAGGATACTTTGGGAACTGCTGGCGACCAAACCTCATAGTAACTTTAGCACCTAACGGAATTTCCTACACACCAAGTGCGACTCTTCCTAGATACCTACCCCAATTTCCTCCTCCACTGTTTAGAATCGGATGATAGACTGGCTACCTACTTAAGTAACACCAATCGCCGAGACATGTATGCTTGGTGGTATGTACATGTGTGAAATGAGGCAATTATAATTATGGTGGCCAACATAATTATAAATGCGTCACAACTCACGTGGACATATGCGACCACGCATACGTAGATCGGTGTGGACACCTTAGGAACCAATTTGTGGCGTGATTTTATGTTTGAGGACGTTAAGTATAGACATTGGGAATTCAACGGTTCTTTCCTTGCAGAGATAATGGCACCAAAGAGAGTAACACGCAAGATCTTGGCCGAGGTGGTGCGGTACCAAGGGGTGGAATGACAGCGTGGAGGTAGAGAAGCGGTAGAGACATGGGTAACAATGACAACAACGCTGGCGGAAAACCTGATTTTGCCGCCATCATCGCTCAACAACTTCAAATCTTGCTTCCCACTATTGTCACACAAGTTGGAAATCATATGAATAACTCGAGAAACCACGGGAACGGGACGGTATCTGGCGACACTAACAATGTAGCTGGCAGAACAACAACAACAACACCAACAACAACAACAACAAAGAATGGATGCACATATAAGGAATTTTCGGCATGCAAACCTGTGGAGTTTGATGGTATAGGAGGTGCTTTGGCGTATACTCGATGAGTAGAGAAGACAGAGGCGGTGATCGACATCGCAATTGTGCCACACATCAGAGGGTGAAGTATGCTGCTTGCTTGTTATCAGGAAAGGCATTGACATGGTGGAACACACAGCTACAGGCTAGGGGCAGAGAAGCAGCTATAGGTATGACATGGGACGAATTTAAAGCGTTATTGAAAGAGAGTACGCTGCGGACAATGAAATGCAGAAACTGGAGGATGAATTTTATCACCACTCCATGATAGGGGCTGGTCATGCAACCTACACTTGACCGATTTCATGAGTTAGCCAGACTAGTTCCTCATCTAGTTACCCCTGAGTCCAAGAGAATCTCGAGGTACATGTATGGTCTTGTCCCCAAACCGTGGAACGGTGAAAACAACTGAGCCGTCTACAATACAAAGTGCGCGACTGAGGGCAGGAACCCGACAGACGAGATGGTTAGAAATGGTACCTTGAAGAGCAAGATAAGAGGAAGGAAGCAAGTGGGTTGAATAAGCAGATAGACGTAGTAGCAGCCAACAAAAGGGCAAGAGTTTTTGTGGCAACTGGTACAGAACAAAGAGAGTATGCGGGCACACATCCCAAATGTGCTAAATGTGCTTATCATCACCCGAAGACCAAGCCCTGCCGCTTGTGTACAAATTACAATCGATACGGCCATTTAAAGGAGCAGTGTAAAAGGAATAATCAAAGGACTTGCTTTGAATGTAACAGCCCGAATCACTTCCGGAATAATTGTCCTCAGTTGAATAAGCCACCGATGCAAGCTCCTCTAGCTGTGGCAATTGAAGGAAATAACCCAAACCCTGTACTCAATATCAGTCCACCCCGAGGACGAGCATTCTATATAGGGACCGAGGAAGCCCGCAATGCGTAGCTGGTACGTTTTTCCTAGACCATTAAGTGATCCACCGTATTATTCAGATTCAGTGAGTCTCATTAGATAAGAAACCTAGACGCGTAAGTTTTGACATAAACACCTTGACCATACATTCTGATTTCTCTAAACCTAAGGGTAGAACTTTAAGTATCAGCGATTGAATCGCGAGGACGCGATTCCTCTATCAGGGGAAGAATGTCACAATTCTCAAATTCCGGTCATTCCTCATACTCCATATTCATCATTTCATAACGGTTCGTGCATGGTTTTGCATTTTTCATTTAACGTTTATTTTCTTATTAAATAAACGCTATCGCGTAATTAATTATTTTGAACATTTAATCCGTTATTTCTAAAAATGATCCCGATATATTTTTATACTTACATTTAGTTTATAAAAACTATATTTTGAGTTTACCTAGTGTTTTAAATTTATTTTGTATATAAATCGTTAAAGTTATATTATTACGACGCTTTTCTTAAAAAAAAAACTACACGATAATTATTTTATCACTCAAATTTTACAAGGAATGTATTTTTACAATTTTTATGATCTCATTATATTTTATTTTGATCCATTAAAACTTATTTTTAATCCATACTACTTTAACTTCACAACTATATACAAGTTACAATATATCTTACTTAACTACATTTTCTTCTTACAAACAATTACACACATTTTTACACAAGGTATAAAAGAAAAAGAAAAAAAATATATTTGACATATGCTTCCCCCCTTGGCCGACCAAGGGGGGGTAGCAATTAATATAGTTGGTAGTTGTTTTCTTTGATTGTATAGTTATGTACTCAAAGATTTCACTCATTCATTCACTTACTCAAATAATTCAACAAGTTAGTCAAAGTTCTCTCTTCCTCTTGTTCTTCACTTCCTAACCGGCCTTCATATAGGAGTAGCAAGGAATTCATAAAATTTTGCAAGATCAAGTTTATCACAATCTAGTATACACTCTTGTTTAGGTTTTGAAATAAAAACCTAGGGTGTTTAGGTTTAATCCTTGGTTCTAATCACCTCATCATATCACTAGTAAGCATCTCATGTTTATTTTTCATCTTACATATTCATTTCATACTCATCTCATCATTTTTGAGCAAAAACATGCAAGACTTATGTGTATTTATACCATTTTTACTTTGATTTTTAGAGTTTTATACATATAAGGTCATCCTATAATTATCCCCTTGTTATATATTGGTCTTGATGATGTTTAGGAACCCATGACACCCTAAGAAGGTGTATGGTAGGATTAGAATAGCTTTGGAGTTGATTTGAAGGGATTGGAATAGGTTTAGTACGAGAAAAACTATTTTCGACAAATATTAAAGGTGGTCTGTCCTTATTTTGTTTTCTGGAAAATCCGACAGTAGGCACGAATTTTTGGCCTTGATATTTAGAAAATATACTTTAAAACGAATCCGTGGCCGCTTGAACGGATTAAAACGGAGTTATAACGAAGAAGTTATGACTTTTTCAAGTTTGACGACGAAATATATATTTTCTGGAAATTTCAGCAACCTATTTTAGTTTTGTACGAGTCAAAAACGAGTCCTAAGCTTTACAAATTATTTCGACTTATCAAAAATATATTAGTATACTTTGATACGAAGCTAAGGACGTATAATACGTAGAAAACGGATTTGAAACGAATAAGATATACACGTTTTCATAAAATTTCCGTAACTATTATTTTCAGAAAAACTATATTATTTTTACGAGACAAGTGTTACGGTAACTAAAACGACCATGTTGAGGGCTGTTTTTAACCATGATGTAGAACTTTTTGGAACAAGATGTCTTCTAGTAAAATCGAGATCACCAAGCATATTTTCCAAAACGACCAACCGTTTGTATAGCGGAGTTGTAATAAATTATTTACGGATGCTTAAACTTTGCCGAAACTCATGTTTAAACTATATTTTAGACAAAATCACCATCTTTAACCCTTATTATCTTTATGTTCGAGACCTTTATGACGAAAACTCATGTACTGAAACTTCTAGATTTTGATACAAGCTTTCCAAAACCGTCGAGTTCGTTTCCTAACGTTCGACGTACACCATTTTACGACTAGTTTTTCGAAGCCATTTTTGTCACTTTCAAGAAATTTCCGACGACATTATTTTACGACGAAAAGTTAAATTTCACGATAAATCATTACGAAACTATTGTAGGATGACATTTTGACGTAAATACTTGTAAAGTAATTTAAGATTGGTCAAGACGTCAAAAGAGTATTTTTCGACGATAAATATTATTTTCAAAACTCACAAATGGTATAAATAACATACGAAATGCATGCATAACATTACATCATAACTCAAGTCATAACATTCATTTTAGGTCGCGGATAGTTTCCGAGCCTCACTTTCGTACACTTCATTTTGTTAGCATATCAATCACACCAGGTGAGTTCATACCCCGCTTTTACTCATTTAAATTCCTATAAACTATTTGGGGCGAGATATATGCTTATTTATCCAAACATTTAAACTATTTTACCAAACAACATTACCTATACTTTAGACTTGATTGCGTTATATACTTGATTGAGTTATACTTGATTTCATATGCATACTTGGAACAAACATACAAGAATTAGTGGCTCCAAATTAAGTTGTTGGAAGGCTATTAATTTACAAACATACAAGAATTAGTGGCTCCAAATTAAGTTGTTGGAAGGCTATTAATTTACAAACATACAAGAATTAGTGGCTCCAAATTAAGTTGTTGGAAGGCTATTAATTTACAAACATACAAGAATTAGTGGCTCCAAATTAAGTTGTTGGAAGGCTATTAATTTACAAACATCCCAACACGAGTTGTTGGAAGACTCTTGTGGTGACATTTATACTTTTAACTACTATGATACATGCATACATGATTGACATACTATATTTTGGCAATGGGTTGTGAACACACAGGTTGCAAGTTTTGTATGGGCGGAACTTGGAACTGAGTGGATTCACAATGCCTTTGCCGTGTGAACATTTCTCAAAGTATTTCAAATCATTTTATTACCAACTTATGAACTCACCAACCTTTGTGTTGACACTTTTTAGCATGTTTATCTCAGGTCTTAAGGTGATAGCATTTCATGGAGCTTTTGGGTCACATGGCATACATTGGAGTCTTGTGCTTTTAACTATTACCATTCGACATGTTTTGTAAACTCTTTATGTATTATCAAACTTTGTGATTTCTTGTTGTGTAAACTTTAACATATGAAATCGAATGGTAAACTTTTCAAAACGCCTCATTATAGAGGTCGTTTTCTGTATCCATACTTTGTGCTATGACGGCATACCCTAATGACACTATCGTTCCGCTGCGATATTTTGGGGGTGTGACATGATGTCATCCACATAAATTTGAACGATTAAAATGTGTGCCCCGTGATATTGTATGAAAAGTGTAGGGTCGACCGAACCTTTAGTGAAATTATTGGCAAGGAGAAGGATGATAATCTATCGTACCACGCCCGAGGAGCTTATTTGAGACCGTAGAGAGCCTTGTTCAGTTTGTAAACGTGGTTCGGGAACTCTGGATCAACGAATCATGCTGGTTGGCTGACATAGACTGTTTTTTCAGTTTACCATTGTAAAAGTTTGATGTTCCATATGAGCTAACGCGAGAAATATCCGAACAGCCTCAAGACGAGCAACCGGAGCGAATGATTCTTCAAAGTCAATACCCTCTTCCTGTCGATAACCCTTAGCCACCTGACGTGACTTATTTCGATTATGGTTCCTTCAGCATCCAATTTTTTTCCGATCCATTTTAGACCAATGACAAAGACCCCTGTTGGTCTTTCATCCAATTCCCATACTTCAAGAAGTTTAAACTGATTGAGTTCTTCTTGCATGGATTCAATCCAGTTGTCTTTGGTCATTGCGTCTTTAATGTTTTTAGGTTCAGATTGGCAGACATTGAGTGCATAAATGCAATGTTCACCGTCTGTGTGAAGATGTTGTCTCGTTACGACGGTTGATTCGGTTACCAATAATATTCTCAAGAGGATGGTCTTTCGTCCAACGATGTGTGGAAGGTTGATATTGATATACATTATGCAGATTGGGAGGATTCAAATGGCTTGTGGATGATTCCGCAACATCAGATGTGGCAGTTTCATTAGCAAACGGGTTGAAGAACGCATTTGGATCATAATCTGCAGGTGGGGGTACGTCATTGTTCGAACATCATCACCGGTTCGGCCGTTGATGCGGTTTGTTCAACTGTTGTTGTAGAATCAATGGTAGTGCTTCCTCAACGTAGTTGTTGCAGCAGTGTATCGGTATTGGAATATGATCAAAGTTGAGCAGTGAAACATTTAATACACCTGGAGCACGTTCATCAATATCATCACTAAACAGAGGAGCAAACAACTTTTCCATTTATTGACGAGTAAGCTGGGGGCTTGGTTCAGCTGATGATGGGGTTTGAAGGAAGTTTAAACGGTTATGACCGGGTTCCAAGCTGTTATGCTCAGAAGCCATATCAGTAAGCTCATCAAAATTTTCATGAATCGTTTCCATAACCTGCTTTGTATGACGATTTCAGATCCGGTAACCTTTAGAATTCTCACAGTATCCAATAAAGACTCAATGTCACTTTGGCTTTGAGCTTTCCAAAGTCAACACGATCATTATTCGGGTAGCAAAGGGATCCAAATACATGAAAGTGTTTGAGATTCGGTTTCGGTTGTGGATAAGCTCAAAAGGTGTTTTGTTGAGGCGTATGTAATCATTGGCGATTTTGAGTGTAGCATGCGTTGAGACGGCTTCGACCCACAAGTAATCTGAAGTTTTGCATTGATTAACATCGCTCTCGCAGCTTCCCTAACGTCGTGCAATTGATGTTTGATGCTCAATTCCCACTTTCTCATAATATTCACGAAGATTTTGATTAACAAATTCAGTTCCTTGCAATCCTGTTCAAATTTGTCTCGGGTGTTCGGAGCTGAACTTGAATTTTCATGAGAAAGGTGATGATCATCTGTGGAGCTTGATCTTTACTTCGAAGAAAATAAACCCAAGTCCATCCTGAGTAGTCATCTACAATTACCAAGATGTAGCGTTTGCCATTAATCGTCTGCACGCGCATCAGGCCACAGAAATCCATTTGAAGAACATGAAGCACATGCTGAGAGTTGTGTTCCACCTTTGAAGGAAAATGAGCACGAGTGCTTTTGCCTTGTTCACAAGCTGAACATAGGTGATCTTTAGAATACCGGAATCTCAGGAGACCTTCAACAAGTTTGTATCGAGCAAGGTTGGTTATGGTTTGATAGTTTAAATGTGAGAGACGTCGGTGCCATAGCCAAGATTTTGTAGATGTTGCCTTTGAAAGTAGATAGATGGGAGATGAAGCAATCATGTCTTGCATAGAGATTATGTATAGACTTGAGTTGCGGGTGCCAGACATAAGATCGTTTCCTTGTAGATCACGAATGAAACAAGTTTTCTCCGAAAAGCAACTTCCAAATCTCCATCACGAATGACCGACTGAGAAGAGATTGTGACCGAGGCCTTCCACATAATAAACCCTACTAATTTCGATGTTGCCATTAAAGTAATCTCCGTAGCCATGATAGGCTGCGGTGATCATTCCCCGAATCGACAGTGCCAATGAACTTTGCAATAAAGTTTGATAACATTTGGATTGCCTGTCATGTGTCGGGAACATCCGCTATCAACAATCAAGGATGATCTGTACACCGCATTACAACAATGCACTAACACAGATGGAATAGAAGTAGATGTGGAACCCGAAGAGTTAGAGGGTTCCGAAGCAGTTATAGTAGAAACACACATATCAATGATTTTAGGTATCCATTTAAATCCAAGTGTATTATGTAACCATTTCTGCCATCTCCAACTAGTCTTTTCTTTAGTCTTAGTGAATGCACTAGGTGGTACTACGTTCCTTGGAGGTGATAATGGAGCTATAAGGACATCAATGCTTATCTTAGAATCTAAAGAGGGCGGTTTACCAAGCACAGACTTAGAAGCTTTAGTGGGCCTAGTGGTATTCCAATTCTTAGGATTCCGTAAACGAGACAAGATAGTTTTAGCAACACATTTATCATGATAATCAGAAAGCATACTTTTATGACATATAACACAAGAAGCTTCAGACTTAACATCAAAAGTACTTAAAGGTTCAGCATTCGTTACATCACTTTTTCCATTACATTTGTCAGACGCAATATCTAAAGTGGGTACAACTTGAGTTTTATTCAAATTCCTAGGGTGTTCTTCTACTTCAGCATTCTTTATTGTTATTTTCTTACGTAGCAACTTCCTATTCTTCCTTGTATTGCTCCTAGGCTATGAAGTGCAGACGTTGGGAAAAGAGGCAACTATTCCTGTTTCAGTAGTGGGAAGCACATTAGTTTCTTGTGGTTTGTCATTAGATGTTCTAGAGTCATTTTGAATCTGTTTGGATGCAGTTACTACTGTGTTACTATCCCTATCTTTCTTAAGTTTCACCACCTCTGCTTTAAGATCATGGATAGTGTGTAACAAATTAAGGTTTTCAGTACGAGTGAGACCATCTCGTTGTAAGACATCTTTCATGTATGCAAGATGATCATCAAGATCTTTTGACGCTTTAACACGAGTCTTTTTGAGTGAATCAGATATGACACTATGTGCATTTTTAATTTTTGAAAGTTCTTGTTCATATTTTGAGATTTGACACTTCAAAGACACATTTTCATCAACCAGTTGCTCAATTTTTGGAGTAATATCTTTTGTATGCAACTGGTGGAGTTTGTTTTTCCAAGCGAGTTCACGAGTATGACAATCTTTTTGACACCATTGAAGATGACGTTTTGCATTTGAAAGCTCGTTTGTCACTCGTTCATTTTCAACTTTTAAAGACTTTGATTTGTGTGTGTGTCGTTCTTTTGTAAGAGCTTGATTTGTGACACAAAATCAGATTCTCAACATTTGCAAAGAATCAACAGAATCAGCAGAGATATAATCAAATGCACATGCAAAAGAATGCAATAACACAACATTATGGATATCAGCACAGATAACATCTTCTAAGAGTTGATCAACATCTTTTCGTAACATTTTCTTTTTACGTTTTGTATTTGAAATAGATGTTTCTGTTTCTCGAAAACTATTTTCATCCCAAGTTCCTTATGAAATTCCCTTTCCCAATACAATGCACAATTTTTCAAATTTTGAACATGGGGTAAAGTTCTTTTCTGAAAAATATCTCTGTGCTCGCTACCGAGGTGATTGAAAATGTTCAACTTTTATTTCGAATGAAATTCAATCTCACGTTCTAAAAAGTTTGATAAAGTCGGTGAAAATGTCAAAATATCTAAGAATTTGACGATTTTCGGGTATTGATTTTACTTAACTGAGTGAAGGTAAAAGACCATTAATTTGTGCGTAATTGGGTTGGGGACCAACATTCTAAGACTCGTGAAATAGGTGTGATAACCCAAGGTGTGTTAGAAGTATCCCTTTGTTCAACGAAAGTGACGGCTTTTGAATAGTTAAATGGTTTGTTGTAAACAACATTTCCTAATTTTGATCGACTCTCGCCTTCCTCAAGATCTAATTCCTCTTGACGCTATATTCAACAACACTCATAATGGAATCATCAATTCTATGTTCTCGCATAATCGTAAAACTTCGTGATTTGGTTTGAATGCTCTATTTGAAAACTTAGGTTTGTAATCGCTAGGTTTCGTCCATATCCATTTGGATTTGGTTTGAAAGTAAAATTTTGAATCGCTAGATTGATTCACCATGTT
>OU343216.1:45703016-45795909 GCA_910596185.1 Chrysanthemum makinoi | reverse complement strand
GATAACATCTACGGTCTTAGAAATGTCATTCCATAATGGCACGGGACCAGGATGAAGTTCGAAAGGAGGTGTAAATATTCATTTTCAAAAATGATGTCCAAAAAAATGGATTACAGTTATTTCGACCAGGAACCTGGGCGAACTAAATGGCTTGCGGCTATCGACCAGGACTGCTTAAACCATGGTTTGCTATTATTTCTGATAGCAACCGTTTTAAAGGAAGGAAAGTGTTGCGCTAAACCTATTTTCAAAATATTTCGTGCACTTATCCTAAAACAAATTAAGGAAAGTATGTCGATTGACCTGATGTTCTACACAAATGTTTTTCCGTCTAAAATTCTTCGAAAAATATATTTGTGTTTTCTAAAAATGGTGGTAAAATTAGTTGCTTGAAAAATCAATCGCCGTAGTTTTCATATTAATTCACAAAACTCAATCAATGACTTCAACACTCTTTAAACCTTTCACAAATTGAGTCATTGGATTGAGGGGGAGAAAGTTTTCAAATCTATCATCTAACGAAGCTTAATTATCCCTCGTGCTTAATTAAAATGATATTTGCCCTGTGTCAAGGACTAGGAATTTAGGATATGATTGTTAGGTTTAGATGATTAGAGTTTGAAACACATAAAACCCATGCCTTATATGATCGATTGTTATGTTGAATTGACTTTAATTAGTCGATTGTTGTATGGGTGATGTCGACCACCATATATTTGTATGTGTGTTCACTAACGTATGTAGGTATATTGGTATAAAAGAATGTACCTCGATCCGATCCCACAATTGAAGATGATTGGATGCCGAAAAGGAAAGGGTAACTATATCTTGGGTTGACAAATGAAGAAACGGAGCTTAATTGGACTTCTATGGAGAGTTGGCATAAATGCAACATAAGAGGTCTCACTGCATCGCCAGATGGTTTTCTTCTAGTGATGGACGAAGCGAGCTTAATTTGACCTCGTTGGCATTCAAAATGCAACGTAGAAGAGTCTCACTAGGTCTGTAGACGGTTTTTTCTTCAAACCCTACAAGGCAACAACAACGGAAGCTTCTCAACCACCTAACGCATTTTGTGCAGATACCATTTTTGAACAATTTTGAATAATTTGATTAAATTGTTTTGAGAATGGAAAATATTGTTTTGAAAATATATTGGACTAATTTTGAAAATCAGTAGACTTCATTTTATCAAAACTTGAAGTCACCAATTATCGACTACGGTCATGGATTGAGGGGAGAGTGATTTAAAATAAAATATTTTCAAACGATATTTCTTCACAAAAGTTCCGCTTTGTACAATATAAGTGGTGATCTAAAGATTTAATGTTATGTCATGGTATGATTTTTTTCTTTAGAATCAAGGTCTTTCAAAATGAAATTTTTCTGTTCTTGTTTGATTGTGAAATTGTTTTATTTTACTAAAAGATCTCTTAAAAACTATCATACCTAACACTAACAATCTTTAATGTCTTAAATTGGTCCTTATCTGTCATTTTTCAAAATTAAATCTTGCCTCGTCTTTCCCCAAACTCTTTAAATGATTTAAATCAATTGGGATCACAAATCTCAAAAGGTTTGAAATTTTGATCGGGTTAGAGATCGTGATTTAAATCTCATCCTGTTTAACGGAATTGGTTTTAGTCCTTTAAAGGCACTCCTGCCTCCATGTGCCAAACGACTTCAAATATACAATGCACATGTTGAGGAGGAGCATTTATCCAAAACAAGATGAGTATTTAAACCAGGCCACATTTTCTCCTATGCTTTCTAAACTAAATTAATGGGATCCAAAATCTCAAAGGGTTTGATATTTTTGATCGGGAGATAATTTGTGATTTAATAATGAAATTTGATAAAAGTTGATCGCTTTTGATTCAATGTGCAGCTTCTCCATATGTGCTAACGCTTTCGAATCTCAAGCATATATTGAGGAGCATTTTTAAACGAAAGGAAACTATCGAGTGCAAATGTTTATGTTTTAACATAAAGTACCTTGATTGAGTTTTCAAATGGTTTCTTAAATGGCTTTTGTGAACGGATGTACTTCAAAGAATTCTTGCCTCTATGTGATAAAATGATTTTAAATATCCTATTCACATATTGAGGGGGAGAATTTTACCATGAAAATCAAATGGCTTTTTTTCGTATGAAAATTGTGATCAAAGAAAATGTTTCAAAGAACTCTTGCCTCCATGTGCCAAATAATTTTAAATCATATGCACATGTTGAGGGGGAGGTTTTCTAAATGATCAAAACTATTAAGGTACAAAATGCTTTGATCTCGGATCACAAGTACCTTGATTGTTTTTCCAAATGATTTTTCAATTGGTTTCATGAAGGAAAGAAAAATACAAAAATACCGACCAATTTACTTTATGCATGGAGTTATAAGGATGGTTAGGTTAGGTATTCGTTCCCATGATCCGCCAGAACCGAAGGGATCTACCAAGGACAATCCACTAGATAGTGTAAAGTCCTTAGGTATATTGAAAAAAGGAGAAAAGTAAGAAATGGGAAGAGTGCGGATCAGACAAAGGCTAGTACTGGAATAAACCCAACAAGGTTCTAGTAATGAAGTCTCGGTAAGCACTGAAGGGTTGAAGAATGAAAAAGAATTGAATGTGAAAAGGGTGAAAAGAAATAGCCCTCCATTAATTCAACCTTAGGGTAAACCTTCAATTTATATACATCGGTGGTTACTAAGGTAACACCGGTATTGAAGACAAGACGTCATGGACCCATGACGCGACCGCACTACAACTTCCCAAACCACTCAAGTTCCTCTTAAAAGGGCTTGTTTCATTCTCACAGGGGAACCACATTATCTATCGACTTTCTCTTAGAGATTGTTGATATTGAAGAAGGAGACCCTCTCCCTAGTCTCTGACACAGGAACCAAATGTGCACTATTGAGTCTAGAGCCAAGAGATCATCCACAATATCTCATTAGGACACAAAATTAATGAAGACTTGCTGTTTCACACAATGTGGAAAGTAAGTATATATTTAGAGTCCTACGCATTATCCTTGTGGTATTGTCAGAACATCCGAGTGATATGAAAATATTCACAATGAAGATGGAAATCCTTCTAGAGCCAACATCATACAAGCTCTTGGTGGGTGACATGTGAGATCTTGCAAAAGATCAAGCTTGTGACAACTGGATAGAAACGATGGGGAGATTCAATCTTGAATCAACCTTGGTCCAGGTATGGAATTGAAGAATACTTTTGGAAAAACCGTTCGATGTGCAAACCTTCTTTTCTCTAGCACGTCGAATGTGTATTCATTTCAAATTCAAAAAGTATATCTGATTGAAAAATACTTTTAGAAAAACCGTTCGATGTGCGAATCCTTTCTTTCGCTAGCACGTCGATTGTGTACTATTTTCGAATACAAAAAGTTTTGATTGAAAATTGATCTTTCTCATAAAACCTTCGTCGTATTGCAAAACTCTTTATTCTAAGCAATACGCGATTGTTTTCAAATAAATTTTTCATCAATCGCTGAATCTCAATTCGCCGGTTCACTCACCTCCGTGTTGTCTTCTTTGAGACGTCCGGTTTGAGAACATTTAGAATGCGAAAAACTGTCAAGGAGATTCTTAGGAATCCCACCGATCACGAAGTACTTGTATCGATCAACGGGGAACCGTGGGCGTGTACCTCAATTCAAGAAAGTGATCAAAGACACTTTCGCGGCGCTTTATTGCTAAGCGTCGTATGCGTACACCTCAACGACATACCGATCGAATTGAGGAGTCAATCCAAAGCCACATGTTCACAGAAACCACACTTAATTGAAGAAATCATGACTGGTGCATATCTACATAACCCGGTTCGATATTTTTATATGCTATCTCGCTACGCCGCGCAAATATCATGAACCAAGAAGGCTTCCGCTACTGATGGAAAGATGTCATGATTCAAAAGTGTGAGCATGTCGGTCCAAAAGTCACAACTTCACATGATGGCAACACAACTATGGATGATCCAGAGATTAACTGCGTGATGATCTCAATGAAAGCTTGAAGATCATCAAAGATGTGGATCGCTTTAAGGCCTCCATCGATAGTACAAAACTATGCGGACTTTGAAGAATCGCTACAAAGCACAAAGATTGCGGAAATGAAGAATTCAAGTCTACGAGCTCAAGAACAAAGTCAAGAATAGAATGCTAGGATTCGAAATTTAAAACATGGGGTGACCTCCCTAGAGATTGTTAGGAATTAGAAAATTCCTTAGTGAAGAGTCGGTCACCCCAAATGTTATCTAGCTTAATTTAGCTTGTAGACTTGTCGTTAGTCACGTTATTTAGTAGTTTATTTATTAGTTTGTAGCGTAATATAGTTTAGTGCATCACCGTGGAGGAAGGGTCGGTCTTTACCCATCGTATCCCACGATCCACAGCCGATAGGAGGTCGTGTATTTGTAAGTATAAATACCCCTTCCATCCATGGAAAGGGTGGTGCTTCTTCTCATTTTAATCTAATCTTTCATTTGTGTAAACCTCTAGCAAGAACACCCTCTCTCTCTCTACTAACTCTCTAACTATGGCAAACATGTATTTTGATCATCCAAGACCACCCGAATCATCAACACAATAAAAATAACGATCCTACACATGATCATATCATCGAGGTCATTTCATATATACTAAGTTTAGTCTACATTTCATTAACATCATTGTCACCATATTAATTCATGCATGGTTTTGCATTTTTCATTAAACGTATAATTTTCATATTAAATAAACGTTATCGCTGCAACTAATTATTTTGAACAATTGATCCGTTACTTCCAAAATTATCCGATATATTTTTATACTCATACTAAGTTATAAAAATAATATTATGAGTTTACCCAGTGTTTTAAATTTATTTTGTATATAAATTGTTATATTTATATAATTACGACGGTTTTATTAAATACTATACGATAGTTATTATATCACTCAAATTTTGCAAGAAATGTATTTTTTGTTGTAAACAAGAATTGAGGGAATGAAAAATATTCTTCAATTGATTCATAATGTCAGAGATGCATATGGTATATATAAGATAAACTGTAGGGTAAAAATCCTAGTTGTTATTAAATATGGGCCTCTTATGGATTATATGGGCATCCACATAATATTATTCATAACACTCCCTCTTGGATGTCCATATTATTAATACGCCTTTAAGAATGTTGCCTCATTAAAAACCTTGTCAGGAAAACCCAGTGGGACAAAACCATGACTAAGGACAAAAAGAGTGCAACGCGTATTGTCTCCCTCTGATGACTATATCACTTGATCTCTTTGATTCGTCACATTCCAATGTTGTCACTTAGTTTCCTAAATGTTGAGGTAGGAAGTGCTTTGGTAAATAGATCCGCCAAATTGTCGCTTGAACGAACTTGTTAATATCACCATTCTTTTGTAAGTCATGAGTGAAGAAGAATTTTGGTAAAATATGTTTCGTCCTATCGCCCTTGGTATAACCTTCTTTAAGTTGAGCAATACATGAAGAATTTCCACATGATCTTCGTATGTGATGTATCACACTTCTTAGCCAAACAGATTCTCGACTTTCTTCATATCGCTAGAATTTCGCATGGTTGGATAAAACGAGATCGTCTGCTTAATCAACACCATGAAATTTCGGTTCCTCCACTTGTAAATGCATATCCATTTTAAGATCGACCATTGTGAGGGTCAGACATTATCGAAGATATGTAATCTTCTAATATAACTCAAATACCTCAAATCAAGATCCTATAAGATACGGACATCCATATTATAATTATCCATAACACTCCCTCTTGGATGTCCATTTGAGGATTATGCCTCGTTAAAACCCTACTAGACAAAACCCAAGTGGGACAAAAATCTAGTGAAGGAAAAAAATACATAATTCCTTTATACGCTTGGGATGTTGCCTCATTAAAAAACCTTGCCGGAAACCCTATGGGGACAAAACGTGGTCAAGGGAAAAAGAGTGCAACACGTATCTTCTCTCCCCGATGATGATCACATCACTTAAACTCATTAATAATCAAGAATGCACCTTAATGTGTCTTGATAGAATCACATGAATAAATACTCTCTACATGTTGTTCGCATATCTAATTTAAGGATTAAGATACGCCATACATCTCATTTAAGTACATCAAATTTCACATATACACATTTTAGTATGACACATGTAAACTGATATTGTGATCATCATCTTTAAAAGTAAAGGGGTATTTCTTCATCAATTGACCTCATAAACATGAGCGTCGTTTATCTATATAAAGATATATAACATATTTCTTTAGCTTTTATTATGCACAATGATTTCATCTTTAAGATGTTTAATTCATAAAACAAGACAAAACTTTGTATTTCATTTCAAGGTATTCATTCGTCTTGAAAATCTCCTCATGAGTTTCATTCACATTTACCTCATCAAAGCATACGTAACTTATACCATATTCAAATACAAATCTCTTTAAAACTAACATGGGTCAATTTTCTTATTTCAATGGCTCATTTAAACTAATACCATATTGCCTTTCACTTATATAGTGATTTATTCAACTTGATCAAGTGTTATTCTTGAAAATTTCTTATATGCTTTGAGCATTTTGAATCACGAGACATGCTTCATGCATTTTATATCCCTCATGGAATCTCAACTTCAAATGAGCTCTATTCATTTTCTTTTAGACGCATATTGATTAGTTATCATATCGCCAGACTTATAAATATTAAATAGATTATTGGATCCACCACATGATATCATGTCTCTATATGCAAAGTCTTTGTGAAAATATTTTCGTGCCATCAATTATGCCTTAAATATAATAGTTTCAATACTTTAATTTCGCTCTCTCATAATGACCAATGCATATCCAATAATTTTACACATTCATATGTATAGACTTCAAGTCCCAGTAATCATGTCTCGTCACAAGAGATTTTAATCTTTCATTAGTTCTTTCGTCTTTTACTTTTCGCCATTCATTTATACACTCTGACTTCTGAGGTATGCTTCCATGATCCTCACCATGATTATAGCGCTATCTTATTTATTTATATAATCATTACCATATGTATCATTGTATTCAATATCACCATCGACGTCGATTCATTTATATTTTCGATTCCACACTTTACTAGACATTGTAATATATCATTTATTGATATCTCATAGTTTTTCAAGTACCCGGGGTTTTTCAATTACCTTCATGTCTAGTGTCTCTATATGAGAATTATTATGGGGTCTTTATTACCTCGATTAGACCATCTGAATTTTCTTGCTCCATTTTATCTATTCATTCGAGGACTTTATTTGGAATCAATTAGTCTATCACGTTGCAGACGTGCCATAGACTTACTACCAATCATTGGTTTTAATGTTGCGACACACAATGTAATTGGAGCACTAGCAGCGTATGTATGATCTAGTCACTTTATTTATGTCACTAACATGTCTGGCAATTACTAGATCTGGAATGTAAATTGTCCCTTCAAGTTCTTATATATTGGTGTTAGGATCAACATTTATATCATAATTCATTCCATATCTCTCGCTGCTCATTCTCCCCCTGAATGAATTATCAATTACAACATCCCATTTTTGTGCGTTGTGGTGGATTTTCAATACAGGTTTCGCACATTTACATAAACTTTAATGGGAAACATATGGTTCGTGACCATAAACCATTTTATTGGGGAGTATTCGTTAATATTGTTGGCATGATGCGAATTCATATTTTATAACATGTCCCATAATCTAAGATTTTTTTTCTCATAATTATTGGCTTTGCAATCAACTGAAGACGTTTTATGAACGTTTCAACAAAAGCAATTCACGTATGAACTTGGGCTACATAAAGTTCAACACTTATTCCAATAATCGCCCAAGATTTCAAAGTATTCACCACCATTTCCAAAATGTATCTTGATAACCATGCTCGCGATATATAAGCCGAGCCAATAATCACGCTAACTTTAAGTTGCGTCTTTAATGATCATTTTGACGATGCATCGATTTAAAACTCAAAATGTTCCATATGGCGGATGTATAGGCCTACATACATCCTCGTTATATTCTTTCCAAAACTTCATAGGACAAATTCCTTACTTTTATTTGGTGGTGATAAATGAACACTATACTTCCATCGAGAACAATAAAAATATTTAAATCACCTTTGAAGAACCCATGGTTCTTTTATGTGTGTCGCATCATCAATGACTCGGGATGGTCCAAACCCATGCCAATAAATAATCTTGGCTCATAAATATATAATTTATGACCACATGTGCTTCAATTGCACCTTTTCATTAAATAAAAATCGAATAATATGGAGAGCTCACATTTTTTCGATTAGCTCTTTTATGTCTTTCGCACACAGTTTAATATAATATTCACATTATCCTATAACATTATCAAATAATAAAACACAATCTATACTAATAAAGTATGTCAATTTTAATCAGGAACAATATAGTGTCAAAAATTACGAGATAGCATAAACATTGCTTCTCTTACACAAAGTACATGGTATAACGTTTTTCGACACAATATCCACATGAATAAGACAAAAAAAAAACAATTCAATCTATAAATAAACATGATAATAAGTGTATTCATCATCCACATGAGTAAACCGCATATTTTAGTAAAGGATCAGGGATTTACGTGGCACTTGTGTATACCATGTCAAATTAAGGTGTTTTAGAACAAAAAGTTGTAATACTGTCGGAACCCGCAAATATGTGACATGCATATAGCATACAAACATTAAAGTGTAAGACATAAAAATAGTTTAGGTAGATTAAACACATACTAGATGCTTTAAATAAGTTATCTAACTAATGCGAATTCATAAGACAAGGTTTAAACTGCAATCAAACTTAATGAAGATACATCACAATATTAAACTATAATTAAACTTAACAATATCAGATGCATGTCTATCAAACAATGTTTGAATCTTGTTAAGCCAGATGATTCTTCGATAACGTTGTAGTCGCAATCTTTAAGTTAACCACAAATTTCCGGAAAAAATAGCCCAATGCACTTATTCTAGTGTTTTGAAAAACTTTATAATTTGTTAGTCCAATCTAAATTTCTTTAAATCAAATAGTTTTCAACATGCCAAAAGATACATAATCATATTCCAGAACATAATCTTATGCATAAATCTATAGGCAACTTATATGTCAATTTATGCAAACAATGTAGAGATTTAACCTATGGATAGATCAGGCCCAAAAGAAAAATATAAGTAACATTTTGCAAATTGTATATCAATATCATTCATACATATCATGCTACAGTAAAACCAACCATCTTTAAAGTAAATTATATAACATATTGTATGAGTTATCTACCCAATGTATACTAAGCATAGGTCAAGCGTCACACGGAACATAGTTCTAATGACGATAATCGTTTGTAATTTATTTCATTAAATATCACATAGATAAGAGGTGCAAAGTGACAATGCATCAAGCCCGTGCTAACCCGATAAAAATGCCAAGTATTAGTTATCATCTTTTTCTTTGTGATAAGGTTCATCACAAAAAAAACAGAACAATGTTTATGAGATATATTTAAAGGCAATCATGGTGACTGAAATCAAATCAGTTATATATGATTGTGGTCATCCAAGAATAATATATACGATGTCAAGCAAGTAATATTAGGTGTCACGGTTCGCGGAGTATATATATCAAGGCTAGAAAGCAACTTATCCTATCTATTGCCATTAATTGATTGATATATGACGATGTTGCATAATCTTATTTATTTTATTTTTATTTTTATTTATTTATTTATTTTATTATGCAAGCATAAAACGTCATGCATAATTACATATTATCGGCATAATTACATATTATCTTTATATCTAGCAACAACATTTATCAAGAGAAAACTTGTCCTCGTAGTATGTGTTTAACTGTTCTTAAAAAAAATGTCCCTAGTAACATATACATCTGTAACAATTGGTAATCTTTAAACGAGAAACAAAAAAAACACAATAATCTATAGGATACTATTATACCAGGCTAAATTTGCGAGGTGTAACATTCTCCATTATCCCAGCGTCACAAACATTTTCTTTTTATTCAAGAATATTAAACCTATTAGCAATTAAGACTTGTGCTAATAATATCGAAAGACTTGAAGAGAACAACAAAGAATTAATATACTACGTATACTAGTGAACAATATATAGCATGTAGGTAAGAAAATATTCACAAGAAAAACACATAAACAACATTGAGGCATTGATATCCTAATCTTATACGTAAAAGCCTTTTGTCGTAAAAACAAGATTGCATAGCAAAAGAAGATTATAAAGGCCTAATGTTATGGTTCAGTGGTTCACATCTAACTTGTTCTATGAAGGATTAACAGAACCAAAGTAAAATATTAAGCAAATCTACAACATGAGTTAAAAGCAAATAAAACAATAATATATTAACAATGAAAATTAAATCAGATAATATAATAAAAGAACATGCGAGAAACTATATTTACCTGACACATTAAAGTGCCTCATATTAAAGATATATCATATTAGATTCATGAATGAGTGCGTATAAACAAAGCATGCATGCCGAATTATATGCGTAAAGGCTTGAAGACGTACCAGTGGACAACGAGAGAAAACAATAACAAAAGTAAAACTTTAGAGCGTGCTGATAACGTGTTGTAAACAAGAATTGAGGGAATGAAAAATATTCTTCAATTGATTCATAATGTCAGAGATACATATGGTATATATAAGATAAACTGTAGGGTAAAAATTCTAGTTGCTAATTGGGCCATGGGCCTCTTATGGATTATATGGACATCTACATAATATTATTCATAACATTTTTATAATTTTTATGACCTAAATATATTTTATCTTGACCCGTGAAAATTTATTTTTATCCAACGCTACCCTAAATATTCACAAGTGACTATAACTTACCACTTAACTTCAAATATCTTACAAGTTATTACACTTATACATTTAGAAAAAAAAAACAATAAGAAAGAATGAATAAACCCCCCTTGTCGACAAGGGGGGATGAGTCACAATGATATTTGCAAAATATCCTAGCTATACATGTATTATACTATACTTTATCACTACTTTCACTTCATTTCTTTCATTTCAATACAAAGATCAAAATTTCCATCTCTTTTCTCTCTAAATATTCGGCAGCCAAGGACCAAAAGGGAGGATCATCTCCAAGTTTTCAAGACAAGTTTAATTAAACCCTAGTATCATTTGTTGCAAAGGTTTTGTGATACAAACCTAAGTGATTAGGAAAACCACTTTGTCCTTAAATCTCATCATATCACTAGTAAGCATTCATATTCATATTTTTATTTCACATTCATTTTTATGGTCATATCATTTTATTTGAGAAACATGCAAGTCTCATGATGTTTATACCATTTTTAAGGTTTTTAAGGTTTTTATGTGTTAAATATATATAATCCATCCTATAATTACTCCTTGTTATATTTTAGTTTTGGTGATGTCTAGGAACCCATGACACCCTAAGAAGGTGTATGGTAGGATTAGAATAGTTTCGGAGTTGTTTTGAATGGGTTAGAATAGGTTTGGCGCGAGAAAAACTCATTTCGACAAGTTTGGAAAAGGGTCTGTCCTTATTTTGAAAATCTGGAAAATCCGACAGTAAGCAAAATATTTTGGGCTAGATATTTGGAAACTATACTTTAAAACGAACCGTATCGCATTGAACGGATTAAAACGGAGTTATAACGAAGAAGTTATGAATTTTTCAAGTTGAGCGTCAAAAACTATAAATTCTGGAAATTTCAGTATGAAAATGTCACTCTTTATGAGTCAAAAATGAGTCTTAAGCTTTATAAATTGTGTCGAATTATCAAAAATATATTAGTATACTTTGACACGAATCTAAGGATGTAGAAAACGTAGAAAACGGACTTGGAACGATTAAATTACACCGATAAAACCAAGTTGCCGTAACTTTATTCTATTAGGAAAATTAATATATTCTCTATTAAAAACATACTACGGCAACTAAAGGACCATGTTGGCGGACGCTTTTAACAATGATGTAGAACTTTTTATAACGTGATGTCTTCTAGTAAAAGTAATTTCTAGCATATTTTCCAAAATGTCCAACCGTTTGTTGAGCGGAGTTGTAACGAATAACATATAGTCACTCAAACTTTGCCGAAAACCATCCTTAAACAACATTTTGGACAAAAGTACCATACTTAACCTATATTTTTCTCTATGATCGAGACCTCTAGGTTGAAAACTTAAACACTAAAACTTTGAGATAATGATACAAGCTTCCCAAAACCGTTGAGTTCGTTTCCTAACAGTCGACGTGCACCATTTTATGACTAGCTTTAAGAGGCCGTTTTAGTCACTTTCATGGAAATTTCAACGACATTATTTTACGACGAAAAGTTATAATTTCACAATAAATCACTAAATGATTATCTTCGGATATCATTTCAACGCAAATACATGTGAAGTAATTTAAAAATAGTCAAGACGTTAAAAGATTATATTTTCGACGAGAAGTATTGTTTTCAAAAATACGTAAGTGGTATAAATATCATCCGAATTGCATGCATAACATTACATCATGACTTATTACATATCATATCATTCATAATAGGTCATTTTCGAGATTCACGCTACATTTCAGTGTATCCACTTTTGCCATTTTATCATCATAAACATTGCACCAGGTGAGTCATAGCCCCTACTCTTTTAACTGTTTTCAATTACTTTTGGGGGAGATACATGCTCAACTATTTTTATGACATTCATGATATTTTCAACTACATGTTTAACTGAAATGAATGTTTAATCATACGAGGTAGCAATATTGTCATATTTAGAATTTCTATACGATTATCATTGAGCTGAATGTCTTGGGATTATCATTGAGCTGAATGTCTTGGGATTATCATTGAGCTGAATGTCTTGGGATTATCATTGAACTAAATGTCTTGGTACAATTATGTCAAGTAACTATTGATACATAAGTCATGCACTATTATGTGAATTCATTTGACATCTTGTGATTTAGCATAAACTATACATATTTTGGCAGTGGATTGTGAACACACAGGTTGCAAGTTTTGTATGGGCGGAACTTGGAACTGAGTGGATTTACAATGCCTTTGCTGCATAAACGATTTTGATAGTCTTTACATTTCAACGAAACTCTATGAACTCACTCAACCTTTGTGTTGACACTTTTAGCATGTTTTATCTCATGTATCTAAGGCATACACTTCATGGCATGCATGTGGACATATCATAGAGTCACGGTGACGACGCGTCTTACTTGGGTTTTATGAACTTTAAAAACATCGTTTGACTTGTACGAAACTTATTTTCCGCACAAAGTAACTTTCATTTGGGACCTATCTTTGTAACTCTGAATGTTTTTATTAAATCAAGCGATGTATTTTTCCAAACGACACTTTAGGTCGTTCAATATAACTGTGATTGTGATGCTATGACAGTCAATCCCCAGGAATTCCATTTCCGCTGCAAAACAGGTAATTTGGGGGTGTGACAGAAGAAGAAGGTACTAGTTCTTCAGTTGTCTTCTTGAAGTTCTCATTCATCCTCTTAGGAGCCCAACACTCCCTTGCAAAATGTCCCTTCTTCTTGTAGTTGTAGCACTCCATCTTGCTTTTTTCAAACCCTGCCTTTCTTTAACCATCATACTTGACCTGTCTTCCAGTTCTCCTTAGAAACCTCCTAGCTTGCAATGTTAGCATTGCCATTTGTTACTAAAGATTGATTTCTTCAAGATCATCAGGATCAATTTGATCCAGGTCCTGATTTAGCACAGTAACACCGGTTGTTAGATCAGCTAGGAAAGCACATATGGCACCATCACTAATGTTATCACTAACAATGGTATTATTAGCAATGGCAAGGGAAATGCCATAAGCAGCAGTGGATGCTTCCTGAGAACTTTTATGGTTGGTAGACACAAAAGCAATGTTCTGTGAAGATGAGGATGAGCCAGCAATGTTCTTTTCAGACTCATAAACTTCCAAGTTGTTGTAGAGATTGTCCAAAGTCATCTTCTCAAAGTCGTCTTTGTTCCTCCACACAACAGTATGCATGGCCCATTCAGGTGACAAACTTCTAATGAACTTGAGATTTATATCTTGTTGAGCAACTTTGTAGTCCACCAATTTCAGATGACCGATTAGCTTGCTAATCTGTTATAGGTGCCATCAATATTTTCTCCACTGAGGGCAGTGAAGTTTTCAAGCTGATGCTTGAGCATGTTTTTCCTGGATTTTCTGGTAGCTTCATTACCAACAAATCTTATTTCAATGGCATCCATTAAATCCTTAGCAGTCTCATACTGTTCAAATTCCAATGCATACTCATTAGGTATTCCCATACTGATAATACTATGAGCTTTAATCTCCAACTTCCTCTAGGCCTTGTCCGTTTCACTTACAATTCCAACAGGTTTTCCATCAGGACCCATAGTGGGTAACTTATCACCCTTCTCAACAACATCCCAGATGTTATAATCAATCATGCGAATGTATTGCCTCATTCACATTCTCCAAACTTGATACTCACCTCGCTTCAAAGATGGGCACCTTTGATGCAAGAACCATATGAGTTTCACGAAATCTTTAACTTGGTAAATTTAGAACAGATTTGAGTAACACGATTTCTTCTTGATCACAGCTTCTAGATCACAAGCTCTGATACCACTTGTTGATCCCAGTTGAGAAAACGATCTAATATAGAAGCTGACTTAAACTTGAACAAACTGTTAAACACTACACGGAATTTAATGTTTAACCTTAAGAAGAATAACAGTAATAATCACTAAACACCTCAATATTATTAATAAGAATACTCTGAATAGTATTAGAGTTATACAACCTTGAAGTGTATCGACTTTAGATATATCAAAAACACGTATATCTAACTCTAACCTAGGACCTCCTTTTATAGGCTAAGGAGTCCTTTACAATATACAATACATATTCTACAAGATAAGAATAATTACCATGCTTATATAAATACAAATCGACCTACTCAAGACCTTCTAGAATATTACTATACAAACTGACACAACTAACTAGCAGTGCTTTGATTATATTAGCAGTGTTTCCAGTCTTCTACTAGCAGTGGTTGTCTTGAGTAGTGTTTACATTCTTTTAGCAGTGGTTACATTAAATCTGGCAGTGGTTCCATACCTAGAGTAATTCGTTTCACTGGAACCTTAAATCAAACATCTAGCCTTACCCTGGATAAAGTGTAGGCGACGTTGTGATAGGTTTGGTTCTACCTCGTGGAAGAACTCAATGTCTAGCCTTGTACCGGATAAAGAGTAGGCGACGTGGTAAAGGCTTCTCCGCCACATTAAGGAGCTTGTGTTGTGTAGTGCTTATAAACTCTCGAGATGGGTACTCGGTGAGTGGAGTGAGCAAGGAAGGTGTCCTTGTAGCCAAACCACTATAAATACTCGTGTTATGGTTTTGTGTTCCTTTACTCTTTATCTCTTGCATTACTTACTTATATGTTCATCTATCATTATCCAATACACGATCTAAATGGATTGACATAAGTTGATCTAAATACTTTAAAACGAAGTTTTAATCGGCAAAACTATTCAACCCCCCTTCTAGTTTTCCACAATTGGCATTAAAGCTTTGTTACCAAGTTTCTTTGAGTATATTGTACTTTAAAAACTTGATACGATCTGTGTATGTTTGAAAACTACAAAGAATGAAATTTCTTAAAACAAAAATTCATGTTTTAGAAATTTTTATATCTTAACAAATGTTGGATAGTGATAGATCATTCTAACATTTTCTTTTGAGAAATCTTCATGCTAGGATTATGCCAATGACTTCGCTCTATCCAAAGAAAAATGAAGTCAACACCCAAAGAAGAATCCGGAGTGATCACAACTTTCTTTTACAAAATACGATTAAGTATTTTAAAAGCTCATGAAGTATTTCGCGTCTATTGTTTTCAAAAATCATAAAAAGGATATATAGCAAAGGTATGTTCTCCTAAGTACAATTAGTTGATCTAAAAACATGATAATTGCTTGTAGATAAAATATTGGTATATGTCTATCTATTATGATAAGTATTGTTATAAAATCCTTGAATATTTTGAAAAACTATGTGTAATAATTCGTAGATGTGGTGTCTAACTTCAATGTTACAAATTCTCTAAAAAGTTGCTGTTCATTTCAAATAGATCATCGGGAATAGTATTCCTCTTTTAATTCCCTAAACATTATAAGCTAGTCAGTATACGTCCTTTTCTCAAAAAGAAATATTGCTAACCAAAAGTGTTGATCCATCGTTCTTCGCATAGAGATATTTGTGTTGCATTAGTAATCTACATCAATATCATCTATTTAATTCTCTACATATCATGTTAAAATGTAATTTGACATAATTCCTATTTTTTCCTCTCGACTCATGATTTACTCGTAAGAGAACCTCGCCAAATGTGTTTAGTAAACACGAAGACTCGTCAAACCTTGTATCACATCTATAATAGATAAACTCTAAGAAATAGATCAAAACCTTTGACAAAAACTGAAATAAAAAAGTCCCGCGTTAAAATTATCAAACCTACTAAAACTATTTTCTCACTGAATAGTCGGATCCCTCGACTATAACGTGATGGACCCCTTTTTTGAAGGATCCGTGGGAACCGGCACATCAAAGAAAACAGAATAAGTAATTGATAATTCACTGTACACTCCCATCCTCCACTTTACTCTTTCATACACGAACCTAAACTTAGCACTATTGTTCCTAGGAGCTTTCTCTTCATCAATTCAAGCAATCCAATAACTTGTGTAAGTTTTATCTTTACTACATTGTAATTTCCATTCTCAAGTTCTTACTAATACAATTTTAAACATCTTTAGAATTTTTTATTCAAGTGGGTTTGTCACAATTTGCTATCACATTGTTTTAATTAGCTATCTAAGATAATTAATCAAAGAACAAACATTGTTAATACAAATTAAAACTCATAATGAATTCAAAAATAAGGATGTTTTGAGCAAAAGTGTGATGAACCTCAAAAAGTCCTCTTCTCAAAATTAACACCACATTGTGGTCTTATTGTTTAGGATCAATCATACCTAGCTCCACACAACAAGATTATCAAGACACCGCTTAGTATATACCGATGCATTACCGTAAGGATGGTCTTAACCCCAAGGACCGAAGAACCTTCAAAATGCTCCAAAAATGGTTCTTTCATGAAGGACGTGTCATTGATCAATCTTTTCTCGATGGAACCGATATTCCCGAAGTCTTTTATAGAATCAACTTTGAGTGTCTCCTCCATATCAATGAACAAATATGTCCCGTGTTTGTCCTTGAGTTTTTCAAGAGCGTTCGCATCATTAGAAATGATGATGGAACCATCTCTATTGCTTTTGTCATCAACAATCACAACTACACCCTAACTCTTGTCGAGCTTTCCCGAATTCTCCGCATCCCATACCATGGTGTGTGTATGTTTTCCAATGATTGGTTACTCGCCAAAATCCATGATATGGTTGATGATCACGATGTCTATTTCACTCCTCTTCATGAACCCGCCACAGTAAGAGATGTCGTATTCATCCAAAGAACCTCTCAAACCCGAGTCACTAGGAATTCAAAAGTCATCCACCGAGATCCATTTCAAATGGAGCTTTTTGAGATGTTCCCACTTTACAAAAAATGGGAACAAATTCTTAAAGAAATTTTTCTTTGCTTGGTTGGGAATAAGGATCATCCGAATGCATGTCTTATGTACATGATTTATTGCCTCATCAACAAAACGCCCTTAAACCTAGCATATTACATGGTCAAAAGGATGGAAAGTGTCTTTAGGATGGAGAAAAAGGTACTTCCATATTCTATGCTTCTAACCCGTCTAGAAAACTTTTCCTTTTCTTTGGAAGCCTCTCCTTTGACAGATGATCACTTATTTTGTAATCGGGTCATGGTACCTCTCACCGAGGGAAGAACATCAAGGTTCATGGTTGATGGGAAAAGGCCTAATCCACCAACCGACTCATCCGAGGAAACTGAAGGAGAAGCAATCAACCCTGTCAAAAACTACCATCTCGACCCCGTCTTATACATATTTAATTTCCCGACATTCCAAGTCCTTCCCCAGAGTTTCACAAACCAAAGGAATGTTCAAATTCATTGCTCATTTGATCATGGGGAAGAAGAACAGGTGAAGATGAAATGGAAGTTTGGAGGTGATATGTATGATCCTAATTTGAAACATGTCACGTATGTCTTAAAAAATTATTGTCATTTGGTAGAATTAAGTATTATGTCGTAGTATTGTTGAAAACATGGATAGTTTAACTTGGAAAAACTAAATAGGAATTTTACCACTTTTGATATCGCATCAAAAGTTGGACGTCATTCTAGTTACATGCTTATATGTTGTTCTTACATGCCATACTTGCTATGTGTTACTTACATACATGTATGCTTGCTGAAAAAATGATTAGTTTCAAAATTCGATACATAGAGCAAAATTTCGCACGCATTTTGTTAAGAAATCTGTCCCAGATGCCGAATCCCTCAAGTGAAGGATCTGTGGGATCTGGGTGGACAGAGGTGCATTCTTAGCTTCCTTGCATCAATTCAACCTTCCAGAATTTATTGGACTAGTTAAACATGATACATTAAAATTACTTAAACTTTCCTTAGGCTCGTTTGATCTCACATTCACTCATGGGTGACTTAGGATCACATTCAAGGTGTTTTCGATTTATCATTACTTCAAAACTCACCATCTTTTTGCTCCAATGTTTACACATTGTTCCTATCATCTCAAAACACCTAGTTTGATATTTCCCTCAGTTTTAGCAAATTGATTTTAGTCATCTTTACCTTAAAATGATCTAAAAACATTTCTTGTGATTTTTAAGGATTTTTCTAAAATTTTCCTTTGATCACCATCTGGTCTCTATGATCATTTTCCACCCTCAAAAATCTTAGTGTCATCCTTGATCACTCATTGGTGCTCATAAAAACTTCATTTCTTTCCATAAAAGTCATCATTAGCTATCCTCACTCTTTATGCTTGATCATTTAAGTCTCACACCATTTAAGATAACTGAGGAGACTAAATCACTCAAGATACGTAGATACTAGACCGTGGTAGAACCTCATCACTCTTTTCCTTGGCTTCTGAGAGCCAGATCCCTAGATTATAACTAGCCAGATCCCTCAAAGGTGGGATCCGTGAGAACCGTCTACACAAACTGCCTAATCTCACTTGATATAATTATTTCAACCCCTCTTTGTTAATATAAACACTCCACATTGTCTTAAATGACTCCCTAGATCAGAACAACACTGTAGTTGACTCTTGTGTATGCAAATCATTGCAAATTGAAAAAAATTTGTGGTTTAGGCTTTAATTCACTTTCTTAATTTCTTCCTTTATAAACCACTTGTGTTTGTGCTTCCAAATCATCAATCAAACACTCATTCACAGTAGCTAAAACTCCCTTTTACAATTCTCACTTCTACCATTTCACCATGAGAAAAGCACCTAGTGCAAACTCATCAACCAAATGAACTCCCAAGAAAATTGCTCGTGTTGTTCATGAAATCCCCTCAACCGATTCATCACCCATCAAAGCTTCAAACACAACAACTCCTTCCAACCAACTTTACCAATCAAACCAACTCCCAAAAGACTTGGTCCCACAAAACAACCTTTGCCATACACTACCATACCTCCTAAACCAAACACCCCTATCTCTACTAAAGCAACCGAACTATCACCTCTAGAACCAAGAGCTATTTCTTTCACCACACCTCTTTCATCCTCAAACCTTTACTTCTTAGAAGACTTACCACCTAGGCCTTCTTATCCACCACCATTTCCCACATTTTCATTGATTGAGAAAATGGTACCACAACAACCCTCTCACCAAAATATTGGTGTTGAAACTACACTAGCACCCGTATCCTATTCTCCTTGACCCTCAAATGGTCCATTTTAGATTATGAGGAATCACCAATCTCAACAACCGGACCATATGGAAGCAGACACCACTTTACCTCCACCACCAACACATATATCACCACCTTCATCCTTGGTAGAACCACCTCCGACTTCATCAAATTTATCGCCAAAAATTCCTCCATCCTTTGTTGAACCTCCACTTTCCTCATCAAACGTTCCACCTCAAACCGTTCCATTCTTACCATCACCGTTTCCTAGTCATGACAATGATTGCTTTCATTGTCAACATGTCCAAGTGTCGCAATATAAATCGAGAATAGAGGTGACTTCGCTACCTTTCTCGGTGAAGAATATTCATTTCTTTCCAGCTTTGGTCACATAGGCTTGAACCACTCCTGGGAAAAATACTTTTCTATTCTACGATCGGACTTTGTTGGGCATGAGCTACTCTCTTCTAGCCTTCCTCTAACAGGCATCGCAACTTCTTTTTCTTTCAAGCATGTCAAGAAGTACGTGATGAACTACGTTTGATGTTATATCACCTTCTTGAACGTTTTGATGGAGTCAACAAATCTAATCGTCCCTAAAACATAGGAATGCAAGCACAAGTGGTGTTTCCTTTAGTCTTAGGCACAACTTAAAATTGTTAGGAATTTTTACTTTAATATATGTTTGTATCATTTTCTTAGTTTTGGAGATATGTGTATCATTTCTCTTGTTTTATTGAATGAAACTACATGTTTGTATGTTATATAATTATGTGAATATGTTTGGTGCAACAATACATAACTCATTTGGACGTCTACGTCACTATTTATATCTACATTGCTGCTAATAAGTTGCAGGTACACGGTTCACAAGATTTTGCCAGGACAGATCCCTCAGATGAAGGATCCGACAGAACCGGTGGACAGTTTCCAATTTTTGAGCTAATTTGAAGCTCATTTACAGGAAACAGTGCATCATATACTTGTTTTCTAACCTTTGTTTTGTAGATTTTCAAAATACACATGAAGACTTTGACACCCTCAACAAGGGGAGCTTTTCGTCAAAGCAAAGTATTGCAAAACACTTGCAATACATGAACTTAGGCTTCCTAACTACTTGACTCCCTCATCAAAAGGAAGCACTAGTAAAGGGGGAGCATTTCGTCAAAGTTAAAACCATTGCAAAAATACTTGCAATACACTCGTTTAGTCTTCCTAATTTCTTGACGCCCTCAACAAAGGGAATCATCCGTCAAGGGGGAGCTAAGACGAGAACCTTCTTCTCACCTTAATTCTTCTCTTTATTTTTATTTTTCTAACTCTTTCTAATTTTTTTATTTTCACAAGTTTTTATCAAAACATTTTCCACTACGTGTTAGTTTCTTTTCGACACTCTTTTTGTTTCTACAAAAAAAGGGAGAAGAGAGTAAAAACTCCAATTAAAATTTTTATGAATTTTATTTTCTTCTTAAAATAATCTTATGTTTTGTCATCAACAAAAATGGGGAGATTGTTAATACAAATAAAACATAAAAACGTTTATTTATATTTTACGATCTTCTAACGTTTTGTCAATAACAAATGTAAAATCATTTTAACGAAATAAATAAAATACGTAAAAGCTTAAGCCAATAGTTTACTAACACACTTTTACTAAACATATCAAAACCATCAAAACGTGTTTAGTTAAATAAGTTATAAAATCAAAGACATTTTTATAAAACACTTACAAGTAATATTGTTTACTTACATCTTATAAAAATCTATATGTGCTTTGTATATGTTGTAATTGGTAAGTAATAGGTAAAAATCAAAGTCCATAACCCATGACCCAAGACCCATGATCCATTGACTAGGTACAATGAATCTTGTTGGGTAAGAACCAAAATCCATAACCCATACCCATGGAGCATGATCCATAACCCATGACCCATTGCATGACATCATGCATGAAGTCATGTTGGATATTATCCATGATCCATGACCAAAAGTCTATGACCCATGACCCAAGATCCATAACCCATTGACTAGGTACATTGTATCTTGTTGGGTATCCATGATCTAAAGTCCATGACCCATGGTCCATAACCCAGTTTGCAACCCAAAATCTGGACTAAACTGAACCAGTAGCCGGATCCCAGGAATTGCACTGGTTAGATCCCTTGGGTGAGGGATCCGTCGGAACCGTAGGACAGTAGGCATATTTTGCCTATAAATAGTGAGGCATTTCTCTCTTGCTCACTACCACTCTTAGATATAATTTCTCTATATTATAACCTCTCTAACCACAGATCCAAAAGATTATTCTATGTAGTTTTATCTTTGTGTGATTCTCTAGGTTCCTCTTAAAGGCGAGATCACCACCTCTTGAAGACATGCAAGCTCAAGGTCATGAGTGGCTAAGCTTCGTCATCATCAAGACCACTGAAGTGCATCTTGTTCATAGTTCTTTCCTCCCTCCATAGAGTGTCATATTAAAGGCATTAGTGAATGGTGCCGAAGGTGTACCTTCGATATGGTGTGTCGATGTACATGTTGTGTAGTTTAGGTTAAAGGATATTGATATCCTTTCTAGTATTGTAAAAAGGAGTGTGTCTCCTTTGGGTAATTTTGTTGGGTAGTAGTGTTAGGTAGCAGTTCCTCCTTTGTAATGGAACTCGTATCTAGCCTTGTACCGGATAAAGTGTAGGCTACGTTGTGATAGGTTTGGTTCTACCTAATGGAAGAACTCGGTGTCTAGCCTTGTACCGGATAAAGAGTAGGCGACGTTGTGAAGGCTTCTCTGCCACACTAAGGAGCTTATGTTGTGTAGTGCTTAGAAACTCTCGAGTTGGGTACTCGGGGAATGGAGTAGGGCAAGGAAGGTGTCCTTGTAGCCGAACCACTATAAATACTCGTGTTGTGGTTTTGTGTTCCTTTACTCTTTATCAATATCCAATACACGATCTTAATGGATTGACATAAGTCGATCTAAATACTTTAAAACGAAGTTTTAATCAGCAAAACTATTCAACCCCCCCCCCCTTCTAGTTTTCCACACATCTTCCCCTTGCCCACTTTCTACGTCTTCATGACCTTCTCTCTGAATTCCCCTAACCTACATTCCATTATAAAAAAACTCAAATATCTAAAAAACACACTTCAATATTGTATGAAACTATCCATATTCGACACACTGACCTGAATTTCCGAAATAGTTTCAAAACCAGCATAAGCCGCACATGTCACGTGCTGGAAACTGCAACAAATTTATATGTTTTCATAAGATTTGTAAACAAATATAACAACTAATAACCATATAATCATAATATCAAGCAGAAAACGAAAACTTAACCAACCCTGAACACACCCACTGAAACACACACGATGACCAATATCACCAACAGTTTCGGCTCACAGTACACATAAGCAACCTTAATTTTCAAATTCAGTATATTTAGAGGATATACCCGTCAAAAGTTGCAAGCGTAGCAAGCTTGCCTTGTCATAAATAAATGCGTCTATAAGGATCAGACAGGTTGACAATCGAAGAGAGCGGATACATCCGCCATGGATGCAAATCTAATAATTTGCCCCGCCAAGACACAGACGATCACAACTTTAATCGATACACATTCTGCTTATAGCCATAGCCCTTCATGCACTTCTAACAATTTCATTAACATAACTTACAACCAAACGAAACCGCCATGGTTGTGTTAATGTAAACGCCTTTCCTAGACACGCCCATATGTCCTTACTGATATAATTCGTCAATAATCGATTTCACAAAGCCGGAAACAGCCATGGCTGCGTTAGTGTAAACGCCCTGCCAAGATACGACTACTCTCAGACCTCGAAGAATTTCAATAACATAACCCACAACCAAACGAAACCACCATGGGCGCGTTAGTCTAAACACCCGGCCAAGACACGGCAACTCTCACAAACCTATCTCCTTACATATATAATACATCAACAACCGATTTTCCAAAGCTAAAAAAACCACCATGACTACGTACAACCATTCCCACACGTAAGACATAACCTGAAATCAAAAGACCTCATTATCTCTAAAACCAACGTATGAAATAGCAAACTCAGTAAAAAAGGTATTCTTGTTAACCAAAATCTTGTTTTGTTAAGTGTGGATTGCTGCAAAGTTAGAAATGTAACATAACCGTAAATAGGTAAAAGTGATTCAATACCATTACCCAAACCCGAACCCAAACCCTCAGAGAACTTTTTAAAAAGGTATTGCTGCAAAGTTTAAAAATGTAACATAACCATAAATAGGTAAAAGTGATGCAATGCCATTACCCGAACCTGAATCCAAACCCTCGGACAACTTATTAGGAAGGTCACCTACAAACGGAAAAATATTCTCAACAGTAATTACACCAGAACACCTATTATTATAGCAATCACGATTCCTTAAAAACCTCCCAAGCATAACATCCACCACCATAGACCGTAAATTACTCCTACAATAAATATACAACGGATCATCGTGCGTCGCAGCCATAGACAAAAACTTACAAAAATCCAAAACAACATTTCGACAAACAAAATAATCAGGCAACCCTAGAAACCCCTAAAATTTCGAAAAGAAACACAACATTAACAAAAACCAAAAATTATAACAACGCCCTAATTATATGTATGTTTACTTTTAATTCACTAATCAAGTTTTCGAAAATCAAATAACCTCATAAGTTGTGCAAGTAAAAAAAACTAAATAGGCAACCCTATTAACCCCAAAATTTAAAAATAATAATAATAATAATAATAAATAAATAATAACAAAAAAAATTAATAAATAAATAAAAGCAAAACCCTAATTTTACCTTCCTTTATGTTTCTGGTACTTGTTTATCCTCCACCCCGAATCCTAACTCAAACTAATACACAGCTGGCTCGTCACATCGTGGCTCACCAATTATAAACCAAACCACATAAACAAACCTCATATTGCTAGAGAGAGATGAGAGAGCAGGAGAGACAAAGAAAGGTAATTTTAGAGATATGAAGAATCCAGAACCCACCTTCATCTTCTAACAGGAAAACATGCGGCTCTAAGAAATGCAGCTTCTATAGACCTTAACAAATGGAAATCACACAACAACCCTTTGGATTAAAATAATAGGGTTCCTATGCAATTTACTTTTCACCTCCTCACTTACAACTGTAGCAGCAATAAAATATACACAAATTCGTTGGTTTGGATCGGGTTAGGATCAATCGGCCGGTGTATTGGTGATCCGAATTAACACCGGACCGGAAAATTTGTCAGAGAGGGCCATGAGAGACGGAGTTAGCATCAGGCGGGAACCAAGAATGACTTTTAAGGTATGGATAGGCCCAAAGAGATATGGGCCAAAAGTTGAAGGGAAGGTCCCGCTTATTGTTATGTTTATATAATATTTAGAGGAGAGTTATTTTAGATACCAAACTTTTCTCAAATATCAAGGGAATCGTCTCCACCATCCATCTAAAAATAAATCAATAGCTGAGGTTAAAAGTATTTTATTATTCGCTATTTTTTATAATTTAAATATCTTTTAAATTGTTAATCTTTAAGCAAAAATATTTACACTGTCGCGACGAGCATTTAATTATCTTTCTATAGACGAGCACTTTGATATACTTTCGAAAAAAGAAAAAAAAACGTTTTTTTCACGTTTTTTCGTCTTTTTCCGTTTTTTACGGGTTACTGAAATTTACACGAAAAAATCATATATGATTAAACACTAATTGAATATCACATGTGATATTAGTGTTAAATCATATATGATATGTAATATCACATGTGATATGATCTGTATATCATATGTGATTTTACACTAATATCACATGTGATATTACATATCATATATAATTTAATAGTAATATCACAGTGATATTCAAATTAGTGTTAAATCATATACGATTTTTAATGCAAATTTCTGCAACTTAAAAAAACGAAAAAAAACTTCAAAAAAAAGTGAAAAATATGGAAAAACAATATTGTCGAAAATATATCAAAGTGCTTACCTATTGAAAGATAATTAAATGCTCGTCGCAATGATATATATTTTTTCGCTTAACGATTAACGGTTTGAAAGATATTAATATTTGAAAAAAAAATGATGAAAATGAGTTTTTTAAATTGTTGAGATTAATCTCATCCATTATATCAAATAAAAATGGAGGGTGAAAATTGATTCTTTAGTATGTAAAAAATCTTTTGTCCTCAAATTATCTTAAATCTAATATTTAATGTTATTAAAAGTTTTGTCTATTTTTTTATATTACATATATAAAAAGAAAACATATTTGATTAAAAACATAAAAAATTATTAATGTTGTAAGACTAAATATCCTGATTTATAAAAGTCAATGCATTAATTAAATATTTAAATAATTTAAGGGCGAATTACATATATATCCCTCCAAAGCTTTAGCTTGTACAACTTTCTTCACACTGATCACTTCTGCACTTTTATATACATTAAAAATAAATAAATTGTACAAACAAATTGACAATACTATACATCATCTTTTTATGTATTGGTAATTGTCTAGTATTATCCGATAAGTTCAAAAATAAAAACCCATAGCTTTAGCTTGTACAACTTTAACTACATCAACCAACTAGCTTTATCAAATTAATACATGATATAACTAGTAAGGTAACAAATAGAATACGAGTATTAAGCAGTACATAAAACGTATAGGAATTCGTATATGCGAAGCCGCATTCACACCAGATATGAAAGGTGGTTGATACCAAAACTGATATATATTTTGATTAACTTTATACTGGTCACTTTCACAAACGTATCATTCCATATACACCCTTAAAAACAGTTAAACCTTAAAATTTTGAGCAACAAAAAAGTAATGAGAGGCAGTTAAGCGAGTATATTAATTTGGATATTTTAGTAATTTACTGTCCGATAATGAGATGTCCTTCTTGTCCCCACGTCATAATCATAAAGATATGGGAAAGTGATGTTTGATATTCTCAACTTCCCAATTTTTAAAACTTTTTTTGAAGGTAATTTGGGTACCCAACTGTTCGTTGACACGTTCAGTTCATATATTTTCCTTAATTTAGTTGAAAATATGCGTTGTTATTGAAAATATACGTTTATTTACTTTAAAGACCGTTTAAAAATTACTAGCATGATATTCGTGCGTTGTGATAACGAATATTTTATGATAATTAACAAGAGAAATAGATTTTTGATGAGGACTGGTTCAACAGTTTATATCAATTCTAACGGGTCTTTTTTTATTAATTTTCGGATGGCTTTTATTGACTAGTTGAACCGACAATGGACAACGATTCTGATTATATTGTAGCTTGTTTAGATTGCAAATTTTGAAATTTTATTGTACTTTTTAGTAAGGTGTGTTTTAATTGGTTGTATTTATGGTGCGTTTAGTAGGGGAAATCGGAATGAGGGAGTCAGTGGATATGATTGCAAGTGTTTGGTTAAGATGTACTTTTTTCATATATAGGAATGAAAGTTACATATCTTCCAAAGAACGTATATTTTCAATAACCAAGGTGTGAAACTTTCATTTCTGAATGACCCACTTGATATATCAACTGATACCCATTGTGATTGATAAGAACATACCAAATACACAGTTAATTTAGTAGATATCTTTTAATTGTTGTATAATGTGAATAAGTCATTGTACTTTTAAGTAATAATAGGAGTATTAATTATGTTTTAATTCAATTTTCTTTGTTTGCATGTCTAATTGTGTTTAAATTACTTGTACATTTAGCCATAAAATTTGTAATACTTAATTTTAAGGCATTTAATGCTTAAAAGGTTTTTATGCTTTATAAGATAGTATGATTTTTACATGAGCATTTAGTAACGAGACTTTAGTCACGACTTGTTAGCCACGAAAATATTTTTAGCCATGACTTTTTGCCTTTAGCCACGACTTTAAAGGGCCCAATTTTTATTTATTTATTTGTTTGTTTATTTATTTATTTATTTATTATTATTATTATTATTATTATTATTATTATTATTATTTATTTTATTTTTTTATTATTCAACACTTTTATTATTATTATTATTATTATTGACTATGATTTTTAAATTTTTGACCGACTAATTCACGAGGTTTGAACTTACCAGGTAAGACTGGACGTAGTAAGAGCTAAACCCACATGTGACGTTGAGGTGACCTAAGACCAATTCCAAGTTACCGGTGAATGATGGTTACGAAAGTGTGAATAATAAGCGAGTGAGATAAAAAGAAAATGATGTAACGTTAACGTGACATTGAATGGAGGTGTTCTAATGAGCGAAGAATACCATACATCCAACCTAACACATAAAACATGAAGGTATTTGATTTAGAAACTAAACCTTTAGGGTCACTTGTTTATTAATTGTTTCTCTAAGCAACAAATGTTAATTAAAATTACCCTTTAACCATTTGACACAAAATGAATACATTGAATATAATTCAGATACAGCTAAGTTAATTAGTGGGAAATTACAGAAAAAAATAAGTAAATAAAAATTAAGTTTGATGTTGAACATATTTTGATCTAAATATACTACACTATTTTAATTAATTTTTTAGGTTTAAGTCATTAAATAGCAACGTGTTATTTTAAAGTGTCATTTTGATAAAGCGACAGTGTATACTGGCAAATAATTATTCTGGCGAAATTATGATTCTGATTCGACCCTTGATGCAAAGAGCGTGTTTTTGAAATACAAAGCGTGTACTTTTTTAAATTATTATAGTGTGTATTTTTGAAAAGTTATCAAGTTTAGGTACGATCAAGAAAATACATAATTAAGTTGTCAAATTTAAAAGGTGTTTAAAGATAATTTAGGAAAGTGCATTAATTTAAGTTGTAAGAAAAGAGAAAAGCTATTCATAAGTAGTAAAGATATTAACATTTAATTAAACAATTTTTAGTTCACGAACTAAACCATTATTTTGAGAAAAGTTTGTTGCTATTTAATAATATAAACCCTTTTATTAATTAAGTTATACATCAAATCTTATACCAAATTTAAGAGATCATTTGAGAACAAAATATTATTTACATATAAAGGTATTAATTTTCACCTTTTATCTTCTCTTCATTTTTTTTATCTAATAGATGAGATTAATTACAACAATTTAAAAAAACTCATTTTCATCATTTTTTTTTCCGAATATTAATATCTTTCAAACCGTTAATCGTTAAGCGAAAAAAATATACCATTACGACAAGCATTTAATTATCTTTCTATAGATAGGCACTTTGATATACTTTCGACGAAAAAAAAAAAAAAAAAAAAAATCGTGTTTTTCACTTTTTTTTACATTTTTTTTTCATTTTCTTTCGTTACTGAAATTTGCATGAAAAAATCACATGTGATTAAGCACTATTTTGAATATCACATGTGATATTAGTGTTAAATCACATATGATATTACACTAATATCACATGTGATATTACATATCACATGTGGTATTACATATCACATGTGAATATCATATACGATTTAAAACTAATATCACATGTAATTTTTTCATACAAATCTCATATTTGAAAAAATAAATAAAAAAATGACGAAAAAAGTGAAAAAATGATTTTTTTTTTCCTTTCTCAAAAGTATATCAAAGTGCCTGTCTATAGAAAGATAATTAAATGCTCGTCGCGATTGTATAGTTATTTTCGCTTAACGATTAACGGTTTAATAGATATTTAAATTATAAAAAATAAGTAAAATAATAAAATAATTTTAATCTCAATAATTAATTTCTTTTTAGATAAAGGGTTGAGATAAGTCCTTTAATATGTGAGAAAAGTTTAGTATATAAGTAACTCTCCTCGAAATACTATTATATTGCATGTTAAAGAAGCATAAATAAGAAGTCTTCACCAAAACTTAAACATCACATATGTTAGTCAAACGATTAACTTGCTGTTTGATTGATTAGACATTATTCATTTGAAAAAGAAATTAAGAATTTGAATTGTTTTATTTCATAACTATCTTAGTAAATGAGGCTTTTAACCCGCGCTTTACTGCGGGGTGTTTGTCAAAAAAAGCTTAAGCCCGCGTGTTTTCTAATCACAAACTGCAGTAGAGTTAAGGACAATAATAATTGATACCATCAGGCCATAGGATGACAACCAAAACTTATAGAAAACTCATCTAATAGATGTTACGTATTTCAAAAGGTTTTAATTCAATGTGAAATATACGATGTTTTACCATCTAAACTCGATAAAATAAAGATAGATGTTAAGTTCCATGATGATCAACTACAATGTGGACACTTAATTAACATAGTACATGTCGCTAGGACATCAATAACATGACCAAATTCGTCTGCAACCAAGTATGTGCTAATCTTTAAGTTGGTTTTGCCTTTGGGTTCCTCCTAAATGCATCGAGGCAATCGGTTAGAAGTGATGTTATGGTAACGGAAGCTTTTAGAACCAAAACTTCCTACGCAAAACATAATTAAATAGTTAGTAGAGTCGAGTGTTAATACAAATATCGTCCTAAAACGTTATTTATATTTATGATCTTTACCTTGTTTTGTTAACGACAAAAGTAAATTTCATTTTTGTAAAGTATAAAGCTTGTCAAGATTAATAGTCATTAAAACAAGCTTTTCTTAAATAAAGTCTTCATCACTTAAGCAATTACTTCTTATCACATTTTAATTAGCTATGTATCAACTAACATTGATATTCTTTTAAACCATAATGTGCATCAACATTTTAAGAACAAGTATGTTTAGTTTCTTAAAACATAACATTACATTGGAAATCTTTGAAAGATTGCATAGAATATTTTGGTTAGATATTCAATCATCATATCTTACATGATCTTGGAGAGATTTGGGTGATCTTGAAAAGATTTTTGTAATCTTCACTGTCAGACTGGCGGAACCAAAAATTAACAAGGGCGGAAACTTTTTTTTTGTTCCGTACAGTCAGTGGCTCTGCTGTTCATTTGGCCTATAAATAGCAAGTCAACCCAAGTTGTTTTCTCATCACTCATTAGCATAAAAAACATACATTCTCTCATTCTATTACATCTAACTTAGTTTCATTTCATTCTAGTGATTATCTTTTGTAGCAAAGAAGATCAATGCATAATCAAGCTTCAACAATTAGTTGGAAGGCTTGTTTGTGTTGTTGCTGTGTGATCTAGTATTGTTCATAGATCATTGTTGTACCAAATCATCTTAAACCTCTGAGTGTGAGTGGTTAGTATTTTAGTCCTCAAAATACATAGAGTGTTGGGAGTGGTTATACCCTTGTAAAAGAACTCGACATGTAGCTTTGTGTCGGAAATAATGTGTAAGCGACGTGTAAAGGTTTTCTCCGCCGGTTAAATATTGTGTCGGAGCTTGTTGATTAGTGAAGATAACTCTCGAGTTGGAGACTCGGGGAGTGGAGTAGGGCAAGGAAAAAAAGTCCTTGTAGAACGAACCACTATAAACAACTTTTTCGTGGTTTGATTTTTTTTTCCTTATTTACTTATTATATATTGTTTGCATATTATTTATTCCTCAATAACGTATCCTTGATCAATATCAATTGATTTTACAATAAAGTTTCAAACAAAGATTTTAAACGGTAAAACTATTCAACCCCCTTCTAGTTTTCCACATCGAGCAATATAAAGTGGTTATTTTCAAAGTATACCAAGTTTCAATTTCATTTGTCACATTTTAAGTAGTCATTGTATTATTTGTTATGTGTAAGTTTGTTAAAATATAGCTTGGGATTTCTAGAAAGGCGTGTCAAACAAAAAGGTTGCTTAGGGTGGTGGCAACCATCCCTCACCATCCCTCACCATCCCTCACTATCCACCAATAACATTCTTCCAACTCATCTCATCCACACATTACCCCTCACCATAGATTTTTAGTGGCAACCATGTATCCCTACCCCTCACCATTTTTTTTTTTTTTTACCTTTTTATATTTAAAATTATATCAAACAATTTAATTAAAACACATAATATTATTATTATTACTTAAAAGAAAATTACAAAATACTTAAAAGAAAATTACATAAAAAAGGAAATAATACTTAAAAAAAAAAGAAAACACTAGTCGTCAAGGTGTGGTAAGTTTTGAGCCGCTACATGCTCCGTAAGATCATATCGGAGACGGTTATGGATGTTTTCGTCGAGTAACTCCGGTAGTACATTCGGGTCATAAACTGGCACGACCGGCTGATCCATTATATGAACCGGTGATAATGCCACCCCGTCGTCTTTTAAAATCATATTGTGTAATATGACACAAGTATTTACTAGTTTGCGAATATTTTGGACCGACATAGCCGAAGCGGACGATCGAGAAGCATCCATTTTGACTTAAGACGACCAAAAGCTCGTTCGACATCCTTTCTTGCAGACTCTTGTAACTTCTTGAATCTCTTTTCCGTCGGGTCAGTGGGATACTTATATGCCTTAACAAACGTTGAATACGTAGGATAGATTCCATCGGTAAGATAATATCCACGATTGTAAAGTCGTCCATTTACATAAAATGAACTGTTTGGCCGTTCTATTTCGGCTCCGTAAGATACAATGGAGACTGATTCAAAACATTGATATCATTGTTTGAACCGGGTGGACCGAAAAACGAATGCCAAATCCACAAATCATTTGAAGCGACGGCTTCAAGCATAATAGTCGGGTATGGGTGATCACCTCTCTTATATTGACCTTTCAAATGTCGAGGACAATTTCGCCAGATGAAATGTGTACAATCAAGGCTACCAAGCATTCCAGGAATGTGATGTCGTTGTTCATGTGCCTCGAATAGCCGTGCAACGTCGTGGGATGTAGGCCTACGTAAGAACTCTCGCCTATATAATTGGATTACCGCATCGCAAAATTTGTCAAGGCAATCAGCTACAAATATAAAAAAACGAAAACATTTAAAAATATATCGACTTATAAAAAATACCAAGTTATTAGAAACACAAACATTTTAAAAATAACCCAAGTTCTTCGTGCCATGTTTAGGTAGTCATCATATCTATCCGGAGGTCCACCCGTTGCTAGTTGTCGAATGGCCGATGTGCATTTTTGTAACGCCGTGAAACTTCTTCTCCCCCTCGCGTCTATGCCTTCTTGAAACCATTCGACATTCGCTTCAATATCACCAACAATTTTTACAAACAAGCTTCTATTCATACGAAATCTTTCACGAAATACATTGGCGGGAAACCTTGGGTTTTCAACGAAATAGTCATTCATTAGATTTTCTTGGGCTTGTTCACGAAAACGTTCGATATACGCCCGGGTATTGCTTGAGCTTGCCGTGTCTTCGAGGGCATCCATTGCGGCTAAAAAGGTTGACATGGTAGAACCCGTTGAAGACACGAGTTCGGATGAAGACTCGGAGGAAAACTCCGATGATGAAGATGAAGATGAAGATGAAGATGAAGATGAATTCATTATTTTTGGTGATATGCTTGAGTAAAAGTTTTGATTTTTTTTGGTTGTAAAAAGTATGTGAAATGGTTGTGTTTAAATAGAGATGAAATTGAAAAAGGAAATTTTTTTTTTTTTTTAAAAAGAATGCAACGGCATGATTTTGAGCTGTTGAACGGCTACTTTCTCTTCATCCCGCTTCGAGCTTCTTACCCGTTGCAACATTAGCCCGCTCGAGCCCGCATAGGTGGCGGCGGTGTAGCCGCTCGGGCTGGCCAAGCCCGCAGCTCACCCCGAAGCCGTTGCCACCACCCTTAAAGGCAGCTTTCCTACTTCCTAAATCCGGCTTAAATGTAAATTTTTAATAGCTCAACAATCCTCTCAGGTTTCAAACTTTTGCACATCTAGCCACTCTCAAACTTTAACTATGTTGCATGTCCCTACTGCGCATAGTTTGCCACATATCGTATCCTCTTTTGGTCAACAATTGGTGAAAGGGCAGTGTTTTGGAAGTTTTTATTTTTTTGTGTAGAAATACTGAACATATTAACTCTCTATAATGTTTTTTTTCTGCGTACCTTTACTTGCTCAAATGGTCCTTATTGTGTGTTCCAGCTTATTGCTTTTACAGCCTTTTCAAGTGTTATTAGTTCTGGTTGTGTCGCCTATAAGAATTGAAATATAGGTACTAAACTTCGCATTTATCTAAGTATGTGAAAACGATATCAGGAGAAAATGTATGCAAAGAGGTTACTAGAAATACATCGAAAACAATGTGATGTTCAATATCAATAGACATAGTACATGGTTCGGTGCATCAATTTGCAATACTTCAACATCTATATGTTTGTCAAACCCAATGACTTTTGCATCATAAGTACACTAAACAAACATAAATACTTTCAATCATCAGGAAATAATATTTGCTAGAGAATCAATATCAGACGGTATTTCGATTGCTTAATAAAACTGGTTATTTGCTTATTTTAGAGATAAGCAATTTAATGTTTCAAATTTCATTCACATATTTTCTGATAACCAATTTGAATTAGCAATCCCAAACACCCTCAAAACTGTATTTGTTGTACTAAAACTCATAAAAACAGTTTTCATAATCAAAACTGTATTTGTTGTACTAAAACTCATAAAAACAGTTTTCATAACCGATGCTAGGTAACAATTTCATCTTCAAAATAATAATTGATAACATATGAATGACTTTAATGATGAAACATTAATACCTTGCAGGAAAAGCTTATATCAAACACACGGTTAACAGTCTCTATTGTTTGTTAGATTAACAAACGCCAAAAAAATGCCTTCGTGTACGAGAAGACGTTCAGAAAATGTAGAAGAATTGTACCTTATCGATAATATCTGATACCATTTTAGCATCTTTTCCGATGGTATCTGTTAATACAAATAAGCCATAAAAACGTTTATTTATATTTTACATCTTTTAATGTTTTGTCGATAACAAACGTAAAATCATTTTAATGAAACAAATAAAATGCGTAAATGGTTTGAGCCAATAGTTTACTAACACACTTACGTTTTCACATAAAACGCTAAACAAGTAATAGTGTTTTCATGATTTAGTAATACATATGTACACCAACTAGTGTTTACATATTGGGTAGATATATACATAATTAGTATGTATTATAATGGGTAATATAATGGGTAGAAGTTTAAGTATTTGACCAATTGACCAAATACATTGAATGTAGTTGAGTATAACCCAAAGTCCATGACCCATACCCATGGAGCATAACCCATAACCCATTGCATGACATCATGCATAAGTCATGAATGGGTATTATCCATGATCCATGGATTTAACCCATGACCCATGGACTAGATGCATTGCATCTTCTAGATACATTGTATCTACTTGGATACCCATGGTCCAAAGTCTAGGACCTATGACCCATAACCCATGACCCATGACCCAAAACCCATGGGAAAAGAGGAGCATCCCACGGTTCCCCCAGTTTATACTGGACGGATCCCTCAAGTAAGGGATCTATGGAACAGTAGCTTATTTTCTTCTATAAATAGTGAGCTATTTCTTCATTTTAGTCAGCTACTCCTAGACATACTTTCTCCTAGTATTGTAAACCTTCTAACCTCAGATCCAAAGGATCTTTCTATGTAGTTTGCGTTTGTTTTTTTTGTGATTCTCTAAGTTCCTCTTAAAGGCGAGATCACCACCTCTTGAAGTTGAGCAAGCTCAAGTCCATGAGTTGCCATGCTTCATCATCATCAAGACTACTGAGGTTCTCTTGTTGATAGTTCTATCTTCCTCATTAGAAGTGTTGTGTCAAAGGCATTAGTGAAGGATGTCAAGAGGGTCAAGACGAAGGCATTAGTGAAAGGTGCTTAACGCCCGTCCATGTCAAAAGTGTTAAGACGAAGGCATTAGTGAAAGGTGTCGAACGTCCATGTCAAAGGCATTAGTGAAGGATAACAAACGGGTCAAGTCAAAGGCCTTAGTGAAGGATGCCAAGAATGTGCAATCGATATGGTGTATCGATGTACAAATAGAGATAGGTTGTATTCAAGGATATTGTTATCCTTGATGATGTTGTAATAAGGAGTGGGTCTCCTTTGGGATAAGTGTTGTGTAGTGTTGGGTAGTAGTTCCTCTTTTGTAATGGAACTCGGTATCTAGCCTTGTACCGGATAAAGTGTAGGCGACGTTGTGATAGGTGTGGTTCTACCTTATGGAAAAACCCGGTGTCTAGCCTTGTACCAGAAAAAGAGTAGGCGACGTTGTGAAGGCTTCTCCGCCATAAGGAGTTGTGTCGTGTAGTGATTACGAACTCTCGAGTAGGTGACTCGGGGAGTGGAGTAGGGCAAGGAAGGTGTCCTTGTAGCCGAACCACTAAAAATACTTGTGTCGTGGTTTTGTGTTTCTTTCTCTTTGCCTTTGCATTACATATTTACATACTTATCTATCAACATCCAACATACACATTTAAATAGATTGACATAAGTCGATCTAAATATTTTAAAACGAAGTTTTAATCGGTAAAACTATTCAAGCCCCCCTTCTAGTTTTCCACAATTGGCATCAGAGCTTCGTTACCAAGTTTCTTAAGAGTATATTGTACTTTTAAAACTTGAAACGATCTATGTATGATTGAAATCTACAAGGAAGGAATTTCCTTAAAAACAAAAGATCACGTTTTAAAATCATCATATTTTATAATGTTGGACAATGATAGATCTTTCTAATATTTTCCTTGTTGAAAATTCGCCATACTAGGATTTGGGCATCCTAAGAAGATCATGAAGAATTTCTCTCTAAATAATTCTTTCCTTAAAAAGAATATTTAGCAAATGAATGATCTTCAATAAATTACTAATTAATTTTTCTCTTTTATATTTTTTTAAATTAATAAGGTCATCCTTTTTGTTTAATCATGACTAAGTTTAAGTAGTATCGTTATGCTCTCTTAAAAATCACTAAAGTAGTTATCTATATTGAACTCATCATCAAGAATGGTATTCTTCGTTGATCTCTATAGACAAAACAACAAACTAGTGATAATGATATCTTGGCTTTTCGAGAGCCTTGATCATCACTCTTCACATAAGGATTATTGACATTTCATTTACGTCAATAAGTATTCATGTGAGATTTCTCATATTGTGATAAAATCGGATTTTATCATAATCTTTGAAAACTTCCCAAAGAATTATGATTTATTCATAAAAAGGGAACCTCATCTAATAGGACTAGTATAACACGTTAAAACCCCAAACCATAAGTTATAGAGCATAAACATCAACCCTAGGCAAAAATTAGAAACCCCAACACAAAATTATCAAGGATCACTTAAGCTGTAAATTGCTGATATGCCGGATCCCTATACTTGAACTAGCCGGATCCCTCATACAAGGGATCCGTGCAATAGAAGACAGCATAAAAAAGAAATGATCACTGTGGAAGTTCCACTACCCACTTTACTCTATCAAGACTCACGAACATAAACCTATTTACTGTTCACAGGAGCAAATTGATCATCTTCTTCAAGCAAACAATCTCTTGTGTAAGTATAATCTTCACTACAATGTTATTTCCATTCCTTGATTCTTAGGATTACAATTTTCATCTTTAGAAGTTGAGCTCAAATGGGTTTGTCACAATTTATTACCACATTGTTTGCTAAGATAATCTAAATCAAAGAATTAACATTGTTAATACAAATTAAACCCATTCCTAGAATTCAATGAAGATGTTTTGAGCAAAATTGTGATCAATCCCATTAGGTTACTATTCACATAATTGACACCACATTGTGGTTTTGATGTATAGGAACAATCATGCCTAGCAACCGCCAACAAGATTACCATGACACCGCCCACTACATCCCAATGTATCATCGTAAGGAAGGCCTAAGCCCGGAGGATAGGAAAGCCTTCAAGATGTTAGAAAAGAGGCTCTTCCATGAAGGCCGAGTGGTTGAACCATCATTCCTCAACAACACCAACATTCGACAAGTCTTTGAAGGAATTAACTTTGATTGTATTTTGGACATTAATGAGCAAATTTGTCCGGTGTTTTTGCTTGAGTTTTACAAGATAATAAGAATTGTTCGGAATGAAGAAGGGACCATTTCAATAGCCTTCATCATCACTGAGCACGAGTACACTCTCACTCTTGTAGAATTTGGAAGGATACTTCGTGTCCCATATCAAGGAGTGTGTATGTATTCTAATGAATGGTCATTGGCGGAGCTACATGACATGCTAGATCATCATGAAGTATACTTCACGGCCATCCCGGAAGCAACCACGGTAAGGGATACTGTCTTCATGGAAAGAGCATCTCCATCAAGGTTCACGAGAAAATCCAAGGTGATCTATGGGGATCCATTTCTAATGGAGCTTTCAGAAATGTTCCCATTGTACAAGAAATGTGAACTTGTGGTAAGGGAGAACGTGCTTTGCTTGGGAGGGAACAAAGATCATCCCAATGCTTGCTTGAGCTTCATGATTTATTGCCTTGTGACCGGTACTCACTTCAACCTCGCCTATTACATGGTAAAAAGAATGGCGAGTGTGAAAAGCATGGACAAGATGGTACTCCCTTATGCAATGCTCCTGACCCGTCTAGCAAACTTCATCTTTGCTCTAGATCCTTCTCCTTATTCCTTTGACCAAAGTTTTTGCAACAAGGGCATGGTGCCTCTATCTGATGGAAAGACTACAAGGATCATTGTGGATGGCAAGAGACCTCACCTACCAATTGATTCATCGGATAAAAGAGAAAGACAAAGAGAAGGAGAAGGAAGTAGCAACCCCTTGGCAACACCAATCTCGACCCTTTAGCATACATCAATCGACTGCCGGATATTCTAAGCCCTTCACAAGAGTAGCAAAAAAATAAGGGCATATTCAAGTGTTTTTCTAACTTCTTGATGAAGAAGAAGAAGTAGAGATGGTGGGATGAAGAGTGAAGGGGATGAAGATGGAGATGAAGACGGAAGTGAAATGGAAGGAGGTGTGGATGGAAGGTAAGGTCATAAGACCTTAATTTGTGAAACAATTTCTAAAACAATGGTCTATAAACATCTTAACAATATTTATGTAGATTAGGATGTAGCTTGTAGGAGTTGCCATGATTTGGCATTAGACACTTTAACTTAGGAGCTAGTAAAATGAGATGTTACGACGACTTGATCTCATTCAAGTAGTCGTTGTCACTCATTTTTTATTACATTTTAGTTCCCTCCCCCCCCCCACTTGCCATGCGTTATACTTGTTGTTTGCATGTGTTTACTGATTGTAGAAATGATTAGGATAAGCATTTGCTAAGAGTGCAAAAATTGCACAATTACTGAGAAGCTACTGGTCAGCAGTAGCCTGATCCTTGAGCTATAACTAGCCGGATCCCTCAGATGAGGGAACGGTGGGATCCGGGAAAACAGATATCAGATACAAACCCTTTTACATCAAACCAGTCCCCTAGAGCACATCATACTAGCTAAACATGATTCTTTAAGACTACTTAAGTCTCCCTCAAGCTCAGTAGGTCTCACACTCACCCATAGGTAACTTAAGAACAAAATTAAAGTGCTTTTGATTTATCAATTCACCAAAACTCACCATATTTCTGCTCCAATACACATTGTTCCTTACATATCAAAACACTTAGCTTGATATTTCTCTCAATTTTAGCAAATTGATTTTTGTCATCCTTACCTTAAAAAAGGCTTAAAACTAGTTTTTCATTTCTTTTTATTTTTTAGGAATTTTTCAAATTTCTCTTAAGTCATCATCTGATCTCTAGGATCAATTACCATCATTTGTCATTCTCAAATCAATAAATATCTTCCTCAAACACTTAGTTACACTCTCAAAAAGTTCACTTCCCTACCTAATACCATCATTGAGTATCCTCACTCCTTATGGTTGAGCATTTAAGTTATCTATCACTTAGGACATCTAAGGAAAGTCAAATCCTCATGATTTACAGGTACTAGACCTTACAAGAGTGTGGAAAACTAGAAGGGGGATTGAATAATTTTGCCGATTTTAAGTTGATTTCAAAAACTTTAGATTTGATTTTATGTGAAATTGTATGGATGAAGAGAAAGTATAGATCTAAGAGTAATGCAAGTAAAGAAAGTAAGTAAAGTAAATGATAGAAATGACACAACCGATTTATAGTGGTTCGGCTACAAGGACACCTTCCTTACCCTACTCCACTCCCCGAGTCACCTACTCGAGAGTTCAAGCACTATGTCAACAAACTCCTTCAACTTGGCGGAGAAGCCTTCACAACGTTGCTTACACCTTTTTCCGGTACAAAGCTAAATATCGAGTCCGTAACACGGAGGACCAAACCAACACTACTATAACACAACAAATATGAGAAATATGAAATACAAGATCTTCGCTATAGAAATCTTGTGGAGGAACAAATCAATCAAGGACCCCTTGCTTGGATGACTTGTAGAATGCTCGTGATCTCGCCTTAGAGAAGGACCTATATGAGAATCACAATAAAAGAAAGAAGAACAACTCTCTAGATCAAGTGATCTTTTTTTAGAAGAGTGTAAGAATATATGAGAGAGTTTGAAAGAAGAGGGATGAATACAAATAAAGAAATCGCTCTCTATTTATAGGAAAATTCTTGCCACTGTTGCACGGATCCCACGCATCCATTGCTTGAGGGATCCTTCTAGTGTAACTCCAAGGATCCGTGAGACGGTCCTATTTGCCCATGGGTTTTTGGGTTATGGGTCATGGGTCATGGTTTGGCCCATGGGTATCTAAGTAGATACAATGTATCTAATAGATGCAATGCATCTAGTCAATGGGTATGGGTTAACTCCATGGGTTATGGATATGCGCCATGGGTATGGGTCATGGGATGTGGTTTTTACCCATCCTAATAAACTATTACAACAAATGAATTATTAGAACAATTTGTATTAAATGACTATATGTAAATGCTTTACAAAAATAACATGTATCCTTATAATTTTACTTATGATAACATTGTATTTGTTATCAACAAAACACAAAGAAATCGCTAAATATTAATAAACGTTTTTACAGTTTATTTGTATTAACAATCTCCCCCTTTTTGTTGATGACAAAACATAATGTTATGATGAGTAAAACTTAAGATTAGATGTATATTTTGAAAGCATAAGTTTTACTTCTTCTCCCCATTTTTGTCGAAACAAAAAGTGACCCTAATGAAGAAATAAAATGTGGAAAAATAGTCTACGTATCTCTAACTCCCCCTTGACGGTAGCTCCCCCTAGAATGGGGCGTCAAGTGAGAAAATATAAAAACCTACAAAGAAAAGGTTGGTAGTAACATGCATAAATAATCTTGTGATTGACGAGAATCAAGATTGGGAGCCAAGGTATGTAAACAAAGCCTTGAAATAAAATAACAAAGTGTAGTTGTATTTATGCCACATACAAACATGTAAAACTAAGAACAAGACTTGTTCTAAAAATGACTTAAAGGAAAATACTAAAAATTATAAAATGATTCCTTCCATGCTTGCATAAGGTTATGGATGGATGTTTTGGTGAGTGATGATGTTGATGCGATCAAGGATGAGGTTGAGTATGACTCGCATTTCTTCCCTAATTTCTATTGCAATGTCCAAAATGTAAATGGTGTGGGTAATGTGTGCGTAAATTTTCCGGGTTATTTTGATTTGTGAGATGCGGAAGTTGTGGTGAAAAATTTGGAAAATACGGATCAAAGTCCGGAATATTTGGAAGTGATGGAAAAGAACCGAGATGTTCTTGTAAAACAATCAGAGCTAAAGGTGGTGAGGTTTCAAGGTCTTTGAAGATTGTGTTTGGAGGTGTGGGAGGTGTTAAAAAGACTAGTTCTTTTTGGTTGATTTTTTGGGATCTTGTTGGAATCTTAAGAAGTTCCAAAATAGTGACTTTAGGTGGAGATTTGATGGGTGATGATGTTGGTGTGCTTGTTGGAGATGAGGGAGGTGCTACTATGGAATCATTTTGTGGTGAATGAGTGGTTGGTGATGAACTATTTGATAATGGTTTTGCTAAACAACATGGCCGGATGCTAATCCGTGCAGTTTTTTTATATTTGAATGGTGGTACTACGGAAGGTGGTAGGACAAAATTTTAGATTTCTTGAAAAGGGTTGTCTGCACTAGGTGATTCATCTATGTTGGAAGATATTTTGGATGACATGATGATGGTTGTTTGTGAGGTTGAGAGTGATGAATATGAAAGCATTTGGGAATCCTATTTATAGAAAAATAATGCATTATAATGAATGCTTGACTCAAAATGTGGACTAAAATCGAATGATTAGATATGAATTTAAGGCATATGATCATGAGAACACAAGCATTAAGTAACATACTCATTAGGAAAAATGATAAAATGATGAAAATATGGAGGTTTTCATCTAAAGTGAGAAAAATAAAAGATAATTTTAGCTTCTGTCTCACGGATCCCACGAATCCTTCCCTTGAGGGAACCGTCCAGCGTTAATGCTGGGATTAGTGGTACTGTTGACTTAGGCAGCCCAAAATTCTCTTTTTGGAAACATTTGTGCCTAGTGTGTGCCTATATGCAAACCATTTGGAGTTGCGGTTATCTCAACTCCTAAAAAGAAAAGGAAAATAAACTAGAAGTAAAAAAAGCACACTATTATGTGAGATAACCCGAGTGCTCCTAATTCATTGTTGCTTAAATGAATGTACCCGAAAACACATATTAGTTATGTGTCCTCTTTAGCATTCAAAAGACATGAGATGCAATGAAAACGGGTTTTTACTTTGTATTAATAATGAAAAAGGGGTTTGTCCTAGACGTGAGAAACAACTTTTTTGAAAGAGATACGGGAAGAAGTATCCTTTTGGAAAGCATTTAGGAAAAAAAGTTTCTTTGTGTGAAGAAAATGTTTATCCTTGATAAAAAGAATAGGTATGCAATTACGTGTTGTAAAAGATACTTGCCTTGAAAAATAAGAGAAAAAACTATGAAAGTACGAGTTATAAATAAGACCTATCTTGGGTTTTGAAAATTCCCGTATTGCTTGTGAGTTGTGTGTGAAATAGAGATCATAGACTCAGAAAGAAGAAGGCTAGTGTTTACATACCTTGTAGAGTTTAAAAACTAATTACGACGATTGTTCCATGAGACCAAGACCAAGACGAAGTAGGTTGAATTTTTCCCGCTTCAACTGTTTGGTGAGGACGTCGGCTATGTTGTCTTCGGATGCTACATTCTCAATAGAGATGTTCCCCTTTTGAAGATTGTCTCTTAAGAAGTGATGACGAATCTCTATATGCTTGGTGCGTGAGTGCAATACCATATTTTTGCTTAAGTCGATGGCACCTTTGTTGTCACATAGAATGGCTATGTCACTTATATGAATGTCGTAGTCAACTAACGCTTGTTTCATCCATAGTGCTTGTTGGTATGCTTTGCCGGTGGAGACATATTCGGCTTCGGTTATTGATATGGCCAATGCCGTTTGCTTCTTTGAGAACTAAGATGTTAAACAACATCCCATGAAAGTACATACACCACTTGTACTTTTTCGATCAACATAATCACCTGCATGGTCAGAATCTGCATATACAATTGTTTCTACCCCCGTACCCTTAGGATACCATAATCCTAATTGAGTCGTACCCTTGATGTATCTAAATATTCTTTTGACGGCTAGATGTGATGTTTTAGGATCTTCTTGAAACCTAGCACATAGACAAACACTAAACATGATATCCGGCCGACTAGCCGTGAGGTAGAGAAGACTACCAATCATGCCACGATATTTTGTGTTATCAACAGATTTGCCATCTTCATCTTTTGTGAGTTTAGTGTTGGATGACATTGGTGTTCTTATGGGTTTTGACTCTTCTAAACCAAATTTCTTTAACATCTCCTTTATGTATTTAGATTGATTGAAGAAGAGACCATCTTCTACCTGTTTGATTTGTAGACCAAGAAAGAAACTTAGTTCTCCCATCATACTCATCTCGAACTCGTCATGCATGATTTTAGAGAAATCATCACACATAACTTCACAAGTAGATCTAAATATAATATCATCTACGTATATTTGAACAATGATTGTATGTGATTCCTTTTTCTTAGTAAAAAGTGTATTATCAACTAACCCCATGGTGTAGTTATTTTTGATTAAAAATGAATTGAGTCTATCATACCAATATTTTGGGGCTTGTTTAAGACCGTAAAGAACTTTCTTTAACTTATACACATGTTTAGGTTTTTCGAAATTGATAAAGCCCGAAGGTTGAGCTACATATACTTCTTCATTAATAAAACCATTTAGAAAAGCATTTTTGACATCCATTTGATAAAGCTTAAGATCATTAGCACAAGCATAAGCAAGAAATATTCTTATATACTCTAATCTAGCCATGGGGGCATAGGTCTCATCTATGTCTATTCCTTCTTGTTGATTATACACTTGGGCAATGAGTCAAGCTTTGTTTCTAGACACTACACCGTTTGCATTTAACTTATTTTTATATACCCATTTGGTTCCAATTATGGTTTGATTACTAGGTGGAGGGACGAGTGTCCAAACATCGTTAGAAACAAATTGATTTAACTCTTTTTGCATAGCCATTACCCAACTTTCATCTTTTATGGCTTCTTGTGTATTCTTAGGTTCTATGGTTGAGACAAAACAAAATAAGCTACTTTGCTTTTGGACTTGAGATCTTAAGGTTCTTTCGTTTAATTTTCCTATGACCTTATCTACGGGGTGATCTTTAGACTCTTTAATATTGATGATTTCATTATTTAAAGGTTCTTCTTCTTCGTTTGTCTTTTTCTTTATTTCAATAGCTTCACTCTCGACAATCTCGTCATCGACAAGAGGTAGAGTAGGTTTGGGTGGACTCTCATCAAATTTTACGTTTAATGACTCTTCAACCTTCATTGTTTCTTTATTTAATATGACATAAGCTTTGCTATTAGGAGAGTAACCTAAAAAGATACATTCGGTTGACTTAGGATCAAATTTTGTAAGATAATCTTTAGTGTTAAGAAGAAAACATTTGCTACCAAAGACTCTAAAGTGATTTAACGTAGGCTGTTTGGCTCGAAGTAACTCATATGGAGTTTTACCTAAAAATGGTCTAATTAAGACTCGATTAAGTATGTACGTTGATGTATCAACGACATTGCACCAAAACTTTTGAGGAATGGATTGTTCATTTAACATGGTGCGACTCATTTCTTGTAGCGTTCTATTCTTTCTTTCAACTACCCCATTCGATTGTGGAGTGCGAGGAGCCGAGAAGTTGTGAGTAATATCATTAGCATCACAACAGGCTCCAAATTGCACTTCAGTATCAAATTCCCTACTATGATCCGTTCTAATAGACACTATAGGACTTCCTAATTGTCTTTGGATTTTCTTACTTAATATTTCAAAGTAATCGAACGTTTCAGTTTTGTTCTTTAAAAATTTAGTCCATGTGTACCTAGAGTAATCATCCACTATAACCAAAGTGTAGTAGTTGCCTCCATAACTTTGGATAGCGGATGGACCAAATAAATCCGTGTGTAGTAATTCTAGACACTTAGTTGTAGAGACCATGTTTTTAGCTTTGTGACTAGCATTGACTTGTTTTCCTACATTACAAGCATCACAAAAGTGATTTTCATATTTTAATTTTAGTAGATCTCTTACTAGATCTTTGGATGATAGCGATTGAAGAAGTCGCATATTGGCATAACTAATGAGTGTGTAAAAACTCATCATTTTAGGTCAAATCTGAGCTGCAAAACATCTAAAAACACTCCGAAATGCATCAAAATTCTGAAAATATCTCAAAATTGTGTTTTGTATGTTTCAGATGCAAATTTATTAAAAAAAAATGAAAAACGAACAAAGTTTGCATAATTGGCAGTTTCAGTCCCCCGACTTTCAAAAATTGACAGAAATAGTCCCTGAGCACTTATTTTAAAAGAAAAGTCACCAAAGGTCCTTTTGAAATCATAAGTTGTCATAATTAGTCCTTTGGTGAAAAAGTTCAAAAGTGTTGAGAATTGTCATGTTTAGTCCTTCAAGTTTCTGAAAATGGCAAAAATGGTCCTTACATTATTTGAGATTTACAAGTCTAGCCCTTGGATCATTTTTCAGAATGTACGCGAATGGTCCCTGAATTTTCAGTTTTGGCAGTTTTGGTCCCTAAGTTTGTCTTGGATCACAAAGTCCAAATTAAAGCTACAAACCAAACCAGCCAAATAATAACCCACGCCCAAAATTAACCTAACCCGACCCACATCCTTTTCCCCATTCCCCTTTTTCCCTCCCATTTTCTTTATCTGCTTCCCAGAAACACAGAACCCTAAACACTACCATCCCAGATACTCCACCTCCAACCTCCTCTTTTACCCAACCTCATCAAAACCCAAAACCTCCCTTAATCTCTTTTACCCAGTTAAACCCTAATCCCAAACCCACTATCCCTTTTTCCCACTGCCACCTAAGCAATCCAAGTCAAAAAGCTCCAAAGGGATGGCTCAGATTCATGCTCACATATACCTACTTGATGGATGGTCTGGATCAATTCAAGAAAGCACAAGAATGAGCCTTTGGCCTGTTTTATCTCACAGAAGAAACACAAGAGAGTGAAGATTGAAGACCCAAGATTGTAGTATAAATAGGAGTATTGTAGCCATGTTATGAGGCACCCTTTACTTAGTTTTAAAAATCAGTTTTCTATTTTTCTGTTGTAATGAATCTTTTTAGTTAATGAAAGGTATCCTTTTTTTTATCTGTTACAATCTCATTTTATTTGCAATAAGAAGTCTTTTACTTATCTACTTAGTCCTAATTTCAAATTAGCACTAATCCTATAGAGGAAAGTCAAGTTAAAGTTCTCTTTAAAAGCAGTTTCAAAATTATCATCCCATAAGGGACTGTTTGGGTCAAAGGAAAAAGGGTCACCAAAAATCTGTTTTTTTTTACCCATTTGACTCTTAAAGTCAACCTCTATTTAGCTCATTAGTCAGTTGCAAGGCTGAATTGTGTTCAAGTTATGTGGGAATTAAGTTGAGAAAAAGTAAAAAAAAAAAAGAGATTTCTGTTTTTCAGCTGCTGTTCATGGGCTGAATGTATAGCTTATTTGAAGTTTTAAATTGCAAAAAAATTGGTTTCTATGAAGTTGGCATACCCAACTCAGCATATACCCACTTTAGTTGCATCTTAGTCACCTCTAGCTTAGTGTAAATTAGTTTCAATATCCATCTTTTTACTGCTTTCAGTTCTGTTTCAAAGAAAAAGAAAAAAAAATGAGTTTCCTCAAGTTTTTTCATAGTAGTTAAGTGGAATTTTGGTCAAGTTAAAAATTTATAAAAAATAAAAATCACTAGTTCAGTAGGTTATCTAACTTTGGTCAAAAGGAAAAAAATTCAAAAAAATCTTTTGAGGGGTCTGCCATTGGGTCAAAGTGGGTCAGTTACCACGACTAATGTTCTGTGCAGGTTGTTTCAGCCCAACCCAAGCTGTTTTCAGCTTATTCTCAAGCTGTAAACAACTTAATTTTTACCACCATTTAGCTTTTTAGGATCTTAACTGTGCTAACCTTATGTTTTTCAGCTTGTTTCTCAGCTTAAAAATAAGCTTAAAATGCCACAGTGGGCTGTTTCAGACTGCAAGTCACAAGCTCAGGTCATGTTCTTTTCATCATAGCTTATCAGTAGGTTGCTAGCTTATTTAGTTATTGTAAAAGCTTTTAGATAAATTAGACTAGGTTCTTTAGGATTTAGCTTATTTGCTTCCCTTAATGCTTGTTTAGTCCCTTATTTGCTTATGTTTAGGATCCCTTAGTATAGAAATTTTCCCAACTGTTTTCCCATATTTAGTATAACTTTAGGTTGATTTGTTTAAGATTTGTAGCCCTTAAGTTAGTATTGATAGTTTTCCAGTTAGCAGTTCAAGTTCAAAATTTTGTAAAAGGAGTGTTTGGCAAACTATTTTTCCAACAGTTTTCCTACTTGAATCAAGTTTTTAAATCACCATAAGACTTGTTTGGGGTTGTTTCTCTCAGATCAGTCCCAATAAGCTGTCAAAACAGCTTATTGGGAAGGTTGCTAAAAAAAGTTCTTTACAAAAAGCTTAATATTAAGTCCTATTTTCAGCTCCAAAAAGAAAAATCCAAAAAAAAATGTTTTGCAAAAAACTGGCATAGCTGGGACTCGAACCCACGCCATCCAGTTCATAACCAACACTCTTACCAGGCGCCCTTGGGACTTGTCTCAAGCATGTTTTGCATAGTTTAATCCTTAAGGGTGCTTTGCAGTTTAGGCTTTTAAGTAAACACAACTTATTTACTGCTTATTTCATAAAGCACTAACCCGGTTTTATTTTTCTTAGGACCAGTATTACTCAAAGTACTTTTTGTGAATTTTTCAGATTTTTCTTGAATAGTTTAGTATTTTTAATTAATTAATTAGATTAAAATAGATTTTAATTCATAATAATTAATTTAAAAGTCAAAAAAAATACCCGGTCTTTTTCTAAAATTATTTTTAGTCAAATAGAACGTAGGAAAATTGATTTCACACCCGTAGTCCTTAATTTGCAAAATTTTTACGTTTATGGCTCGGGTTGTTTCCCGGTTTTTACATTTTTACGTTTTAGCACCCTAGGACTTAGTGAAGCTTCGTTTTATCATTCCTTAGGCTTAGTGATAGTTTATTTTTAGTTTATTAGGGTTCCCTTGCCTTAATTACCTTCCCGTTCATTAATTTGTAGAAACGTAATTAAAATCAAACAAATCATTAAAAACCAATTCAAGTTCAAATCACGAAACTCAACGAATCCTTCCATTCACACCTCGTTGGGACACGACCCGGGAAATCACTTTTCCGGTATCACTTTTATCACACCCGTGAGATTTGATACGTTGACCTTTTTCCTAAAGGGTTGATTTGTCGGATTTTACGGTTATTTTGATATACGTTGATATTGTGTTTTTTTTTCACCACTCACTTTACACCGAATCAAATATTGGCGCCGCTGCCGGGGAGGTGTGTCGCGACAATATCGTGATTTTTGCGATTAGTGACTTGAAGAACCTTCCTCGTGAAGTTATTGTTTTTATAAAAATACAAAAATACAAAAATATTTTTCTTTTATTTGTATATATATGTAAAAGATTAAAAATACAAAAAGATTTTCCTTGTTGTTTTAAATAATATAGAAGACACAATCAATATAACATTCTCAACTGAGGTGTTATCATTATAAGTTCCCGAACAAAAGATTTAAAACTTGCCTTTGTGTCGCTCGTGTTTTGGTTTACTTCTATCGGTTTAACAAACTGTGTGAGGGGTATAAGGACGGCCTGACATTAAATTGCGGCTGTAAAGAGACGGGTTTTTAATAAGCTTCGCGCTGACCTAATAAGTCTCTCCGCTCCTTTGTGCGTTTTACTTATAGAAGTGATCATTTCACGTGGGATTATTGGTTTAAGTTCACTGTGTTTTGCCTTGGTCTTGTTTTAATTGATAGTGTTGTTTTTGAAAGTGCATGCGCACTCGCTCGCAAGCTCGTAGACGTTACCGTAACCAAGCAAACGTACCCGAGATACGTACCGTCGAACAAATCACAATGACACATAACCAAGGGAACGGACCTCAAGTCCCAGTACCTGGTCCACAAGATCAAGCTCCCGATCTCCGAACGATCGAGGAGCTTTGCCAACCCACGATGGATGGACGGGGCGGTCCTATTGCCCCGGTCAACATCGAGGCCACGGATTTTGGACTTAAGCATCACATGATTCAATAAGTCCAAAGTTTTTGCCAATTTCACGGATCACCGGGTGACGATGCCAACAAGCATCTCGACAAATTTCTCACCGTCACCCAAAGTATGAAGCAAAATGGGGTCACCGATGACGCCCTTCGCTTATATCTCTTTCCATATTCCTTGACGCTTCATGCCACTGCATGGTTTGATCGTCTTCCCAAGAACTCAATCCATAGTTTCGACGAAATGATCTCCAAATTCTTGGCGAAATACTTTCCACCGTCGATGGTGACGAAACTAAGGAATGAAATCAGCAACTTTAGGCAGCATCCCGATGAGTCCTTATTCGAGGCATGGGAACGCTATAAGCTTTCGATTGATCGATGTCCGAACCACAATATGTTGCTTGTCACCCAAATAGATACATTCTATAATGGGTTAACATTGAGACATCGTGACACGATCAATGCTGCTGCCGGTTGCACCTTTATGAAAAGGCGACCCGAAGAGTGCTATGATCTCATTGAAAACATGACTGCCCACCACAATTATTGGGATTCCTCAGCCGAGAGGAGTGAGTCAAGGAGATCTAATACTCTTCCATCTTCGGAATACACGACTCTAACCAAAAAGATTGAAGAAATATCCACTGCCGTACTTAAAATGAGTCAAAATAACAACAATCAACAAGTGAATGTCGTAAACAAGAGTTGTGAAACTTGTGGTGGTCCACACCCTTATTTTGAGTGTCCAGCCTCTGGTGGCTTCACTCAAGAGAGCGTATATGCCGCTTCGGGTTCCTACAATACGGGAGGTAATTCCTACCAACCGCAAGGAGACCGAAACCTTCTAAGCTATCGTTCTAACAATTTCCTTGGACCACCCGGGTTTAATCAAAATCAGAACAATCAAAATGTGCAAAATAGGAATAATCAGTTCAATCAAAATCAGAGTCAGAATCAGAATTTTCAAAATCAAAATCAAGGTTTTCAAAATCAAGGAAATTTCAATCAAAACCGATTCCAAGCTCCTCAACAAAATATGCATGCCCAGCCTCCTCAAGCTTCCATTGACATTGCTAATTACATCAAAAGCAATGAAGCTAAGATGGTGTCCATGCAAAATCAAATTACCACTTTGAAGAATGATTTCACTTCCGAGCTTAGAGCTACTAGTAACAAAATTGATCAATCTCAAAGCAAGATTGAAAGTATGTTTGCTAGTCTCATGAGTCAAAAGAATCAACCTTCAACTTCGGGTGCCCTTCCGAGTAATACCATTCCCAACCCAAAAGGTGAATTGAATGCTATTGCTACCGGAAGTGGTAAATCTTATGAGGGACCCTCGATTCCTAATCCTTCTCCGGTGAGGGATGTGGAACGAGAAACCGAGGTATCAAAGGACAAGGTGCATAACTCAAGCCCACTAAGTACCGCACAAGTCCAACCTCCGGTGGTCTTACCTCCAATTCCGGAACCCGTTGTTCCGATGACCACTCCTAAGCCTTCACTTCCTTATCCTTCAAGGCTTAATGACCACAAGCTCCGTGATAAAACTAGTCAACAAATGGAGAAGCTTATCCAAATCTTTCAAGATTTGCACTTCGAGATTAGTTTCGCGGACGCTCTTCTTCTAATGCCAAAGTTCGGTCCAACAATCAAAAATTTGTTGAATAACAAAGAAAAGATTTTCGAAATGGCTAAAACTTCTTTGAACGAAAATTGTTCGGCGGTTATCCTTAAAAGCTTCCGAAATGTTAGGAGACCCGGAAAATTTCTCATCCCATGTGATTTTCAAGGCATAGTTCAATGCTCCGCCTTGGCCGATCTTGGTGCTAGCATTAATTTGTTGCCACATTCCATGTGGAAGAAGCTTTCATTACCTCCGCTTACACCTACATGTATGATCCTCGAGCTTGCGGACCGTACAAGTTCTCGTCCGCTAGGTATAGCCGAGGATGTATTTGTGAAAGTAGGCAAGTTTCATTTCCCCGCCGACTTTGTTGTTGTCGAATTTGATGCCGATCCCCGAGTACCCCTCATCCTTGGGAGGTGCTTCTTGAAAACGGGTCGTGCATTGATCGATGTTGATGAAGGGGAAATTACTTTGAGGGTAAACAAGGAAGCCGTTACTTTCAATCTCAATCAAGTTACAAAATACTCCCCCAATTATGGAGACAATTCCGTCAACAAAATTGATGTCATTGACATTGTGTCGGAGGAGTATTCTCAAGAAATTATTGGATTCTTGAGTGGCAATCCCACTTCGGTTGATCCCATCGTTGCTCTCTCTTCCCCTTCCCTCACTCCGTTTGAGGGGAGTGACTTTATTTTGGAAGAGATCGAAGCATACTTGGCTAGTGATTCTGTTCCATGGGAAATTGATCACGCTCCCATCGACATCGAGGGAGATATTCTTCTCATCGAGAAGATGCTCAATGAAGATCCTTCATCACTCCCTCCTCAAGAACTTCATAAAGAGGAAATTAAAACAATTGAAAAATCTAATGATCCTCCCGAGGTCGAACTTAAGGACTTACCACCTCATCTCGAGTATGCATTTTTGGAGGATGAAAATAAATCACCCGTCATTATTGCTAAAGACTTGAGTGAGGATGAAAAATCCGCTCTCATAAAGGTTCTGAAGTCACACAAGCGAGCCATCGCTTGGAACCTTTCCGACATCAAGGGTATTGACCCGAGATTTTGTACACACAAAATTCTCATGGAAGATGACTTCAAACCGGCGGTTCAACACCAAAGAAGGGTGAATCCTAAAATTCATGAGGTTATCAAACAAGAAGTCATAAAACTTCTCGATGCCGGATTGATTTACCCTATCTCGGATAGTCCTTGGGTTAGCCCCGTTCATTGTGTGCCCAAAAAGGTGGCATTACCGTTGTTGAAAATGATGAAAACGAGTTGATTCCTACTCGATTGGTTACGGGATGGCGTGTTTGCATTGACTATCGAAAGTTGAATGAAGCCACCCGTAAAGACCACTTTCCATTACCCTTCATGGACCAAATGCTTGAGAGATTAGCGGGAAACGAATACTATTGTTTTCTCGATGGTTTCTCGGGTTACCTCCAAATTCCCATTGATCCACAAGATCAAGAAAAGACCACATTCACATGTCCTTATGGAACATTTGCTTACCGACGCATGCCTTTTGGCTTGTGTAATGCTCCCGATACGTTCCAAAGGTGTATGATGGCCATTTTCCATGACATGATCGAAAAGACTATGGAAGTCTTTATGGATGATTTTTCGGTCTTTGGGGATTCTTTTCAAACATGTCTCTCCCATTTGGACAAGATGCTTGAACGTTGTGAAAACACGAATCTTTGTCTAAATTGGGAAAAATGTCACTTTATGGTTAAGGAAGGAATTGTCCTTGGCCATAAGATTTCTAAGAGCGGGATTGAGGTTGACAAGGCTAAAGTCAATGTCATTTCAAAATTACCTCCTCCCACAACCGTCAAAGGAGTTAGAAGTTTCCTTGGTCATGCCGGATTTTATCGTCGTTTCATTCAAGACTTCTCGAAAATATCCCGGCCTATGACCCGACTTCTTGAAAAAGACACTCCTTTCATCTTCTCTAATGAGTGCATTGAAGCTTTTCAAACTCTTAAGAAGAAGCTCACGGAAGCACCAATTCTAGTTGCCCCCGATTGGGAATTGCCATTTGAGCTTATGTGCGACGCAAGCGATTTCGCCATAGGTGCCGTTTTGGGGCAACGAAAGTCAAAAAATTTCCAGCCTATACATTATGCTAGCAAAACTTTGACCGAAGCTCAAGCACATTACACTACGACGGAGAAAGAATTACTAGCCGTGGTGTATGCTTTCGAGAAGTTTCGGCCATACTTGATCTTGTCCAAAAGCATAGTGTATACGGATCACTCGGCCCTCAAATATCTCTTTGCTAAGCAAGATGCAAAGCCGAGATTGCTCCGATGGGTTCTCCTCCTACAAGAATTTGATATCATTATCCGTGATAAAAAAGGAGCGGAGAACCTAGCGGCTGACCACTTGTCCCGTCTTGAAAATCCACATCAAGGTGTGCTCGAGAAAAAGGAAATAAATGAAACGTTTCCTCTCGAGACACTTAATGTGGTATCTCATCATGGAGATTCTAGTACCCCATGGTTTGCCGACTTTGCAAACTATCATGCGGGTAACTTTATTGTGAAAGGGATGTCGTCCCAACAAAAGAACAAATTTTTCAAAGATGTTAAGCATTACTTCTGGGACGACCCCTATTTGTTTAAGGTTTGTGCGGATCAAGTCATCCGACGGAGTGTTCACGGCCAAGAAGCCGATGAAATTCTTAAAGCTTGTCATCATGGACCCACGGGGGGACATCATGGCCCGAACTACACCGCCAAGAAGGTGTTTTATTCCGGTTTCTATTGGCCCACGATTTACAAAGATGCCCATGACCTCGTCAAATCTTGCGACTCTTGCCAACGTCATAGCAACATCTCTAAAAGAGATGAAATGCCTCAAAATGCCATTCAAGTGTGCGAGATCTTTGACATATGGGGCATCGATTTTATGGGGCCGTTCCCGTCTTCTCGAGGGAACAAGTATATACTCGTGGCGGTCGATTATTTGTCCAAGTGGGTAGAGGCGAAAGCGCTACCCACCAACGACGCCCGAGTAGTTGTGAAGTTTCTAAAGTCTCTCTTTTCCCGTTTCGGAACTCCACGTGCCATCATTAGTGATCGCGGTACGCACTTTTGCAACGACCAATTCGCAAAAGTGATGCTTAAGTACGGTGTCACTCACCTTCTCTCTACCGCGTATCACCCCCAAACTAGTGGGCAAGTGGAAGTTTCGAATCGTGGCTTGAAAAGAATCTTGGAGAGGACCGTAGGTGAAAACCGTGCCTCTTGGTCGGACAAACTTGAAGATGCACTTTGGGCCTTCCGCACCGCTTACAAAACACCCATCGGGTGTACTTCTTACAAGCTTGTGTATGGAAAGGCGTGTCATCTCCCGATCGAGCTCGAGCAAAAAGCGTATTGGGCCTTGAAGCATGTAAATTTTGACCTTAAGCCCGCGGGTGATCACCGGAAAGTTCAACTCAATGAATTAAATGAACTCCGTGATCGAGCTTACGAGAACTCATTGATCTACAAAGAAAAGACAAAGAAGATCCATGACTCAAAAATCAAGAACCGCGTTTTCAACGTAGGTGACCGAGTCCTTCTTTTCAATTCTAGATTGAAAATCTTCTCGGGGAAACTTAAGACCCGTTGGACTGGTCCATTCACCATTGCCAAAGTTTTTCCATATGGCACCGTCGAGTTATCTCAAACCGACGGACCAAACTTCAAGGTGAATGGACATAGGTTGAAGCATTATTTTGGAGGGGACATACCATCCATGGTTGTCCCGGATCTACAAACTTTCCCCATGAACAAATGAATGCGGGGATCGAGTCAAGCTAGCGACTCGGGAATCAAAAACAGTAGCACACTATATGGGTTTTCACCCGTATTTCTGACTTCTTTCTACTTTCTACCACCCTAGTGTGGGGGAGTTGCCCCCGCTGTTGTATATAAAGTTTTCTGAAAAAAAAAAAAAAAAAAAAAATTTCAAATAATGGTCGTAGTATTTCCCTTTTACGTTCTATGTTTCGGCATAACCGCCGGTACTTTGAATATTGAGGGCAATATTCATTTCTAGTGTGGGGGGGAATTCTCACGAATTTTATCATGCAATTATACCACCCAATTCCCCCAATTTTGGCCAAAAATTTTTTTTCTTTGGAGTAAGTGTTTTGCACTTACTCAGCTTATGGTTATCAGTCCGCCATGTCTAAAAAAGAAAAGGATTGGCTAATCCAGGAGCAAACGGCTCTTGGTAAAGATATCTCAAATCCGTTAACGGCTTGCAATTTGCCCAAAATTGTATGGTGTTCAGCTCACCATATCTTTAATTAGTGAAGAGTTGGCTAGCCCGCAAGTTTATGGCTTGTGGTAAAGGCAGTTGGAAAACCATAATTGGTAATCGACTCACCAAAGATATTTTATCTAAGAGTTGGCTAGTCCAGAAGCAAACGGCTTCTGGTAAAGACAAATCAAAACCGTTGAAAGCTAGCGATTTGCTCAAAATCATATGGTTATCAGTGTACCATAGTTCTTACTTGAACTGAAACATTTGGCTACTCCAGAAGTAATGGCTTTTGGTAAAGAGATTCAAATCCATTAAGTTTTCTCAAAAGATTGCTAGGGACTACAATGGTTTAGTATGGGGGATTGATGAGTGTGTAAAAACTCATCATTTTAGGTCAATCTGAGCTGCAAAACATCTAAAAACACTCCGAAATGCATCAAAATTCTGAAAATATCTCAAAATTGTGTTTTGTATGTTTCAGATGCAAATTTATTAAAAACAAATGAAAAACGAACAAAGTTTGCATAATTGGCAGTTTCAGTCCCCTGACTTTCAAAAATTGAGAAATAGTCCCCTGAGCACTTATTTTAAAAGAAAAGTCACCAAAGGTCCTTTTAAAATCATAAGTTGTCATAATTAGTCCTTTGGTGAAAAAGTTCAAAAGTGTTGAGAATTGTCATGTTTAGTCCTTCAAGTTTCTGAAAATGGCAAAAATGGTCCTTACATTATTTGAGATTTACAAGTCTAGCCCTTGGATCATTTTTCAGAATGTACGCGAATGGTCCATGAATTTTCAGTTTTGGCAGTTTTGGTCCCTATGTTTGTGTTGGATCACAAAGTCCAAATTAAAGCTACAAACCAAACCAGCCAAAAATAACCCACGCCCAAAATTAACCTAACCCGACCCACATCCTTTTCCCCATTCCCCTTTTTCCCTCCCATTTTCTTTATCTGCTTCCCAGAAACACAGAACCCTAAACACTACCATCCCAGACACTCCACCTCCAACCTCCTCTTTTACCCAACCTCATCAAAACCAAAAACCTCCCTTAATCTCTTTTACCCAGTTAAACCCTAATCCCAAACCCACTATCCCTTTTCCCACTTGCCACCTAAGCAATCCAAGTCAAAAAGCTCCAAAGGGATGGCTCAGATTCATGCTCACATATACCTACTTGATGGATGGTCTGGATCAATTCAAGAAAGCACAAGAATGAGCCTTTGGCCTGTTTTATCTCACAGAAGAAACACAAGAGAGTGAAGATTGAAGACCCAATATTGTAGTATAAATAGGAGTATTGTAGCCATGTTATGAGGCACCCTTTACTTAGTTTTAAAAATCAGTTTTCTATTTTTCTGTTGTAATGAATCTTTTTAGTTAATGAAAGGTATCCTTTTTTTTATCTGTTACAATCTCATTTTATTTGCAATAAGAAGTCTTTTACTTATCTACTTAGTCCTAATTTCAAATTAGCACTAATCCTACAGAGGAAAGTCAAGTTAAAGTTCTCTTTAAAAGCAGTTTCAAAATTATCATCCCATAAGGGACTGTTTGGGTCAAAGGAAAAAGGGTCACCAAAAATCTGTTTTTTTTTACCCATTTGACTCTTAAAGTCAACCTCTATTTAGCTCATTAGTCAGTTGCAAGGCTGAATTGTGTTCAAGTTATGTGGGAATTAAGTTGAGAAAAAGTAAAAAAAAAAAAGAGATTTCTGTTTTTCAGCTGCTGTTCATGGGCTGAATGTATAGCTTATTTGAAGTTTTAAATTGCAAAAAAATTGGTTTCTATGAAGTTGGCATACCCAACTCAGCATATACCCACTTTAGTTGCATCTTAGTCACCTCTAGCTTAGTATAAATTAGTTTCAAAATCCATCTTTTTACTGCTTTCAGTTCTGTTTCAAAGAAAAAGAAAAAAAAAATGAGTTTTCTCAAATTTTTGCATAGCAGTTGAGTGGAATTTTGGTCAAGTTAAAAATTTATAAAAAATAAAAATCACTAGTTCAGTAGGTTATCTAACTTTGGTCAAAAGGAAAAAAATTCAAAAAAATCTTTTGAGGGGTCTGCCATTGGGTCAAATTGGGTCAGTCACCAAGACTGATGTTCTGTGCAGGTTGCTTCAGCCCAACCCAAGCTATTTTCAGCTTATTCTCAAGCTGTAAACAGCTTAATTTTTACCACCATTTAGCTTTTTAGGATCTTAACTGTGCTAACCTTAAGTTTTTCAGCTTGTTCCTGAATTCTCAGCTTGTTTCTCAGCTTAAAAATAAGCTTAAAATGCCACAGTGGGCTGTTTCAGACTGCAAGTCACAAGCTCAGGTCATGTTCTTTTCATCATAGCTTATCAGTAGGTTGCTAGCTTATTTAGTTATTGTAAAAGCTTTTAGATAAATTAGACTAGGTTCTTTAGGATTTAGCTTATTTGCTTCCCTTAATGCTTGTTTAGTCCCTTATTTGCTTATGTTTAGGATCCCTTAGTATAGAAATTTTCCCAACTGTTTTCCCATATTTAGTATAACTTTAGGTTGATTTGTTTAAGATTTGTAGCCCTTAAGTTAGTATTGATAGTTTTCCAGTTAGCAGTTCAAGTTCAAAATTTTGTAAATGGAGTGTTTGGCAAACTATTTTTCCAACAGTTTTCATACTTGAATCAAGTTTTTAAATCACCATAAGACTTGTTTGGGGTTGTTTCTCTCAGATCAGTCCCAATAAGCTGTCAAAACAGCTTATTGGGAAGGTTGCTAAAAAAAGTTCTTTACAAAAAGCTTAATATTAAGTCCTATTTTCAGCTCCAAAAAGAAAAATCCAAAAAAAAAATGTTTGCAAAAAACTGGCATAGCTGGGACTCGAACCCACGCCATCCAGTTCATAACCAACACTCTTACCAGGCGCCCTTGGGACTTGTCTCAAGCATGTTTTGCATAGTTTAATCCTTAAGGGTGCTTTACAGTTTAGGCTTTTAAGTAAACACAGCTTATTTACAGCTTATTTCATAAAGCACTCACCCAGTTTTTTATTTTTCTTAGGACCAGTATTACTCAAAGTACTTTTTGTGAATTTTTCAGATTTTTCTTGAATAGTTTAGTATTTTTAATTAATTAATTAGATTAAAATAGATTTTAATTCAAAATAATTAATTTAAAAGTCAAAAAAAATACCCGGTCTTTTTCTAAAATTATTTTTAGTCAAATAGAACGTAGGAAAATTGATTTCACACCCGTAGTCCTTAATTTGCAAAATTTTTACGTTTATGGCTCGGGTTGTTTCTCGGTTTTTACGTTTTTACGTTTTAGCACCCTAGGACTTAGTGAAGCTTCGTTTTATCATTCCTTAGGCTTAGTGATAGTTTATTTTTAGTTTATTAGGGTTCCCTTGCCTTAATTACCTTCCCGTTCATTAATTTGTAGAAACGTAATTCAAATCAAACAAATCATTAAAAACCAATTCAAGTTCAAATCACGAAACTCAACGAATCCTTCCATTCACACCTCGTTGGGACACGACCCGGGAAATCACTTTTCCGGTATCACTTTTATCACACCTGTGAGATTTGATACGTTGACCTTTTTCCTAAAGGGTTGATTTGTCGGACTTTACGGTTATTTTGATATACGTTGATATTGTGTTTTTTTTTCACCACTCACTTTACACCGAATCAATAACCCAATCTTCGATGCCATAAGGTCGAAGTATCATCCATAGAAGTAAGACAAAGTTTGTCTTTAGGTTCATTACCGATTTTAATGACATAGACTCTATGTTTCTTAATTCCTCTACCTATAGTGATACCGTTTTTCAATATCTTACTACCGGTTTTGTTAAAAAGTACGTTGCACTTCTTATCACATATTTGTCCTATACTCAATAGGTTAAAGTTTAGGTTTTCTACGTGACACACATCGTTAATGGTTAGAGATTTGTTAGAAATCTTACCTTTACCGATGATTTTGCTTTAGATATTTCCAAATACCACATTTCCTCCATTGAAGGATTCATATGTGGAAAATAAATCTTTATTGCCGGTCATGTGCCTCATGCACCCGCTATCCTTGATCCACTCATCCGGATCTAGGTCGACCTTTAAGCACACCTAAGAAAACAATTCACTCAAAAGTTTGGTACCTATTTGTTCATGGGTCCATTAGTGTTAAACATTCCATTCATGTTAGGCATATATGGAAAAGGTGAGTATGCGTTCCATGGTGCAAAGTTTTGAAATTGAAAACCGTTTTGCATATTTGGATTCCATCCCATTTGATGGTTACTTCTCGGATAGACATTATTAGGTCTCCTAGATGTGTTCGGTTTTGAAAATGATGGACCTTTGTTTCTTGTAAAACTTTGATTTTGTCTTGGAGGTGGTTGTCTAATGGTAACATGGGTTGGTTTCTTCTTATTATCAATAACAAAATCAGTTCTCGATGAGGAAGCTATATTATTACTACTGTTTGCTTCAGCAGACCCATGGATCCCTAGCTGTACACTAGCCGGTTCCCTTTTTGTGGGATCCGTGGGATCCGTGACTACAGTGGTTTGTTTTTCTATTTCTTTTACGAATTGTGTTTCTTTGTTTTTACTAGTTGATGCATCAAGTTGCTAAAAAACTATACCTTTTTGGTTGTTTCCTGTTTTAACACTATCTAATATCATATCTAGAGTATTAGTATTCATTCTAGAAATCTTAGAGTCTAGATGATCAACAAGTGTTTGAAGTTGAACGCAAAGTTCACATTCCCTACTTGCTATCTTCCCCTTTTCTAGACGTTTTAATTTTGCTTTTAACTCAATGACTTCCTTTTCTAAACGTTGATTTTGGTTTTTCAAAAACTTGTTTTTGTTGATTACTTTTAAACTAATTTTGCAAAGTTTATCATATTCATTATGCAATGGGTGATCATCTAATGATGAGCTACTATATTATTCGTGACATACCTCGTCATTTGCCATGAGACAAATTTCTTCGTCCTCCTCCTCGCTCATTCCCCATGAACCGCTCACGAATGCTTTTTGTTCATCACATTTGGGACACTTACTAATAAAGTAGTTTGGGTCTCCACATTTAAAGCAAGCGCGATCATCCCTTGCCTTCTCATCCTCATTGCTTTTCCGGAATCCTTTCTTGTCGCCAAATGGTTGCTTGACGTATCTTCCCTTTCTTCTAAAGAACTTATTGAAGTCCCTTACCGCCATGGCATACTCCTCGTCATCACTATCCGAAGAGGAGTTCTCTTCATCGCTTGAGACCTTCTTGGCTTTAAGGGCAAGAGATTTGTTCTTCTCTTTCACTTTTGAGGCTTCAGAATCTTTAGCGAGGACAAGCTCGTAGACTTTTAAATTAACTATGAGTTCATCAAGGGTGAGGATTGACAAGTCTTTTGATTCTTCGATTGTCGTCACCTTAGATCTCCACTTGGATGGAAGTGCCCTTCGATATCTCCTAACATGATTACGACTAGAGAAAGATTCATCAAGTGCTTGTAAAGATGTAATTATAGTATTAAAGTTAGCAAAAGAATGATCTATAGTATCCTCATCCGATATTGAAAATTGTTCATATTGTTGAACAAATAAATCTATTTTATTGTTTTTAACTTGTTGATTACCTTGATGAGTTACAACAAAAGAATTCCAAATTTCTTTAGAGGTTTTAAGCATGGAAATTCTTTCGAATTCCTTTTTTGGTAAAGCATCATATAAAACCATTTTAGCTTCACTATTTTTGGAAAGCTTTTCCTTAATATCATCGGTGAGTTTATCATGAGGTATGTTAACTAAATTTCCATTTTCATCTTTTATAGTGGCTTCAAAATCGCCTTCAACAATGATGTACCAAAGATCAATATCTTTAGATTTCACAGACGTTTCGAATCTATTTTTCCAATATATAAAACCATTAGTTTCAAGTAGTGGAGGTCGTTGCATGGATTGCCCTTCCTTGTAATTTTCAGAACCCATAGTGATCAAAAAGTTTTTAAAATACGGTTTACTTTAAAACTTTTATAAACTTAGCTCTTGATGCCAATTGTGGAAAACTAGAAGGGGTTGAATAGTTTTGCCGATTTTAAGTTGATTTCAAAAAATTTAGATTCGATGTTATGTGAAATCGTATGGATGAAGAGAAAGTATAGATCTAAGAGTAATGCAAGTAAAGAAAGTAAGTAAAGTAAAGGATAGAAATGACACAACCGATTTATAGTGGTTCGGCTACAAGGACACCTTCCTTTCCCTACTCCACTCCCCGAGTCACCTACTCGAGAGTTCAAGCACTATGTCAACAAACTCCTTTATCTTGGTGGAGAAGCCTTCACAACATTGCTTACACCTTTTTCCGGTACAAAGCTAAATATCGAGTCCGTAACACGGAGAACCAAACCAACACTACTATAACACAATAAATATGTGAAATATGAAATACAAGATTTTCGCTACAGAAATCTTGTAAAGGAACAAATCAATACAGGAACCCTTGCTTGGATGACTTGTAGAATGCTCGTGATCTCGCCTTAGAGAAGGACCTATATGAGAATCACAAAAGAAGAAAGAAGAACAACTCTCTAGATCAAGTGATCTTTTTTTTAGAAGAGTGTAAGAATATATGAGAGAGTTTGTAAGAAGAGGGGTGAATAAAAATGAAGAAATGACTCTCTATTTATAGGAAAATTCTTGCCACTATTGCACGGATCCCACGGATCCTTGCTTGAGGGATCCGTCTAGTGTAACTCCAGGGATCCGTGAGACGCTCCTATTTGCCCATGGGTTTTTAGGTTATGGGTCATGGGTCATGGGTCATGGTTTGGACCATGGGTATCTAAGTAGATACAATGTATCTAATAGATGCAATGCATCTAGTCAATGGGTATGGGTTAACTCCATGGGTTATGGATATGCTCCATGGGTATGGGTCATGGGTTGTGGTTTTTACCCATCCTAATAAACTATTACAACAAATGAATTATTACAAAAATTTGTATTAAATGACTATATGTAAATGCTTTACAAAAATAACATGTATCCTTATAATTTTACTTATGATAACATTATATGTGTTATCAACAAAACACAAAGAGATCGCTAAATATTAATAAACATTTTTACGGTTTATTTGTATTAACCAAGAGCATAATCACTTCACCACTTTTCTGTCTGACAGACGGATCCTTGGTTTATAACCAGACGGATCCCTAGTGAGAGGGATCCGTGTCTACAGAGAGCTTCTAATCAGCTTTTCATTCAAAATTCAAACCATCTTTGGTAATCTAAACACTTTTTGCTTACCATTTAATGATTCCCTAGAGCTGAACAACACCATACTTGACCTTGGTACATGCCAAATTTTCTTAGTGGTCATGAATTTAATTCATTAACTCAAATTCATCCTTTATAAACCAAACACTCTTGAGAGCTTAAGTCACCATTCTTACCACAATCCTAAGTCATGCAAGAACTCTTCAACCAAAGGTTCATCCAAAAGGAATACTCATATAGTCCATGAGATATCATCCACCGAGTCATCACCCGTAAGAAGTCTAAATGTTAGAATCCCACCTCAACAATCTCAATCAACAATAGCCAAAAAAACCGCAAGAATTAATATTATACCTTTCGAGTTTGAAAAGGCTTCATCAAGCTCTAAACCAAACGCACCTAGTTCTAGTAAAACACCTAAGCCTTCATTTCTAGAACCTAGACTACATTCCTTTAACAAACCTCTTTCCCATCCAAATCTCTACTCATTAGAAGACTCACCACCCAGGACTTCCCACTCACCAACCTTCTCGTTAAATAGGGAACCACCTACATCACCAAATAGTCCACCTTTGGAGACAAGCAATCACCAAAGATCTAACCATATAGAGGACTCTCCATTACCACCACCAACTCATGCATCATCACCTTCATTCTTTGTAGAATCTCATCCTATATTACTCAATGTACCTCCACCATCATTTGTGGAGCCTCCTCAAAGCAACTAATCTCCTCCGGTTCCTAATCATGACAATAATTGCTCTAATTGTCAAATCACCCAAAGACTTGTTCAAGAAGTACGAAATGAGTTGCATTTCACGTTTAATCATCTTCTTGAATGATTCGACCAAATCAACAAGTCTACTAATCCTTAGATTCAAGCACATTGATGCTTCTTAAGGTTTTCGTCACTTATTAGAATTTGTAGAAAATGTATTACATGTTTAAATCATTCTCTTAGTTTTAGAGATTTGTAGATCATTTCTCGTATTTTTATTGAATGAAATTACATGTTTTTAAGCCATATTGTCTTGAGTATATGATTGGTTCCTTATTACATATCTCATTTTGATGTTGACATCATTTGTTCACATCACCATTGTTTTCTTAAGCTTTTAGACAGACGGATCCCTCTATTTTGCCTAGACGGATCCCTCCAAGGAGGTAACCGTGGGATCCATGCAACAAAAGACTTGTTTACTACTAACTTGAGTCTTATTTGCAGGAAATTATGTATTATATACTTGTTTTCAAAACTTTGTTTTGTAGATTTTCAATATACACATAAAGACTTTGACACCCTAAGCTAGGGGGAGTTTCGTGTTAAAGCGATACATTGCAAATTCCTTTGCAATATAATTCACATTAGGATTAAATTACATGACATCTCCTTGCAAAGTTGCAATCATCAAGGGGGAGCATATTCGTCACAAATACGAAACCATTTGCAAACATAGCTGCAATGTATTAGTTTAGTATTTCCTCTTACTTGACGCCCTCACAAAGGGATGGAATCGTCAAGGGGGAGTGTTAGGAATTACAAAATTCAGTCGTTAAAGAGTCGGTCACCTCAAGTATATGTATTCGATAGAAAGCTCGTAGTCGTAGTCAAGATCTGTTAGTAAGTAGTTTGTTTAGTAACACCGTGGAGGACGGACGGGTCTTTACCCACTGTATGCCTGATCCACAGCCCGTAGGTGGCATTTATTTGTAAGACACTATAAATACCCTCTACCTCCCAAGGTAGAGGGTTGGAGCTTCAATACCATTTTTCTTTGTTTCACATAGTTCCCAACTCTCTTCCCTTTCTCTTTCTAGAACTTTCTCTCTCTAAACATCTTGAACGCCACTTGTGATTATGGTTTAATGTGTTTGTGAAATCCTATATCCTACAATTGGTATCAAGAGCCATGGTTTGATCACTCATCTTTCATGTTCTTTGTTTTGGTGGATTTCATAAGGTTTTTGGGGTTTTAAGTGTTTAGGAGAGTTTGAATCATTTGGACAAATTCTAGTGTTAAAGTTTGAATTTTGTTTGTACTTTTGTGTTTAGGATCATCATATGTGTTTAAGTTTTGAATTGGAAGGCCTAAATCATTGTGGTTTGGTTGTTTTTGATTGATAAAGTGGTTGTTTTTGAAAGTTGTACGAAGCGAGTTGAGTCTCGGAGTTGTGTTTCCTTGAAGCGAGTTGCTTTGTTATTGGAAGCGAGTTGGTATATGCGACTTAGCTATTTAGCGAGTTGACTATTTATGCGACTTGGGTTCTAAGCGAGTTGTTTCTTTAAGCGACTTGAGTTCTAAAGCGACTTGGCTATTAAGCGAGTTGTACAACTAGCGAGTTAGTTTAAGCGACTTGGTGGATAAGCGAGTTTTCTCTGTTTGCGACTTGGTTATTAATCGAGTTGTCTCTTTATGCGACTTGGCTATTAAGCGAGTTGGTTCTTTAAGCGACTTGTTTCTTTAAGCGAGTTGTCTGTTTAGCGAGTTGATACCTAAGCAAGTTGACTATTTAGCTACTTGTCTATTGAGACTTGTCACTTCTTCGTGCTACATTTTTACGGTTGTTCTTTTGGTTTAGTAAAATCCCGTGAAAGAATCAATTTCCCGATTTAATCAAAGAATAGTAAAATCCCGTAGAACTTGTAATCATGTCAAACATCATACCTACTATTGTTTCTTACGTAGCGAGGGACGTTCAAGCTGGATCAGATACTCGTCCACCTATGCTTGACAGAACTGATTATGACTCATGGGCTAAACGAATTCGATTATTCTGTTTTGGAAAAGAAAATGGGGTCAACATTCTCAAATCTATTGATGAAGGACCGTATCAGATTGAGACTACAAGAGACATAATTGATACTGCTGTAGATGGAACCATGATCTTTGGATTGGACAGACCAAAAACGTATGATGAGCTCAGTGATAAGGAGAAAAAGAGATTCGATGTTGATATCAGGGCTTCTAACATTATACTTCAGGGTCTTCCAAAAGATATCTACAAGCTTATCAATCACAACACTGAAGCAAAGGCAATTTGGGATAATGTCAAGATGCTTCTCTCAGGTTCTGAATTAACTAAGGAAGATAGAGAATCACAACTGTATGATGAATTTGAGCATTTCAAGATGAAACCTGATGAGAGTGTCTATGAATATTATGTGAGATTCCACAAGCTTGTGAATGATATGAGGAATATCAAAATGACCATGCCAAACATTCAGCTAAATTAAAAGTTTGTAAACAACATGAATCCTGAGTGGCACAAATTTGTCACCTCTGTGAAGCTAACCAAAGGATTAAAGAATACAAACTATGAACAATTGTATGGCTTCCTTCTTCAGAATGAGAGGCATGCTATGTTTGAAAAAAGGATTCTTGAACAATTCAAAACCAACTAGGGAGAAACAAGCTCACCAAATGATTCAACAGCTTTCTACACCAATGTTCGTATTACTACCAAAGCATCTCAAGTCATACCCATGGGTAATGGTAATTACAAGCTCATCCCTGATCCAGCATATAAGCCTCCCGACTCAAACACACTCATGGAAAAATTCATCAATCAACTATCTCTCATGGTTAGTCAAAACATGAACTCTCTCCCACACACCAAAAATAACCTCAGAACAGCATCTAATCCACACAATCAAGCTCGTGTCGAGATGGGAAGGTTATGGTGCAACCAGTTCAAGAAAGGTAGTATGAACAGGGAAGAGGTGGAGTTGGTAGAGGATATGTAGCAAATCAGAATCGTGAGAGGAATCCAAATCAAGGACAAGCAAAGCCAGTCAAATGCTACAACTGTGGTGGTGAGGGACACATTGCTAGGAGCTGCACATCTCCAAGCGTCCACAGAATGGAGAATACTTCAGAGACAAGATGTTGCTCGTGCAAGCTCAGGATAATGGTGCAGCTTTGGATGAAGAGGAGTTGTTGTTTCTTGTTGAGGGCAATGCCAAGACCTATGATGGAGATGTGGATGAGCAGCCAATTCAGGAGATAGGTCACAATCATCAGAATGCCTTTCAAGTCGCTGACGGTGATGCATACGACTCTGACGTCAATGATGAACCTACTGCACAAACAATTTTCATGGCTAGCATTTCTCCAATGGTCTCTTCTAAGATCTCATCATCACAGCAAGCTGTTCCATCCAAAGAATCAATCATCTCAGAGGTATTAAAACTATATAATGAAGTTGATGAGCAAAAGATACATGATAAAGTTCAATTACATGAATCTTGTGAATCAGATATTGTTAATATGGGTAATAGTAATGTTGTCCCATATGATCAATATGTGATCCAAAGTGAAAGTGTGATTGAACCAAGTGATGCATCTTCTACAGTCAATAATGACTATGCTTTTGATGAATACACTTCATGTACGCCTGATGATTCTATTATCTCTGAACTGAATGCCTATAAAGAACAAGTTGCTATTTATAAACAACGTGCTAAGTTTGAGTTAACCACCCGTGAGCAGGAAATGGATGACCAAATGCGTACAATTATTCGAAAAAGTAATTTTAGAGAAGAAGTATTAAAACAAGAGTTAAACACCTTACAAGAAAAGCTTTCTAAAGCGCTAAGCAAAAACAAGAACTTCAAGAAAATGTTAAAATGCTTAAGCAAGAATTCAATGCTAAGGAATCAAAACTTTTGAATGATTTTCCAATCTAAAAACTTTGAAGAACAAGCTTGAAAATAAGTTATGCGATACAAAGGGAATACCATTAGATTTGCTCACTTGATCACTAAGCATAGAGTCTTAAGCGATAAGCACAGTATTCCCCTTGTTGAGGAACCAAATCATGAGGTAGTTAAAAAGGCTAGAACTGCTCATAAGGTACTTTATGATGGTAATGAAATCCTTAAGCTTAGGCAGAAACCTAGTTCTTGAGTGCTGAGGAAGATAAGAAATCAGATGAAGTCTCTAGAGAGAAAATGGATAAGCAACTTAACAATCCTACATGTAAAGAGAAAAACATAACGATCAAACCTCATGATTACACTAAGGAAAATTGGATCTCCCTTAATATGTTTAAGCCTCAAACTCAATTAACCCCAGAATAGATTTTTTGGAAGAAAGATATGGATATGCAAAAAGCTAAAAATCTTGTTGAAAAGAATCCCCCTTGTAGGAAATTGCCTCAAGCAACTGTGTATCCCCTAATACACCAATGCATTTAGTTCCTAGATCTATTGCCACTAATTGCAAAACCTTAATCAGCTTCTATGTTGTTTATCAGCTGTTTGTTGATTTTGAGAAAACGTGTAAGAAGAGAATCACACCTACAGGTAGGGCTGTAATCAAGTCAAGCTTTTATCAAGAAACTCGAGCTCGAGCTCGAGCTTGACTCGATCAAACCAAGCTTTTATCAAGCTCAAGCTCAAGCTCAATCCCAATAAATTGGCTCGAAACATATAACAAGCCAAGCTCAAGCTTTTGATAGTTTGGCTCGAGCTTTTATCAAGCTTTTATCAAGCCTTAGTATATATATATATTTTTCAATTAAATTCATATAAGTAACTAAGGGCTAATTTGAATATTATTCTAATTATAAGGATTTACTTCATAAAGAATTATTTAATATACTCTCGAAGGACTTTTATATGGTAAAAAAGTTGTAATTATTTGAAATGATATCTTAGACTATTGATGTTGTTTACTTGCTTTATATCTAGAAGCGACTAAAAGTTTCTAGTTATGAATCGTGAATATTAATAGACCAAAATATATACTACTATTAGATAATTTTAGCTTTTATTTATACTTGGTATATCGATAACAACATTAATTAGTACTTTGGCTTATGTTTCATTCTAATGTTGGACTTAGTACGAAAATATTATTGTTGGTTTTATTACTGTTAAATTAATTTAATTTGGTTTTCAAATGTGGTTTTAGTTTATATTACTTTATAAATATATATATTTTGATTACTTTGTCTATCAAATACAATATTTTTGTATACATTCAAGCTTTTCAAGCCAAGCTCGAGCTTTGCTCGAAACCTATTCAAGCCAAGCTCAAGCACGGATGATTAAAGCGACAAGCTATCAAGCCAAGCTCCAAGAGCACCTATTTTTGGTTCAAGCCAAGCTCAAGCCTTGTCGAGCTCGAGCTTGACTCGATTACACCCCTACCTACAGGGATAACTGAGGGGGAAAGGGGTTTTGAGCAAACTAAAGAGTGTTATTTAACTGAGGTCATGCCTTTCTTTAAACAATTAAAAGGTCAATTTGAGAGTCTTCAAAAGGGAATAAATTCATATATTAAAGAAATGGAAAAGGAATTTGATGCTATGATAGTTGAGGTCAATGGTTATGAACAGGAACTCAAATATAATGAAGTTGAAACGAAAAAACTTGCATATCTTGAATGAGAATTTGATTTCAAGTTGTGTTGCTCAAGATGTATTTTACACTGTTACTAAGCACTCTATTACTGCTTCTCGATTTCATGAATTATCTATTGCATTGCAAGTCTCCCATGATCGTGTCATTGAGCTTGAAAACAAAATCTCAGAACTAAATGAGAAAATTGATCAGGATGATCCCGATAATTTGGTAAAACATCTTTCTAAACTAGAAGTTGAACATTTTGATTTGCAACTAAAATATCAACATCTTAAAGAAAATGTTAAAACCTCAAATATCAAGACATCCTCAAATGTTCGAGTTTGATGCGAGTTTTAGATAAACAAGCGTGATGAGCGATTCAAGCTCATTGTAACACGATCGAGAAAGTTGAAAGCCCAAATCTCTCAATTAAAGGGTGAAAAGAACAATGTATTTGGCTCCCAAATGCCCCCTCCTTTAGATTCTCAGTATTCTCAAACTTTTCATCTTCAAAATTGGTTAATGTTTTACAAAAAGAAAAGGTGAGTTTTCTAGAAGAAAATGAAAAAGTTAATCGACACTTTAAAGAGTTATATGATTCAATGAAAGTCACTCGTGACAAAAACAACGAAAAAATAACTTCTTTACAAAAGGAAATTGAGAATCTGAGGGGTCGGGAAAAAGGGAAACTGCCACTTGTTTTTAATGAGAATGTTGAATCAAAGTCATCTGGTACCAAATATACTTGTATTTGTTAAATACATTCCTCCTCATCTTAGGAATAATGAACTTGTGTTTCAGTAACTACTTGGCTCACCTTAAGGATAGTCTAGAATGTCTCCGTGAGATTGTGGAAGAGGATTTCATTAATAAACCTCTTGATAGAGAAATTAGGTTTGCATGCATCCAGGCCAAACGATCTCGAGGTGCTAGAATGTTTAATTGCAACATGTCCTAAATCCCTTAGGTGCTGAAAGGTAAATTTGTGATGCCTTGTTCCTATGCCTAGTGCCAAGCATACAAACCATTCTATGCCCGTGTTAAGATAGTAAACACTAATGTGCCTTCAAGTAGTTCAGATCCTGCACATCTAGTTGGGAATGCAAAAAGTAGATCAACCAACTAATGTTCCCATAATTCCCTCTAAGGGAGTAATCAGGTGACATAAAGCAAGCGGGTCAAAGCCTCCAGGCAATAACAAGCAAGATAGGACCTCACAAGCTAAGAATGTGCATTGGAAGAGAGTAGAAGACCACCCTAGGAACCTTAAGTTTGAGTTGAATGAAACGAATCGTGTTGATTCTAGTATTAGCCATAAAGCGTCGTAATTAATTCAAATTGCTACTATCTGCAAACCATGTAATGATGACTGCTTGATTTCTGTTACTAATCATGAATGTGGTGTGAATGTTTTGTCTAATGTTGTCAAATGCCCAGTTAAAACTGTTAATGCTAAAAATCAAGCTAAGAAGGCTAAAAGGCAAAGGCGAAAGAAAGTTAGAAAATAGTGGAAACCCACAGGAAGAATATTTAGTAAAATAGGTTATCAATGTATACCTTCTGGCCATAAGGTTAATGAGTTCTGCCCTCAATTTGCTAAGACAATGCCCACTAGAAAATGGATGCCTATTGGTAGAACTATTCCTTAAGAAGTGAACATACTTTGAATAGGTCAAATCTGGACATTAGCATGCATCCTATTTCGATGATTCCATTATTTCTACTTCTGATGTGGGTGTTCCAATTACTGTTACTAACCAAGTGGAACCTATTATTGCATAGGCTTCCCAATTATCCAGTTATCCATTCTTATTTGTGTTCAACTGCAGATCGTTCAAATCGTTCTGTGATACCTGGACTCAGGCTGTTCCAAGCATATGACTGGAGACCGGTCGTGGCTCATGAACTTTGTGAGTAAATTCATCAAGACTGTTAGATTCGGGAACGATCATTTAGGTGCAATTATGGGTTATGGAGATTATGTTGTTGGTGATAGTGTTATCTCCAGGGTATATTATGTAGAAGGTCTTGGTCATAACTTATTCTTTGTCGGTCAATTCAATGATTCTGATCTAGAAGTGGCCTTCAGAAAACATGCTTGTTTCGTTAGAGAACTTGATGGTAAAAAACTTTTAAGAGGAACACGTGGTTCAAATCTATACACCATCTCTATCGAAGATATGATGAAGTCTTCTCCAATTTGCTTGTTGTCAAAGGCATCGAAAACAAAGTCATGGTTATGGCATCGTCATCTCAATCACTTGAACTTCGGCACCATCAATGATCTCTCCAGAAAGGACTTAGTTGTAGGTTTACCTAGACTAAAGTATGAAAAGGATCATCTATGTTCAGCATGCCAATTGGGAAAAAGCAAACCCAAACCTACAAACTCAGTTACAGAAGTTCTTCATACAATTCACATGGATTTATGTGGACCCATGAGAGTGCATAATATCTTTGGGAAGAAACATGTGTTAGTTGTGGTTGATGATTACTCTCGATTCACCTAGGTTAAGTTCTTAAGGACAAAGGACGAAACTCCAAATATCATCATCAAACTTATCAAAGCATTTTGCACCAGTTCGACTTAACAAAGCGTGAGAATCATCCGAATAGACAATGGAACTGAGTTTGTTAATAAACAACTTAGTGAGTTTTATGAAAGTGTTGGAATCAGTCATCAAAGAAGTGTTCCACGAACTCCTCAACAGAATGGTGTAGTTGAAAGATGAAATCGAACTCTTGTGGAAGCCGCAAGAACAATGTTGATTTACTCAAAGGTTCCAATGTTTCTCTGGGGTGAAGCCATTGCCACTGCATGCTACACTCAAAATCGATCCCTAATTCACATTGCTCATGGAAAAACTCCATATGAACTTGTCCACAATAGAAAACCTAATCTCTCATTCCTTCGTGTGTTTGGGGCATTGTGTTATCCAACTAATGAGGGCCAAGACTTAGGCAAACTTAAAGCTAAAGCGGACATTGGAGTATTTGTAGGATATGCACCAAACAAAAGGGATACCGAATCTACAACAAAAGAACCCGAAATATCATGGAAATAATTCACGTTACGTTCGATGGTGACCGTCCAATGGCTCGGGACAATCGATTCGGACCCGCATCATCAAGTAGTCCCATCAGTTCTACTCTTGTTTACGACTCCTCCACAAACTCCTTATGTACCTCCTTATGAAGATAAAGAAAGCTGTTTGATCCAATGTTTGATGAACACTATGAGCCAAGTGCTAATGATCTATCAATTCCATCATCGAGGCTACTATCCCTGTCAATGAAGTTAACCCTTCAGTTTCTATGACACTAAGTCAAGAAGCTGCTGCGATCACTCTGTCTCATCAACAAATCATCAATCATCGAGTGTACATCATGGAAATGTTTCTTGCACCCTTGATGGAGAGAATCCCTTTGCTACTCACGAAGATGCTCCATTTGAAAACATATTTGCTCTGAATCATCATCGAACCATCTTCATCGGGAGAAATCGACTCGCTACCAGTTCCTCAACAACAACCACATGAACACCTTAGAAAATGGACACATGATCATCCATTGGACAACATCATTGGAAATCCCTCTCGTCCTATATCCACTCGCAAACAACTTGCAACCGATGCCTTATGGTGCTTCTTCAACTCCGTACTATCTAAGGTCAAACCAAAAGATGTTAAAACGCCATGAATGAAGGCAATGGTTCAATGCCATGCAAGAAGAAATTCATGAGTTTGATCGACTAGTTGTATGGGAATTAGTACCGCTCAGATTGTGCTATGATCATTGCTCTAAAGTGGATCTTCAAAGTAAAACTTGATGAGCATGGTGATGTATTAAAGAACAAGGCTAGATTGGTTGCAAAAGGATACCGTCAAGAGGAAGGTATTGACTTTGAAGAATCATTTGCTCTAGTGCTGCGCATCGAGGCAATCAGAATCTTCTGGCTAATGTTGCAAGTAAGAACATGGTAGTCTATCGGATGGATGTAAAGAAGGCTTTTCTTAGCGGAGATCTTAAAGAAGTCGTATCGTCGAGCCAAGGAAGGTTTTGTGAATCCAGAGCATCCTACTCATGTCTATCGATTGAAGAAGGCTCTTTACGGTTTGAAGCAAGCTCCAAGGGCATGGTATGATACGCTATCAAAGTTTCTTCTATATACTGGATTCAGCAAAGGCGGATTGATCCGACATTGTTCACCGAAAGTCAGGCAAACATTTAATTCACGTTCAAATCTATGTTGATGATATTATCTTTGCCTAGACTGACCCCAATGAATGACCATTTTCTAATGAAATGGGTTCCAAATTTCAAATGTCAATGATGGGACAAATGTCATTTTTCTTGGGATTACAAATTTCACAAAGTCCGGAGGCATTTTCATAAATCAATCTAAATATGCAAATGAGATTTTAAAGAAATTTGGATTTGAATCTTGTGACACCGTTGACACTCCCATGATGGAGCGTACCAAACTGGATGAGGACCACTCAGGGATCATGGTAGATCAAACGAAATATCGTTGTATGATTGGATCCCGATGTACCTCACGCCGATGACTGATATTCGTTCTGTATGCATGTGTGCTAGATACCGAGCTAAGCCTACCAAAAGCACCTTGAAGCGGTTAAACGGGTCTTTCGTTATCTCCAAGGAACCATCAATATGGGACTTTGGTACCCGAAGGACACGGTATGTCACTAACGGTATGCGGAGTCTGCGATCATGCGAGGTGTCAAGATACTCGTCGAAATGCGTCCGGAGGTGCTCGGTTTTTGGGTGATAAGCTTGTGAGATGGTCTTCAAAGAAACAAATGAGTACTTCTATTTCCTCTACAGAGGCTGAATACATAGCCATGTCATCTTGTTGTGCTCAAATCCTATGGATGAGATCCCAATTATCTGACTATGGCTTTGAATTCAACAAAATCCCTCTCTATTGTGATAATAAAAGTGCTATTGCTCTCTCATGCAACAACGTTCAACATTCAAGAGCAAAGCACATCGACATTCGACATCATTTCTTCAGGGAACAAGTGGAAAAAGGTGTGGTGGAACTCTATTTTGTGAGGACTGAATACCAATTAGCAAACATCTTCACCAAAGCTCTTCCTAGAGAACGTTTTGAGTTTATCCTTCCATGTCTTAGTCTAAAGAGTCTACAAGGAAACACTCAAAGCGTCTTCAAGAGGAAGGCGAGGAGTAAAGGTCTTTATTCATCTATCTCTTGTATATATTTATTCAAAAAGAAAAATACAAAATTTTAAAACCCACAAAGAAAATATTAAAATATAAAATTCTCAAAATCCATAAAAATTAGAAAATCTTGAAAAATTCCAAAAATATTGTTATTTTGTCATGTTTTTCCTTATTCGATTTCATCTACGGACTTTGTGTTGACATTCAAAGAATGTCACGGGTCTTTAGATGTTCTTCGAATGTACATAAGTTTGTTTTTAAAAAAAAAAAATAAAAATAATGGAGGAGAAAAATGGTGGTTTATTGTCATTTTAAGCAATAACCCGTTTTAAAAAGTAAAGAACGAGCCATGCTTTATCTTATTTTTCAAATCTCATGCTCTGATTCTTAAAACAAATGTTTGTCATCTAAAAGACAAATGTTTCTCTTTCCAAATATTTTTCCGTCTAATGATTCTTCTAATAAATATTTGTCATCTAATGAAAACTAAATTGCTTTGAAAATACCTCGTACTTTATTATTCTTGTTAATCATCTATGCTTATCATCTGTCAAAATCTCTATCTCTCAATCAACAACTTGTGTGATTCATTTAGGGGGAGAATGATTTCAATCGAATTAAAAAGAGGGGTTATTTTGAAAGGCTATTTTCAAAAATTGGCACGTAAATGGGCAAGGTTTATTCTTGGAAAATCAAAAAATAAGAAAATCAAAAAAATAACAACGTTTTATACAATTGATTCAAAACCTTTGCTAAAGTTATGTTTTCAAAAGATACTCTTGCATGTTTAAACAATAGAGTTTAAAGTCTGAAAATCTGATCCTTATCAGTTAAAATGTTCTTTTCAAAAGCAAGTCACTATTCTCCTAAAAAAGCTCTCAAAATTTAATTTAAATCAATAGAAATCACAACTCTCAAAGTATTTGGAAAGTGTGATCGGGGAAAAATTTGTGATTTAAATTGGATGTAAACTGATAACTTGATAATTGGTTTTACAAGTATTCAGCAAGCTTTCATCCCCACATGTGCCAAACGATTTCAAATTTTCCATGCACATGTTGAGGGGGAGCATCTTTTTAAACCACAAATAATTAAAACGTGATTGATCTGTCTCTAAGTGCAGGTTCCCTCTAGTATGTGCAAAACTCTTTCAAACCTCGAGGCACATATTGAGGGGGAGCAAAATTTTGAAAACCTCATCCTTCCCCAATATGCTTTATCTACTTGATTTAATCTGGAAAGTGATATTTTTTAGAAAATAGTAATCAAAAGAAGTTAATTCTTCCTCTCGCCTCCGTGTGCTAAAACAATTTCAAACATATGAAGCACATGTTGAGGGGTAGCTCTTTTCTAAAAATATCAAAAACAATTCCGGTACAAAATGCTTTGATAATATATCACAAGTATCTGGATTGATTTTCAAATGGTTTTCAATTGGTTCCAATGGCGGATGAACAATACCAAATAGACCGACCAAATTTACTTTATGTATGGTGATATAAGGATGATAAGGTTTGGTTGTGTTCCCATGATCCGCCGAGCGGAGGATCTACCGAGGACAATCCACTAGATAGTGTAGAAGTCCTTAGGTATGATGAAAAAAGGAGAAAAATGAGATTATGGGAAGAGTGCGGATGAGACGAGCTAGTACTAGAATAAACCCAACAAGGTTCTAGTTATGAAGTCTCGGTAAGCAGAAGGGGTTGAAGAATGAAAAAGAATTGAATGTGAAAAGGGTGAAAAGAAATAGCCCTCCATTTATTCAACCTTAGGGCGGGTTCAATTCATATGCTACTGGTGGTTACCAAGGTAACATCGGTATTGAAGACAAAACGTCATGGACCCAGTGGCCTTGCGCTTCAACTTCCCAAACCACTCAAGTTCCTCTTAAAAGGACTTGTTTCATTCTCACGGGAACCGACATTATCTATCGACTTTCTCTGAGAGTTTGTTGATATTGAAGAAGGAGACCCTCTCCCTAGTCTCCGGCATAGGAACCAAATATGCACAATTGAGTCTAGAGCCACGAGATCATCAAATAAATCTCCTTAGGACACTTTCAATGAAGACTCTCCATTTCACACAATGTGGAAAGAGAGATTATATCTTATGAGTCCTACGCATTATCCTTGTGGTATTGCGAGAACATCGAGTGATATGCAAACATATTCACAATGAAGATGGAAAGCCTTCTGGAGCCAACATCAAACAAGCTCCTGTAGGTGGCATGTGAGATCTATCCAATAGATCAACCATGTGACAAGCTGAACGAAACAATGGGGCGATTCAATCTTTTGAATCAATCTGGTTCAGGTTATGGATTGACGGATACCTTTGAAAAACCGGTCATTGTGCTTAAAACTCTTTTCTTTAGCACATCGACTGTGTACTAATATTTCAAAATAAAAAGGTGTTTATGATTGATAATTGATTTTCATTAAAACCTTCGTTGTATTGCAAAAACAATTTCTATTGAGCAATACATGATTGTTTTTCAAATCTCTTTTCATCAATCAGTGAATCTCTATTCACTGGTTCACTCACTCTGTGTTGTCTTCTTTGAGGCGTTCGGTTTGAGAACAGACTAAGCATTCTGCGAAACCCTGAAACCTATATAGGAAATTCTTGAATTTGAATTATATGCATCACGTATGCTTGTCTTGATCAGCAGGGAACGTGGGCGTGGGCGTGTACCCTCAATTCAGCGAAAGTGATCAAAGACACTTCGTGCACTTTATGCGTTGTATCTGAGTGCGCCCGGCGTTTGTGTCGAGAATGGCGGTCAATCCATAGCCGCATGCTCACACTACACATTCATCTCTAAAGAAATCATGATTAGTGCTTCAACGACTCTGATACTTTCACTCCATGCTTTTTGCTATCTTTGCCAAATATCATGAATCAAGTAAAGCTTCGCTACTCGATGAAGAAATCATGATCCATAATGTGAGCATGTCGGTCCAAATGTCACAACATCACATAATACCAACTCCACAATGGATGAGTCGAGATTTATGTTGGTGATGATCTCAATCTGGCTCAAAACTCATCATCACGTGGATCAGTTAAAGACCTCCACTTGAAATTATCCAAACATGCAGAACATGAAGAATCTAAGACTACGAGCTACTAAGCAAAGAACTAAATCAAGAATCCTAGAACAATCTAATGTAATATCGGTTTGTATTCATTGTAAATTGAGGTGACCTCCCTTAGGGGGAGATTGTTAGGAATTAGAAAATTCATTCGTTAAAGAGTCGGTCACCTCAAGTATATGTATTCGATAAGCTTCGTAGTCGTAGTAGTTAAGATATGTTAGTAAGTAGTTTGTTTAGTAACACCGTGGAGGAGGACGGACGGTCTTTACCCACTGTATGCGATCCAGCCCGTAGGTGGCGTTTATTTGTAAGACACTATAAATACCCTCTACCTCCCAAGGTAGAGGGTTGTAGCTTCAATACCATTTTTCTTTGTTTCACATAGTTCCCAACTCTCTTCCATTTCTCTCTCTAGAACTTTCTCTCTCTAAACATCTTGAACGCCACTTGTGATTATGGTTTAATGTGTTTGTGAAATCCTATATCCTACAGGGAGTTAAGTCGAGAATTCTTCTCTCCTTGACTCTCATTTTCATACTGCTACATGTTTTTCTTAAAACAAGGTGTTAGTTTCTTTTGATGCTCTTTTTTGTTTACGACAAAGGAGAAAAGAGTAAAAACTCAATTCAAAATTTCACAATTTTAGTTTTCCTTAAAATAATCTTATGTTTTGTCATCAACTAAAAGGGGGAGATTGTTAATACAAATAAGCCGTAAAAATGTTTATTTATATTTTTCACGATCTTCTAATGCTTTAATAGATAACAAAGTAAAATCATTTTAACAAAACAAATAAAATACGTTAAAAGGTTTGAGCCAATAATTACTAACACACTTGCGTCTTCACAAAACACTAAACAAGTAATAGTGATTTATGATTTAGTAATAACATATGTACAAAAACTAGTGTTTATATTGGGTAGATATATACATAATTAGTATGTATTATAATGGGCAATATAATGGGTAGAAGTTTAAGTATTTGATCCATTGACCAAATACATTGAATGTAGTTGAGTATAACCCAAAGTCCATGACCCATACCCATGGAGCATAACCCATAACCCATTGCATGACATCATGCATAACCCATGGACTAGATGCATTGCTTCTTGTAGATACATTATATCTACTTGGATACCCATGGTCCAAAGTCTATGACCCATGACCCATAACCCATGACCCAAAACCCATGGGCAAAGAGGAGCGTCCCACGGTTCCCCCAGTTTACACTAGACAGATCCCTCAAGTAAGGGATCCGTGGGATCCGTGGAACAATATCTTATTTACTTCTATAAATAGTGAGCCATTTCTTCGTTTTAGTCAGCTACTCCTACACATACTTTCTCCTAGTATTGTAAACCTTCTAACCTCAGATCCAAAGGATCTTTCTATGTAGTTTGTGTTTGTTTTTGTGATTCTCTAGGTTCCTCTTAAAAGAATCACCACCTCTTGAAATCTAACAAGCTCAAGTCCATGAGTTGCCATGCTATCATCATCAAGACTCTTGAGTTCTTTTGTTGATAGTTCTTTCTTCCTCATTAGAAGTGTTGTGTCAAAGGCATTAGTGAAGGATGTCAAAGGAGTTCAGATGAAGGCATTAATGAAAGGTGCTTAACGTCGAGATTGAGGCATTGAGTGAAGGATGCCAAAAGTGTCAAGACAAATGCATTAGTGAAAGGTGCGAGCGATGCAGTGTCAAAGGCATTAATGAAGGATGCCAAGCGGGTCAAGTCAAAGGCATTAGTGAGGATGCCAGAATGTATAATCGATATGGTGTATCGATGTACAAATAGAATAGGTTGTATCCAGGATATTGTTATCCTTGATGATGTTGTAATAAGAGTGGGTCTCTTTGGGATAGGTGTTATGTAGTTTTGGGTAGTAGTTCCTCCTTTGTAATGGAACTCGGTATCTAGCCTTGTATCGAATAAAGTGTAGAAAGAGCTTTGTGATAGGTGTGGTTCTACCTTGTGGAAGAACCGGTGTCTATGTCTGGGAAAAGAGTAGGCGGCGTTGAGAAGGCTTCGGCCATTAAGGAGTTGTGTGGGTGTAGTGATTACGAACTCGAGTAGGTGACTTCGGGGAGTGGAGTAGGGCAAGGAAGGTGTCCTTGTAGCCGAACCACTATAAATACTTGTGTCATGGTTTTGTGTTTCTTACACTTTACCTTTACATTACATACTTACATATCTATCTATCACATCTAAATAGATTGACATAAGTCGATCTAAATATTTTAAAACGAAGTTTTAATCGGTAAAACTATTCAACCCCCCCTTCTAGTTTTCCACAGTGTCTGTAACTATTTCGATCTTTTCCCAAGTTTGTCTAAAATGGCCACATTCTCAAACATCGTCAGAAATTTCTCCAACAAACTCTTGTACCTTCTTCACTATCTCTTCCACTCGGTCTGTCACAACATCTACTGCATCTTCTACCTTCTCGAGTTCATTTGCCTATCAAATAGCATATCTTTAGTGCTTAGTGTGAATAAACAGATACAAAGTTGCATCCAAACAATACTTAAAGCTGCTTATTAGTTGTAAAAGTAAACAGATCTTAACGAATATTTCACCTGCCAAACCTCTGATTCAAATTCCTTAAGTTTTAACTCCTTCAGCTTAATAGATTCTTCTAGTTGCCATTTTAAGATCATTTCGCTACTACAAATAGAAATTTATTAGTATTTGTGTTACGATATAAAAAGAACTAAAAGTCATGATAGTTGATTTGTGTCCATTACAGTATATGTTTTTCCAAAGAAATACAAATGAAAGTATGCATTCCCGGATCATTTCCCAATGAAGGTTAAATGGAATTCGTGATTCGAGTCGCGTTTTCGTGATTTTGAATAGTGAAAAAGTGGATATTATGGGTTTTTACACTAAAATTTATCAACATAAGCTAAAAACAACTTAATAAGCATCTAAAATAATAATACGAAGCAATTAGGGACTAAAATGCAAAGGAAATCTAAAAACGAGCACGCTCGGGCTAATCCCGAGCCCTAAAAGTGAAAACTAAGAAATATTAACTTTAGAGATTCAAATCTATTTTTTCTACGTGCTAAATGGCAAAATAAAATTTTAGGAAAAAGCTGGGTATTTTTTTTCCTTTTATTTTATATATTATGAATTAAAAACTAAAATTTATAAAATTAATTATTAAAAATAGAAAATGCTAATGAAAATTTACCAAAAAATTATAGAAAATACTTTTAAATATGCTGAATTGAAGAAAAATTAGAACAAGCTGCTAGCTTAATCCTATAAGCTACTATAAGCTAAAAGAAGGCTGAAGGGGTAAAGTGGTTAATGTGTTGGGTGTTGGGTGTGCTAGGGGTGAGCGCGGTTTCAAAACCGCACAGAACCGACCCGGAACCGCAAGAACCGAGAACCGAAATACTCATAATTTAGGAACCGAGAACCGGACCGCATAACATGTCTCGGTTCCGGTTCGGTTCCAGTTCCGGTTCGGGTATTTCGGTACTAACCCAATTGGAAACGCAATGTTTTTTTAAATCTCCAAGATTCAATATTTTTTTATGTTTGTAAAAGTACATATTTAATATGGAAGCAACAATTAATTTTCATAACTAACTGGATGTGAAAAAAGACAATTTTACAAATCATTTTCTCGAAAGTTCTTGGAATGATGATTATTAAGCTCGATTTAAGTGGCTCGACATTAAAATTTTAACCTTTTAACCGAGAGTCGCTCATTAATTTTTTGGAAAATATAATTTACTCTGTAGCTTATTAGTTATTATAAAGAATTAAAGAGCCATGCTACACATACATGCAGCGCTGCACCTGTTGGGCCGTAAGGCTACACATTATGGACCCATAAAGTTACACATGTTGGGCGGTTCTTCGGTTCCAGAACCGATACCCGTGGTTTCGGACCAAACCGAACTGAGAACCGAAATTTGAGATATTGAAGAACCGAGAACCGAACTGCGGTTCTAAAAATCGGTTTGGGTTGGGTCGGTTCCGGTTCGGTTCTCGGTTCCAGTTCGGTTCTCGGTCTATTTGATCACCCATAGGGTGTGCTATGCTAAAGAGGAGGTCCAGGGTTCGAACCTGGCTCACCCTGGACCACTCTTGTAAGATATTATTTTTCATAAACACATAAATACACAAATCAATGGCGTATGGAATAGAGTTTAGAGAGAGAAAGTGGAAGATGGGAGCCTTTCTAGAGAGAGAAAGTAAACAAAAGAAAGAATGTTAGATTAAGTGAAAGGTCCAACCTCACCTTTGGAGGTAGGGGTATACTAGATTACATACTAAAATTCCTCCTTGGTTGTGGATGGGGCATACAGGTGGGTAAAGCTTCGTCCGTCCTCGGTGTTGCACTAAACTAAATAACTAACTAAAATAACTAGTAAATTCGTAATGTCTCGAGCTAACATATGCTAGACTAGAGTTGGGGTGACCGACTCTTCAACATGGATTTTCTAAATCCTAACAATCTCCCTCTAAGGGAGGTCACTTACATGAAATACATTTTGTATCCTAGCATTCTATCTTTATCTTCATGCTTGAGCTCGTAGACTTCAATTCTTCAATCCCGTAATCTTTTTACTTTAGTAGTGATACTTCAAAGTCCAGCTGCTTTGTACTTTGGGTGGAGGTCTTTAGCTGATCCGTCTTGATGATCTTCGAGCTTTCATTGAGATCATCAACCACAACAAATCTCTGACTCATCCTTTGTTGTATCGCCATTATGTGAAGTTGTGACTTTGGGACGGCAACATGCTCACATTTTGGATCATGATATCTTCTCTCCAGTATGAAGCTTTTGTTGGTTTGTGATATTTGTATGAGTAGCGAAGCATGATTGAAAATATCAGTGATTGATGAATATGCACTTATCATGATTTCTTTAGATTGTGAGTGCGATGTGAGAGCATGCGGCAATGGATTGACTCCTCAATTCTGATCAGCTGCAAACATCGGATGTACCTGCAGACAATAGTTAGCAATAAAGCGCACAAAAGTGTCTTTGATCACTTTCGTTGAATTAAGGTATACGGCCTACGGTACCTCGTTGATCAGTACAAGTATTGCTTGTGATCAAGTATAATTTCGAAGAATCTCCTTGACAGGTTTGTGATACTCTAGCGTTCTCAAGCTGAAGCGTCTCAAAAGACAACAGTAAGTGAACGGTAATTGAGATTCAGCGATTGATGAAATTGATTTTGAAAACAATGCGTATTGCTTAGAAGAAGAGTTTTTGCAATACGGTAATTTTATGAGAAAGATCAATTTTCAATCAGAAATACTTTTTGTATTTGAAAGAGAATACACATTTGATGTACTTAGAAGAAGAGATTTGAACATCGAGCGGTTTTCCAAAGTATTTTTCAATCAGAGATACTTTTGTGTTTGAAAACATGAATACATTAGATGTGCTAGAGAAAGAAGATTTGCACATCGAGCGGTTTCCAAATTATTCGTCAATTCATTTCATTGCCGGGTTCATTCAAGAATGAATCGCCCCATCGTTTTATCCGGTGTCACAAGGTTGATCTTTTGAAAAGATCTCACATGTCACCCACCAAGAGCTTGTTTGATGTTGGATCTAGAAGGATTTCCATTGTCATGTGAATATTTTACATATCCACGGATGTTACGGCAATACCACAAGGATAATCGTAGGACTCTCAATATATATACTTACTTTCCATTTGTGTGACGACAAGTCTTCATTATTTTTGTCCTAATGAGATTATGTGGATGATTTCTTGGCTCTAGACTCAATGTGCATTTTGGTTTCTATGCCAGGAGACTGAAGAGGGTCTCCTTCTTCAATATCAACATTATCTAAGAAAGTCGATGGATATTAGGTTCCCGTGAGAATGAAACAAGTCCTTTTAAAGGAACTTAAGTAGCTGGGACATTTAGTGCGTCGCGTCAGATTCGAACGTCTTGTCTTCAATACCATGTTACCTTAGTAACAACCCGTAGCATGTATTGAATTTGGTTTTAACTCTAAAGTTGAATTGTTGGAGGGCTATTCTTGTCATTTCCACATTCAATTCTTTTCATTCTTCAACCTTCAATGCTTACTTAGAGACTTTATACTAGAACCTTGTTGGGTTTATTCGATTACTAGCCATCTCGGTCAGCACTCTTCCGTATTCTCACACTTCTCCTTTTTCATCATACCTAAGGACTTCTACACTATCTAGTGGATTGTCCCACTGGTAGATCCCTCAGTTCTGAAGGATCGTGGGCGAACACTAACCTAACCATCCTTATAACACCATGCATAAAGTAAATTGGTCGTCTTTATTGTTCATTCTTCCTTGAAACCAATTGAAAAATCATTTGGAAAATCAATCAAGGTACTTGTGATATAATATCAAAGCATTTTGTACCTTAATAGTTTTGACCATTTAGAAATGCTCCCCCTCAACATGTGCATATGATCTTGAAATTGTTTAGCACATGGAGGCAAGAGTTCTTTGAAATGTGCGTTGGTTGTTTAAAATCATTTAGCACATAGAGGAAAGAGTTCTTTGAAGTACTTTCACGATCACATTGCCATACAGAAAACCATTAGAAAATCAATCAAGGTACTTTATGTTGAAACATAGAAATCTTTGTACCTTGATAGTTTATTTTCTTTGAAATGCTCCCCCTCAATATGTGCTTTGAGATCCGAGAGCGTTTAGCACATATGGGAGAGCAGCCTGCACATTGAGTTAAAACGATCACCTTTTATCAGATTTCATATTAAATCACGAATTCTCCCCCGATCAAAAATATCAAACCATTTGAGATTTTGGATCCCAAGTGATTTAATTAGGTTTAGAAAACATGGGAGAAAATGTAGCCTTGTTTAAATACTCTTATGGTTTTTGGTTAAATGCTCCTCCTCAATCATGTGCACTATGTATTGGAAGTCGTTTGGCACCTAAAGGAAGGAGTGCTTTTAAAATAATCACCCTTTAAAACCAATTTGAGATTTAAATCACGATCTCTCCCCCGATCAAAAATTTCAAACCTTTTGAGATTTGTGATCCCAATTGATTTAAATTATTTAGAAAAATTTTGGGGAAAGGCATGGCTGATTTACTTTTGAAAAATGACAGATAAGGATCAATTTTTCGACATTAAAGATTGTTAGTGTCAGGTATGATAGTTTTTAAGAGATCTTTAAGTAAAATAAAATAATTTCACAATCAAACAAGAATAGAAATTTTTTTATTTTGAAAGATCTTGGAGTTTTAAAAATCATACCATGACATAACATTAAATCTTTAGATTACCACTTAATTTCGTACAAACCGGACTCATTGATGAAATATCGTTTGAAAATATTAATATTGAAATCACTCTCCCCCAATCAATGACCGTAGTCGTTGATTGAGTGATAAGTTTTGAAAAAGTGAAGTCGGTTGATTTCCAAAATTTAGTTCAATTTATTTTCAAAAAAATATTTTCCATTTTCAAAAACAATAATTTTGAAATATTGTTTAAAATGGTATCATCCACTACTTGTCCTGCACAAAGATACGTTAGGTGGATAAAAGGCTGTTTTACTTGTTCTTTGTAAAATTTGGATGACCGTCTGCGATCACGATGAGACCTCTGACGTTACATTTGTCATGCCAACTCTCCATAGAGGTCGAATTAAGCTCCATTTCTTCATTTTTCGACCCAAGATATAGTTACCCTTTCCTTTCGGCATCCAATCATCATCCTTTGTGGGATCCGGATCGGGAACATTCTTATATAGCATTTGTTGGAATCACTCCTAAACTAGAATTCAAGTGTTAGTAATTAATATGTAATAGTTAGCTTAATTATGACTTTTATGTTAGTAATCAAGGCTAGGCTCATGTAGAAAGCCCATGATCCTATCCAAAGCCCAATAAGGAAAGGATGAGAACTTGGTGTGTTGCCCTAGTTCCCTCCTATAAATACCTCATGTAAACCATCCTTAGATGGTTGGTTGTTCACTCTCTTAATACACCTACGCATATCCTTTCTACATTATTCATACGCGTGTGTTTGGTAGTGTTCATCTGATCATCTTGTCTTTATTTCTTCTATTAACGCTTGTGTTACAAATATGGAAACCTAACAGTGGTATCAGAGCCAAATAGTTTGGTAAACGATTTTGTTTTTGAAGCTTTTAAGTATACGCCTAAGTCTCGGTACAAAATCTTTCATACGCTTAAAAACTCAATTTTTACACTTTTAAATCCAAGATTCTTGTACTTTCAAGGTTATTAGGTGTTAAAGTTTAAGTTTTTGGCAAAAGTTTGAAACTTTATGTATTTCTTTGTTTTAAGCTTGATTTTATCACGTGTTATCATTTTCTACGTCACGGTGTTTAGAGTTTTGGATCATCAAGTTTCACACTTTTGTGTTATTTTGGTGATATTGAAGCTGTCTCATCACAAAAATCGGGTTTAGAAACACTTTTGGACGGAAAATCATAGTTTTGGCAAAATCTATGCGTAACAAAACCCTAGTTGTTACGCGTAAGCATTCCTTGGTTTGATCTTCAGTTTTCTTGGTTTTCGGTGTCTTCTTGCTTGGATAAGCTGAAAACACTTCGACTTTGGATATCTTTTACCTTGGTACAAGTGTAAAGTATTTTAAGGCAAAACCCTAGTTTTTACGCCTAAACTAAAACTTACGCGTAGAATCTTTACGCCTAAGCCTTGTCTTACGCCTAAGCCTTGTCTTACGCATAAACAAATCTTACACCTAAGCATTCTAGTACTAAGCTTTTGTTTTACGCATAAAATACGGTTCCTTAACCCTACGCGTAAGCTAATCATACGCGTAAGATTCCTTCTTACGCGTAAGTTGGTGTTTCGCCTAAGGTTTTCTTTGCCTAAGCTTGATTTCTACTTAAGGATTCTTCATCAACAACGTTCCTTTCGACTACAAAGATTCATTTTACAACACATGTTTCAAGATGTCTCAACCACCATACTCTAACTACTTTCCTCATGTGTATCCTCAACAACAACAACAACAACTCAGTCAACAACAACAACAATTCAATCAACAACAACAAGTTTATCAACAACAATTTCAACAACAATTTCCTTAAGGAGCAATTCAACCACAAATGATTCAACCACCCCCTAGTCTTCAAGTACAACCTTACATAAACTTTCACAATCAACATCCATCCAGGAATACTATGAAGGAACCGTCTTGGTTTGCAAAGATGTGTGAAGCTTTAAGTAGCCAACAATCCATTCATGAGGCTGGATCACTTGATTGACCTCGAATGCTCACTCCCGGAAACTACGATCAATGGGTGATTAGGTTCTTTAGGTTTTGTGATCTAAAGAAGCCACATGGAAAGTTCTTAAAGAAGGTCATCTTGGAAGGTCCATTTCAGATGCCTCTTGTTGTTACGGGGATATCCCATGCTAATCCACCAGAGGTGATGTCACCAACATTGCAAGTCTTCACCGACAGCTGTGATGAACTTCTACATTTGAAGCCAATGAACTAGCAATTTAATACATCCTTTTGGGATTACCCAATCCGATCCTTCGAAGTGTTGATGCTCAAAAGGCTGCTAAAGCAATGTGGGAACATATTCATCTTCTCATGGATGGCGAACTCAATCAAGAGGACATGGAATCCAAAATCTACTTGGCTTATGAACATTTCATGATTGAACCAGGGGAGACATTAGAGTCTTATCATCATCGATTCTCAGACATCATCAATGACTTGGACAAACACAACATTATTATGCCAAGAATTGCAGTCAACAATAAGTTCACGAGAGTAGTCTTTGTCTGATTGGAAAAGTATGTCATCTTCATCCGTCAAGCAAAGAATCTTCATCATGCTACATACGGTTGTTTATGCGACTATTTGAAGCCTCATCAAAAAGAAGTTGACAAAGAAAGGGTTATCGTGGACAAAGCTGTTTCACCTTCACTTCCGGATAATCAACAATTAGCTTTGTGGCTCAAGCTTGTTATCCTCATTCCGACTTACAAACTGTATTCAAATCCTCCATGCTTGCTCAACCAAGCGCAACAATCACACCATATGATCCATCAAAGCAACAATCTCCAGAAACTCAATTGGTTCCATACAACAACAACAATGATCAAGCACTTCAGGTGAATCTAATGAAGATCACGAAGCTTTGATGCATTGCAACAAGGGTTTGTCATGATTGCTAGAGCCTTCGGCCGATACTCTAACAAATCTAACAATCAAATTAGGTACCTCATCTAACACAAGGAATCGTTTGTTAATAATGGGTATTGAAGTTCAAAATCATGGTAATGTGCGTCGGATGGGGGTGGTCGGGTTTAATCAATGGGAAGGAATAACATGGGTGCTCCACAACAACAAAGGGCTCAAGTGGTTGAACATGGTAATGCTTATAATGGGGTTAATGGTCTTGTTATAGCGTATTGAGAAGGGTCATCTGGCTAATGCATACCCAAAGCCGGGATAGCAGTAGTTTATCACAAAAGCTTTACTCTTGGCTCTTAAGGATGAAGCTGGTGGAACTCTTACCAACAAGAACGAGCTTTATGGCCAATGCGATTCGATGATGATATGGAGGACTTGCAGGCTAATGCAGCTGTGATTTTATTGATGACATGCAAGAACTCACATGAGTGACCACATGCAGTGTATGACACTGCGGCTTGTCTCAGTACGGATCAAACCATATTCATCGATCTAATATCTCGATCAACATTTGAATCCGACAAGGCTCACAATGTTTAACATGAGCCGTCCACATCTCATTCTGATGATACTCAACTAGATCCGTAGTTACATTTGGCGATCAAGATGACCTCACGGTTACCTTTGATAATCAAGTTGACTCCGTGGTTATACTTGAGGATCTCGAATAATGATCATCGAGACTCACGTTGAACCGCTGAACCTTTGCCTAATCAGATATTGACCTCTTGCCAATGACCAACGATCCCGAATGGAACAATGTTGTGAACTCAATCGGCAATTAAAAACAAAAATCACTGAAACTAGGGATATTGAATGCTTAAAAAGATAACTCAATGTTTTTAAAACTCAAGAAGCGTGAACAAGGTTTTGAAGTCGGCTTTTGCTAAATCTTTCCAAAAGCGAAAATCATTAGAGCGACGGATAAGTGATCTAGTCGCATCCAAGAATGCTTTGTTGTCTCAAATAGAACAACTGAAATATGATAATAAACAACAACTTAGCAGCTCTTACTTTGGAAACTCAAAAGCCAAAATGAGTTGTTAACTTGTCAAAACAGTTCTCAGTACAAAAGCATTCCGAAACGAATAGATGACTATCTTGAAAAATTGTCGACTTGCAAACAAAATCAAAGAGTTTTGAAATGTTGTTTATAAACATGGTGAATCAATCACAATGATTCAAAAGTTTACGTTCAAACTAAATCCAAATGGATATGGACCGAATCTTGCTGATTGCAAACCTAAGTTTTAAATAGAGCATTCAAACCAAATCACGAAGTTTCGAGTCTGAGAACATAGAATTGATGATTCCATTATGAGTGTTGTTGAATATAGTCGTCAAGAGGAATTAGATGCAGAAGACGAGAGTCGATCAAAAGATTAAATGTTGTTTATAACAAACCATTTAACTATTCAAAAGCTCACTTTTCGTCGCACAAAAGGATACTTCTAACACAGGTTATCACACCTATGCGAGTCTTAATGTTGGTCCCCAACCCAATTATGCACAAATTAATGGTCCTTTACCTTCACTTTCGGTGAAGTAAAATCAATAACAGTCGTCAAATTCTTAGATATTTTGACACTTTCTATCATTTATCAAAATTTTAGAGCGTGAGATTGAATTTCATTCTGAAATAAAAGTTGAACATTTTCAATCGCCTCGGCAGCGAGAACAAAGAGATATTTTTCAGAAAAGACTTTTACCCCATGTTCAAAACTTGAAAAATTATGCATTGTATTGGGAAAGGGAATTTCATAAGGAACTTGGACTGATGAAAATAGTTTTTGAAAGCGAAACATCTATTTCAAATACTAAACGTAAAAAGAAAATGTTGAGAAAAGATGTTGATCGACTATTGGAAGATGTTATCGTCTGATATCCATAATGTTATGTTATTGCATTCTTTTGCATATGCATTTGATTATATCTCTGCTGATTACTTTGATTACATTTGAAAATATGGAGAATATTGATATTGTGTCACAAATCACACCTTTAAAAGTTGAAAATGAGCGATTGTTAAACGAGCTTTCAAATGCAAAATGTCGTCTTCAATGGTGTCAAAAAGATTGTCACACTCGTGAACTCGCTTGGCAAAACAAACTCCACCAGTTGCATACCAAAACTCTTTCTCTAAATGTTGAGCAACTGGATGAGGAAAAAGTGTCTTTGAAGTGTTAAATCTCAAAATATGAACAAGAAATTTCAAAAGTTAAAAAGGAATATGGTGTCATATTTGAGTTGCTCAACAAGACTCGTGCAAAAGCATCACAAGAACTTGATAATTATCTTGCACACACAAACGAGGTCGTTAATAGAAATGTACAAACTCGCTCTGAAAATCAAGATTTGTTACACACTATCCATGACCTTAGCGAGTTGGTGAAACTTAAACAAGATAGGGATAGTAACATGCTTGTAACTGCACCTACACAGATTCAAAATGACTCTCGAACATCTAATGACAAACCACAAGAGACTAATGTGCTTCCCTCTATTGAAACAGGAATAGTTGCCTCTTTTTCCCAATGCCCGCACTTCACGACCCTAGGAGCAATACAAGGAAGAATAGGAAGTTGCGGCGTAAGAAAAGAACAATAAAGAATGCTGAAGTAGAAGAACACCCTAGGAATTTGAATAAAACTCAAGTTGCACCCACTTTAGATATTGCGTCTGACAAATGTAATGAACAAAGTGATGTAACAAATGCTGAATCTTTAAGTACTCTTAATGTTTTGTTTGAAGCCTCTTGTGTTGTTTGTCGTAAAAGCTTGTTTTCTGGATGTCATGATAGATGTGTTGCCAAGGCTATCTTGAATCGTAAACGGAATAATAGAAAACGGAATACCTCTAGGCCCACTAATGCTTCTAAGTCTGTGCTAGGTAAACGACCTTCTAGTGTTCCAAATACGAGCATTGATGTACCCATAAAACCACCTTCACCTCCTAGGAAGACCTTATCACCTAGTACATTCACTAAGACCAAAGCTAAGACTAGTTGGAGATGGCAGAAATGGTTACATAATACACTTGAATTTAAATGGATACCTAAAATCATTAATATGTAGGTTTCTACTATAATTGTTTCAGAACCCACTAACTCTTCGGGTTCCACATCTACTTCTACCATCTGTGTCATCATTGTTGTAATGCGGTGTCTGATCATCCTAGTTGTTGATAGCGGATGTTCCCGACACATGACAGGCAATCTCAAACTGTTATCAAACTTTGTTGCAAAGTTCATTGGCACTGTCAGATTCGGGAATGATCACTTCGCAGCTATCATAGGCTACGAGAGATTACATCAATGGCAACATCGAAATTAGCAGGTTTATTATGTGGAAGCCTCAATCACAATCTTTTCTCTCTTTGTTCATTTTGTGATGGAGATTTGGAAGTTGCTTTTAGGGAGAAAACTTGTTTCATTCGTGATCTACAAGGAAAAGATCTTATGTCTGGCACCATGAATTCAAGTCTTTACAATCTCAATGCAAGACATGATTGCTTCATCTCCCATCTTTCTACTTTCAAAGGCAATATCAACAAAATCTTGGCTATAAACGTCGTCTCTCACATTTAAACTTTCAAACCATAACCAACCTTGCTCGATACAAACTTATTGAAGGTCTCCCAAGATTTCGATATTCTAAAGATCACCTTTCGGCTTGTGACAAGGGAAAAGCACTCGTGCTCACTTTCCTTCAAAGGTGGAACACAGCTCCGAGCATGTGCTTCATCTTCTTCACATGGATTTGTGTGGCCCGATGCGTGTGTAGACGATTAATTGAAAACGCTACATCTTGGTAATTATAGATTACTACTCAAGATGGACTTGGGTTTATTTCCTTCGAAGTAAAGATCAAGCTCACGAGATGATCATCACCTTTCTTACGAAAATTCAAGTTCAGCTCGACGAACACGGTCAGGACAAATCGAGCAGACAAAGGCTGAATTTGTGAATCAAACTCGTCGTGCATTTTATGAAAGTGGGAATTGAGCATCAAACATCTATTGCCGTACACACAGAACAAAAGCGGACTTGTTGAAAGATGAAACTAAATGCGTTAGCGGAAGCTGCAAGAACAATGTTAATTAATGCTAAACTTCACGATTACTTGTGGGTGAATCCGTGTCAGCGCATGCTACACTCGAATCGCTCAATGATTACTAAGTGCCACAACAAAACACCTTATGAGCTTATCACAACCGTAAACGAATCTCAAACACTATCTGTATTTGGATCCCTTTGTTATCGAATAATGATCGTGATGACTTTAGTAAGCTCAAAGCCATAGGCTGACATTGGAGTCTTTGTTGGATATTGTGAAAACTCTATTGGTTTCGGGATCACGGAATCGTCATTACAAAGGAGATTATGGAAGCGATTCATGCACATTCGATGAGCTTACAAACATGGCCGAGCATACTTGACTTGGAACGGTCATAACCATTTAAACTTCCCTCAAACCCCATCATCAGCTGAACCTAGTTTACAACTAACTTGACGTCAAATGGAACATCTACTTGCTCCTCTGTTTAGTGATGATATTGATGAACGTGCACCAGGTGTATCCAATGTTTCCGCTGCTCAACCTGATCATATTACAATACCTGATACGCCTGCTACAAAAACTACTATTGAGGAAGCACCACCAGTTAATTCTACAACAATAGTTGAATAAACGGCATCCAACGACGCTGAACCAGCTGATGATCTTCTGAACAATGAAGTACCCCCACCTGCATATTATGATCCAAATGCGTTCTTTAACCCGTTTGCTAATGAAACTGCCACATCTGATGTTGCGGAATCATCCACAAGCCATTTGAATCCTCCCAATCTGTAGAATGTATATCAACATCAAACTTCCACACATCGTTGGACGAAAGATCATCCTCTTGAAAACATTATTGGTAACCCGAATCAACTAGTCGTAACAAGACAACGTCTTCACACAGACGGTGAACATTGCATTTATGGACTCACTTTATGCCTTGTCTGAACCTAAAAACATTAAAGATGCAATGACCAAAGACAACTGGATTGAATCCATGAAAAAAGAACTCAATCTGTTTTAAGCGTCTTGAAGTATGGGAATTGGTTGAAAAGATATGAGGGTCTTAAGTCATTGGTCTCAAATGGATTTGGAAAAACAAATTTGATGCTGAAGGAATAATGTCAGAAATAAGTCCGTCTAGTGG
>OU343216.1:45615126-45702916 GCA_910596185.1 Chrysanthemum makinoi | reverse complement strand
TTCTAATGATGGTTCCCAACCTAACACACCTTGTTGCACAAGTTAAATGGTTCCTTACCTTTCTCTTTAGTGAAATAAAGGCATTAGCTGAACGATGTCAGGTTCTAAAATACTTTGACACTTTCATGTCCGACATCAAACTTTTGGAACATGCAATTGAAGTTAATTTAAATCAAAGTTGAACACTTTCAATCGCCATTTTTATGTGACAACAAAGGGATATTTTTCAGAAAGGGCTTTTACCACATGTCCGAAATCAAAAAATGTGTGCAATATATTGGGAACGGGATCTTCAGAAGGAGATTGGTCTTATGAAAAAAGTTTCCGAACAAACAAAAACATCGATTTCAAACACTAAACGTAAAAAGAAATTGTTAAGAAATCATGTTGACCGACTCTTGGAAGATGTTATCTATGCTGATACCATAAATTTTGTGTTACTACATTCCGTTGCATATGCATTTGATTATATCGCTGTTGATTCTGTTGATTCTGTTGAAAATGTTGAGAATACCGATAATGTGTCACAAATCAAGTCTTTAAAAATTGAAAATGAGAGATTGTTAAATGGGCTTTCCAATGCTAAACGTCGTCTTCAATGGTGTTGATGTAGGTTTTACTGACCAGTTTTTAATATTTATGAAGTCTTGTTATACCTATGGTCTACCCTAGTGCACTAACGGGTAGTGTACCAGGTCGTGTGTAGTGTATTAATTGGTAAAGCCGAGGTCGTCCCAAGACCTATGTGTGTTGGATTATTACTAAGTCTAGGTGTCACAGATTTATAAAGGTTTCGATAGGGATTTAATTAATTAAACTACTAAAGGAGAATAAAATAAAAGCAGATAAATGGTAAAGGGAAATCAATAGAGGAGAGTGGTGCTAACCTAGTTAATCCTCCTAGCTAGTTATGTCTACATCTACTTACTTCCAATAACTTCAGGTGGGGTCAAAGTCGAGAGGACAACATTTGGTCAATTCGCCCTAACCTATCAACAAAGATGCCACCACAGGAGAAGTCAGGTGTCTCCTCATAAGTCCTATTGTTACTGGTCCCCTAAGCCAAGTCATTAAGTACCACTACATGCTAGATTTATAATAGTGAGTGCCCGACCGTTAGGAACTTAGAGACTCACCCCCTAATTCTTAAGTTCATCCAAACGATAGGTGATCAGTTGGTCAAATCGCACAAGTAGAAAGGGTCTTCAGTTGGTCATATCTTACCTTCCCGTCTCAGTCCGCTCACCTAGGGTCAGTTGGTCATATCTCCTAGGCAATTAGCCTATATCGCCATTCAAAACTACCGAACCAACGGTGGCTACCAATAAACTATGCATGCATGCACTTAGAAATAATTGTACGGAATTAAAGTAAACACAAACAAAACAATTAAGGAATTATAACTAGGCCAACACCAAGAGGTGCTTAGCCGCTCATATTAATCATACAAACCAATTCAATATTCAAAGGTACGAAATACATGAATTGAAAGTAAAGAAAATATAAAATGCTAATGCTTATCGTAGGGAGAGTGATTTCTCCCTAGAGATAGCTCCGTATGCCTCTAGACCGCTTGAGCTTTTTCCCACGCTCTTTGTTGTGTGTCGAATGGGATGATTAGAAATGCTGGAATTCGTGGGGTATTTATAGGCCAGATCTGGGTTACGGCGTAACTCAATATAAGAGTTAAGCCGTAACCTTCTATTTCATCGTATATTGCACTAGATTCGTTGTTACGCTGCGTAACCTTATGTGGTTACCGTAGTCTTCAATAAACTTGGTTACGCCGTAGTTGATGCAATAGTTACGGCGTAAGTATCAGTGGCGTGGAACCTCATTTGACCTAATATAGTTACGTCGTAGCCTTTGGGAAGAGTTACACCGTAACCTTCTGATAAGTTGGTTTTCTGAGTCACGCAATACCGTACATGATTGTGTAGAAGAGTTACTGTAACTTCTTCAAATCCAGCATACTATGATAATTCTTTGATAATTCTCCATTCGCCGCCTCTTTAGCTCCAATTCTCGTAATTTACCTAAAAGTGGAAAACAATGGAAAACAAGCGTAAATCCATATAAATGATATAAATTACAAGCATTATCGGGGAAATTGACACCTAATAATCGACTATTTGATGTTATCAAATAATCCCCACTTGAACTCTACTTGCCCTCAAGTAGACCTTATTAGAAAGATTCCTAAAAAGATATCTCCCATAACTTGGAAAATATAAGTTTACAAATCCCTTGTGCTAGAATAAAACAAAGCCGAACACCTCACGAAAGGGTAACAGAACACTCAAATCTCTCAACTATTCTAAGTTTTAATTTCGGGGTGATCACTCAATCGCACAGTCATAGCATGTATTCTATCATAAGCTTGGCGGTTACACAAATCTCCACCGCTAGAGTTAAGGGCTAAACAATTCTCGAAGGCAATATGGGTAGACACAACATAGTTTAAAGGGTGATTCGTCACTACTAACATGTCACGGTGAAGTGGACAAAATCAATGATACATGACCAAATCCATGGCCAAGACACCAAAGATTGCTCGCTGCATCACCTAGACATGCTTCATGACTAAAGGGTAGGATAAGACATGGGATATATAAATGGTGTAAAATAAAAAAACAAGCAGGTAGTCTAAATCTATAACCAAGTCATCACCACTTACCGTCCGCCCAAAGTTCAAGCTTTGAAGTCAAGAAACCGGATCATGAAATATAAGGTAGATGTGTCATTAGAGGACGTCGTGATGGGCACACTACCTTTTCTCCAATTGTTGGCATATTTACCAACTTCAATCTTCAAATGTGACCGAGGCGGCCTCCTCGATACTAAATCTATAAAGCTCATAACATAGTGCTTATAACATCGCACTTTACAATAACTAAATCCTAACAAATTTTTTTATTTTTTTTTTTGATTTTTTTTTTCAACATAACAATAATAACTTAAACATAATATCCCCCCACTTGAGATGAACAATGAGAATTCGGGGGTCTTCAATGATCTTCAGGAATGTTGTCGATGAAAGATTTCGAACCTTTCCACTTAGACCTTGAACTTAGGCAAATGATGACTTCCCAATCACAAATAAAGACTACAGGGTAGGCTAAGGTGTATAGGTGTATCGAAACAATATATCGGGTTAGCAAAATGAAAGGAAAGGCTCAGATGGGTGTATCTAGGGGTATCTTGCACTAAAGGTGAGTACAACAAAAGGGTTTCACATGGGGGTCGAGAAGTCGAGGTGAATAATCGATAGACACACAATGGTAGGCTGTTTGAGTGATAATCCTATAATATTGCCTTCTAAAACTGAAAAGTCCAAATACATCGAGCTAACTCAGCATACCTCTTCTATGGTCTCGAAATGATGCAAAGGCCAAGTTCTAAAGTTTACAAGCTACCGGCATACTCATAATTTGGTGTATTTGGGGTAAAATATTGGAAACGGATAAGGCTAATCTCACCATATAATATCAAGGGTTGTATGTGCTCGGCTAAGTTCTACTCTAGTTAGGTTAAGAAAAACATGTCAAAATTTTAAAAATGGCATAATTTTTCAAAATAAACTAGAAAAACGATGGCAAAATAATGTTCAAGAGATAATTCTACTCCCGTCCCCCCCCCCCACTTGCTTTGTACTAAGCATTAAATAAAGGTGAAGAGAAAAGTAGAATTAGAGCGAGAACTTCCCTGAAATTTGCTCCATAAAGAAAAAAGGCCCATGAAAAAGAGACGTGCCTTCGTATAAGCATCATGAACAAACTTCAATCCTTGAAATCACACTACCGACAAGCATAATTCTAAAAACAAAAAATGAAAAATTAAAAACAAACCTAACTCACTTTCAGAACGGTTGCATTTAGCACATGCAACAAAGTTTTAAACCACTTGGTGTCCCAAGTGGACGAGTGAAGTCTCATGAGGGTTTACAAGGAACACACCCACAAAGTTCATTTAAAAACTAATACAAGGTTATTGTGTTTTAAAAGAAAGAATTAAAGCAGAGGAAGGTTACATCGAACTCTTATAAGGGAGTTACGCCAGAATCGAAAACTCGACATAAGCTGCAAAGCGAGTGGTTGCGGCGTAACCACGAGATGGTATTACCGTAATGATTAATGTGTCAAGAATTCTGGTTGGTTACGGCAGAACACATAGATGAGTTACGTCGTAACTCTCCGTCGATCAGCAAACGGCAGCAGAATAATTACCGTTTCTCGCAAAATGGTTTGAAAACACAAAACCCTACATAAATGGAAATAAAACAAAAGAAAGGGATAATTCGGTTTGTCTCCCGAAAGAGCACTTTTCTTTATTTACGAGTCTTTAAGTTAGACTCAGAGCCGTGGAGCTTCTAAGGGGGCCTTTGGACTTCCCCGACTTCCTCCATATCTTTCATTAAGTTACGCCTGACCCAACCAACATTAGTGGCAGTGCGGAGATATTCTTTGGTTTCAAATTTTCGAATTTTGTAAAATTTTTGTTCAGGTCTCAAATGGTATCGCGTAAACTCATATTTTTTGGATATAATTTGTGGCGGTCTCTTAAACGGGAAGCCAAGAAGTTTGCATCTTCTTTTCTCGTGTACTTCATCATCTGGGTCAATGAAACCGTCTTCTCCTTGCAACTCGAGATAATCGAAATCATCGTCGTCGGAATCGGTATCTTTAAGTTGGTCATTGTTTTCTACGAGTATTTGCTTGCATTCTTCTTTTTCTATCTTAGACGATTCCTTGGTGTTATCTTCTAATTTTTCATTAGGAATTTCATCGTTAGGTTGATCTTTACTCATACATCCATTCCAAATTTTCTCTTTAGTTAACGTGTCAATTTTTCCGTATTTGATTCTGACCCAATCGTTGAATCCGAGATCATCTGGCCAAGGCAATTCTGTTCTTTCAGAATCATTAGTTGAAGTCCATAGGAACTCATCTTCCCCAGCTCTCTCAATGCTGCTTCCCCCGTCACATTCATACTCAAAAGAGTTGCAGGAAGCCCAAACGTTTCCGTCACCGGTCTTAATTTGTTCACACCAATGATCTTGAGTTCCTTCGTCATTGTCATCTTCAGAAGGAATATCATCGAGGGGCTTAATGGTTTTTCCTCGAAGAATATGTTTTTCATATTTGAGTTCCAGATTTCTAAACAAAGCCGAATTAATTATCGCATCCCCGAATCTTACTGAATACCAATCTCTGAATGATAGATTTCCAAAATCAACGTCATGCCTCCCAGATTCATGGTGGCATATCCAAACTTCGTTCTTCACATTACCTCCTCTGTTGCAATATTCACAAAAAGGGTTGCACGTTGGCCAAGCGTGAGTAATCTCATCTTCCATGATGAGTAAGGGTTTGCAGTAATGATTGATAGGTGGTCCTTCCACTTCGTTAATTGAGAACTTGGCTAACCTTTCTTCGTCATTAAGTGTAGTCCGCATGTATCTGTCATCATTTATCCTCTCTTTATCACTTCTACTCAAGGCAGTTTTCCGAGATCACACGAGGCCCATAAGTGTAGCATCCCCTCATCACATTGTATAGCCTTACACCAATGACTTCTCCTTTTAGGGTTGTCGGTAACGCTAGAATTCTGGTTACGCCGTAACTCTGAGATGTGATTACATCGTAACTCACTTTCGCCATAAGTATTAGACTCATCAGAGGAATTGTCGTTATCAGAGAATACAGCCTTACATATAGTAGATTTGTTCTTTTGTTCCTCATTTCTTCTTTGTATCTCGTCGCCAAGCTTTCCAATTAAAGTTTCTAAATTTTTTAGTGATATGTCGTGGGAAGAGAGGCTCTTGTTTGTATTATCTTGGAAAATTTTCAGCCGTTCCTCTTGCTCTTTTTGCCTCTTGGTAGCATCCACAAGGTACTTGTTAATAATTTCCTCCAGGTTAGCTCTACTTTTATTACGCTCATAATATGGCGGGGGTCCTCCACGAAACCCATTACGATTATCCCCGTAGAAAGGCCTATTCTCTCCATACTTAGCTTCCTCGATCGTATCTTCTTTGTCAATTTTAGGACAATTCTTAGTCAGATGTCCCGCTTACGCTACAGTTTAACTTGGATGGCATGAACAGTTTCTCTGATATTTAGCATATCTCGACCGAAATTCTCAAGCTTCTTGGTTATTGCTACAATTCCATCGAAACTTATGCCTTGGTTTCTTATACTTCCTCCGTCGTGCCATTTTTGAGAGTGATCAGCCATTTTTTGAATGGCATCAATAGCAAGAGTAGGAGTCATGTTCGAGATAGGTCATTGATAGTCCAGCATTTCTCTTGTAGTTACGTTAATTCCTTTGTAGAAAATGTTGACCTTCTACTCGTTGTTCAGATCATGTGTAGGACACTTGTAAAGGAGATCGTTGTATCTATCCCAGGCTTGATACAACGTTTCGTCGCCTTCTTGCTTGAAATTATGGATTTCCAAAAGCTGGTTAGAAATCTTTGATGGCGGACAATATCTCTGAATAAAGTGCTTCTTAAGTAGACCCCAAGTATTAATTGCCTCGGCGGGCAATCTTTCAATCCATCTTCTGGCAGCTCCAGTAAGAGTCATTGGGAATACCCATAGCATAACAGCATCATGAGACACGCCCGGAATATTGAAAAGGCTTGCGATGTATAGGACATTTTCAACGTGCTCATATGCATCTTCGTCCCTGTTTCCTGAAAAAGGGTTAGCACGAAGCTCCCTCATAAATTGGTCTTTGATTTCGAAACGGGCATCCGCTCCAATTGCCGGTCTTACGAGACCTGGCCCTTGTTCCGCTCTTGTCAACGCCAAGTATTCCTCAAGAGTGAGGTCATCGATGTTAAGAACTTCCATGGTACTTGAAAACTTGAAATATGATCATGAGAAAAGTTTAAAATGAAATGAAAGACTTAATATTAATCCTAATATAACTCCCCGGCAGCGGCACCAAAAACTTGATGCAGGTTTTAATGACCAGGTTTTAATATTCATAAAGTCTCGTTATACCTATGGTCTACCCTAGTGCATTAACGGGCAGTGTACCCAGTCGTGTGTAGCGTAGTAATCGGTAAAGCCGAGCTCGTCCCAAGAGCTATGTGTGTTGGATTATTACTAAGTCTAGGTGTCACAGATTTATAAATGTTTCGATAGGGATTTAATTAACTAACCTACTAAAGCAGAATAAAATAAAAGCAGATAAATGGTAAAGGGAAATCAATAGAGGAGAGTGGTGCTAACCTAGTAAATCCTCCTAGCTAGTTATGTCTACGTCTACTTACTACCAATTACTTCAGGTGGGGTCAAAGTCGAGAGGAAAACATTTGGTCAATTCGCCCTAACCTATCAGCAAAGATGCCACCACAGGAGAAGTCAGGTGTCCCCCCATAAGGCCTGTTGTTCCTTGTCCCCTAAGCCAAGTCATTAAGTACCGCTACATGCTAGATTTATAATAGTGAGTGCTCGTCCGTTAGGAACTTAGACACTCACCACCTAATTCTTAAGTTCATCCAAACGATAGGTGATCAGTTGGTCCAATCGCACAAGTAGAAAGGGTCGTCAGTTGGTCATATCTAACCCTTCCCGTCTCAGTCCGCTCACCTAGGGTTAGTTGGTCATATCTACTAGGCAATTGGCCTCTACCGCCATTCAAAACTACCGAACCAAGGGTGGCTACCAATAAACTATGCATGCATACACTTAGAAATAATTGTACGGAAGTAAAGTAAATGCAAAAAAAACAATTAAGGAATCATAACTAGGCCAGCACCAAGAGGTGCTTAGCCGCTCATATTAATCATACAAACCAATTCAATATTCAAAGGTACGAAATACATGAATTGAAAGTAAACAAAATATAAAATGCTAATGCTTATCGTAGGGAAGTGATTTCTCCCTTGGAGACAGCTCCGTATGCTCCTCTAAACCTGCCTTGAGCTTTTTCCCACGTTCTCTGGTTGTTTTGTGTGGAATGGGATGATTAGAAATGCTGGAATTCGTGGGGTATTTATAGGCCAGATCTGGGTTACGGCGTAACTAACATAAGAGTTACGCCGTAACCTTCTATTTCATCGTATTTTGCACTAGATCTGCTGGTTACGTCGTAACCTTATAAGTGGTTACGTCGTAGTCTTCAATAAACTTAGTTACGCCGTAGTTGATGCAATAGTTACGGCGTAAGTATCAGCGCTGTGGAACCTCATTTGACCTAATATAGTTACGTCGTAGCCTTTGGGAAGAGTTACGCCATAACCTTCGATAAGTTGGTATTCGTCATGCATAGTTATGTATGTATGTGAGAGAAGAGTTACACCGTAACTTCTTCAAAATCAGCATACTATGATAATTCTTTGGATAATTCTCCATTCCGCGTCTCTTTAGCTCCAATGCTCGTAATTTACCTGAAAGTGGAAAACAATGGAAAACAAGCGTAAATCCATATAAATTATATAAATTACAAGCATTATCGGGGGAAATTGACACTTAATAATCAGGACTATTTGATGTTATCAGGTGTCAACAAGATTGTCAAAATCGTGAACTTGCTTTGCAAAACAAGATCAACCAGTTGCGTTCAAAATCTCTTGATCCAAAAATAGAACAACTGGATGATGAAAACGTGTCTTTAAAGTGTCAAATTTCAAAATATGAACAAGAAATTTCTAAACTCAAAACTGAATATGGTGTCATATTTGATTTACTCAAAAAGACTCGTGCTCAATCGTCAAAAGATGCTGATGATCATCTTGCATATACCAAAGAAGTTTTACGAAATAATTGAAATACTCGCTCTGAAAATCAAGACTTGTTACACACTATCCATGACTTGAAAGCAGAGTTGGTGAAACTTAAACAAGATAGGATTAGTAACACACATGTACTTGCCCCAGGATTGCTTAAAATTGACACTAGAATGCCTAATGACAAACCACAACATACTAATGTGCTTCCTTCCACTGAAATAGGAATAGTTGCCTCTTTTCCCAACGTTAGCACTTCACAGCTTAAGAGCAAATCAAGGAAGAATAGGAAGTTGCAACGTAAGAAAAGAACAATAAATACCTCTGAAGTAGAAGAACACCTTAGGACTTTGAATAAAACTCATGTTACACCCACTTTAGACATTGCGTTAGACAAATGTAATAGTAAAAGTGATGTAACGAATGCTGAACCTTTAAGTACTTTGAATGTTATGTTTGAAGCATCTTGTGTTGGTTGTCGTAAAAGCATGTTTTCTGGTTGTCATGATAAATGTGTTGCTAATGCTATCTTATCTCGTAAACGGAACAATAGAAAACGGAATACCTCTAGGCCCACAAATGCTTCTATGTATGTGCTCGGTAAACCGCCTTCTAGTGTTTCTGTAAATATCATTGATGTACTCGTAGAACCTACTTCACCTCCTAGGAAGAAATTCTCACCTACTGCATTCACTAAGACCAAAGCAAAGACTAGTTGGACTTGGCGGAGATGGTTACAAAACATACCAGGATTTAAATGGATTCCTAAAATCATTAACATGTGTGTGTCTTCTGTAACTGTAACAGAACCCTTTAACTCTTCGGGTTCCACCTCTACTTCTATTCCACCTGTGCCGTCTGCGTGTAATGCAGGTGATACAGATCATCCTCTGGATTGTTGATAGCAGATGTTCCCGACACATGACAGGCAATCTCAAACTATTATCAAACTTTGTTTCAAAGTTCATTGGTACTGATGAGTGTGTAAATACTCATCATTTTTGGTTAAATCTGAACTGCAAAACGTCTAAAAATGCTCAGAAATGCATCAAAATACTGAAAATATCTCAAAATTGCATTTTATATGTTTCAGATGCAAAATGTTTAAAACCAGATGAAAAACGAGCAAAGTTTGCATAATTGGCAGTTTCAGTCCCCCGACTTTCAGAAAATGGCAAAATCAGTCCCTAGGCATTTGTTTTATAAGAAAAGTCACCAAAGGTCCTTTTTAAATCATAACTTGTCACAATTAGTCCTTTGGTGAAAAGTCCAAAAGTTTTGAGAAATTACAGTTTTGATCCTTGGATTTTAAAAATGTTCAAGTTTAGTCCTTTGAATTTCACAATTGGCAAATATGGTCCTTGGATTATTGGAGATGGCAAGATAGGCCCTTGGACTACAACTTCATAATTTACAGCTTTGGCCCCTGGATTTTCAGAATTACACAATGGGTCCCTAGTGTTGAAAATGGATTCAAAATAAATCCTGAGTCCAAATCCAATATCCAACCCAAGCCCAATATCCTTTTACCCAATATCCAACCCGTTACCCCTATTACCGAACCACCCACGGTTTAAAATAAACCGCCAAACCATCTCCTTTTTCCTGTCTTCCCCGACCACCTTGTCTGCAAACACCACCCTACCTCCCCTACTCCACACTTTGTCTCCTCCACCTCAACAACCTCCAAAGCAGCATTTAATGCGCCCCTCCCCTGTCCCAGTTGCTATATCCCAGTTTCCCGCCAAAATGTGATCAATGGCCAAGATTGTCTCCAGTGATCCAAAGGCCTCAAAGACAGATGGGATTAGCTCAGAGAGAGAAAGGAAGCAAAGTTGGTGTATAAAAATGAAGGAAGAGAGAAGAAAAAGTAGTTAGTTAGTTTTTATTTTTCACTTGTATGTCGTTTTTATTATTAATGTTCTAAATTAAGTTTAAAGATGTAATTTGCTGTTCTTATATATTCAAACTAAGTTGTTTTATCAATATCATCTGTTTTCAAGTTCTATTTCAAAGTTTCATTTAAACTTCATGTTTCCAATTCCACTGTTGCAAAATTTAGTTTTAAACACCTATGTTTAAGATTCAAACAGCTTCTTTTTAAGCTTAAGTGAGTTTATTAAAGCTTCTCATAGCTTTTGATAAGCTTGGGAAACAGTTTCAAGCATATTTGATTCTTGGTCAAAGAAAGTCAACTGTGCAGTGAAATCTTGGTTCAAGCAGTTTGGTGATGATTTGGGGTGTTGCAGAGCCTTGATTTGGGTTGGAATAGCTTCAGTTAGTATAGTTATGGTTTGGGTATAAGCTGCATAGTAGCTGGACTGCTGTGAGATTTTCTTTCTCTTCATGTCATTTTTTTGTTCAAATCTGTATGTGGTTGTTTCATGTAGTTAGTGTCAATTGTTAACTCAAATCATTGCAATTAGGTTCAGTTTGGTTAGTGATAGTTAGAATAGGGAGTAACTCACACTAGTTAAGTGATTTGTTAGTTAAAGTTTGCTTACAAGTTACATGAACCTGTGTTTGGTCTAAGCTGGCATTTGGGATTTCAGAGCTTATTAGTGGTTAGATTCGGTTTACTAAACTCCCTTTAGGCTTACTAGGATCATTTAAATCACTCATTTGCATACCAAATCAGTGGAAGTCAAAATCATCAACCCACTGTCTTAATTAGCTATCTGTTGGATTTTTATAAATACAAAATCTTGTTTTGTGTTTGTAATACATAGATATAACTTGCATTAAGTTTATTTCAGTACAATACATCAATTTCAGTCCTTAAATTGAATCAAAACTCATTAAAGTCAAACCTTTCACTTTTGCTTCAAAAGTCAAATTTGCAAAAAGTCAGTTTATGCCCAACTGAGTTGATTTTTCATGGGTTCATTTCTGGGCAAAATTTAGTGGAACTTGTGATTTTAAAAACCTCAGCTGGTCTATTTTCTTATTGCTATTTTTGTAGATTTTAGCAAATTTTTTATAAGCTTCAAAATGGGTCATAAACTTAGGCTTATTTGCCCTGTGCAACTGACTCAGTTAACACTGAGTCTGCACAGGGACTTGCAGGGCTTGGGAAAAGCTCATAAGAGCTTATGAGCAGCTCATTTTTGGTTTAGACATTCTTATCCAGGTCTATTTCAAAGTCCAATTGCTGTTTTTCATTTTCTGCTTATTGGGTGGCTTGTGCTCTAGCTTAAAAGTGGTTGCCTCAACTGATTTTTAGCACTTATCTCAAATCATCAAATCTGATCAATAGGCCCTATAGAGGTTAAGGCTTGTTGTTATTAGTTGCATTTGGGTAATTGTAGCATAATATAGCTTCTGTTTCAGTATTGGTGCTTGTTTGTAGCTTTTAGCTTAACTTAAAGTGCTTATTTAAAAGCACTTTGCATAGCAGTTTCATATTCTTGCACACAAGTACCTGTTTTTCCATTTTTCCTAGATTCTCAATAATATTTTAGACTTTTCTTGAATTTTTCATATTTTTCCAAGTCAGTTTAGTATTTTTCTGCATTTTAATCAATTTTAGTACTTTTAATTAGCATTTAATCCCATTAATTAAGAAAAGTTTCAAAAAATAATTTTTCATTTTTCTTAAGTTAAGATAAATATAAAAAGTCAAAAAAATATTTTTCCAGATTTTCTTAGTTAAATTTGTATTTTTAAGTAATTTAAATAGTTTTAATTCCTAGAAAATTCAGAATAATCGAAAAAAATAAAAAATAGTTTTGAAAATTCTCTTTTGTTATTTTAGATTTTTCCAAGTCATAATTTTATTTTTCTAGCTTTATTTCATATTTTCTTGTATTTTAGGTTATTATTAAATAGTTAAAAATAGTTTTCAATTAATAATAATTAATTAATTAGTTATAAAAATAATTTTCTTTTTCTAAAAATTTTCTTTTATCATTAGGTTTTTAAAAATATCATTTTCATATTTTTAGGATTAATATTGTGTAAGTTTCACATTTTCATTTGTACGTTACGTAGTTTTAAATTAAGTTTTATAAAAACATAAAATCAAAAACATCATTTTGCAAATAGTGATAGCGTTTATTTAATATTTTTTATCTTTTTAATTTTCTTTAATTTGCATTTAAGCCTCTTTAATTTATTTACTTTTTCTGTAGTTATAATAATTCAAAAAACTCTTTTCCGTTCAAATCTCGATCACTATTCGTTGTAGATTCATCGCGATAGCTCGGGACATAACCGACGGGAAACACTATACTCTCCTGATCTTCATTGCATTCGTTCTGAACCGTTTTAGTTTACTTGGTCGCCATTCACAAGTGGCGGTTTGTGAGAAAACTTGATGTTCAGAGCGAATCAAATTTGGCGCCGCTGCGGGGAGTGTGCTAACAATCTTACGCCTAGCATTAGTGATTTGAATATTCACTCTTTGTTCATACCATCCATCTATATTTATATATTTTCTTATAAAAAATCCAAAAAACCCAAAAACATCTTAAAACGTATAAAACACAAAAATATTTTTCTTTTGTTTCTACATATATATAAAAAAAAATCCCAAAAAGATTTTCTTTCTTATATTTACAACATGTTTTTCAAAAATACCAAAAATATTCCTCTTTACCCTCTTACCCTTTTGATTCTTCATTTCTTACCCTCTGGAAACATTTGATTCTTTCTATGTCTTATCCTCACCCTCTTGGTTGTCAATGGTGTGGTGGTCCTTATAATGGTGGCAATTGCCCCAGTTGTAGCATGGTGGAGTCAGGAAACGGGTCTGTCTATAACCAAGATCCCTATTCTTACCATAACACAACTGATTTATTCCATCAGCTACCACACTGTGAGACTCAGCAGTTTTATTGTTGGAGTAGTGGTGGTTCACACTCCGCTGATTGTGAATCGGAAACACGCTTGTCTATGAGCAGTTTCCTGATAACAATTATGACTACAACACATATGACTAACAGCCACATCAGTTTTACTGTTGTGAGTATTGTGGAGGTCCTCACTTTAGCTCTGATTGTCAAGCAAGGAATCCATTTCCTTGTAACAATTACGACACTTCGTATCATGACCAACCTCTACAGTACCAAATGAATCAGGCACCACCTCAGCCTGAGCGACTTCCTCAAAATCTTCTCCTTGATCTTTTAGATTTAGTGAAAGATTTGAAGGAATGTAAACATTCCCAAGATAATCCAAATCAAAATCCATGGAAGAATTGCTACTGAAGAGCTGTGCTAAAATAAATTCCCAAATTGTGTTTGAAAAATCTATTAGGGAATCAATTGCAAAAAAAAAAGCAGCCAGATCTAGCTCTCAATTTCGTTTTATTCCTGATGACAGTGATGATGAGGATACACTTGATATCCTTCAATTCTATAAAGATTCATCAAGTTCGTCAGTTGATATCCCAGCAGTGGAGATTCATTCTCAAACAACTGCTATCACACCCGATATTCCCACTCACTCTCTGAACATGGGGGACGAGCATCTTGACACTGTTCTTGAAAAGGAATCGGACGAATTCATAAAGTCTAGTGTTGAGAACCTTGTCCCAATCCCGAGAGAGTCACAGGAAACTTCTGATCATATGTGTGATTCTTCTTCCCCTCTTGAGTGTTCAAAAGATCATTTTGAAACTTTCTCCGATTTTAGCGACGATTGTGCTTCTTATGGAAACATCGAGTATGTTGAGGCATCGCTTCCACAATCTGATGCTGATCATCTCATGAGGAGTTCACCGATGAACTCACTCACATCAATCCACTTTCATCAGGAAGTGATGATGGTCTCTTTGATTTCGAAGCCGATCTAGGAGAGATTGAAAGTCTCCTTTATAATGATCGTTCACTCACTTCTTATCCCAACAGTCCAATAGAGAATGTTAATCACTTTGTTCCTGAAGCATTCAAAACAACTCTCACCAATCCTCTATTTGAATTCGAATCTGAATTCACCTTGATTTCTGACAATCCAATCTTTGACAAGGATAGTGATGAGTCCACAATGGAACAAGAATTCACAGATTTACATCATGTGAATGATTCTCTTCATGAGGAGTTCGCCGGTGAACTCACTCATATCATGACTCCGTCGGAGTATGATCGCTTGGATGGCAAAAATCATGATCGGGGGGAAAAATTCTCAATCATGAGAGTTTGTATTTCTATGATAAATTTTCCAACCCTCCCTCCCGAGATGCTTTCCAAACCAAAGAGCTCAACCGATAAAATCCAAACGAGTGCAACTGCACTTGATCCTGAGGAAGAAGATCTTATCATGATCGTCATCATGACTTTCTTTCTTTTCTTCACCTACCTGGTGACTTCCTCTCTTCTTCACTCGTTCGGGAGTGAGGACACTATCTTTGACCCGGCATTTTCATTTATCATCTGTGGCGGATCTATGTATATCTCATTGGTGTGGAACTTTCACGTACTTCAATGTTTATACAAACATCTTGAATGAAAGTCCGATGGAGATTGTCTCTTCCACTTACTTCCCCATGAACAAATGAATACGGGGTCGAGTCAAGCTAGCGACTCGGTAATCAAAAACAGTAGCACACCACATGGGTTTTCACCCGTGTGTGCCACCTTAGTGTGGGGGAGATGCCCCACATGTTGTATATATATATATATATATATATATAAAAAAAAAAAAAAAAAAATCATTTTCAAATAATGGCCGTAGTATTTCCCTTTTACGTTCTTTGTTTCGGCATAACCGCTGGTACTTTGAATATTGAGGGCAATATTCATTTCTAAATGTGGGGGGGAATTCTCACGAATTTTATCATGTAATTATACCGCCTAATTCACCCGTTTTTGGCCAAAATTTTTTTTGGAGTAAGTGTTTTGCACTTACTCACTTACGGTATATCACCGCCATGTCTAATAAAAAAAAGGATTGGCTAATCCAGGAGCAAATGGCTCTTGGTAAAGATATCTCAAATCCGTTGACGGCTTGCAATTTGCCCAAAATTGTATGGTATTCAGCTCACCATATCCTTAAAAGTGAAGAGTTGGCTAGCCCGCAAGTTTATGGCTTGTGGTAAAGGCAGTGGAAAAACCATAATTGGTAATCAGCTCACCAAAGATAATATTGATAATTTATCTAAGAGTTGGCTAGTCCAGAAGCAAACGGCTTCGGGTAAAGACAAATCAAATCCGTTGGAAGCTGGTGGTTTGCTCAAAATCACATGGTTACCGGTGTACCATGGTTCTTACTTGAACTGAAACATTTGGCTACTCCAGAAGTAATGGCTTTTGGTAAAGAGATTCAAATCCATTAAGTTTTTTCAAAAGATTGCTAGGGACTAGCAATAGTTTAGTGTGGGGGATTGATGAGTGTGTAAATACTCATCATTTTGGTTAAATCTGAACTGCAAAACGTCTAAAAATGCTCAGAAATGCATCAAAATACTGAAAATATCCCAAAATTGCATTTTATATGTTTCAGATGCAAAATGTTTAAAACCAGATGAAAAACGAGCAAAGTTTGCATAATTGGCAGTTTCAGTCCCCCGACTTTCAGAAAATGGCAAATCACCCTAGGCACTTATTTTAAAAAGAAAAGTCACCAAAGGTCCCTTTTAAATCATAACTTGTCACAATTAGTCCTTTGGTGAAAAGTCCAAAAGTTTTGAGAAATTACAGTTTTGATCCTTGGATTTTAAAAATGTTCAAGTTTAGTCCTTGGAATTTCACAATTGGCAAATATGGTCCTTGGATTATTGGAGATGGCAAGATAGGCCCTTGGACTACAACTTCATAATTTACAGCTTTGGCCCCTGGATTTTTAGAATTACACAATGGGTCCCTAGTGTTGAAAATGGATTCAAAATAAATCCTGAGTCCAAATCCAATATCCAACCCAAGCCCAATATCCTTTTACCCAATATCCAACCCGTTACCCCTTTTACCCGAAACCACCCACGGTTTAAAATAAACCGCCAAACCATCTCCTTTTTCCTGTCTTCCCCACCACCTTGTCGCAAACACCACCCTACCTCCCCTACTCCACACTTTGTCTCCTCCACCTCAACAACCTCCAGCAAAGCATTTAATGCGCCTCCTGCCCCAGTTGCTATATCCCGCCCAAAATGTGATCAATGTCCAAGATTGTCTCCAGTGATCCAAAGGCCTCAAAGACAGATGGGATTAGCTCAGAGAGAGAGAGGAAGCAGAGTTGGTGTATAAAAATGAAGGAGGAGAGAAGAAAAAGTAGTTAGTTAGTTTTTATTTTTCACTTGTATGTCGTTTTTATTATTAATGTTCTAAATTAAGTTTAAAGATGTAATTTGTTGTTCTTATCTATTCAAACTAAGTTGTTTTATCAATATCATTTGTTTTCAAGTTCTATTTCAAAGTTTCATTTAAACTTCATGTTTCCAATTCCACTGTTGCAAAATTTAGTTTTAAACACCTATGTTTAAGATTCAAACAGCTTCTTTTTAAGCTTAAGTGAGTTTATTAAAGCTTCTCATAGCTTTTGATAAGCTTGGGAAACAGTTTCAAGCATATTTGATTCTTGGTCAAAGAAAGTCAACTATGCAGTGAAATCTTGGTTCAAGCAGTTAGTGATGATTTGGGGTGTTGCAGAGCCTTGATTTGGGTTGAATAGCTTTCGTTAGTATAGTTATGGTTTGGGTATGTTTATAGTAGCTGACTTGTGAGATTTTCTTCTTCATGTCATTTTTTTGTTCAAATCTGTATGTGGTTGTTTCATGTAGTTAGTGTCAATTGTTAACTCAAATCATTGCAATTAGGTTCAGTTTGGTTAGTGATAGTTAGAATAGGGAGTAACTCACACTAGTTAAGTGATTTGTTAGTTAAAGTTTGCTTACAAGTTACATGAACCTGTGTTTGGTCTAAGCTGGCATTTGGGATTGCAGAGCTTATTAGTGGTTAGATTCAGTTTACTAAGCTCCCTTTAGGCTTACTAGGATCATTTGAATCACTCATTTGCATACCAAATCAGTGGAAGTCAAAATCATCAACCCACTGTCTTAATTAGCTATCTGTTGGATTTTTATAAATACAAAATCTTGTTTTGTGTTTGTAATACATAGATATAACTTGCATTAAGTTTATTTCAGTACAATACATCAATTTCAGTCCTTAAATTGAATCAAAACTCATTAAAGTCAAACCTTTCACTTTTGCTTCAAAAGTCAAATTTGCAAAAAGTCAGTTTATGCCCAACTGAGTTGATTTTTCATGGGTTCATTTCTGGGCAAAATTTAGTGGAACTTGTGATTTTAAAAACCTCAGCTGGTCTATTTTCTTATTGCTATTTTTGTAGATTTTTGCAAATTTTTTATAAGCTTCAAAATGGGTCATAAACTTAGGCTTATTTGCCCTGTGCAACTGACTCAGTTAACACTGAGTCTGCACAGGGACTTGCAGGGCTTGGGAAAAGCTCATAAGAGCTTATGAGCAGCTCATTTTTGGTTTAGACATTCTTAGCCTTGTCTATTTCAAAGTCCAATTGCTGTTTTTCATTTTCTGCTTATTGGGTGGCTTGTGCTCTAGCTTAAAAGTGGTTGCCTCAACTGATTTTTAGCACTTATCTCAAATCATCAAATCTGATCAATAGGCCCTATAGAGGTTAAGGCTTGTTGTTATTAGTTGCATTTGGGTAATTGTAGCATAATATAGCTTCTATTTCAGTATTGGTGCTTGTTTGTAGCTTTTAGCTTAACTTAAAGTGCTTATTTAAAAGCACTTTGCATAGCAGTTTCATATTCTTGCACACAAGTACCTGTTTTTCCATTTTTCCTAGATTCTTAATAATATTTTAGACTTTTCTTGAATTTTTCATATTTTTCCAAGTCAGTTTAGTATTTTTCTGCATTTTAATCAATTTTTAGTACTTTTTAATTAGCATTTAATACAATTAATTCAGAAAAGTTTCAAAAAAATAATTTTTCATTTTTCTTAAGTTAAGATAAATATAAAAAGTCAAAAAAATATTTTTCCAGATTTTTCTTAGTTAAATTTGTATTTTTAAGTAATTTAAATAGTTTTAAATAGTTTTTAATTCCTAGAAAATCCAGAAATAATCATAAAAATACAAAAATAGTTTTGAAAATTCTCTTTTGTTATTTTAGATTTTTCCAAGTCATAATTTTATTTTTCTAGCTTTATTTCATATTTTCTTGTATTTTAGGTTATTATTAAATAGTTAAAAATAGTTTTTAATTAATAATAATTAATTAATTAGTTATAAAAATAATTTTCTTTTTCTAAAAATTTTCTTTTATCATTAGGTTTGTAAAAATATCATTTTCATATTTTTAGGATTAATATTGTGTAAGTTTCACATTTTCATTTGTACGTTACGTAGTTTTAAATTAAGTTTATAAAACATAAAATAAAAAACATCATTTTGCAAATAGTGATAGCGTTTATTTAATATTTTTTATCTTTTTAATTTTCTTTAATTTGCATTTAAGCCTCTTTAATTTATTTACTTTTTCTGTAGTTATAATAATTCAAAAAACTCTTTTCCATTCAAATCTCTCGATCACTATTCGTTTGGTGATTCATCGCATAGCTCGTTGGGACATAACGACCCGGGGAAACACTATACTCTCCTGATCTTCATTGCATTCGTTTCGAACCGTTTTAGTTTTCTACGGTCGGCCATTCACAAGTGGGTTGGTTTGTGTGAAAAACTTGACTGTTCAGAGCGAATCGTAATCTGTCAGTTCGAATGATCACTTCGCAGCTATCATGGGCTACGGAGATTACATCAATGGGAACATCGAAATTTGCAGAGTTTATTATGTGGAAGGTATCGGTCACAATCTATTTTCTGTCGGTCAATTTTGTGATGGAGATTTGGAAGTTGCTTTTCGGGAGAAGACTTGTTTCATTCGTGATCTAAAAGGAAACGATCTTATGTCTGGAAACCGCACATCAAGTCTTTACACAATCTCAATGCAAGACATGATTGCTTCATCTTCCATCTGTCTACTTTTAAAAGCAACATCTACAAAATCTTAGCTATGGCACCGTCATCTCTCACACTTAAACTTTCAAACCATAACCAATCTTGCACGATATAAACTCGTTGAAGGTCTCCCAATATTTTGGTATTCTAAAGATCATCTATGCTCAGCTTGTGAACAAGGGAAAAGCACTCGTGCTTACTTTCCTTCAAAGGTGGAACACAGCTCTCAGCATGTACTTCATCTTCTTCACATGGATTTGTGTGGCCCGATGTGTGTGCAGACGATTAATGGCAAACGCTACATTTTGGTAATTGTCGATGACTACTCAAGATGGACTTGGGTTTATTTTTTTCGAAGTAAAGATCAAGCGCTACAGATGATCATCACCTTTCTCATGAAAATTCAAGTTTAGCTCCGAAACACAGTCAGACAAATCAGAACAAACAAAGGAACTGAATTTGTGAACCAAACTCTTCGTGCATACTATGAGAAAGGGGGAATTGAGCATCAAACATCAATTGCACGGACACCAGAACAAAATGGAGTCGTTGAAAGACGAAATCATACGTTGGTGGAAGTTGTAAGAATGACGTTGATAAATGCAAAACTTCCAGATTACTTGTGGGCTGAAGCCATGTCTACTACATGCTACACTCAGAACCGTTCAATGATTACTAAAAGCCACAACAAAACACCTTATGAGCTTATCCATAACCGCAAACCGAATCTAAAACACTTTCATGTATTTGGTTTTCTTTGTTATCCAAATAATCATCGTGATGACTTTGGTAAGCTCAAGGCTAAAGCTGACAGTGGAGTGTTTGTTGGATACTGTGAAAACTCTAAGGGATACCGGATATGGAATCGTCATACAAGGGAGGTTATGGAAACGATTCATGCCAATTTCGATGAGCTTACTGAAATGGCTTATGATCAAAACATCTTGGAACGCGGACATAACCGTCTAAACTTCCCCCAAACCCCATCATCAGCTGAACCAAGCCTACTGCTTACTCGTCGTCAAATGGAACAGCTATTTGCTCCTCTGTTTAGTGATGATATTGATCAACGTGCTCGAGATGTATCAAATGTTTCCGCTGCCAACCCGATAATACTCCAATCCACGATACACGCGAACGAACAACTATTGAAGATGCACCTCCAATTGATTCTACAACAACAGCCGAACAAACCGCATCCAATGACGCTGAACCAGCTAATGATCTTCTGAACCATGAGGTACCTACACCTGCATATTATGATCCAAATGCGTTCTTCAATCCTTTTGCTAATGAATCTGCCACTTCTGATGTTGCTAAATCATCCACAGGCCATTTGAATCCTCTTAATCTGCACAATGTATATCAACATCAACCCTCCACACATCATTGGACTAAAGACCATCCTCTTGTGAATATCATTGGAAACCCGAATCAACCAGTCGTAACTAGACAACGCCTACAGACTGACGGTGAACATTGCATTTATGCACTTACCGTTTGCCAATCTGAACCCAAAAACATTAAAGAAGCAATGACTTATGACAACTGGATAGAATCCATGCAAGAAGAATTTAATCAGTTTAAACGTCTTGAGGTATGGAAATTGGTTGAAAGACCAACAGGGGTCTATGTTATTGGTCTTAAATGGATTTGGAAAAACAAGTTAGATGGTGATGGTACGGTTATCAGAAATAAGTCACGTCTGGTGGCTAAGGGTTATAGACAAGAAGAGAGGATTGACTTCGAGGAATCATTTGCACCAGTTGCTAGACTTGAGGCTGTACGGATGTTTCTGGCATTTGCGGCTCACATGCACATCATGGTCTATTAGATGGATGTCAAAACCGCTTTTCTGAATGTTCAACTAAAGGAAACGGTATATGTTAGTCAGCCGGAAGGATTTGTTGATCCAGAGTTCCCAAATCATGTCTTCAAACTGAAAAAGGCTCTCTACAGTCTCAAACAAGCCCCTCGGGCGTGGTATGATAAGTTATCATCCTTTCTCATTGCCAATAATTTCACTAAAGGATCGGTCGACCCAACACTTTTCATTTAATATCACGGGGCTCACATTTTAATCGTTCAAATCTATGTGGATGACATCATTTTTGGGTCAACACATAAAAAGTACTCAAACGAATTTTCAAAACTTATGAAAAAACATTTTGAAATGTCCGTGATAGGTGAACTTACGTTCTTTCTAGGACTGCAAGTTCATCAATCACCTCGTGGTATTTTCCTAAGTCGTACCGAATATGCTCTTGAAATTTTAAACGAACATGGAATGCAAAGCTGTGATACCTATGCCACACCAATGGCACATACCAATAAACTGGATACTGATTTGCATGGGAAATTGGTTGACCCAACCAAATACCGAATTATTATTGGGTCACTCATGTATCTAACAGCCAGTAGACCTGATATTGTATTTACTGTTTATCTCTGCTCCCGTTATCAATCGAGACCAACTGAAACTCACCTCTCTGAGGCTAAGAGAATCCTCTGATACATCAAGGGAACCATTAATTTGGGATCTGGTATCTGAAGGATTCTGGTTTTGAACTAATAGTTTTTTCAGACGCTGATCAAGCAGGTTGCTTAGATTCTCGGAAAAGTACTTCAGGTTCTTTACAATTTCTTGGTGATAAACTGGTGTCATGGCAATCGAAGAAGCAGGATTGTACATCGTTGTCCTCAACCGAAGCAGAATATGTAGCCATGTCTGCGTGTTGTGCTCAAGTCATTTGGATGATAACACATCTCAAAGATTATGGTTATGTATTTGACAGAATTCCTATGTACTACGAAAATCGAAGTGCTATTGCAATCTCATGCAACTCTGTTCAACACTTGAAGTCTAAGCACATCGATCTTTGATATCATTTCATCAAAGAGCATGTAGAAAAGGGAACTGTTGAATTATATCTTCTCACCAAAGCCTTGGCTCCTGCTAGGTTTAATAATTTGATCCACCGGATTGGTATGAGGTGTTTGACTCCAAAGGAACTGGACGAACTTTTAACACATTCTTGAAAACCAGTCAAACACCAAAACCTCTTTTGTAAATAAATTTTTCAAAAACAAAAATAGAAAAATATAAAATCTGATAAAATACAAAAATATTCTTTTATCTAAATTCTTTCAAACATTGCAAGTAATACTTGCCAACAACACTGTGTTCTATAAAACTTTTCATAATTTTCCCGAACAAGTGTTGAGGGGGAGAAAGTAAATATTTTTCAGTTTCATAAAACCTTGTACTTGCATGTTACCTGATATATGTTGTTTCTTCTAAAATGGTGGATACGTTTCTTGTCAAATACTCTCTTCGGACTCAAATGTTTTCAAATTTACTCCTAAACCACCAAGATCAAACGGCCCAAATCAAATCTTCAAAATCCATTCAAGTTTTTCATAATCTGTAAGTTCTAAATTGTTTTGATCAAGATTCTAAACATGGATTTCAAAAATCTTTCAAATCCAACGGTTAAAACTCTTTAAAACTGATTTTGAAAAATTGTTCACTCGAACGAATTGGGTGTTTATGCATAAAAGTGTTCGGATTGAAATGAGTTATGTTAAAACCTTTCTTAGTGTCTATTAAACATGTTTCAATCGTCCAAAACCGTCCAGAATCTTCAATTTGAATTCTAGGGTTCTTGCACTCATTAGGGGTTTTTTCTATTCTGTGATGTTTTATGTGGTCAAGAAAGTGTTAGAATAAGTTTATATGCATGTTTTGAACCTTTAAATTTGCCCAGAAACATCTAAACTTAAGAATTTAAGTTTTAGGTTTTTAGGGTTCATCTCGCATGAATCTTCTGATTATGTGGAGGAAATATGTTAAATCTTGTTCTATTGCACTCATATGACATCTAGGAAACTCCAGAAACATTCTTGTTTAATTTGTGTGGCTATATCTCTTACGCATATATTAAGGGTTTAGGGTTTAAGTAATTTTACGCCTAAGTATTTTTGTGTGTATCTGATATGTTCTTGTGCTTATTTTGTGATCTAAAAGATGTTTAGAAAAAAACTGCAATCAAGTTTTCATGTTTATATTTAACAGGTTAATTATTCATAATTTCAGAATCTTCAGGTGTTAAAACCGTTACACTTAAAGATTACTTTTATGCGTAGCAACGCCAAGAGAAATCTTACGCGTAACTCTTTACGATAAGAGATCACAATGGATTCGCGTTATCTTGGAAAGATATTCTAAACAAGGCTTGCTACGCATGCTTTACTTTTACGAGTAAACTTTACCCGTAACATCTAGCTTATTCCTACGCGTAAGCCTAAAGCCTTTGAACTTGTCTTACGCGCGAAGAAGCTCTTACGCATAAGCTTGGTCTTACGCTTTAGCTTACACCTACGCATAAGCTCCTTTCTTACGTATAAGGATCCTTGTTACTCATAACCCACTGTTCACTACATTTTGGCCTATTACGCATATGTTACTTGTTAAATGTTACACATAAGTCACAAATACCTGATGTTTCGTTTAAGGTTACAAAAGTTAATATGTTGTGTGATTAAGTGAAAAATTGGACTCTGAAATTTCAAAATTAACACGTTCACATAACTTATCACGTCAACTTCAAACAATTGGAAAAATGTGAGTTAGGACATGTAACTAACATAAACATGTTACCATTAAACAAGTAATTAGATAATAAATCAGACTAAATCAAACACATTGTGTTTCCATATGTCTGTCTCTTTATCTAATGACTTTCAGATCTCAAAATGACTGCAAATCAAGCAAACATCAATGCCCCAGCTAAGCTCTCGATGGCAAACACATTCCTAGCTGACTACGACAAAACAATTGGCAAGAACAATATCCGTGTCATCTTCAACAACTTCATATGCTCATGATCATCTTGAATTATGTGGACATCTTTCGCAACATCCATTCAAATTCATGCTCACAAAGTCATACTGATGATGAGTATGATTCAATGGATGAGGAAATACAATTTCGTAAGACATTAAAGCATAAAAGGATGAAATACCATGCTTCAACATTTCCGGTTAATCAACCCGGTGGGGGGGGTCAGCAGTAGTCCTACACTTATGGAAGATCCATTGCAAACAACTCTTACCCCATCCGATCCGTTAATCAACCCGTAAGGATCGTGGTGTCACTGTCACTAAAACTGTTGAAATGAAGCATCCACAACAATAACTATAACAACCGCAAGAATAATAGCATGATGAAGATGAGGAAACTTATGAAAAAGGAGATTACGATCATGATAAGAATGAATGAGTCACTGATGATGATAATTTGGCGGCTAAAGAGGAAATGATGCAAAAAGAGGCAGAAGTAGCTGCTAGAGCTGAAGAAGAAAAGTTAAAGAAGGAATCAGACAACTACTTAGTTGACAATCCAATACACAAACCTCAACAGTCTTCTGTAGCACCTCTTGAAACTTCCACCAAACCCAAATTATCATCTCAATCATCACCTCCATCAACAAAAGAAACAACTAAGTCAACAACAAAATCTGTTAAGAAGGAAACTCCATCCAATGATTCGTCAAATGGTTAAGCAAGTTATCACTACTACATAACAAGCTACACAACCACCACCAACTGATCAACCAAGGGATTCAGAGAACACACCACCAATGGAGAAAACCATTGATTACTTTACATACACTGGTGGTGAGGATCACTTCATACCTGAGCCCCAACCTGAACCTCAACCGAAATTTAGATCAAGTACATTACTGCACCCCTTGTTTTCATACGTATCAAATCAAAGAGCGTGTTGAAGATCTCCACCTCGAGGTCGAATCTTACCAAAATTATACACTTCAACGAAATCAATCAAGAACCTCAGTACAAAATCGTTCACAAAGTTCATCATACTTGCTTCATGGCTTTCGATGAAATTCACAAAGTTCTATGACGCCACCCTGGAGATGGTTCGAGATGGATTGACATATCGATTGAAGGACATTGAGTTGGGTATTATTCAGACGAAGAGATGGAATTCAAAGGATCACAAGGATGTTCGTTGATTTATCACTAGGATTGATGAAAGGTTGACTCATCGAGATCAGATGCAACGATTGGAAGAGCTATGTGGGAGGATGGCCAAACTTTCTGATTCTGACTTACCAACGTCCTAAGAAAGTAGCTGATCATCTGTAATCATTGGGTACTCTCTTAACTCTCTTGATTGTGATTTTGTTTGTTTGATTTATTGACGATGTCTTGTGCACACATAACAGTGAAAGGACCCTGTGGTACGCTTCAGTGCCACAATCCTATAAAAGGAGCGAAAGCTTCTTACTTTTGAGTTAAACTTAACAAAACTTTTATTTTTTAAAGTTTTGCACAAAAGAACAAGTACTTTCCCTTATGTTTTCAAAACCTCAAAAGTTAGTATTACTTGTTGAGGGGGAGTACTTGCTAAAATCTTTGTTCACAAATTGTTCTTCGTGGAAATCTTCCCAAAAAACTCAGAATGGTCATATTTGATATCAAAATTCCATAAAAAATAACATGTATATGCCATTTTTGAGGGGGGGAAAAATTGTGTGACACAGATATGTTGTGAAACTTGTAATTGAATCTTCGTGCTAAGACTTAACCAATGAATTGACGAGATCTGAACTGTCATACACCAAAAAGATTTGTCTTTCAAGACTTATCCAAGTAGATTGTACCTATTCGAGAAGCTCTTGATAGACATGAACTTTGACGGGTTTGACAACCTTTCGAGGTTTGTCCACACCTTCAAGGTAGTAATTAGAGCTAGTTGTCACCTAAAAGCTGACAATGTAACTCTTTAACTATGCAACGTAACTGTGTCTCGCGGGGAATTGTCTATCTTGAGTCGATCAATTCAAAAGTGCGCGCTCTTCTCTCACCGTGCAGATTTCTGTCAAAACACTTAAGCACGTGTGGAGGGGGAGTATTTCTGCAAACGATAAAACTCTCACAGTGTTACAGAATGTTTTTACTCATAAAAACTTTGAGAGATTTTTCAACAAAATGGTTTTATGGCAACATAAGTTAGTCATGGAGTTATAAGGTGACTAAGGTTAGGAATAACCGTCCTATGATCCGCCTGAGCCGGAGGGATCTACCCAAGGACACCACCAATAGTTAGAACTTAGAAGTCCTTAGGTAAGATTATAAAAAGGAGAAAATGAGAATCGGAGAAAGAAGGAGTTGAAGAATTAAAAAGAAAAGTAAAGAAAAGGGTAAAAAGAAATAGCCCTCCAAATTATTCAACTTAGGGCAGACACGGGGTTCAATACATATGCTACTGGTTGTCACTAGATGACACCGGTATTGAAGATCACAGTCTCCATGGACCCAGTGACGCATGCACTAAACCTTCTTAGCAACTCAAGTTTCTCTCAACAGAAGCTTGTTTCATTCTCACAGGAAACCCTACGTAAACTATCGGCTTTCTCCTAGAGATTGCTGGTATTGAAGAAGGAGACCCTCTCCCTAGTCTCCGCTTAGGAAAACCAATGCGCACTATTGAGTCTAGAGCCACGAGATTCATCAAAAGATCTCTTAGGAACACTTGACATTTCATCACTTGTCATTCAACATTAAGGACGCAAGTGATACTATTCTAGAGTCCTACACAGATCTTAGCAATCTATCGAGAACATTTATGAGGGTTCACAATTGTGATCCTCAGTGATTGAATGGAAACTCCTGCTAGGGTCAACATCAAACAACCCTGACGGCAGGTCACTTCAAGAACTCCTTGTGGGTTACGCTTAGTGTTGTCTCAAACGGTTGCGCGCGGGTGATGCCGGTGTACCTCAGCGACTTACCTGAATTGTAGGTGTACTTCGGTACATCGTGTTATCCTACTTGAGGGACTCCGGTTCAGGAACGCCTTTTGCGAGAATTAGAGATGTGTTTTCACACTATGCTGTTAACAAGCTCGAAGTTCAAACTTGTAAGTGCTGGAAATCCCGCTAAGGAGATTCCTTTCAAGAATCGAGTCTTGAAGATGTAGGTCATTACTTGAACTTGTTCAATGTAATGTCAACTATCCCTTATGGGATCTGGACGGTGATTCGCCACCAAGGTGAATGGAATCAAGACATTCGTCAGAAGAACAATCGTAGAGGTCAATTCTCTAAGAAACGACCACAGTGATCGATTGGTGTTTATTACTAACCCATTCTTATGTTTTCTTCTTATGGATGCTCCTGGGAGATGATCGTGCAGATTCTCCACATGCTCATACCAACAACAACATAAATTGAAGTTCTCTCGAAAGGCAACACAAAAGTCAGAATGATTCTTCATCAAAGCCAAAGAATCTACAAAGTTTAACGACTATAGAGAACTTCATCAACATTGACATCCAACGTTAAAGAGCGTGTGAGCATTTTGGAGAAGAACGTGGAGATACCTAAGCAACGAAGCAGACCTGATGCAGATTACAACAACATAACATCACCATATCCACACCAGAACAAAGACCAAAGATAAATGAAGACGTCAAAGCTGAAAAACTTCAAAGAAAAACAAGATCCTCACTCTGGGGAGATTGTTAGAATCAAGGCACTTCTTCTCACAAGAAATAAGAATGTCAGAAGACGTCAAAGCAACTATTACATCAGCACCAACAACGTTTCATGATTACTAAAGTTATTAATTACCAACACTAGGGGGAGATTGTTGGAATCACTCCTAAACTATATTTCAAGTGTTTGTATTTAACATGTAATAGGTTGCTTAATTAGGCTTTTATGTTTGTATTAATGGCAAGGCTTATGTAGAAAGCCCATAAGCCTTGGCCCATGTCCAATAAGGAAAGGAAGGGAACTTGTGTGTTGCCCTAGTTCCTTTCCCTATATAAACACTTGTAAACCTTCATTTGAAGGTTGGTTGTTCACATTATCATAATACCTATGCATAAAACTTTCTCTCATTATATTCGTGTGTGTGATTGTGTGTTCATCCGCTCTATCTTATCTTATTTCTTATATATTTATGCTTGTGTTACAATATGGTGACCTAACACTCATCGACCTTTATGTCTAGACAACATGGGATCCAAAGCATGCATGAGTCTTTGTCCCAGGTTTAATAATCAAGTCCACCATTTAATTGGAGTTAAGAAATATTTTTCACATGGTTCAAGTATACCATCAGTCAAATTCAAGAAAAACCAGTGTGGTTTTCGTTGACCGACGAGTTTCGTTCTTTAACCGAAAAAAATACACCATCCATCCTTAAATGCGAAACATTATCTACCGTTAGTCCCTTGCTCTAAGGGCTGTAAATAACGCTCCTTAAATCTGTCGACGTAAAGGTTTTTTGGTATTTTCCCATTTATTTTTAACTTCATCTTCAACTACCACCACCCACCATTATCTTTTCTATTCAAACACATATATTCTCAAAGAACTCTAAAACAAACAACAACACATTATAAAACCTTCATCAAACACAATCATCACCATAAACCCACGAACGACCAACCACCACCTCCACCGGCCACCACCTTCTACCTGCACAACAACCATCGACCCTCACCACCATCTCTTTTAGACTTGAAATTTTATTTGTAAAAAGATATATTATTTGTGAAAGGATGTTAGAATTTTGTTAATTAATTTTACAGTTGAATATATTGTTGTATAACTTTTAGGGAAGTGGTTTGTAAATATTTGGTTTGGGATTACGATGTATACCATCTAAAATTTTAGTATGAGGATATGATTTTGACGAATATGGTTTATAAAAAATAATTAACATATTTAATGGCAAGAAAAGAAACAAAAAAAAGTTTATATGATCCTAATTGTATAAAGATAATAAGCATAGAAAGTAATAAAAAAAATAAGAATATACACAGGTGAATATTTAATTTGGGGATGAATGCCTGAAATTGAGAATAAAGATTTGTAGATCGAGAAGAATATTAGAATATCAAATTATAAATAAGAAAAACTACTCATAAAATGAGTTGAAAATGATGTGAAGTGGTGTACATGATATGAACATGAGGTGGAGACCGGAGATCATATGAACACGAGTGCTGGGAAAAGTATATGTTGGAGATAGATCGTAGGTATTGAGAAAGAGGGTTGGTATTGATGAGCCTCACATTAACATAATTATTAACGAAAAATTACAGTTATGTCATCATGTGACCAAGGTGAAATGACTATAACACCCTCATGTGCAAGGCACATGAGAGATTTAACGAGCGTTAGTGAGACCCGTAAAATTTAGGGACCAACTTGTAACATATTGGATTTCACAAACACATCAAACCATAATGATATTAGGCGTACACTATAGGTTTTAGAGAGAGAAAGTTTAGAGATTTGGGAACTTAGTGAGAGAAAGTAAAAGTATTATTATGAGCTCCAACCCTCTACCTTGGGAGGTAGAGGGTATTTATAGTATCATACATAAACGCTACCTACGGGCTGTGGATCAGGCATACAGTGGGTAAAGACCCGTCCGTCCTCCACGATGTTGCTAAACTAAATACTACCTAACATTAAATAACTACGACTACAAACTTTCTAACGATTACATACATTTGAGGTGACCGACACTTTAATAATTGGATTTACTAATCCTAACAATCTCCCCCTAAAGGAGGTCACCTCAAATTACATTGAATACAAACAGATATTACATTAAGATTGTTCTTGGATTCTTGTTAAAGTTCTTTGCTCTGTACGCGTAGTCTTTGATTCTTCATGTTTTGCATGTTTGGTTAAACCGAGTAGAGGTCTTTAACTGATCCTCGTCATAATGATTTTTGAGCCAGCTTTGAGATTAATAACAACCATAAATCTCTGACTCTTCCTTTGTAGTGTTGACATTATGTGAAGTTGTGACTTTTGGACCGACATGCTCACATTCTGGATCATGATATCTTCTTATCAGAGTAGCGGAAGCTTTAGTTGATTCATGATATTTGCGGCAGCGTAGCAGAAGCATGGAGTGAAAATATCAGAGTCGTTGATGCACTAATCATGATTTCTTTAGAAATGAATGTGTTGTGTGAGCATGCGGCTATGGATTGACCTCTCCATTCAGATCAATCGCAACGTGGGTGTACCGCATACACAGCTTAGCAATAAAGCGCACGAAAGTGTCTTTGATCACTTTCGTTGAATTGAGGTACACGCCCATGGTTCCCCGTTTATACGTACAAGTACTACCTGTGATCGTATAATTCGAAGAATCTCCTTGACAGATTTCGTACTGCTTCTAGCTGTTCTCAAACCGAACGTCTCAAATAAGACAACACGGTGAGTGAACCAAATTTGAGATTCACCGATTGATGAAAAGAGATTTGAAAAACAATCGGTAACGCTCAATAAAATGTTTTTACAATACAACGAAGGTTTTAAGGAAAATCAGTTATCAATCATAAACACCTTTATTTTGAAATATTAATACACCAATGTGCTAGAGAAAGAATTTTAAGCACAACGACAATCGGTTTCTCAAAGGTATCTGTCAATCCCTAACGAACCGGATTGATTCAAAATTTTGAATCGCCCCATTGTTTCTGTTCAGTTGTCACATGGTTGATATATTGGATAGATCTCACATGCCACCTACCAAGAGCTTGTTTGATGTTGGCTCTAGAAGGCTTTCCATATTCATTTTAAATATGTTTGCATATCACTCAGATGTTCTGGCAATACCACAAGGATAATGCGTAGGACTCTTAAAATATAATCTCTTTTTCCACATTGTGTGAAACAGAGAGTCTTCATTGACAGTGTCCTAAAGAGATTTATTGATGATCTCGTGGCTCTAGACTCAAAAGTGCACATTTGGTTTCTATGCCGGAGACTAGGGAGAGGGTCTCCTTTTTCAATATCAACCATCTCTAAGAGAAAGTCGGTAGATAATGTAGGTTCCCCGTGAGAATGAAACATGTCCTTTTAAGAGAAACTTGAGTGGCTTGGGAAGTTATAGTGCAGTGCGTCACTGGGTCCATGAAGTCTTGTCTTCAATACCAGTGTTACCTTAGTAGACACCGGTAGCATATGTATTGAACCCGGTTTCTGCCCTAAGGTTGAATTATTGGAGGGCTATTTCTTTTCACCCTTTTCTCATTCATTTCTTTTTCATTCTTCAACCCCTTCAGTGCTTACCGAGACTTCAATACTAGAACCTTGTTGGGTTTATTCCATTGCTAGTTTTGTCTCAGTCCGCACTCTCCCCGTATTCTCATTTTTTACCTTTTTTCATCATACCTAAGGACTTCTACACTATCTAGTGGATTGTCCCTGGGTAGATCCCTCCGGCTCTGGCGGGATCGTGGGAACGAATACCTAACCTAACCATCCTTATATCACCATACATAAAGTAAATTTGGTCGGTCTTTTTGGTATTGTTCATCAGCCATTGGAACCAATTGAAAACCATTTGAAAATCAATCCAGGTATTTGTGATATATTATCAAAGCATTTTGTACCTGAATCGTTTTTGATATTTTAGAAAACGGCTCCCCCTCAACATGTGCATCGTATGTTTGAAATCAGTTTGACAAATGGAGGCAAGAGGAAGAATTCACTTCTTTGATCAATTATTTTCTAAACATATCGACATTACTTTCCCGATCAAAATAAGTGTTTCACATACAGTTAAAGTTATTTTCGGGAAAGAATGTGGTTTTCAAAAATTTGCTCCCTCTCAATATGTGCATCTGATTTTGAAATTGTTTAGCACATATTAGGGAAAACCTGCACTTTAGAGATAAATCAGTCACTAGCTAGAAAAGTTCAAACACAACACTTTTCAATCCAAAACTAACCCAACCACAGTGATTCAAGCTTTCCAAATCAAAACCCAAGCACTTACAATGATTCTAAACACAAAAGTACAATCAAAATTCAAACTTTAACTCAAGAAATGATCCAAATGATGCAAATACCACTAAACTTTTTCAAACCCAAAAAACCATATAAAACAACTAGAAATTCAAGAACATGTAATAGAGATGATCAAACCATGGCTCTTGATACCATTTGTAACATATTGGATTTCACAAACACATCAAACCATAATGATATTAGGCGTACACTATGTTTTAGAGAGAGAAGTTTAGAGGTTTGGGAACTTAGTGAGAGAAAGTAAAAGTATTATTATGAGCTTCAACCCTCTACCTTGAGAGGTAGAGGGTATTTATAGTATCATACATAAACGCCACCTACGGGCTGTGTATCAGGCATACAGTGGGTAAAGACCCGTCCATCCTCCATGATGTTGCTAAACTAAATACTACCTAACATTAAATAACTACGACTACGAGCTTTCTAATGATTACATACATGTGAGGTGACCGACACTTTAATAATTGGATTTACTAAATCCTAACACAACTGTACATAACGTTTTGCATTTAGTGATGAATGGTGCATTTTTTTGGTCCAAGGACGAAACTTGTCGATTAACGCAAACCACAATTATGAATGGTGTAGTTTACTCTAGTGTATTAGGCTGGACGCAGTGGAAGTTATCATATCGGTTGGGCAACGAAAAAATCACTCGACAACCGATATTAAAATCGGTCGAATCGAGTGTGAGGCTTGGTCATCAAAGCGGTCGACACAACAAAAATTCCAACATCGGTTGAAAATTCAACCGATTTCAAATGTTACTTTTCCAATTCATATTCGACCGTTTGGGCAATAAAAATAAAATAAAAAATAAAATAAAATAAATAAATAAATAACATTTTTTTTAAATCTTTACCACTCTATAAATACTAACTTCAAACATAATTTCAAACACAATTCAACTTCAAACTACTTCTCATCTATATTCATTTCCAACCTCAATCTAATTCTCATCCAAATTCAACATGTCAAAGAAAAATACGCCACAATCAAAAAACCGACGATCACGACTACCCCAAAATGCATCGGATTTTAATTTCTCGCCGGAAAACAACTTTGAATTAACCGGAAAAACACCACCACAAAATCGGGGTATTCGCCAAGTCCACAAAATTTTTGAATATGAATCACAACTAGCATAACCCAATCAAAACAAAAACCCGTTTTACGTTAACCGTCCATTTGTCCCACCGCAACGTCCTTACACGGATTACTTGTATCGTCGAAACATGGACTTCATTTATCCTTCCCAACCGTATCAACCTTATTCCCCACTTCGTAGTACTAATCTTGAAATGAATTTGGAAGATTATATGCCTGAGTATCCGACCCAAAACTATCCAAGTTAAGATGCTTCAATGGGGCAAGGTTCGGGCCACGGCTCGTACCACGGTTCGTACCACGATTCCATTCCCGTTGAAGACGATGATGATGAAAAAACCGACGATGCTGAAGAGATGTCTCTCATCAAACCAAAGAAGCCTTCAAGACGTGCTTTAAAGGCCAAGGACAAAGGCAAGAAGCCCGAAGCAAGCAAGGAGAAAGGCAAGAAGAGCGGCGAACCATGGACAAAGGCGGAAGAGATCGCGCTTTGTAGAGCTTGGGTTTATGTGTCGGAAAAATCGGCGAGAGAAAACGCTATGAACAGGCACCGCTTTTGGGAGTTAGTGATAGCGTATTTTAAAAATGAAATTGGCTCAGACAGAACCTACGACTCCATCACTACCAAATGGAAGAATAGGATTCGTAATAGGGTTGGGAATTTTTGCGCTATTATTGATAATGTCAAGAAAAATCATGGAAATGGTGAGAATGATGTAGACGACAAACAAAAAGTTCTTAGAGAATACCGTATGATGTACGATCATGATTTTACCTTGGAGGAGTGTTGGGAAATTTTGAAGGGTCATGATGCTTGGAAGAATTGTGAGATGCTGGCTTTCCAAATGAATAGTCAGAAGAAAACAACAGGTTCTACAACTACCTCGGGGTCAACCCAAGGTCCTTTGAATATCCAAGACGTTGATGATTCTGATGATGAGGAAGAGACTAGAGAATCACTACCAGAAGGTCGTGACGCAGCAAGGAAGAAATCATCCTCCTCCTCTCGTGATCAACCATCAGAATCATTTATTGGTTCGTTAGCCAAAACCTTCTTTAAATTCAAGCCGTCAAAAGGGGAAAAAGCTAAGGGTAAGGAGGGTTTAGAAGATGCGTACATAAGGTTGAGGGAAAAAGAGTTGGAAAAGAAAAGAGAGAAACTTGAGGTCCAAAAAAAGACGATGGACCTCATGACGCTATCAAAACGGGAGACCGACATAATTTTCTACCATACCCTAGTCGACCCAAATTTGACCCCACGACAACTACAAGAACTGATGAAAGTCAAGGAAACAATCAAGGAACGCTACGGTTTAGATTATTAGTTTAAGTTTGTAATGTTTATTTTAATTTGGTATTGTAATGTTTATTTTAATTTTAATGAATTTAATTTTGTTGTTTAAAATGTTTGAATTTAAAAAATAAAAATAAATAAATAAATAAATAAATTGTTCATCGACTGTGGCAACTTGGTCGTGTCTGGTCGCCGGAGAGAGAAAGCTGATGTGGCATCTAGTCACCTGGGTTACGAGTGTGCCCAGCCTCAGAGTTTGGTTCAATAAAGATCAAAAAAACACTAAAGATCAAATAAATCATTTTGTACCACTCATTTTTTATCAAAACAATAAAATAAATTTTCACATTCATTTTTAAAAACTAAATATCTCACAAACCATTGATCGTTAGACGGAACTAATCATACCATCACGACAAGCATAAAATTTCCTTTAATTTGATATCTCACATCATATACTTTCGAATTTTTTTTGATTTTTTTGTGGGTTTAGGGTTTACTGTTAGGGTTTAGGTGTTTAGGGTTTAGGGGTTTGACTTTTTTGGGTTAAGCTTTTTAGGGGTTAAGGGTTTAGGTTTTTATACGGTTTAGCAGATAGGGTTTATGTTTTTTTGGTTTAGCAGTTAGGGTTTTAGGGGTTTAAGGTTTTAGAGGTTTAAGGTTTTAGGGTTTATGGTTTTTTAGGGTTTAGGGGTTAGAGTTTTCTAGGGTTTAGGGGTTAACACTACTACATAAACAAGAATAGAGACCCCTACATGGAGACCCTTTTATAAAAAGACAGGTCTAGTAAAGCTTTTCCACTAAGAAAAATAAGATCAAGACCGGTTTCTATAATTCAAACAGGTCTCCATTTGAAAAATATATCAAGACCGGGTAAAATTTTAAAGATGGGTCTATAAAAAATAGCTATCCAGACCTGTTGGTAACTTTATAACACGTCTTAATATGTTTGACCCGAAAAGACCGTTTTCTAATCAACCACCGGTCTACTGCTGTGAATGGGGACTTGAAAACTTGAATTTTCACCCCAAAATTTCATTCCCACTCAACATAACCAAACCCTAACCCTTCTCTATAATTACGCAGCCACCAAATCACCTCCAGCACCATTGCCATCATTAAGCCACCAAATCAAACCACTGCCACCTTCACACCATCACCCTCCAACTGCCTTCGAACCCTAACCCCATCTCCACAGCTGCTGCAGTTCCTCGTCCCCATCTCATCTCTTCTTTTTCGTGGAGAACACACAGATCTGTAGCATCCTTCTTATCCGAAAACAGCAGGTACTTTTATATGTATTGATTTTGAATTTATATATAATTTTAGTTATTTTAATTATCCTTTGCTTATTAAAAAGTAGGGTTATCTGATGGTTGGATGGAGAATTAATGTCGAAATTGTTAACAAAATGAAGTTTATTTTAATTACTTTATCATTGTACAACTGTACATATGTGATTTGGGTATAGAAGTGCTTAAAAAGTGGCACAGGACTACAGTAATAATTTCATTTTTTTACTGATGTGTGCATAGAAATGGATTATGTGAAAGTGAGACAGAGTAATCGAAATAGTATAATCAGCCTTGGAGAATGTAAGATTGCCGTTGCCAAATTAAGAAGTAGGCTTAGCAGTGATGCTTATAATAAAGTGCTTGGGATATCTTTCATCAATAATTTGTTTTGTTGCTAGTTTCTTTGATGCAATAAAAATTTATAAATCAATTGTATTATTGTAAAAAGAATCAATCTAGTTTGTAAAATTGGATGTAGATTCTATTCCTCAATACGTGAAGATGTGCATCATTTCCTTTCATTAACTTCCTTATTTACTCCTAAAAGGACCCAACATTCATAATTTTTACCAAGTATATATGCTTATTTCAAGTTGTTTTGCTGTCATTATAAACTGTTTTTTAGTAATTTGAAACAATGTGCTGCTGTAGATAAAAACACTTTATGCTGGACAAGATAAAGATATATGAAGAATGTTTGTTGATATAACTGTGAGTCCATAAACAAACCATATCATTGTATCATGCATTGAATATTCGGGTTTCAAAACTCGTAGCTATAACATATATATCATTAATGCTACTGTAACCAAGGGCGGAGGAACCTAAAGGTTAAGGGGGGCAGTGCCCTCAACACTTGGCCCAATAAACTTGAATATATAGTGTAAAAAGCTGTATTTCTGGTCTTCCTTTTAACATGCCCTCATCCACTTTTGAAATTGCCCTCAGGGCTCACTCAAAGTTCAGCCCAATATGAAACCTCTTTAATATTGTTATGAATTATATCACCAAAAAAGGAAAAATGCTAATATGTTATTCAGTAATACTTAGTTTTTATTATTTATTAAGAACAAAATGCCTAAGTAACTAAATTATGTGATTGGGATTTGGAAGTATCCAATTATAGTTTGTCATTTGTTTAAAACACGACAATACCCAAGCCAATATGTAATGTTGTAATGCAAAGACGCGTTTGCATGCTCGATAATGTAGATCCGCTATTCATAACTCTTGCAAAGACGCCGTAGTGAGAACGGCCTAGTCAAAATGTCACAGATCGTATAGAACATTTATAGAATGCTTGTTTGCCAGCTCAACGTAAGTGCTTCTTTTTTTTTTTTTTTTTTTTGTTATTGATCAAGTTTGTTTTGGCATAACATATAGTAAAAGTGGTAGTAAAAGTGGACTAGCATAACGTGTGATTTCTTGCTGTTTTGGCAGCTCAACGCTAGCTCAAGGCGGGGTAGTAAAAGTGGACTAGCATAACATGTGATTTCTTGCTGTTTTGGCATAATATAAGATGTTTTCTCATGCGATAGTAAGTCACTTAAGCTCATTGTTATTTCTTTGTTAACCAAATTCTTTTAAGGCAACTTTTTTTTACCCTCATATTCTAAATTCGTGGCTCCGCCACTGACTGTAACATGTTTACTGTCGAATAATGAGTGAATTGGATAATTATTGTAGTATCATACTTCGTAGTCTCATCACATATGACAAATCTAAGTGTTTGAAATTACTCGCTACTACATAGAAATTACTCGCTACTGCAACTTAGTAAGCTAAAATTGAGAGCCTAGATTTTGTTACATGTTTTTTCTTTAGTGGTGTATTTTACCTTTGGTACCAACTGGGTTTAGATCACAGCAGAATGTGTAGCTTTGATCATTTATTTTCCTTTTCAACAACATTTTTATCTCTTAAAGTTCCTTACAATGTGTAATATTGATCTCTTAATTCAAGTGCATTAGGACATACACTATTTAATTTATTTTGGCATATGGTTAGGGACTGCAAAACTCAGGACAATGTTGTGCAATGAATAGAAACCATACTGAGTTCTGATCAACTGAGTTTATTCTTTGAGAGGATTGTCGGGGCTAATCTTCCTACGCCATATGCCGCAAGCTAGAGATGTTAGCTTTACATCAGGTCACGTTTCTTAGCGTTTAATTGTTGTTTTTCTTCACGTTATAAGTCATTGAATTCTATCTAAGTGGTAATCTTGGTGGATATATTCATTTGCTAACTTTTACTTAATCTAGCTATTAAAGTTTTTGTCTTCTATGATTTCTGCATCTGCAGATTGAGGATATTGTTCGTGCAACTAAGTAACACTGTCGCCGCCAATAAGTCCTTTATAACTAAGTTATAAAGCATGCCAGGGGGCCTAATCAACTCTATCCACCAGTCAGCCACGTAAAGGAATCAAGAGCTTGTTATAGATTTAGATCAATGGCTACAAGTGCTTAAATGAGTGTTTCCTAGTTTTGGTAGATTTTAGCTGTAACTTGTTATAGGTGTTGCTTAGCTAAAAATTTTACACATTGATATGATACATTTCATTTGAGGTGAAGAATTTAACTTGTGTACTTATTAATAAAGTTTTTTGGTTGGCTCGAACTCAATATTACTCCAAATGCATGATTTGTAGTGGTTGTTTGGGATTGGTTATTGATCGGCTCTTAGGGATTGTTTATTGAAAGTGCTACTACTAGTTTCAATAAGCAATTCGAAATGGTCTCTTTTTTAATAATAAAAAAAAGGAAATGGACAGGTTTTTACCATGCAAACCGGTCTCTTTTAGTATTTAAAAGCCTATTTTAGTGACAAAAACCGGTCTTCTTTTCGTTTTATAGACGTGTTTTTTAACCCCAAACCGGTCTTGAAATCAAAATAGAGACCGGTTTGAAAACCGGTCTCATTTGATTTTCACATGGAGACCCCCCCTCATAGAGACCATATCAAAAACCGGTCTTGTTTACGTGTACAACAGGTCTCGAAACTCCTTTTTGTAGTAGTGTAAGGTTTTTTAGGGTTTAGGGGTTAGGGATTTTAGGGTTTAGGGGTTGTGTTAACACAAAAGAGTATTTTTAAAATTTTCATTCATAGTGTAATATATCGAAACCCGCAAAAACAATAAAAATAAGTTCGTCGAAATTATATAATATTAGATCTCTGTAGAAAGATAATTTTATTCTTGTCGCAGTGTTATAATTAGTTTTATCTAACTATTAACGGTTTGTGATATATTTCATTTTTAAATATAAAGGTGAAAGTGAATTTAATTAATTTGATAAAAAATGAATGGTTGATATTGATCTATTTGATCCTTATTTTTTATGTGATCTTTATTGATCTCACCCCATATATCTCAAGACGTGAGACAAACAAGTGAATTTGAACTTCTCATTAATTTGTCACATATACAAAATCATACGTACGTATATTAATAGATACTATCAAGATGCAATGTGCCTTGCTTTTTCCTTATATCATTTTCATTCGCGGGTAGTTTTCGTGATAGATAGATTGTTATTTGTTAATATGCTATCTCACCATCACAAACACTCATGTAATTGCGTGCGTGCATGCGTTTATGGAATTAGATATAACGTGATTGTATTTCATATCATAGATATATATATCTCAAATTCGAATAATTAAGTTGGAACCCCAAATCCATCCATGCATATAGACGTATAGCAAATTTAATCAATCAATATTTTGGGTCGTTTTCTACCAAATATATAGCAATGTTATAGGTGTGAACTAAATATGACGGGCTTGATATACATTGAATCAAGAGATGGTGTGTTTTTGGTTTGGTCCATGTTCAGATAGTTTCTAATGAAATAAGCATAAGATTGCATGGGGACCATGTTGAAATTGCATATAGTTTTTGTGGGGTATTTGTTTCAACCTTTGATTTTGTCATATAGTCCATGACCTTCAAACCCCACACCCACTCAAAATGTGTCGAGTTTTTGGCCTGGTCAAGCACACTTATCCCATCACTTTTCTATCAGCCAAACAAAGTCTCAATTGATTTTCCTGTTCATTATATTCATAATTATCATCATTTTCATGTCCCTCACTTTTTGCAATAACACATTCACTTGGTAACATAAACGTTCACTTTGCTTATATTAGTGACTTTTACTCTAGTTCTATCATGTACCGATCATTAGTCGTGGTTTCAAGACTCGTTTCTAACAAACTATCCAATTGTTTGTTAACTTGTTCCCGTAATAATGTACTGTAAACTTAGATGTTCTTCATATGTATATTTGGTATATGTCAACTCATTCTCATTACAGAAGCGAAGCCGGGATTATAACTTAAGGGGGTCGAACTTGACGTAAAAATCATAAAGACATACTACACCAAAAATGAATTTGTTGTTCTTATAACGAATCATTCAACCTGACGCCATAATAGCTAGGAACTAAACTAAATTGAAACACAAAATATTTTAATAAGCAAATTTATTTTGGTGTTATATCATATCGTTTAGGTTATTCGTTTATAAATATTTATCTGAATATCAATATAATAAGAGGGCTAATTGTCAAAACTACTTCTAAAGCAATAGCTTATGAGGTGAATAATTAATTAATAAAGTAAGCTGATTAGGAAAGACTCATCATCTACCAGTCACCCTACTAGCTTTCTTGATTTTGAATATCAAGTTGAAATTGTTGGATGAAATAATAGAATCCATATATGAACGCAATATAATTTGATATTAGAACAAAAGTCACATATACTTGTTCTTAAGCCGCAACTTAACACGACTTTGTCAATAAAACAACTAGGAACATGTTTTTTCATAGTGGAATTATCCATTTTAGTTGTAATCCTGAAATAGCAATCAAGTGGTACTAGAAAGCATACTTGAAGGTCAAACTTTCAATGTTTCTACCGAAAATATTGGCTTTTGGGATTATGAGTTCTACTTTTCTAATGATGGAATCCTTGTAGTTGAAAATTTACCACTAAATGGCATTGCGTTCCATTAGTGTGCATATAAAAAGTCATTTAAGAAAAGCCAATATGAGTCTTCAAACGTTTGAATCATCATATCTTATAAGATTATACATTCTTTGATGTATATTTATTTGGCGACGACATAAAGCTTGTGTCTTAATTGTGGATCTCGTGTATTTTTTTGGTAAAAGGTCAAAAACCCGGTAAATATATTACTCCAAAAAACGTTTAAGTACAAAAGATATGGGTGAATCCCATATCTCACATAGGTGTAGGAATTATAAACAATGTTGGCTGAACTCGACTATTGATCCTGTTCTTGTATGTTCTCGATTGTAGTTTCTTGTAACCTCTATTTTTCTCTAGCTCTTTCCTAGTGCTTCTAATAAAATCACCGTTCAAAAATAACACATCTGTAACAAAAGATTTATAATCAGTATGTGACCTTTTTTAAACATTTAGTATTTTGTAGTTTCTATAATCACACTACATTAGTGTCTTGTAGCTTTTAACTACATATAACCACTCATGGAGTGAGTGGTATGGTGATAAATGCCTTGTAAGGCTATATGCAGTGGATCGGTTGATCCGATCGGTCGATCAAGGTTATGTTCGGTTGCCACCAATGTGGAGGTGGGGTGAGGATCGGTCGAGGAACAATGGCCAAGCGAACTAGGTTGCTTAAGCAACCGAATTTGAAACACACAAATGGACAAAAAATGTGAACGTTTGGTATTTAAAAAATGTTTTTAACCTTTACCACTTTTACAAGATTATAAATACCAACCACAAAAACATTTCTAAACACACAATTTCAAACACAATTCTCTCAACACAAAATTATTATTGCTTGTCGACTCCCCCAATCCGTCGAACAAATGCAAATGTATATTAAAAAACAATGCGAACAAGACGATATAGCTCGACAAAACGCTATTCTCGACTTTATCAAGCAGTTTGAGCTCGCAAAGGCAAAGAAGCAACGTTTGAGACAACGATACGCGATTTGCAACTATATTTCGCCTGAAAGAAAAGCTGTGATTGACAAATTTTTAAGCGATGAAGCCAACAAAGAGAACGACATTATTGACACGTTGTGGGAGTGTGTTCAACAGATACAAACCAACATCAGCAACAAAATCTGTTGGAGCTATAAAGAAAACAAAATCGTTGGTTCGGTATCACAACAAATGCATCGAGATGATGTGGGTGCATCAAGTTCATCTGCTAGATCTAGATTTGTTAAGCAACCTCAGCTGACTCAAATTGGGCTAGGTTATGCAGATGATGAAGTAGATGAGCATGGCATAACTGCAAGATAACATTATTAAATAATGTGTGGTGAAGAGGCTTTTCGAGAATTTGAAGCAGAGCAAGCAAGGCAGAAACAGGAGGATGATGAGAATGCCAGGAAGGCAGAAGCAGAACGTTTGACTTTCATCGAGGAATTTCCTGGGTATCGGTCTCCTTCAAATGATTCTGCATGCGGGGAACATTTAGATTAGGATATGTTTATGTATTTAGTATCGTAGTATATTTTAGTTCGTGTGTTTTTTTTTCCTTATCTTATTGTATGATTCATGTAATACTTTTATTATTAATTAAGTTAAATTTGTTGTTTAAAAAGATTGAATTAAAAAAAATACTAATAATAACTAGCTAGGTCACCACTGTGGCAACTAGGTCATCGTCAAGTCGTCGGAGAGAGAAAGTTGATATTGCAGTGGCGACCTAGGTCATCACTGTGGGCAGCCTAAGGGTGGAGGGTGTGGTTGTGATTTTTCCTTCGTCACATCAGCTCCACATCAACTTTTTCTCTATATAAAATATTTTTTCTTCAACTTTACCTCAACCATTGCAACACTTTCTTTCTCTTTCATTAATTTTTTTCTACCTTTTATAACCTAAAAACACCCCCAAAATACAAATACACTCCTACACCACAAATAAAATATAGTTTCTCTCTCCTTTAAACTTACATCTCTCTCTTTTTTAACTACGGGACTACAATGCTGCTCGGCAGTATTTCTTTTTGCTTTTTCTCTTTTCCCATGACATATGGTGTCACTTTCCTTGAAGGAAATATGCTTTCCTTTTTATTTTACCGAGACACACCCTTTACACTAACTAATACATCTAAAATATGTAAGGACTTAGGTTCAATTACTTTCTAGATGCAAATAAACCTGAAGTGGTCACGCTAACCTTCTGAAATTTTTTTTTTACCCAATTTGAATATTTCTGGCAATGACTTCATACCCTGTGGATTAGTCGACAAAAAGTCGGAAACCATGGTTACTAATTTTTTTTTAACTACATTTCTGATTATTCCAAAAATAGGATATCGAGTTTTTGAAACATGTATTTTCCAGGTTAAGGCTAGTTTGATTTGAACCGGGATTTACCGGATAATTTTGGGGCTATATAGGACTTTTGGCCCATAATTTTTTAATCATCTAGGCTTTTATCTATATGTGCACCTCTTTATTCTTTATCCAATATGTGCACCTCTATCTAGCCGTAGAGTATTGAGAGTTTTATAGTGATCATTTCGCGTCTATGACATCAATTTGGCTTCAAGATTTTTACATTTTGTATCCTTAAAACTATGATAATGGTGACCGGAATAGTCAACTCACAACGTTCACAATTATTAGGTTGTTGGAATAATGATTTCCGATCAATGATAAATCTTAAATAACAAAGTTGTTTGATAGTTTGTAACGTATTTAATGTGCCACTTTGTTATGTTTTTATTCATAAGTTGATTGTACCAATGCCACCAAAATAGTATGATATCTTATAATCACCAAAATCATATTATTGCTATCTTGATTTTATGACATGTGAAAATTACTTGTTAATTTGTAATTTGGGCTTCTAGTATGTTGCTAGGTTGCCTGGTTTTATATCCTATTTTTTTAAAGGCTAAAATTTTATTAACTAATACTCCGAACAGAAGGCCAAAATACAAGGGAATAAATAAATAAATAAATAATCCAATCAGAATGAGAAAACATATTGTAAGGCCTAGCAGGGGTCTTCGAGGATACTGCGTATGATTAGCCAGCTTTGCGGTGGCAAAAGGATTCTAAGCCCCCCATGCTACGGTTCCCTGCGGTTCGAATCCGGTGCCGCATTAGGTTAGCGAACTGGGCGATAATAGCTCCTCCGCATCCCAAAGCACGCTGCCCTCCTAGGCGTGCAACACTAAGTGATCCAAGCCAACCCACATTACTGACTAACGGATAATCAAATTTCTTAGACGTACTAAATACAACTCCATGAATGAGCAAAATGAAGGTTGCATTAATGATAAAGATCTCTGGGAAACCGCTAAAAAATGATTGAACATGTGAGAGGATCCGAATGAATTCTGCTTTCATTTCCCACGTATGGAGCACTGAGTTGCTTACGTTACGGTCTTCAGTAGGTAGGCTGCAAGCGGCTAAGAAGGCTACGTCCCATGCGTCAGTTTGTGGATTGCGGTCTCACACACTAATCGCACTATGTGGAAGAGTTTTATGGGGGATTGTCGCTAAGTAAATTTTAGTTAAGCTTTGTTCTCTTGCAAATCGGCGAGCTATAGCTATTTAGAAAAAGAAAAGATTTGAATTTGCAATGCAATATCCGGTCCAGCCCCAATCTCGATGTAAAAAGGAGAAGCAACTAAAGAATGGTGATTAAGCTTCTTTGCATCCCATAGTGTTGTCGCACTAAGCGACTACCGTTCCAGAGTCGTACAACGAAATGATTAGCATACCAGAGTGACGCAAGGCTCTAAGCTCGTAGCTTATAAGTAAGCTCTTTATGCTCTCTCCGCTCGCTCGTTTTCCTAGCGTATATCTTTCTTCTCTGAAGATATTTTTCCTACAAAAAACTTTCTTTTATGCGCATCACTTTAGCAAAGGCAAAGCCAGTTTCTAATCTACTAACGTAAAGCAAGAGAGTAGGTCCAATAGTATAAAAGAGGGTACTGGGGGAAGAAGGACCACTGATTTGTTCCAGGGGTGAAGTAGCTGCTTCGAGTTGGACGTTCATGACTAGTGCCTCGATATGCAGCCTTCACTTGGTCAACGGAACCCAGGATTGCTTGGATATTCTACTTCAACTCGGTTAAATGCAACTGTTGGTCTTGGTTCCTTTCGGGCTTGCATGTGGATCCTATCTCTTTCTTTTTTTATGGTTCACGTGCGTGTAGGAGGTCTTTTTTTTTCCATTTCAATTTTTTATGTGTGTCATGCTCCGGCAAAAAGGGAAGGGAATCAAATTTGACAGTTACAGTAAGCAGCATAGCCCCTCAAAAGCTCTTTTTCGGCCATCTACGGGCAGGATTTCTGGTCCCTTGGAATTCTAGAGAGGGGAAGAAAAATGGAAAGAGAAAGAGCAGATGGACTCTATCCCCTATATCGAACACTCATTCCTATCTATTGATAGAAAGATCTTCGTAAAATAACGGACTTTTCCTTTTTTGTTTTTTTAGAATTCCTTATATCCAAGGCAACTTATCACATACACCCCACCAAAATTTAAACCCTTTTTCTTCTCTAGTCACGACCGAACACAAAACACCCTCAAACCATTTCCTATTCACACTTTGATAAAATTTTTGGAAGCTTGGAAGCATATTGGATAGTTAGTTTGTGTATATAAACGACGTTTGAGTCGTAAGCACTAATCACCTCATAAACCCTCGTTTTTTAAGTTAAGTAACCTTAATTTTTCTTGTACTTTCATAAACCTTATGTTGCATAAACAATAAAAGTACGATCGTTTTTGTAAAATCAAAGTTTAAAAGTTTTTGAAATGTATAAAAAGGTATATATATATATATATATATATATATATATATATATATATATATATATATATATATATATATATATATATATATATATATAGAGTTAGGATCAAATAAGAAGATTACTTAAAATAAGAAGTAATAAGAAGAACTATAACCGCAAATCCGAGATGCGCCGAGCTAAATTAGATGCATCCCTATAATCTTAGATGCATTATAACACACAATAATGTGTTTTTTAGCTTTTAATCAGATGCATATACGTATATTAGATGCATTTCATGATTTCTCTTGTTTTTTGTTCCTCTGCACGTGCCGAAATCATGAAAATCAATTTACACCATCTATACATCAAATTAACTTTCGAAACTCAAAATGTTGCATCTATATGAATAGAAATGCATCTAATGCAAGTCGTTGCATCTCAAATGCGTGGTTTTGGTCACTTCTCACCACTTCTTATTTTAATTTACTTCTCACTGGATCCTTACTCTATATATATATATATATATATATATATATATATATATATATATATACACACATATATATATATATACACGCACGCATGAAATAAAAGAAAATATGAGGAAAGTATCATTGTACTGTTGGGTTTGTTTTGGTGTAATAAAATATTTTGCTAAAGTGCTTATTAGGTATGCGGCTTATTTATAAGCACTCGTAGTGCTTATTCGGCTTATGTGTGTTTCGTATAAAAAGGAAAATGAAAGAAACATTGTTTTGGCTTCTTAAAGTGTTTGGCTTTTTTTTTGCGTGGCTTATTTGTGACTTATTTTTATTTTTGACAATAGCTTATTAGCTTATTCTATTACTTATTTGGATTTTTTGGGCTTAAAATCTTTTGGGATGTTTGTTTGAGCTTTGTGGACCGAGAAGCCCAATGAGGGCCCATAAGCTCAGATTATTTATTTTGCTTTCGTTATGCTCCAACACTTATACCTATGCCCCAGCCTGAACGTTCCAATGTTGCCTTGTCAGAGAGTCATCTTAGGGAGCAGTCGACTGTCATACAGATTTCGAAGGACAGTCAAGGGTACAACTTAGAATGAAGCAATATGAGGATCAACATAGAAGTGAGAGGGAATTTTCAGTCAGAGACTGGGTTTTCTTGCGATTCCAATCCTATACTATAGGCTTTTCCATAGTTTCTAGACAAAAAGACCCAACAAGCATCAGCTCTTCCTGAGAAGGATTTAATCCATCCACATGTTTCCCTTTTGCTTATGTGGGCTTTGGTTTTCAGATTATTATTGCAACACAAGATTTCGGCTTATTTTACTAGCATAGCAAAATAGTTTATTGTGGTTATTCGATTTTCAAATATTCTATAAGCATAAGTCTCGGCTTGATTACAAGCCCGAGCTTAAGGCTTACTTTTGAGTTTAATAAGCTTCGGCTTATTAGCTTATTTATGATACCTCTTATTATCATATTTAACTTATTTATGATATGGCTTATTATTGTATTTAACTTATTTACGGCTCATTTTCATGACTTATTTATTTTGCTTATGTTGGATTTGGTTGTCGGATTATTATTGCAACACAAGATTTCGACTTACTTTACTAGCTTATTAAACTGCTTATTGTGATTATTCGAGTTTCGACTATTTTGTAAGCATAAGTCTCGGCTTAATTATGAGCCTGAGCTTATGGCTTATTTTTAAGTTTAATAAGCTTCGACTTATTAGCTTATTTAGGATACGGCTTATTATCGTATTTAACTTCTTTACTTATTAAATGTTTCGGCTTATTGAACTTGTTATGTATTCGGTTTATATTTTTGGGCTTATTAACAAGTTATTATCAGGCTAAACTTGAAAAATTAACGGGCTAAGCTAACCGATATATTTTGGACTAATAATGGACTAAACTATTGGACTATATAATTGGGCTAAAATTTATGGAATAAAAACTAGACTAGTTACTCTGGTTTATTAATGGGCTATTTTGGCCCAATAAGTGAAATCGAGTATTTTCGGACTTATAAAAACGAGTTATTGAATAACTTAACGAATTGAGTTAATATTGGCTTAAAGTGGTTAAAATGGTCATTTGAAACATGTTTGGATAAAACGTAGCTTAAACGCAATGACTTGGAATTTTATCGGAAAGTGGTTTTGTTGAAAAAAGTGTTTTGATAAAAGTCTATTATTTTGGAAAGTGACTATAAACGAACAGGTCGTACCCGACTTTTTTCAAAATTTATAGTTAGAAATAATTTTATAAAATTTATTTTCTTAAAACCTAACAAAAGAACGAAATTATATTATTTTATGATTAATAACTAGTTATTGTACTGTAACTAAACAAAATGGACAAAACTACATACTTATATGCATATTACTAATTATTTTTCCTAAACTCGACAAGAAAATAAGATAATATAATACTGTTACTTCAATGCTTGGCTAAAAGACGAAAAATATATTAAATAGATTTTATAAATTATAAAACTTCCAATATTTTATATGTATATTAAAAACCTGTTAACAATTATATCGTGAACATCTTATCTAATTAACTTGAGGTTATCAGGTAAATTGCCGAGACATACTTATTTACTTGCTTAATTGTTTTACTTGTCTATTTTTCTTAAATTATATATGTATATAGTATATAATATATACGTTGACATATTTTAAGATTCAAACTTATTAACCAGCACACAAATAATGATGATACAAATACTTTTGAAAACTCATATGCATTTCTAAGTCAAAACATTAATCATTAAATTGTGACTGGGTATCGTCGTACAATATCGTTTGATCGTTCATTTCCGTTATCTTTCATTACTACTTGACGTGAGTTCTCATAGCCCCACTTTTAATATATTTTTCTTGGGATGGAAATGGTATTCAAATGATCTTTTAAAATGCTTTTATTCTGTAATTTAATGTTTTCATGATTTTTGGACATTACGTGTGTATTGATTGATATATGTACCTTGATGTGTGGTTTATTATACGTTCTTGTACGTGACTTGCTGTGTGGTTCTCGAAATGCGCAACTGTTTAACTCCGGGTTGGAGCCAAAGCATTTGATAGTACTATCAGGGTAGCTCCCCACATGTAACACATTGTTTAAGCATTCTTGGTAGGTTCAGTTGTCGCGAACATTACGTTATCATTGTTGTGCTCATATCTGATATCTTTCTCACTATTGTCCTAAACTATATTATTCACAACTTCGTGGTTTTACTTTTAAACCTACGACCTCACCAACTTTATGTTGACGTTTTCTAGTACGATCTTCAGGTGATCACTAATAAAGTATTTTGAAGGCACATACATTGGAGTCTATCCACTAGTCTTTTCCATCATTATATCTTTCCAAGACAACATTTAATCTAACAAGACTTGTAGTTTACTAATAAATTTTTGGATAAAAGATATCTTAGGATTTGTTGTAAACTATAGTTGTAATCATGTATGGTATGAATCTATAATTTTATGCTTGTGTCTTTGAAAGTTACACCTCGTGTTTCTGCTTTAGTGGAGTGTGATACTATCCCAAGAACACTTAGAGTTCCCCAAATGAAATGTGTCAATTTGATATGGTAATAAAGTAAGTGCTACTTACCCAAATTAAATGTTTCCGCTTTAGCGGGGTGTGACACTAACCCAAAAACATTCGTGCTACTACATAGTTAACGGTTCATGATAGTGGGGGCCATAGTGGGTTAACGGGTACTTAGGCAATCCGTAAACGTTTAAAGTACTTTTGTCTATAAGTAAAAAAGAACAATGTTTTCTCATCCCAAAGTAAGTCAAAATGATTACTAAACAAGTAAACGTGGGGCTATGAAACTCACCTTAGCAAGGTAATGATAATGAGAATAAGTATGCAAGTAAAATGTCCTAACCGCGACCTAATTCGATATACATATGAGTTTTAGAAAGATTTATCACTCATATAAACTTGTAGTGAAGTTTTACAAATATTCTTAAGTAAAATCATTTAGGAAAAACGAGTAAAACGAATATTTATTTCCAAAAATCCTTAGTATAGTTGCTGATTGAAAGGTTTTAACGACTTCGGGGAGGCTGTAACTTCCTTGTTACTTGGAAAATTTTACTCATTCAAAGCCCTAAACGTCGATTTATGTGACTAGTTTCAAGAAAACATGGCCTCATCTAGTGAAATTAGGTTTTAGTCACTGAAAAGTACCCTAGAAGCCACATATACCAAACTGCCGTTTTGCTCAGAACATTCACCCGACTTCGCGAGGCTATAACTTCTTCGTTTTTAAACCAATTTTGTTCATTCAAGTTCAAGAATTTAAGTCTATGTCTTACCTTTTCAAAAAGTCTAATTATAACTTCTGTTTCGGAATTTAAATCCTTGAAAACTGTGCAATAAGACATGTCTTCCGGCAGATTGAGTTGTTGGGTAACTTGTCATATGAAAATGTTTAAAAATATTAAAAAATTTCCAAGAATTATAAAGTTTGGGTGGAATCTATGATAACATCAAATAATCCTGAATATTAAGTGTCAATTTCCCCCGATAATGCTTGTAATTTATATCATTTATATGGATTTACGCTTGTTTTCCATTATATTCCACTTTCAGGTAAATTACGAGCATTGGAGCTAAAGAGACGCGGAATTGGAGAGTTTATTAAAGAATTATCATAGTATGCTCAATTTGAAGAAGTTATGGCGTAACTCCTCTCTCACATTACGCCGTAACTAAAGCGTGACTCAGAAAACCAACTTATCAGAAGATTACGGCGTAACTCTCCTAAAAGATTACGACGTAACCATATTAGGTCAAATGAGGTTCCGCGCCGCTGATAATTACGCCGTAACTTATGCAACAACTACGGCGTAACCAAGAATTATTGAAGATACGGCGTAACCCGTTCTACGGTTATGCCGTAACCATCAGATCTAGTGCAATTTACGAAGGATTAGATGATTACGGCGTAACTATTTTTATAGTTAAGCCGTAACCAAGATCTGGCCTATAAATACCCCATGATTTCCAGCATTTAAAAGCATCCCATTTCACACATAACAACCAAAGAACGTGGGAAGAAGCCAATGGCAGGTCTAGAGGAGGATACGGAGCTATCTCCAAGGGAGAAATCACTCCCCTACGATAAGCATTAGCATTTTATCTTTTCTTTACTTTCGATTCATGTATTTCATAACATTAAACATTGAATTGATTTGTATGGTTAATATGAGCGGCTAAGCACCTCTTGGTGTTGGCCTAGTTATGATTCCTTAATTGTTTTGTTTGCGTTTATATTACTTTCGTATTATTATTTCTAAGTGTATGCATGCATAGTTTATTGGTAGCTACCCTTGTTTCGGTAGTTTTGAATGGCGGTAGAGGCTAGTTGCTTAGGAGATATGACCAACTGACCATAAGTGAGTAGACTGAGACGGGAAGGGTAAGATATGACCAACTGACGACCCTTTCTACTTGTGCGATTTGACCAACTGATCACCTACCGGTTGGATGAACTTAAGAATTAGGTGGTGAGTGTCTAAGATGCTAGCGCCCGGGCACTCACTATTATAAGTCTAGCCTGTAGTGGAACTTAATGACTCGGCTTAGGGGACCAGGAACAACTGGACTTATGAGGGGACACCTGACTTCTCTAGTGGTGGCATATTTGCTGATAGGTTAGGGCGAACTGACCAAATGCTGTCCTCTCGACTTTGACCCCACCTGAAGTAATTGGAAGTAATTAGACGTAGAAATTACTAGCTAGGATGAATAACTAGGTTAGCACCACTCTCCTCTATTGATCACATCTTTGCCTTTATTTTAGTTAGTAGTTAATTAGTTAATTCGATATCAAAACCATCTTAAAATCTGTGACACCTAGACTTAGTTTTTATCCAACACACATAGCTCTTGGGACGACCTCAGTTTTACCAAATACTACACTACACACGATCGGGTACACTGCCCGTTAGTGCATTAGGGTAGACCATAGGTATAACGAGACATTATAAATATTAAAACCTGGTCATTAAAACTTGCATCAAGTTTTTGGCACCGCTTCCGGGGAGTTATATTAGGATTCCGATTAAGTATTTCATTTTTTTTTGTTTTAAAAATTTCAAATTCTCACGATCACTTTTCGAGTTTTCAGGTACCATGGAAGTCGTTAACATTGATGACCTCACTCTTGAGGAATATTTGGCGTTGACAAGAGAGGAACAAGGACCAGGGATTGCTAGGCCAGCCGTCCTAGAAGATGCTCAATTCGAAATCAAACCTCAATTTATGAGGGAGTTGCGTGCAAAACCTTTCTCTGGGAGCATTACCGATGATGCTCATGAGCATATAGACAACATGGAATACATTGTCAGCCTATTCAAAATTCCTAAAGTCTCAAACGATGCTGTCATGTTACGCGTGTTCCCTATTTCTCTCACTAGAGCCGCTAAAAGGTGGGTTGATCGATTACCTGCCGGAACAGTCAACACCTGGCCTCTCCTAAAAATGTATTTCATTCAGAGATACTGTCCTCCATCCAGGACCGCTAAGAAATTAGAAGAAATCCATTATTTTAAGCAAGAGGGTGATGAAACGTTGTACCAAGCATGGGAAAGGTATAGCAAATTATTATACAAGTGCCCTACTCACGACCTCAACAGCCAACAAAAGGTGAACATCTTTTACAAAGGTCTGAACATCTCCTCAAGACAAATGATCGATTCTCAGGGACCAATTCCTGGAATGACTCCAACATTGGCTCTGGAAACTATTCAGAAGATGGCTGACCACTCCCACAAATGGCACAATGGGGAAGCAACCGAAGTAAGAATGGAAATATGGAAGGCCATGCAGCAATAAACAACAAATTAGAAAGTCTCGGAAGAAACATGAAGAAGCTTAAGGAAAATGTGCATTCCATACAAGTGGAACGAAGTGGACACAATGGAGCTCCCCCTACTAAGGAATGTTCCTCCAACGAGGAAGTTAAAAGGATTGAAGAAGTAAAATATAGAAGTGGAAGTCCCTTCATCGGATACAAGGGTAACGGGCCCAGATATCGAGAAAAGTCCCCAGGGTTCTACACAAGAGTCAACAACAATCCTCCTTGACCAAGCCTTGAAGAAATAATGCATAGGCACATTGAGGAATCTACAAAAAAGGGCGATAGACTCAAGGAATGGATGGTCAAGGTAAAAGAAGACACCAACATGAACTTGCGAAACCAAGATGCTGCAATTAAAAACCTCGAAACCCAAATTGGGCAATTAGCTAAAAACCTTGAGACCAGTAATGCCAAAGCCATTGCCTGCAAAGCCATATTTTCACAAGATAAGCCAAAGAAAGAGCAGTGCACCTCCTCTATCACCAATGATCTATCCAGGATTAATTACCTAAAAGAAGATGATAAATCGGAAGACGACGAGGACCTGCCAAGCCAACTTCCTGAAAAGCAACAATAACAGGAAAGTTTTCTTCTTTCATGCACTATCGGTAATCTTAAAATTCCCGCATTAGCTGATTTAGGGGCTGGGGTAAACCTTATTTATACTACTTTGTTTGATAAAATAAAACTTACCAATTTAAAAGAAACAACAATGATGATAGAAATGGCTGATTCCTCTAAGGCTGTACCAAGGGGAGTAGTCAATAATGTGCTCCTTAAAATTGGAAAAGTCCTTTTTCCCACTGATTTTGTGGTTATTGACATGGGAAAACGGGAGACTTACAATTTAATTGTTGGAAGAGCTTTTTTGGCCACTTGTCGTGCTCAAATTAAGGTTTTTGAAAAACAAATTTCTTTGGGAACTGAAAATGAACGAATAAATTTCAGCATGAAAGAGCTATTAAACCCAAAGTTAGAAGTTTCAAATAAAGTTGATGTTGTTAATATTCAATCGCTCGATCTACCTTTGTGTTATAATCCTAGTACTAACAATGGTGGAGAAAATGTTGATAGTTGCAAGCAGGAACAGGAAAAGTGTTGGGTCCAATAAATTGACCCAATCACCCTGAACAAGATTTGAAAATAAAATAGCCTAACTCACTGATAAAGAAATCAGTGATTGTTGTTTTGTACTCTTTACTTACTGATACGGTGTCAGTGAGTAAAATATATGAGCTACAAACAACACCAGTGACACTGAGACTTTGACAAATGTCTCAGTGATCCTAAAGACCTATCTCTACATACAGACTGAAAAATACTGGGTGGAACTTCCAAGAGAAGAAGTCAAACAAGTACTAGACTTTATCAAAAGAAGTGAGAATATTATGACACAAAAGTGAAAGATAAAGATGGATCACATGAGGGACCAATACAAGTCTTTGTTTCCTGTGTAATGAAGATGAACCACTTTGGGGACCACATGTCACCATAATCACATGTCTTTGTATTCTTTTCCTATATAATGTCTGTAATTGTAATAGATAGGTATGTATTCTAAACAAACACAAAATACATAATATTAGTTGTTAGGATCATCCTCTCATTGAAACACAAGCATAGCTTGGATCAATGAGAGTTTATTTGTCATTCAATGGGGATAATATACCGAAATTATCCCCGTAAAAAGTTGAGGATTTTATCATGTAGTCTAGTTGGTATTGAGAAATCTTGTAACAATTGTTATACATTATTAATGAATTTGTTCTTTATTTTTATCAAGATTTACTCAATTATTTGGACCAACAAGTGGTATCAGAGCGGGTGGATTTTTCTCTAATCCAGATCTGTTCATGACTGCTGATAACATTCTTGATTGTCAAAAAATTCAGGTGTAAACCGTCAAAAACTGCTACTGTAATAGCAATTTTTGAGGGGGAGAAGACACTGAATATTTGACAAAATGGCAAAAACCCACCCAAATTACCCACTGATTGAAATAATCAGACAAAAAGCAACCCTTTACCCACCACTCATATCTTATCCACACACATCCAACACACACAAAAAACCGATACACACAAAAACCCAGATCTATTATCCGTTCACAAAAGAAAATTATCTCACCATCACCAACACAAACTCAGAAACTCAAAAAACACTCACACCAAAACCCAGATCCATCTGACATTCACAAACAAAAACCGTCACTAAAAACAAATCATCAAAAACAGATGACAAACTCAAATCCACATCCACAAATATACATCCGGATCTACATATCCACAAAAAAAAAAAAAAAAAAAAAAAAAAAAAAAAAAAAAAACCAATCCGTTCACACACACCAAAAACCGTTCATCTCATCTCACAAAAATCCACCCACTATCTATCATCTACAAACATCACAGATCCGAGAAAAAAATCACACTCTCACACTTATAATCCTACACAAAAAAAAATGCAACCAATCTCCGGTGACCGGCGACATCTGTGGCGGCAACAAACTTAGATCGAGAAAAACCGATCAAAACCAAAACCACGAATCAAGATAATGGTGTTTTTTTTCAAAGGAAGGAGACGGTCGAGATGGTTGATATTCTGAATCGGATTTATGCTTAAATGGTGAATGATAATGGCTTCGTTATTTCACAGCTTGGATTAAAGCTGATGGGTTTCGGACTCAGTGATGATATCATTATTAATGGCAATTCTGAACTAAGGTGGTGTCGGCTGTACATTTCAGTTGAAGAGGATTTGTTAGGTTTATCAAGGAGTTGATATGAAGATAGGTGCTTTGGCTGATTACAATAAATCAGTGAATGCAAAGAATTTGTAGTTTGGAATTATAACTGAAGGATTGGTTTGCTATGATGGTGGGTATGTGGTAACAAAGATGAAGTGGCGGCGGATATGGTGTTCACCAGAACCCTAAATACAAATAACAAAACTCAGTGAGTTTTTTTTAACTCAACAAGCTGAGAAGTGTATGGGTAGGATAATGGTTCGGGTCAACTGATGATAAGAATCGGGTTATTTAACTTGGTTCTTCAGGCTTAGCCTGAACGAGTTTTGTTGCATGGTATGTGCTAAAACACATACCTTTTCATTATCAAAATAGACCCAAAATAACCAAGAAAGAGCCGTTTATTGCTAATATTTGTGGTTTTCTTGAGTTTGTGCTTGTGCAGGTATGGATATGTAAAAACACGCAAAAAGGAGCCAAATCAGACGTAAATCCGAGCACGAGAGAAAGAAGAGTGCAAAAGCCGATGCCGGGGATGCTATTTATTGGATTTTGATGTGCAAAAGTTCATTTTACGGAGTTCGGGATCATCATTGGGAATTTTACAAATAGACCCTCAAGTTATCCAAATTTACACATTCTACCCTTCACTTTCCCATTTTACCATTTTCACCCCTCACCTTTCATTTATCCCATTTACCCAAGTCACCCTTGCACTTTCATAAATTACATTTTTTGGTCCTTGGTGTTTACACTTTACAAGTATAATCCTTATACTAAAAATCCTAAGTCCAATATCCATTACAAACTCTCGACCCAAATCTCTCTACCCGGCCCAATTAACCAACCCAGCCAACCCCTTAAACTATTAACCCGAATATCCAATATACCCATTTCCAACCTTTTACCCGGTTTACCCCGTTATTATTACCCGAGTCAAACCACTAGACCCGGTCAACACCCTTTGAATAACATTAAACAAATACCAAACGCCCTTTACCCTTTGCCCCCGTTTCTTCCCCAACCAAACACCCATTTACTTACCCCCAAGTTTACCCAATTACCATTTACCCACCTTAATTTGAGCCTCGTACTAAGCATCTATCCACCATCTAGAAGGCTCTGACATGGCAGAGTATTGTCAGCACAACAGATTGCCAACGTGGACAAATGGAGCACCCTTATTGGCTAAGACACGTCACTATTTTGATCCAAAGGCTTACAATGATTGGATGATTCGAGATGGATGATCAAAGGCTGTGATTAAGGACCCAGAACCTTCCCAAGCTCTCCTCATCAGCTTTAAATACCCCATTTCAGTCACAATGTATCTGGTCCAATTCCTTAAGCATTAGAGGAATTTTGACCTTTCCATTTCTTGTCATTTTAATTGTTTTTAATAGTGTAATTGTTATTTTAAAATGTAATTTCATTTCAATTAATACAAGTTTGCTTTTGGTTTAATGCAAATTAAGTATTACCTTGTCGAATTCATTTGTCTCCAATCTATTTTCAGTTTTCAATCTCTACTCATTTAAGCTCATATAAGCTTGTTAAAGCTTGTATGAGCTCATTTTCCTCTTAATTAATCTCAACTACAGCTTTTAAGCAAAAGTCAAGAGAAGTCTATTGTTTGCTAATCTTGGTTCAGAAATGGAATTTGGGTTGAAATGATGCTTATTTAGGTTTAATTCAGTGTTTGGTATGGGATTTGGTTGAATTGGAATTGTTGTTCTCTGCCAATTCAAGCTGGATGTTAAGTAAGTTATTTTTCTAAAACTGTCTTTTGATTGTCAAGAATTTGATCTTGTTTGTTTGTGTTTAGCATGTTGTTAGAGCTTTAGGATCTGAGTTTACTGCTAATTTCATTGTCTACATAAGAATTATAGGATCGATGGCTTTTATTTTCTTAATAGAACATATTAAGGAGTGTTTGGTTTAGATTACAAAATATGTGCTAGAGGTTAACATAATGAAGTAGATCAGTTGCTTGAGGCTTGTTATAGTTATTAGCAGTCATATCTGTCCTTGTTTTGTGCTTGTCTTCATCATAAGTCAAATTTATTTTGTAACTGATCTTGTTAGCATTACTGTTGGAATCAAGGTACTGAATCATTGCATATAGGTTTAAAATCATTAGAACTAGCTTACTATAGTTGCATTACATCATATTTCATCTACATCAGTCCTGCATTTGATCTTAAATCTCATTTAAGTCAACCTTCTTAATTGTTCTTCAAAAGTCAAAACCATATGCGAACCGTTTTATGCAGATTCTTGCACTCGCACAGTGTTCAATACAGCTAGTTACGGTCTCATATTTGGTCCATTTACAGTTTGCTGGGTGGTCTTCAAGTCCACATGTCAGTTTTAGCTTTAGCTTATTGGATAAGTAGATTGCAGTAGCTCAAACATAGGGCCACTTTGTTTTGCGCATCAGATAATGCCCCAAATATGCCCTTTTGTTTTGATCTTTAACTTCTTCATTATAAGTCCTATTTAGCTGTAATTTTAGATATGTAATCTCTGGTTGGTGGTCTTGAGAACCATAGTTTTGGTTTTCGTTTGGCCTTTTGAATTAGTAGTAGCAGCTTAAAGAAGGGGGTCAGGTAGAGATTTTGCAAGAGTGGCAGTTAGCTTAATTCTAGGTAGGATGCTTATTAGGTGTTAGAATTAGCTTGCAATAGTTGCTTTAGAGTAGTTCTAGTATTACTTAGCTTCTGTTTTCAGTTGGTTCATTTTAGAGCTTATTTGCTTATTATAAAGTGCTTATTTCCTCAACAGTTACACATCAGCTCTTAATTCTCATACATAAACCCATGTTTTTATATTTTTCATAGCTCTAGATTAATAATTTATAATTTTCTTGAATTGTTTATAATTTTTGGTCACTGTTTAGTATTTTTCATTATTTAAAGTAGTTTTTAATCCTTTTTAAATAGCTTTTATTGCAATTAAATAAGAAAAAGTTCCAAAAAATAATTTTTCAATTTTATCAGTTTAAGAAAAATATAAAAAGCATAAAAAAGATTTTTCCATATTTTTCCCCTTTTATTTGGTATTTTTCACAATTTAAATTAGATTAAAATAGTTTTAAATTAGTAGAAAATAGAAAAATAATCAGAAAAAATAAAAAAAATAGTTTTGAAAATTCTCTTAGTATATTTTAGATTTTATAAATTTAGTTTCATAATTTTCCCCTTTGTTTTTATAATTTTTAGTTAATTAGTCTTATTTTTAAAGTTAATAATTAGTTTTTAATTCTTATAAAATCCAGAAAATTCCTAAAAAATAGTTTTAATTCTTAAATAGTTTTCTAATAGCATTTTTAGTATAAAAGTAATTTTAGGTTATTTTTAGTAGTTAGATTAGGCGTAGTTGCTTTTATTAAGCTTGTTTTAATCTCGTATTTATGCTTTTAGTGTAGAATTGCGTAGTTTGCCTTTATTCTTAGGTTTTCCCCATAGATTTTAATCCTATATGCTTTCCTTATCCCGTAGTTTAGATAACTTCATATTATACCCTTATCTTATTCAAATCCCGATAATCGAGACGTGAGTTGGAAATTCCATTCAACCCTCGTTCGGAACGATCTCGGTGCTCAAACCTAACACGTTTGAGTTATCCACATAGTACACACTTCTCATCTATTATTGATCAGTGTCCGAACTGTTTTAAGTTTCTTACGGTTAGTCATTCACAAGTGGCTAGCTTGTGTGAGATAACTTGACGGTTTGGACACATCATTGCAATTGAGGTATTAGAGGTGTGAAGGGTGAATCAGTGGAGGGTTGTAAGTCAAGAAGTGATGTGTGAATCCGTGGTTGCGCAACAGAAGCACGGCGAGAACCAATCCCTAAACCCAAAGTAACAGTGAAAAGCGTGCCTGAAAATCAGGGTATGGGTCACTGAGTCAAAGATTCAGGGTGTGTTATTTTTACTTTCAGGCTAAGCCTAGTTGATTGGAAGAGACTGATGAGTAGTCGACTCAGGGAGTATATTTGTGATATTCAGACTTAGCTTGAACAAGAAACTTGAATGTGAACTCCCTGAGAAGTCGTTGAAAGAGTACTAACCCGAGACCCTGAACATTGGTCTCACTGAAAAAGAGATCCTGAACCGAGTGTACCTGAAAGAAATGGTGGGGAGTTTGGATAAGCTTCGTGGTCAACTTTATTCCTGAAGCTAAAATGCATCATGAAGTAAGATTGCTCGAGGTCTCATTGTGTATATCAGTGAAACTGATGTAAAAGGGAACAAGAAGTCCCTGATGAGAAGTGTGCTTCATATCAGGGTATAATGATCAAAGTATGGACACTGATGTATCAAATTGAACCAGGTCCTTAATTAGCTTTGTCATTGAATATTGTATCAGTGAGTGTCAAAAACATGTATAAGTGTGTAATGATCAAAGTCAAAAAGGGGAAGAGTAGACACTGATGAATCATAATTGAACCAGGTCACTGAACCCTTACACACTAAACCCTTCAAGTTGAACCTGAGTAGTGAACTCAGGTCACTGAACCCTTCAAACCCTCTGGTCACTGAACCCCAAGGTCACTGAACCTGATGAACCTGATCACTGACCACTGAACCTGGTTATTGAACCTCCTGTCACTGAACCTAGTCACTGAGACTTAAAGGATCATACAGCTGAACCTAGGTTCTGAACCCCGGTCACTGAACAACCTGAACCCTCAGACTGAACCCTCAGTCTTATACCTTTTACCAATCACCTTAGGCTATTTGTATATTCAAATAGGGGGAGACTGTTGGGTCCAATAAATTGACCCAATCACCCTGAACAAGATTTGAAAATAAAATAGCCTAACTCATGATAAAGAAATCAGTGATTGTTGTTTTGTACTCTTTACTTACCGATACGTGTCGTGAGTAAAATATATGAGCTACAAACAACAATTGACACCTGAGACTTTGACAAATGTCTCGGTGATCCTCAAGACTATCTCTACATACTGACTAAAAATACTGGGTGGAACTTCTAAGAGAAGAAGTCAAACAAGTACTAGACTTTATCAAAAGAAGTGAGAATATTATGACACAAAAGTGAAAGATAAAGATGGATCACATGAGGGACCAATACAAGTCTTTGTTTCCTGTGAAATAAAGATGAACCACTTTGGGGACCACATGTCACCATAATCACATGTCTTTGTATTCTTTTCCTATATAATGTCTGTAATTGTAATAGATAGGTATGTATTCTAAACAAACACAAAATACATAGTATTAGTTGTTAGGATCATCCTCTCATTGAAACACAAGCATAGCTTGGATCAATGAGAGTTTATTTATCATTCAATGGGGATAATATACCGAAATTATCCCCGTAAAAAGTTGAGGATTTTATCATGTAGTCTAGTTGGTATTGAGAAATCTTGTAACAATTGTTATTCATTATTAATGAATTTGTTCTTTATTTTTATCAAGATTTACTCAATTATTTGGACCAACAAAAAGACTGTCCAGGTCAAAGGTATTAAGGAAGCTCCGATTCCAAACAAACATTACTGCGACCCGATATTAACCGAGGATAACGAATCAATGACAGCATGGCCCTCGTGTAAACCTTTTCGTGATTTTTGTGAGGGAAAGGCGAATGAATGGATATGCCCTCATGAGGGTGAAAGACATGATATAAAATTTGGGAAATTATCATTTGAAGATTGATACAAGATAATATTTGGAGACCCAAATCAATCAGTGATTTGTAAACAACTAAAATGTAAGTACGATAACTATCGCTTCTGATGCATAACCAATGATGAAAGATCAATCAAGAGTACAACAATTAGTCCTATAGCGAAAGGTGACGACTAGGGAAAGTCATGTATATCGTTTAATGAGTGGCTCTCGCAAAAATTTGGAACATGTATCATCGGTAACACTGCAAGAAAAAAGGTTTTTATCAAATGGATGAATGATTGCCTCCAACTAGTAGAGGAAATTGGCCAAGTCCAAAGGCCACCATGAAGCCCTGAGGCTCTGAGTCTAACTTAAAGACTAGTAAATAAAGAAAAATGCTCTTTCGGGAGACAACCCGAATTATTCCTTTCTTTTGTTTTATTTCCATTTCTGTAGGGTTTTGTGTTTTTAACCATTTTTGCAGGAAACGAAGAGAAATTGCTACTGCAACATGCTGATCTGACTAGAGTTACGGCATAACTCATTCTCATGGTTACGCCGTAACAGGACCCTTGTAGCAGAACTTCATAAGCATTACCAATTACGGTGTAATCCTCTCTTAGTGGTTACGCCGTAGCTACACTCTTGCAGCGTATGCCAGGTTTTGCCTAAGTTACGGCGTAACTCCTTATAGAGTTACGACGTAACTATCCTCTGCATTACTACTTTCATTTTAAACACAATAACCTTGTATTAGTATTTTAAATGAACTTTGTGGTGTGTTCCCTGTAAACCCTCACGCCTTTTACTCGTCCACTTGGGACACCAAGTGGTTTAATAGGCTTGTTGCATATGCTAAATGCAACCGTGATTCCTACGAAAGTGAGTTAGGGTTGTTCATTTATTTTTTCTTTTAGAATTATGCTTGTCGGTAGTGTGATTTCACGGATTGAAGTTTGCTCGTGGATGCTTATAATGGCAGCACCGACTTTTCTCGTGGGCCTTTTTTTTTTGGAGCAAATTTCAGGGAAGTTCTCGCTCTAATTCTACTTTTCTCTTCACCTTTATTTAACGCTTAGTACAAAAGTGACTTTGTACAATTCAAGTGGGGGGACGGGAGTAGAATTGTCTTTTGAACTTTATTTTGCCCTCGTTTTGCTAGTTTATTTTGAAAAATTATGCCATTTTGGAAATTTTGACATGTTTTCTTAACCTAACTAGATTAGACCTTAGCCGAGCACGTACAACCCTTGATATTATATAGTGAGATTAGCCTTATCCGTTTCCAATATTTTACCCCAAATCCACCAAATTATGAGTGTGCAGGTAGATTGTAAACTTTAGAACTTGGCCTTTGCATCATTTCGATACCATAGACGAGGTATGTTTAGTTAACTCGATATATTTGGACTTTTCAGTTTAAAAAGGCAGTATTATAGCATTATCACCCAAAAAGCCTACAATTGTGTGTCTATCGATTAGTCACCTCGACTTCTCGACCCCCATGTGAAACCATTTTGTTGCACTCACCTTTAGTGCAAGATACCCCTAGATACACCCATCTGAGTCATTCCTTTCATTTTGTTAACCCAATATATTGTTTCGATACACCTATGCACCTTAGCCTCGTAGTCTTTATTTGTTAATTGGGAAGTCATCATTTGCCTAAGTTCAAGGTTCAAGTGGAAAGGTTCGAAAATCACGCTTTCGTCGACGACATATTCTTAAAGATCATTAAATACCCCCCGAATTCCCATTGTTCATCTCAAGTGGGGGATGTTATGTTTAGTTGTTATATTTATGTTGAAAAAAAAAAGTGATTTGAAAAATAAAAAGTGCGATGTTATGTCATTTAGTTTGTTGTAAAGTGCGATGTTATAAGCACTATGTTATGAGCTTTATATAGATTTAGTATCGAGGAGGCCACCTCGGTCACATTTGAAGATTAGAGTTGGTAATTGTGCCAACAGTTGAAGAAAAGGTAGTGTGCCCATCACGACGTCCTCTAATGACACAGAACTTTGGGCGGATGGTAAGTGGTGATGACTTGGTTATAGATTTAGACTATCTGCTTGATTTTTATTTTATACCATTTATATATCCCATGTCTTATCCTACCCTTTAGTCATGAAGCATGTCTAGGTGATGCAATGAGCAATCTTTGGTGTCTTGGCCATGGATTTGGTCATGTATCATTGATTTTGTCCACTTCGCCGTGACATGTTAGTAATGACGAGTCACCCTTAACCTTTGTCGTGTCTAACCATATTGCCTTCGAAAATTGTTTAGCCCTTAACTCTAGTGGTGGAGATTTGTGTAACCGCCAAGCTTATGACAGAATATATGCTATGACTGTGCGATTGAGTGATCATCCCGAAATTGAGACTTAGAATAGTTGAGAGATTTGAGTGTTTCGTTCCCATTTCGTGAGGTGTTCGGCTTTATTTTATTCTAGCATAAGGGATTTGTAAACTTATATTTTCCAGGTTATAGGAGATATCTTTTTAGGAATCTATCTAATAAGGTCTAATTGAGGGCGAGTAGAGTTCAAGTGGTGGGATATTTGATAACATCAAATAATCCTGAATATCAAGTGTTAATTTCCCTCGATAAAGCTTGTAATTTATATCATTTATATGGATTTACCCTTGTTTTCCATTATATTCCACTTTCAGGTAAATTACGGGCATTGGAGCTAAAGAGACGCGGAATTGGAGAGTTTATTAAAGAATTATCAGAGTATGCTCACTTTGAAGAAGTTATGGCGTAACTCTCTCACATTACCGTAACTAAAGCGTGACTCGAAAACCAACTTATCAGAAGATTACAGCGTACCTCTCCCAAAAGATTACGATGTAACCATATTAGGTCAAATGAGGTTTTACGCCGCTGATAATTACGCCGTAACTTATGCAACAACTACGGCGTAACCAAGAATTATTGAAGATATGGCGTAACCCATTCTAAGGTTACGCCGTAACCAGGAGATCTAGTGCAATTTACGAAGAATTAGATGATTATGGCGTAACTCTTTTTATAGTTACGCCGTAACCAAGATCTGGCCTATAAATACCCCACGATTTCCAGCATTTCAAAGCAACCCATTTCACACACAACAACCAAAGAACGTGGGAAGAAGCCAAGGGCAGGTCTAGAGGAGCATACGGAGCTATCTCCAAGGGAGAAATCACTCCCCTACGATAAGCATTATCATTTTATCTTTTCTTTACTTTCGATTCATGTATTTCGTAACATTAAACATTGAATTGATTTGTATGGTTAATATGAGCGTACAAACACCTCTTGTGCCGCCTAGTTATGATTCCTTAATTGTTTTGTTTTGCGTTATATTACTTCGTATAATTATTTCTAAGTGTATGCATGCATAGTTTATTGGTAGCTACCCTTGTTTCGTAGTTTTGAATGGCGTAGAGGTTAGTTGCTTAGGAGATTTGACCAATGACCTAATGAGTAGATCAGACGGAAGGGTAAGATATGACCAAATCACGACTCTTCTACTTGTGCATTTGACCAACTGATCACCTACCGTTTGGATGAACTTAAGAATCAGGGGGTGAGTGTCTAAGATGCTAGCCTCGGCACTCACTATTATAAGTCTAGCATGTAGCGGAACTTAATGACTCAAAGCTTAGGACCCCAACAACCGACGCATTGGGGACACCTAACTTCTCCAGTGGTGGCATCTTTGCTGATAGGTTAGGGTGAACTGACCAAATGCTGTCCTCTCGACTTTGACCCCACCTGAAGTATTTGGAAGTAATTAGACGTAGAAATTACTAGCTAGGATGAATAACTAGGTTAGAACCACTCTCCTCTATTGATCACATATTTGCCTTTATTTGCGTTAGTAGTTAATTAGTTAATTTGATACCAAAACTATCTTAAAATCTGTGACACCTAGACTTAGTTTTAATCCAACACACATAGCTCTTGGGACGACCTCGGTTTTAGCAAATACTACACTACACACGACCTGGTACACTGCCCGTTAGTGCATTAGGGTAGACCATAGGTATAACGAGACATTATAAATATTAAAACCTGGTCAGTAAAACCTGCATCAATCTACTTAAGACCTATTAGTATATTGAGATAGAAATTGTTTTGATATAAGTGTTCTTTAATGTGGTTAAATCTAGCTAGCAAATTGACCCAAAGTTCCACCCAGATTTAGAGTATTCGTAAACAAGTTTAAATCACTTTCGACGCTACAAATGTACAAAATAGATACAAAATAATTCATGATATGTTTAATATGAGTATAATAGAGTATGATGAGACACTTACAAGAATGGTGGTGTGATTGGTGTCAAAAAATGCACAAGAACTACCCAAAACTCTTTAAAAAACCCTAATTTTGAAGTACCAAAACCCTAATCTTCTTGCACCCTTTTGTGTAAACTTTAGAAACGTAGAGGGAGGGTGAATACATTTCTATTTAAAAATAAAATCTTTTGTATCAAATTTCCGATCAAGCGTGCTTAAATGCGAATAGTAGTTTTGATACACACATATCATCAACATAATATAAAGAACCAATTACACATAACACATTGAAGAAATTAGATTTAATGTTGATTATATTGTGGACAGTCCGTTATATGCATGGACGGTCCCATATATATTTGGGACCTCCAGTCTATTATAGGACCGCCACCAGTGGCTTGGTCGAGACATGTAATGGTGTTTTCTTATGTTTGAATTTTTAAAGCTAGATAGTTAATATTAAAAGAATGACCACCAAACCAATGAACACATTATCTATCTTAATGCAAACAACTAATTTCAAAAACACATTCACGACGCAAACAAGATAATAAGAAATAAAGGTGAATGTAAATGTAGAGCAAAGAGTAGAAAACAAACATAATCACGATACAAGCAACAAACCACACAAACCTAAATGCAATGAAAGTATGAATGTAAAGCTATAAATGCAAGAATGAAATATAAAGAGATAAGTAGAGAAAACGCAAACCGGACACGATAATTTATAATGGTTCGATCACGAAACATCTCTTCACCCTACTCCACTCCTCGAGTACCCAAATCGAGAGTTACTTCACGAGTCAACAAGCTCCTTTTAGGTGGAGCAAACCAAACATATTCGCTTACACCAATTAATGACACTAAGCGGATTGTCGAGTTCTAATATTTGCTAGAACCAGTCCACACACGATCTATACGATCCACACGATCAACACGATCCACTCGATCAACTCTGTGAAAAACTAGAAGGGGGGGGGGGGTTGAATAGTTTTGCCAATTAAAACTCGTTTTAAACTATTTAGATCGACTTATGTCAATCTATTTGGATGTGTGTTGGATATTGATAAACAAACATATAGAAATATAAGTATGTAATGAGAAGATAAATAGTAAGAAGCACAAAACCACAACGCGAGTATTTATAGTGGTTCGGCTACAAGGATACCTTCCTTGCCCTACTCCACTCCCCAATTCACCTACTTGATAGTTCGTAATCACTACACGACACCAACTCCTTATGGTGGAGAAACCTTCACAACGCTGCCTACTCTTTTTCCGGTACTAGGCTAACCACCGGGTTCTTTCACACCAAGGTGAACCACACCTACCACAACGTCGCCTACCCTTTATCCGGTACTAGGCTAAGTACCGAGTTCCATTACAATGGATGAACTACTACCCAACACCCCAAAGGAGATAAACTCCTTATTACAACATCATCAAGGATATCAAAATCCTTGGATCCAATACTAATCTATCTTTTACATCGAAACACACCATATCGAATGTACATCTTAGGCACCTTTCACTAATTCCTTTGACTAGATCTTCAAGACACCCTTCACTAATGTCTTGTGACTTGACTTCTAGGCACCCTTCACTAATGCCTACACTATAGACGATCAACACCTTTCACTAATGTCTTCGTCTTGACACTTGAGACATCTTTCACTAATGTCTTCAACACTACACTTCTTAGAAGAAAGAAAAGAACCATCAACAAGAGGACTTCAGTAGTCTTGATGATGAGGAAGCATGGCAACTCATGGACTTGAGCTTGCTTGACTTCAAAGGTGATGATCTCGCCTTTAAGAGGAACCTAGAGGATCACACAAAAACAAAACTACAAACATAGATCACTTGGATCTGGTTGAGAGTTTTAACTCAAGGAGAAAGTATGTGAGAAAAAGGGTTAGAAACAATGAAGAAATGGCTCACTATTTATAGAGAGAAAATGCTACTGTTCCCCGGATCCCATGGATCCCTACCACAAGGGATCCGTCTAGTGTAAAACTAAGGATCCGTGGGACGCTCCTCTTTGCCCATGGGTATTTTGGTTATGGGTCATGGGTCATGGGTTATGGGTTGATCCATGGGTCTTTTATTAGATACAATGTATTTCATGAGTGCGATGCACCTAGTCAAATGGTTATGGGTCAAGCTCCATGGATATGGGTCATGGACTTTGGGTTGTACCCAACTACATTCAATGTATTTGGTCAATGGGTTATGATACTTAAGTTTCTACCCATTTATATTACCCAATATACTACATACTAGTTATATCTATTTTTACCCAAATATGTAAACACTAGTTGTTGTACATATGTAATACTAAATCATAAAATCACTTATACTTCTTTTCGTGTTTTATGTGAGAACGTCAGTGTGTTAGAAACTATTAGCTCAAACCATTTACGTATTTTATTTATTTCGTTAAAATGATTTTACGTTTGTTATCGACAAAACATTATAAGATTGTAAAATATAAATAAACATTTTTACGGCTTATTTGTATTAACAATCTCCCCCTTTTTGTTGATGACAAAACATTAAATTATTTTAAGAAAAAGCTAAAATTCGTAAAAGTTTGAATTTGTAGTTTTACTTTCTTCTCCCCTTTTTTGTCGAAACAAAAAGAGCTTCGAAAGGAAACTAACACATTGTTTTAAGAAAACATGTGAAAATTTTAGAAAAGAAAGAAAAAGTAGAGAGCAAGTAACGGGAAAGGATCTCGTCTTAACTCCCCTTGACGAGTCCATCCCTATGTGAGGCCAAGAAAATAATACTACGCTAGTTCATTTGCAACTAAGTTTGCAAAAGATTTCGTCTATGTGACGAATATGCTCCCCCTTGATGATTGCAACTTTGCAAAGGGAAGTCATGAAATGAAATCCTAATATTGCAAGTGATTCTGCAATGTATTGCTTTGACACAAAGCTCCCCCTAGCTTTAGAGTGTTAAAGTCTTCATGTGTAAATTGAATAACTACAAAACAAAGATTAGAAAACAAGTATAATGCATGATTTCCTGCAAATATGACCCAAGTTAGTAGATAAATAGTTTTATGTCTCACGGATCCCACGGTTCCTTCCTTGTAGGGATCCGTCTAGCAAATTAAAGAGATCCGTCTGGCTGATGACTGATTTCAGCAATGGTGATATAACAAATAATGTTAACATCAAAGTGAGATATGTATTATACAATATAATCATATACTCAGAAATATAGCAAGTAGCATGTAATTTCATTTAATAAAACTAGAGGTATGATATACATGACTCTAAACACTAAGAAAATGAATGATACATGACTTGGAATTACTAAACTTATCTAAGTAACGCTTGATACTAGGACACCACTAAAATCCTCTAGCTCAAGTTTAGGAATCTGTCGAAACGCCGGTGATAGAACATGAAACGTTGATTTCCATGTATGTATCAAACTTTCATCATGTTGACAATGATAACAATCTTTGTCATGGCTAGGTAGTGGTGGTGGAAGAAATGAAATTGCTTGATGAGAAGGATCAAGTGAAGCGGGTTGGGGAGCCTCAAACGACGGAGGGATTGGTGGAGGCGCATTTGAAGATGGCTCGACCAAGAATGATGGTGGTGGTAGAGAAGTGTCAACTTCCATATGGTCGGGTGGTTGACTTTGATAATTTCTCATAATCCAAATGGGATTATATGATGGTGACGGCGAAAAGGAAGCCGGAGCTAGTGTTGACTCAACACCTTGATTTTGTACCACTATTCCTCCTAATGAGGAGAATGTTGCCGGTAGAGGAGGATGAGACAGCCTAGGAAGCAAACCCTCTAAATTGTAGAGGTGTGGTGATGATTGTGGAGTTGTGAATGAGATAGCTCTAGGAACCAATGGTGATGGTTTAGTGGAGATGGGATTGTTTGGTCTAGGAGGTATGGTGGTGTTTGGCATAGGTAGTTTTGTGGCTACTATTCCTTTTAGGGATTGGTTTGATTGGTGGAGGAGAAATCCTTGCATTTGTGGACTTGAGCGGAGATGATTCGGTTGAAGAGATTTTGTGTACAGCACGAGCAATTTTCTTGGGTGGTTCTTTGGTTGATGAGTTAACACTTGGAGTTTTCCTCATGATGAGATGATTTCAAGAGGTTTGTAAAGATTTCTAAGTGCTGAAAATGAGGATGAAGATGATGACTTTAGAAGTCCTAACAATGTGGTTTATAAAGCAAGGGATTTGGCAAGTGCATTCAAGACTTAAGCCACTAAAATTCATTGGAATGTGATGATTTACATGCACAAGAGTCAACTTCAGAGTTGTACTAATCTAGGAACTCATTTAAGATGAGATGGAGTGTTCAAGTTAGCAAGATGAGCTTGAAATGATTGTTTTGGCTAGAGTTGACATAAATCTGTCATACGGATCCCATGGTTCCCTCCTTTGAGGGATCCGCCTAGGTTAATCCTTGGGATCCGTCTCTCAGAAGCTTGGAAAAGATGCAATAATGTTTTGTAAGGTCTAATGCCTATTTCTTCTTGAGTGTTTCAGTTCATCTGAGTGTCTTAAATGAAGAGGTGCTTAAGTACTTAAGGGTAATGAGTAATGTAGCTAATGATTGCCTTTTATGGAAGAAATTGGAACTTTTGTGAGTACCAATGAATGAACAAAGATGACACTAAAGATTTTGAGAGTGTCAAATTGAGCTAAATGATCCTAGTGACTTGGGATGATGTTTTGGAGAATATCCTAAAGGCTTTAAGATGGAAAAACTAGAATTTGATCAATTTTGACCAATTTTGAGGTAAGGATGATTATGATCAATTTCACCATAATTGAAAGATTTCCAATGCTAGATCTGAGGGATCATGTGAGAAGTGATGAGTGAGCTTGAGAGCGGAAGAGTAATGGGTTTAAGTGAAACGATAGATCTAAAAGCGTCTTGAGTATGATCTAGGTGAGTTATTTGTGAGTAGGAAAGATCTACTTAACTTGATAAGGACTTAATTTGCCTTAAGGCATTATGTCTAGCTTAGTGTGAAGTGTTCTAAGGACATGTTTGAAATACAATGATTGCAATTGCATTTTCTGTTTGCCGGATCCCACGGTTCCCTAAGAGTAGGGATCCGTATAGCACAACCTTTGGGATCCGTCTATCTGTTAAGCAGAATCTTTACTAAAAGTATGCAATGATTTTGACAATGCATTATATTTCAAGGTTAGTTAAATAGGTTCTAACACTAAGATATCAAATGTAAAATGTTTTATTTCATGAAAGAAATTTGATTACATTGATAAAGCATGAATACTAAGGATTGATCCTATTTGAAAGATTACTAAGTTCCTTGAGCGTTTTCGCTAGAAGGATCATCAAATGGTTGATTACTGTTTGTTGATTCAGGAATGAAGAAAGTCTTCATGAGAGATATGTTTAGAGGTTCCATCATCTTGTTCACAAGTACGTACAACGGACTTTGAAATTGAGGGTGGAAGTACATGATGTTATGATAAAGGCGCGTCAAGAACATTCCATAAGGGATGAGTTTGTTCTTGGAGCCTTGAAGATTTACAATTCGCCTTGCGAAGAAGTAGGCGAGATTGTATGGTTGTTGTGTTAGCAAACAATACATTATGTGAGCACAACAAGCGGGAAGGATTTCTCGATTTCCCCTAAGACTCCAAACATTTTCCCGTAGGATGAGTGCGAGAGCCTTGTACTCTTCTCGGATATCCTTTGTACAGATAATGTTTGGATCGGAGTAATAGGGTCGAGGTTTGCATATTGTGCGAATCAAGTCTTGCGGGGAAGGTATGTGTGAACAATATGGACTATTTTCTTCACGAAAGTTGAAGAGAGAATCAAGAGACCAATCTTCGGTGAAGGCACATTGTCCATGATTTGGAATTCAGATAATTTGAGAAAATTGCCCAAGGGTTAAAACCAACTTTTGGTTTTTGATCCAAAACCAAAGAGATAGAGAACGATCCTCGTTACGAACGAGTTTGACTTGACGGAAGAATTCCAATACAAACCTTAGACATATTTTCTCGTTAATTTCGAGAAGACATTCCAATCCTATGGTTCGGAAGGAGGTATTGATTCCTTCTTCATATTGTAGAGGAGTGTCGAGAATACGTCCTTCGTGGAAGTGACGGGTTTCGAGATTATTGAACCCACGGACATGATTGCCAGGTGTGTTGGGCTCAAGGGAGATGTTAGGAGTGTAGACGCTAGTGAGTGAAAAATCAATCTCATATTCATGCGACATAGCGAAACCTATAGGAAAGACAAGTTAATAGGATGTGACGTATTACAGGTAAAACAATGATTACCTAACTTTTTTACAAGAAGTTTATTAACAATGACATTTAACTAACTTGATGTTTGGCATTCTAGTAGAACATTTCTTTTAGGAAGAAAGTGGATTTTATTTTGCATGGAAAATCTGTTATCTAGAAGTACGGTTCCCACGGTTCCCTTCTATAAGGGATCCGGCTAGTATACTTTCCCGGATCCGTGGATCTGTAGTAACCGAAGCAGATTTTTGATAAAAACATAAGTTTAATAGTTTTATACCAAGATATGTGTTTTAGCCTACATTTTCTTTTAGCATGCATTCATGGTTTCTAATGTATCATGAGAGAATACGAAAGATAAAAATCAAAAGAAATGACAAACACATTATGATAATAATAACCTAGATAAACTAGACTATTAATAGTATTTCATTTCAATGCTAAGAATGATACAAAGGATTGGGTATATAACCCCGATGTAGATTAACAACACAAAGTATATGTCTTCGTATGTGAACTTCATCATAGGGAACACAAGAGCGATGAGTGTTAAGGCGATGAGCACGAGGGCGATGTAAACCATGTTGATGACGAACCTTCTTGGTTTTGGTTTGAGATGAGATGAGATGAGAGGAAGATGAAGTTTGGAATGAGAGGTAATTTTATGAAAATGGAAGATTTGAAAAAGTGGGGATTTGATATAGTGGACGACGGATGGTTTATTTATGGGGAAGGAGGAATTTTTGAAATTTGTGTTTTGTTTTATTATTAAAAAGATATAATTTTTGAAATAAAACACAAGTTTTATGTACCACGACTTTAGACGAAAAAGTAACATGTATGTGAGAAAAGGCTTCCTAATGAAGCTTCACGTAATACATGTATATGCACAAAAGATAATCATATAAATACCTATGTAGGTATACTTAATTATCAAGCTAATGTCATTTAGAGATAAGTAGAAAGTCATACCTCTAATGCACTTAGGAATGTCTTTACAAATGACACAATAAATGTCAGAGACAATTCCGGCTCCTTTGTGTTTAAGATACCTTCTTAGGGAAGGTATTCTCGTTAGCAAACGATTCCTATGGCTTGGTAGGTATGAGCTTTGACTAAGCAATATGACAAAGAGGATTAGTGCAATTAAATGAAGAATAAATAAAAAGAAAAATGCTGTCATCTAATCAACATCCAAACAAGAGTTTTAAAAGATATGGTGTTTATTTTTATGAAAAACTTTCTTTGTAGTTTTCAATTAACCTTGGATCGTATCAAGTTTTTGAAGTACAATATACTTTAAGAAACTTGGTAACGAAGCTCTGATGCCAATTGTGAAAAACTAGAAGGGGGGGGGGGGTTGAATAGTTTTGCCAATTAAAACTCGTTTTAAACTATTTAGATCGAGTATTTATAGTGGTTCGGCTACAAGGACACCTTCCTTGCCCTACTCCACTCCCCGAGTCACCTACTCGAGAGTTCGTAATCACTGCACAACACCAACTCCTTATGGTGGAGAAATCTTCACAACGTTGCCTACTCTTTTTCTGGTACTAGGCTAACCACTGGGTTCTTTCACACCAAGGTGAACCACACCTACCACAACGTCGCCTACCCTTTATCCGGTACTAGGCTAAGTACCGAGTTCCATTACAATGGAGGAACTACTACCCAACACTACACCAATCACCTAACCCCAAAGGAGATCAACTCCTTATTACAACATCATCAAGGATATCAAAATCCTTGGATCCAATACTAATCTATCTTGTACATCGAAACACACCATATCGAATGTACATCTTAGGCACCTTTCACTAATGCCTTTGACTAGATCTTCAAGACACCCTTCACTAATGTCTTGTGACTTGACTTCTAGGCAACCTTCACTAATGCCTACACTATAGATGATCGACACCTTTCACTAATGTCTTTGTCTTGACACTTGAGATATCTTTCACTAATGTCTTCAACACTACACTTCTTAGAAGAAAGAAAAGAACCATCAACAAAAGGACTTCAGTAGTCTTGATGATGAGGAAGCATGGCAACTCATGGACTTGAGCTTTCTTGACTTCAAAGGTGGTGATCTCGCCTTTAAGAGGAACCTAGAGGATCACACAAAAACAAAACTACAAACATAGATCACTTGGATCTGGGGTTAGAGAGTTTTTAACTTAAGGAGAAAGTATGTGAGAAAAAGGGTTAGAAACCATGAAGAAATGGCTCACTATTTATAGAGAGAAAACGCTACTGTTCCCCAGATCCCATGGATCCCTCCCACAAGGGATCCGTCTAGTGTAAAACTAGGGATCCGTGGGACGCTCCTCTTTTGCCCATGGGTATTTTGGTTATGATTTATGGGTCATGGGTTATGGGTTGATCCATGGGTCTTTTATTAGATACAATGTATCTCATGAGTGCAATGCACCTAGTCAAATGGGTATGGGTCAAGCTCCATGGATATGGGTCATGGACTTTGGGTTGTACCCAACTACATTCAATATATTTTGTCAATGGGTTATGATACTTAAGTTTCTACGCATTTATATTACCCAATATACTACATACTAGTTATGTGTATTTTTTACCCAAATATGTAAACACTAGTTGTTGTACATATGTAATACTAAATCATAAAATCACTTATACTTGTTTTAGTGTTTTATGTGAGAACGTAAGTGTGTTAGAAACTATTAGCTCAAACCATTTACGTATTTTATTTGTTTCGTTAAAATGATTTTACGTTTGTTATCGACAAAACATTGGAAGATCGTAAAATATAAATAAACGTTTTTATGGCTTATTTGTATTAACAAACTCGATCCACTCGATATACGCACACCATCCTAATCTACACAACCACCCACGAACTTATACATCGTCCGAATCTACCTATTACACTTAAGGTTACATTTTCCTAATCTAATTACGTGATGAAATATTGTATGTGTTTTTTCATACATGAAATATCAAGCCATAAATGGTGAAGATCTTGGTATTTATAGGCTTGAGGTCTTGTACAAAAGGATGAACCCACCAATGGGTAATAGCATGCATGGATGGATAATAACATCCACCAAAATTCAAAATTCAAAATTTGAATGTTCCTTTTTCTCGCTCAAATTCAAAATTCAAATATTGAATTATCCTTTTTCCCTCCAAGTTCTAGAAGCTTCTAGAATCATTTTTGGGTCTTGATGGGCCTTGTTGGGCCGGTCACTATTGGGCCCTGAGTGGGCTTGTTTGTTTGCTTGGCCCGATCCAATTTGCTAAGCCCGTATGTTGTATAAGTCTTGTATGCTTGGCCCGGTCTAATTATCTAAGTCTTGAGATGATGATTCGTATAAACTAGTGACTTGTTCCTTTTACATTTTGTATTACAAGTTACATGTTTGTCTTTTTTAAAACCGAAGAGAATGTCTAGCTTAACATAATATTTGCACTAACAATCTCCCCCTTTTTGATAATGAAAAATATGTAAACCGTAACACTCATTAAAATGTAAAAGTTACTTGTTTACACTCCTTTCTTCCGGTTTTTTCGAAACAAAAAGTTGTCGCAAATGTAGAGATAGAAAGAAGATCGGCGAAAATGTGAGAGACTCTAGAAGACTTGAGCATATAAGTTGAAGGTGATTTTGTTAGAAAAGTCCTAGTTGATTGTGGATGATCCTCGAATGTATTTGATGATCCTAAAACCCATCATTCAAAGAAGTGAGCTTGCATCATCCTAGTGAAGCCTTGTACAATCACGCCATTTATTCTAATACCTCCGAGCTCCCCTAGCTCATTGCATCCCCATAATTCTTGCACCCTTACATCCTTTGATGTATGCTCCCCCTTGCTTGGCTACCAAAGAATTGAAAGACAAAGGAATGCTACAAAATAGAGTTAGTAGACTACTTCTGCAAAACAGAGTTAGTAGACAAGTGCACATATATAATGATGATAGATAAATATACCAAAATACTATCGGTGAACAAGATATGCATGACATAGATATGAGTACTATATGACACAGAAGAATTGATACAAGACATATACAATCATTCAAGGACAAACTAAAATTAAAACGCATGCTTAAGGACTATGACTCAATCGACATCCTTTATTGACGCATCATTATCTAACTTCTTCCAAGAAAGTGAGAAATGGCTAATATCAAGACATGATAATGAAGATGAAATGACTCGATAGAATATGAAAAGTGTGGAAGGATGAACGGAAATGAAGATAGAAGGTGTTGAGCCAAGATTGGCAAAGATGACAGTGAGAAGAAATGAAGAAGATGGGAGACTTGAACGTCTTAAGCATGTGTTGTAGAGGATAATAGGAAATGTGTATGAGGATATGTGTGAGGAAATTAAGAAAAGATTGTTTGCACTCACAATGACATGTTCAAAGAAGTTGCATGTGATCTTAGTTTTGTTGGGTGTGTTATCAAGAAGAAGTGGATGTAAGAAAGGAGAAGAGGTAATAGTTCATTCATAGTGAGACAAGAAAAGTGGTGTTAGTGTAAACTATGAGTACGGTCTCTAAGTTGAGGAAGAAGAAGAAGTCTCCCTATTTTATGCACTTTGGTGGAATGATTGTTATCCTAGACTCTTTGCAAGGTTGAGAGGAAGAGACTCTAGTTGAGAGCTATGGGAAGTGAAAAGTTGAACTCAATAATTTGAAGGATTTGATGAAGAAGAATTAGATAATAAAAATGGTTGTAATTTAGAACAAATCTAGGTATAGGAAGGTTCAAAATATTGTTCTTCTAAAGAAACTGGTCTAAAGAGTGGTGGTTCAAAGATGCAGAAAGAAAAACAGTAAACCAGTTCATGACACCTTTACTAGGTACGATCCTATAAATAAAGGACGGTCCCTCAAAGATAAAGGACCGCCCATATGTTTATGGGACTTCCTCCAGTGGGGGTGCAGAGTCTCTCCAGTTTTCTCTGTTTTTTCCCGGATTTTATGAAAGGATAGAAATAATCAAAGGATTGATTATGTGAGAATCATATTGCCATTAAGAAAGAAAATAATTAGGCAATAATGATTAAGGAATAATTTAGGGATTTGGTGAAGAATGTTTATAGGAATGTTAGGATTTTGTGGAAAGGTATGAACAATCATTTGTTGGATAAGAAGAGAATTTACAAATGATTAGAGAATTTTGGGAAGGAGAAAAGGTGTAAGTGATAGGTGAATCATAGATAATGAAATCTAAGATAGTTTAGATGAATGGGATAGCCTGTGGTGGTGATGCAATATGAAGAACAAAGTTCAAGAGACTCATAGTATTGTGAGAGGGTGATATGTTATTGGTTGGTGATCTAGAGTGGGCAATGGAGTAATGAAATGAACTATGAATCACTTATGTAGGAATTCGTAAGTCCTTTATCAGCCGAAGGTTGATGTTAGCCTTTAGCTTATGGATAAGTGTTTTAACTTATGTAGTTAAAAAGCTTGAATATGAACTTTTAGATATTACCTTTAATGTTTGTGATCGCAAGTTAAATTACTTGAATATTTCACATGGAATATTTAAGTTGCCAAACCTACTTGGAGTAGTATCCAACCTTTCGTAGACAAAGGAGTGAGATGTTTGAAAGAGAGCTAGATGATTAAGGAAATTTGTGCATGAGGAATTTGGGAGACCCTAAGAGAGAGTGGATTATTTAATATCATTTTTTGACTATTATAACCTTTTGTGGCACTAGAGACCCTAAGAGCGATGTTTTAGTACGAGGAGGTATTTCCTTGGTGCATAATACTCAAGGGTTTAAGCATGTAGGCGCATTTAAGCATGCATCAAGTAGTAATCAAAGATATTAATGTGCAAGACTATATGACATCTAAGAGATTATCATGATAGGCATACCTAGTCCGTTATATAACGAATCGACATAGTGTGGGTGCACAAATAACACGTAAGTCATGTAAAGGGATGCATACGTAGCATGATTACTTTACGTGAAAACATTAAGTATAACATGTAAATATTTAGCACATAAGAGCATGTATCATGGATATATATCAAGAGATATAATATTAAAATAGCTAACCAAAACCTTTCTAGTAAACATGCATTCAATAATTAAGCAAGTAATCATAGAGCACTTAAGGAAGCATGAAGAAATTTAATCATATCTCAAGAGAAAAAATAGTCATCAAAAAACACATATGTGAGATGCAAGTAATCTAGGTTCGCTAAGAAGAATCCTAATTACTACTTGTTCAAGGTACAATCCTAACAGGAGAAAAGTTTCACCAATGTAGACTATCTTTAGTCAAATGTAGGAATAAAATTTTTTCAAGTTAGAGAACGAATATGAGACTATCACTAGTGGTGCTCAATTAAGGCTAAACACGACCATTTTTATGGGTTTACCACAAACCCAACTTCACCCATGGAAGAAATTCAACCGTTAGGTTAAATTGAATGTCTAGTGCAATAGGTTCTACAGTAGTCATTTTCATGTTAGAAAAAGCCGAATTCCTATATTTTCCTATCAAAGTGCACCAAAGATGATATTGGCTAATACCGCTAGTACATGTCCTAATATGATTCTAACCATATTTTAAAATCCAGTTGATGAATTTGAGATGTCTCACACAATATCCTAACAAAGGCAAGCGCGGTATTTAATCACATGTTTCAGATTTGAAGGTTACTTGGTTTAATTGGTGCATTACATGATTTTATGGATGACCTTTTTGTTTCTTGAGTTATTACATGTTTATTTTAACATGATTTAGTTTTCAAGAAATGTGCTCACGTGAAAAGGATGAGAATATATTCTATAGAAAGTGTTTCAATGATGAGTGTGTAAATACTCATCATTTTTGGTCAAATCTGAACTGCAAAACATTTAAAAACACTCAGAAATTCATCAAAATACTGAAAATATCTCAAAATAGCATTTTATATGTTTCAGATGCAAAATGTTTAAAATCAGATGAAAAACGAACAAAGTTTGCATAATTGGCAGTTTCAGTCCCCCAACTTTCAAAAATGGCAACTTTAGTCCCTGGAATTTTAAAGATTGACAGAATTTACCCCTGGACATTTTAAATTGGAAAAAGAACATTTTTAATCCTTTGGTAATTCTAATTTGTCATTTTTGGTCCTTATGAGAATTTTTGGAGTAAGTGTTTTGCACTTACTCAGCTTACGGTTATCAGTCCGCCATGTCTAATAAACAAAAGGATTGGCTAATCCAGGAGCAAACGGCTCTTGGTAAAGATATCTCAAATCCGTTAACAGCTTGCAATTTGCCCAAAATTGTATGGTGTTCAGCTCACCATATCCTTAAAAGTGAAGAGTTGGCTAGCCCGCAAGTTTATGGCTTGTGGTAAAGGCAGTGGAAAACCATAATTGGTAATCGACTCACCAAAGATATTTTATCTAAGAGTTGGCTAGTCCAGAAGCAAACGGCTTCTGGTAAAGACAAATCAAATCCGTTGGAAGTTGGTGATTTGCTCAAAATCATATGGTTATCAGTGTACCATAGTTCTTACTTGAACTGAAACATTTGGCTACTCCAGAAGTAATGGCTTTTGGTAAAGAGATTCAAATCCATTAATTTTTTCTCAAAAGATTGCTAGGGACTAGCAATAGTTTAGTGTGGGGGATTGATGAGTGTGTAAATACTCATCATTTTTGGTCAAATCTGAACTGCAAAACATTTAAAAACACTCAGAAATGCATCAAAATACTGAAAATATCTCAAAATTGCATTTTATATGTTTCAGATGCAAAATGTTTAAAATCAGATGAAAAATGAACAAAGTTTGCATAATTGGCAGTTTCAGTCCCCCAACTTTCAAAAATGGCAACTTTAGTCCCTGGAATTTTAAAGATTGACAGAATTTACCCCTGGACATTTTAAATTGGAAAAAGAACATTTTTAATCCTTTGGTAATTCTAATTTGTCATTTTTGGTCCTTATGAGAATTTTTGGAAAATTACAGTTTCAGTCCTTCAAGTTTCAGAAAATGGCAAAAATGGTCCTTCAACTATTTGAGAGTTACAAGTATAGCCCTTGGATCACTTTTCAAAAATTACATGCATGGTCCCTGGTTTTTCAGTTTTGGCAAGATTGGTCCCTTAACTACACCATTGGATTTAAAACTAATCCTAAGTCCAAATCCAATAACTACACATTAGGCCCAAAACCCAAACCCAATCCTTACCCAGTCCACCCATCCAACCCGTCCAAACCCAAACCCGGTCAACGTTAATAACCCCCCAGTCAAACCAAACCACTCCCACCCTATCCTTTCTCCCTCACCTGCTCACCTGCAAAAACAGTCCATCCCTCACCCCCTGCCACACACCAATCCACCTTATCACTCCACCAACACCAAACATCCAAAATACATTTATTGTTTCCCCCCCTTGCACTCAATCCACCCCAAGTTGCTAAAACGTTTTCCCGCCAAAAAACTCATCAACGGCTAAAAATAGCCCTAGTGATCCAATGGTTCAAAAAGATGGTGGGAATTGCTCAGAAGACATGTGGAAGACCTTTTCATGATAAATAGAGGGAGAAAAGCAGAAGAGGAGAGACGGGAAGCATAGTATAAATAGCTTAATATATAGCCATTGAAATGGTGTGAAGAGGGAGATGGCTCACCTTTTATTTTCAATAATCTCAGTGTAATCTCAGTTTAGTTTTCATGTTTATGTAATATCTTTTCTCTGTACTCGGATTTTCAAAGTTAATGAAATTGCGTTTTCATTGTTTAAATTTACCTGCGTCTCAATTGAGTTTAATAGTTGTATTTTGATTCATGTTGTTTGGGTTAGAAGGTACTCACAGCTTATTTTCATTTTATACCAAAAATCACAACAAAATAAGAAAAATGGTTGAAAAATAAAAAATTACCTCAAGCTCTATTAAGCTCATCTCAAAGTTGCACCACTGTTTCATTGAGCCTTGTTAAGCTTCTTTATAGCTTAGTTAAGGTTTACACTTGCTTATTCTTCAATTCACTCAAATATTGAAAACAGTCAACAAGAGTCAATGATGAAGAATGGAAGTTGATATGGGGTAAATCAGTTGGTATGGATTAGCATTGGGTTTATTTGAGTTTAATTTGGGATGATAGAGTTACTTAAATCTCAGTTTCAAACCACAGTGACTGGAACATTGTAAGTTCTAGTATTTTGTTCTTAAATTTCCTTGTAACTACTGTTTCATTCTAGAGATTAAGTAACTTGATTCTGCTAGTTTATATTGTTAGTGTTGCATTAGTCGGCTTTTATTTTGATAGTAGACCATATTTCAATTGATGTCTCAGAGTAGAATTGAATACAGGTTAGATTATATTGCACTTAGGATCTGTTAAGGATGTTTGGCACATGTAGTTTTACTCAGCTAGAGGGTTAGATATTAGTTAAGTCTTGATGCTATAGTCTAAGATAGGTTAGAATAAGTAACTTCTGTAACTCATGTGCACATTAAACCAGTAAAAGTCAAAATTGCATAGTAGCAGCTCTTATGCTCATTTTTGTTTGAATCAATAGCTTAAAGACTGCATATAGGTTTAGAACTAACTAAGATAGCTTGCATTAGTCTTATTTCACCATTAAACATCACAATCAGTCAGTCACTTGGGATCAAAAGTCATTTTAGTCAAAGTTTCAATTCTGTAAACAAAAGTCAAAGTGAAATTCCAGTTTTGTCCCAACTGTGTAGATTTTTCATGAACTCAGTTTATAATCAAAAGAAGTGATACTTTGGGATATTCTAGTTAAGCTGGTCTAGTTTTGAGAAACTATTTTTGTGAAATTTTTGGAAGTCTTTATGAGGTCCAAATAAGCTGCTTAATAAGCTCTTATATACCCTGTTCACACTCAGCCAATACTGAGTGTGCACAGGTTGTTTGCTGAAGCTCCACAAGCTTCAATAAAGATTGTTAGTGGCTCAATTTTGGTCTATATAATCTCTGGTCGGTTGTTTACAAGTTACAAGTTTTGTTTTCACTGTTGCTTATTAGGTAAGCTGGTACTTAAGCTGGAAGTTAATTGATTAGGCTGATTGGAACTTAAGCATCAATTAAGTCAAATCATTATAGGTTGCTCATTAGAGGTTAAGACTAGTTCATATTAGTTGCTTTTGAGTAGTTATAGCTTATTATAGCTTCTGTGTTCAGTTGGTGCTCATTTGGTACCTTTGGCTTATTCCAAGTGCTTATTTATAAGCACTTGTAACTGCAGTTCCATATTCTCACACACAAGCCACTGTTTTTATATTTTTCATAGATTCATAATATTAATTTAGACCTTTCCTGAATTTTTCATATTTTTCTAGTTCAGTTTGCTATTTTTCTTCATTTAAAACAGTTTTTAGTACTTTTTAATTAGCCTTTAATACAATTAAATCAGAAAAGTTTCAAAAAAATAAGTTTTCATTTTTCCTAGGTTAAGATAAATATAAAAAGTCAAAAAACTATTTTTCCAGATTTTTCTTAGTTAAATTTATAATTTTTAGCAATTTAAGTAATTTCAAATAGTTTTTAATTCATAGAAAATAGAAAAATAATCAGAAAAATACAAAATTAGTTTTGAAAATTCTTTTTAGTTATTTTAGATTTTTCTAAGTCATAATTTCATTTTTCAAGCTTTATTTCATATTTTCTTGTATTTTAGGGTATTATTAAATAAGTAGAAATAGTTTTTAATTAATAATAATTAGATAAATAGTAATAAAAATAATTTTCTTTTTCTAAAAATTTTCTCTTATCATTAGGTTTGTAAAAATGTCATTTTCATATTTTTAGGATTAATATTGTTTCAGTTCACATTTTCTTTTGTACGTCACGTAGTTTTTTAATTTAAATTTATAAAAGAAAAATCAAAAACATCATTTTAAATATAGTGATAGCGTTTATTTAATATAATTTAGCTTTTTAATTTTATTTAATTTGCATTTAAGCCCCTGTAATTTATAAACTTTTTCTTTAGGTATAAATCAATCACAATCCTTTTCCCATTCAAATTCTCTCGATCACTATTCGTTTGATTATTCTCGCACAGCTCGTTGGGACATAACGACCTGGGGAAACACTATACTCTCCTGGACTTCATTGCATTTGGTTCCAGACTGTTTGAAGTTTGTTACGGTTGGTCATTCACAAGTAGTCAGCTTGTGTGACAAAACTTGACCGTCTGGGAGCGAATCAAAATTTTGTTTGAGAGGGTAAAGATGGATATTTTTGGATTTTTGGATAAACATTTTGTAAAAATAAGAAAGAAAATCATTTTGGGTTTTTGATTTTATATATATGTAGAAACAAAAGAAAAATATTTTTGTGTTTTATATGTTTTGAGATGTTTTTGGGTTTTTGATTTTTTATAAGAAAATATATATATAGATATAGATGGATGGTTTGAACAAAGAGTGAATATTCAAATTACTAATCTGCTAAACGGAAGTTAATTAGCACAGCTCCCCGGCAGCGGCGCCAAAATTTTGATTCGCTCCCAGACGGTCAAGTTTTGTCACACAAGCTGACCACTTGTGAATGGCCAACCGTAACAAACTTCAAACAGTCTGGAACCAAATGCAATGAAGTCCAGGAGAGTATAGTGTTTCCCCAGGTCGTTATGTCCCAACGAGCTGTGCGAGAATAAATAAACGAATAGTGATCGAGAGAATTTGAATGGGAAAAGGATTGTGATTGATTTATACCTAAAGAAAAAGTTTATAAATTACAGGGGCTTAAATGCAAATTAAAGAAAATTAAAAAGCTAAATTATATTAAATAAACGCTATCACTATATTTAAAATGATGTTTTTGATTTTTCTTTTATAAATTTAAATTAAAAAACTACGTGACGTACAAAAAAAATGTGAACTGAAACAATATTAATCCTAAAAATATGAAAATGACATTTTTACAAACCTAATGATAAGAGAAAATTTTTAGAAAAATAAAATTATTTTTATTACTATTTATCTAATTATTATTAATTAAAAACTATTTTTACTTATTTAATAATACCCTAAAATACAAGAAAATATGAAATAAAGCTTGAAAAATTAAATTATGACTTAGAAAAATCTAAAATAACTAAAAAGAATTTTCAAAACTAATTTTGTATTTTTCTGATTATTTTTCTATTTTCTATGAATTAAAAACTATTTGAAATTACTTAAATTGCTAAAAATTATAAATTTAACTAAGAAAAATCTGGAAAAATATTTTTTTGACTTTTTATATTTATCTTAACCTAGGAAAAATGAAAACTTATTTTTTTGAAACTTTTCTGATTTAATTGTATTAAAGGCTAATTAAAAAGTACTAAAAACTGTTTTAAATGAAGAAAAATAGCAAACTGAACTAGAAAAATATGAAAAATTCAGGAAAGGTCTAAATTAATATTATGAATCTATGAAAAATATAAAAACAGTGGCTTGTGTGTGAGAATATGGAACTGCAGTTACAAGTGCTTATAAATAAGCACTTGGAATAAGCCAAAGGTACCAAATGAGCACCAACCTGAACACGAAGCTATAATAAGCTATAACTACTTAAAAGCAACTAATATCAACTAGTCTTAACCTCTAATGAGCAACCTATAATGATTTGACTTAATTGATGCTTAAGTTCCAATCAGCCTAATCCATTAACTTCCAGCTTAAGTACCAGCTTACCTAATAAGCAAAGTGAAAAACAGTGAACTTGTAACTTGTAAACAACCGACCAGAGATTATATAGACCAAAATTGAGCCACTAACAATCTTTATTGAAGCTTGTGGAGCTTCAGCAAACAACCTGTGCACACTCAGTATTGGCTGAGTGTGAACAGGGTATATAAGAGCTTATTAAGCAGCTTATTTGGACCTCATAAAGACTTCCAAAAATTTCACAAAAATAGTTTCTCAAAACTAGACCAGCTTAACTAGAATATCCCAAAGTATCACTTCTTTTGATTATAAACTGAGTTCATGAAAAATCTACACAGTTGGGACAAAACTGGAATTTCACTTTGACTTTTGTTTACAGAATTGAAACTTTGACTAAAATGACTTTTGATCCCAAGTGACTGACTGATTGTGATGTTTAATGGTGAAATAAGACTAATGCAAGCTATCTTAGTTAGTTCTAAACCTATATGCAGTCTTTAAGCTATTGATTCAAACAAAAATGAGCATAAGAGCTGCTACTATGCAATTTTGACTTTTACTGGTTTAATGTGCACATGAGTTACAGAAGTTACTTATTCTAACCTATCTTAGACTATAGCATCAAGACTTAACTAATATCTAACCCTCTAGCTGAGTAAAACTGCATGTGCCAAACATCCTTAACAGATCCTAAGTGCAATATAATCTAACCTGTATTCAATTCTACTCTGAGACATCAATTGAAATATGGTCTACTATCAAAATAAAAGCCGACTAATGCAACACTAACAATATAAACTAGCAGAATCAAGTTACTTAATCTCTAGAATGAAACAGTAGTTACAAGGAAATTTAAGAACAAAATACTAGAACTTACAATGTTCCAGTCACAGTGGTTTGAAACTGAGATTTAAGTAACTCTATCATCCCAAATCAAACTCAAATAAACCCAATGCTAATTCATACCAACTGATTTACCCCATATCAACTTCCATTCTTCATCATTGACTTTTGTTGACTATTTTCAATATTTGAGTGAATTGAAGAATAAGCAAGTGTAAACCTTAACTAAGCTATAAAGAAGCTTAACAAGGCTCAATGAAACAGTGGTGCAACTTTGAGATGAGCTTAATAGAGCTTGAGGTAATTTTTTATTTTTCAACCATTTTTCTTATTTTGTTGTGATTTTTGGTATAAAATGAAAATAAGCTGTGAGTACCTTCTAACCCAAACAACATGAATCAAAATACAACTATTAAACTCAATTGAGACGCAGGTAAATTTAAACAATGAAAACGCAATTTCATTAACTTTGAAAATCCGAGTACAGAGAAAAGATATTACATAAACATGAAAACTAAACTGAGATTACACTGAGATTATTGAAAATAAAAGGTGAGCCATCTCCCTCTTCACACCATTTCAATGGCTATATATTAAGCTATTTATGCTATTCTTCCCGTCTCTCCTCTTCTGCTTTTCTCCCTCTATTTATCAAGAAAAGGTCTTCCACATGCTCTGAGCAATTCCACCATCTTTTTGAACCATTGGATCACTAGGGCTATTTTTAGCCGTTGATGAGTTTTTTGGCGGGAAAACGTTTTAGCAACTTGGGGTGGATTGAGTGCAAGGGGGGGGGGAAACAATAAATGTATTTTGGATGTTTGGTGTTGGTGGAGTGATAAGGTGGATTGGTGTGTGGCAGGGGGTGAGGGATGGACTGTTTTTGCAGGTGAGCAGGTGAGGGAGAAAGGATAGGGTGGGAGTGGTTTGGTTTGACTGGGGGTTTATTAACGTTGACCGGGTTTGGGTTTGGACGGGTTGGATGGGTGGACTGGGTAAGGATTGGGTTTGGGTTTTGGGCCTAATGTGTAGTTATTGGATTTGGACTTAGGATTAGTTTTAAATCCAATGGTGTAGTTAAGGGACCAATCTTGCCAAAACTGAAAAACCAGGGACCATGCATGTAATTTATGAAAGGTGATCCAAGGTCTATACTTGTAACTCTCAAATAGTTGAAGGACCATTTTTGCCATTTTCTGAAACTTGAAGGACTGAAACTGTAATTTTCCAAAAATTCTCATAAGGACCAAAAATGACAAATTAGAATTACCAAAGGATTAAAAATGTTCATTTTCCAATTTAAAATGTCCAGGGGTAAATTCTGTCAATCTTTGAAATTCCAGGGACTAAAGTTGCCATTTTTGAAAGTTGGGGGACTGAAACTGCCAATTATGCAAACTTTGTTCGTTTTTCATCTGATTTTAAACATTTTGCATCTGAAACATATAAAATGCAATTTTGAGATATTTTCAGTATTTTGATGCATTTCTGAGTGTTTTTAAATGTTTTGCAGTTCAGATTTGACCAAAAATGATGAGTATTTACACACTCATCAATCCCCCACACTAAACTATTGCTAGTCCCTAGCAATCTTTTGAGAAAAACTTAATGGATTTGAATCTCTTTACCAAAAGCCATTACTTCTGGAGTAGCCAAATGTTTCAGTTCAAGTAAGAACTATGGTACACTGATAACCATATGATTTTGAGCAAATCACCAGCTTCCAACGGATTTGATTTGTCTTTACCAGAAGCCGTTTGCTTCTGGACTAGCCAACTCTTAGATAAAATATCTTTGGTGAGTCGATTACCAATTATGGTTTTCCACTGCCTTTACCACAAGCCATAAACTTGCGGGCTAGCCAACTCTTCACTTTTAAGGATATGGTGAGCTGAACACCATACAATTTTGGGCAAATTGCAAGCCGTTAACGGATTTGAGATATCTTTACCAAGAGCCGTTTGCTCCTGGATTAGCCAATCCTTTTGTTTATTAGACATGGCGGATTGATAACCGTAAGCTGAGTAAGTGCAAAACACTTACTCCAAAAAAAATTTTGGCCAAAAATAGGGGAATTGGGTGGTATAATTACATGATAAAATTCGTGAGAATTCCCCCCCACACTAGAAATGAATATTTCCCTCAATATTCAAAGTACCGGCTGTTATGCCGAAACTGAGAACGTAAAAGGGAAATACTACGGCCATTTATTTTGAAAGATTTTTTTTTGAAACTTTATATACAACAGCGGGGGGAAACTCCCCCACACTAGGGTGGTACACACGGGTGAAAACCCATGTTTAACTACTGTTTTTGATTACCGAGTCGCTAGCTTGACTCGACCCCGAATTCATTGGTTCATGGGGAAGCAAAGTGGAAGAAACAATTTCCATCGGACTTTCATTCAAGATGTTTGGACAAACATTTGAAGCGCGTGAAAGTTCCACACCG